>OX422220.1:526386910-527586910 GCA_949130495.1 Sambucus nigra
GTGGGAGGTGTTGGTGCCACCCACGGGGACGTTCGGGGGCTGTTTCGGGTTTTCACCCTCTAACGCCATGTTTTGCTTAAGTCTACAAATATGCAAATTATCGCCGTACTCTCAAACCGAGAGTCTCGCGGCTGCGGGGTCAGTTCCTACGAGTTACATTGGTCCCGTGGGAGGTGTTGGTGCCACCCACGGGGACGTTCGGGGGCTGTTTCGGGTTTTCACCCTCTAACGCCATGTTTTTAAGCCTAAGTGTAGAAATTTGCAAATTATCATCGTACTCTCAAACCGGGAGTCCCGCGGCTGCGGGGTCAGTTCCGACGAGTTACATTGGTCCCGTGGGAGGTGTTGGTGCCACCCACGGGGACGTTCGGGGGCTGTTTCGGGTTTTCACCCTCTAACGCCATGTTTTTAAGCCTAAGTGTAGAAATTTGCAAATTATCGCCGTACTCTCAAACCGGGAGTCCCGCGGCTGCGGGGTCAGTTCCGAAGAGTTACATTGGTCCCGTGGGAGGTGTTGGTGCCACCCACGGGGACGTTCGGGGGCTGTTTCGGGTTTTCACCCTCTAACGCCATGTTTTTAAGCCTAAGTGTAGAAATTTGTAAATTATGTCCGTACTCTCAAACCGGGAGTCCCGCGGCTGCGGGGTCAGTTCCGACGAGTTACATTGGTCCCGTGGGAGGTGTTGGTGCCACCCACGGGGACGTTCGGGAGCTGTTTCGGGTTTTCACCCTCTAACGCCATGTTTTTAAGCCTAAGTGTAGAAATTTGCAAATTATCGCCGTACTCTCAAACCGGGAGTCCCGCGGCTGCGGGGTCAGTTCCGACGAGTTACATTGGTCCCGTGGGAGGTGTTGGTGCCACCCACAAGGACGTTCGGGGGCTGTTTCGGGTTTTCACCTCTAACGCCATGTTTTTCTTAAGTCTACAAATATGCAAATTATCGCCGTACTCTCAAACCGAGAGTCTCGCAGCTGCGGGGTCAGTTCCTACGAGTTACATTGGTCCCGTGGGAGGTGTTGGTGCCACCCACGGGGACGTTCGGGGGCTGTTTCGGGTTTTCACCCTCTAACGCCATGTTTTTAAGCCTAAGTGTAGAAATTTGCAAATTATCGTCGTACTCTCAAACCGGGAGTCCCGCGGCTGCGGGGTCAGTTCCGACGAGTTACATTGGTCCCGTGGGAGGTGTTGGTGCCACCCACGGGGACGTTCGGGGGCTGTTTCGGGTTTTCACCCTCTAACGCCATGTTTTTAAGCCTAAGTGTAGAAATTTGCAAATTATCGCCGTACTCTCAAACCGGGAGTCCCGCGGCTGCGGGGTCAGTTCCGACGAGTTACATTGGTCCCGTGGGAGGTGTTGGTGCCACCCACGGGGACGTTCGGGGGCTGTTTCGGGTTTTCACCCTCTAACGCCATGTTTTGCTTAAGTGTAGAAATTTGCAAATTATCGCCGTACTCTCAAACCGGGAGTCCCGCGGCTGCGGGGTCAGTTCCGACGAGTTACATTGGTCCCGTGGGAGGTGTTGGTGCCACCCACGGGGACGTTCGGGGGCTGTTTCGGGTTTTCACCCTCTAACGCCATGGTTTTAAGCCTAAGTGTAGAAATTTGCAAATTATCGCCGTACTCTCAAACCGGGAGTCCCGCGGCTGCGGGGTCAGTTCCGACGAGTTACATTGGTCCCGTGGGAGGTGTTGGTGCCACCCACGGGGACGTTCGGGGGCTGTTTCGGGTTTTCACCCTCTAACGCCATGTTTTTAAGCCTAAGTGTAGAAATTTGCAAATTATCGCCGTACTCTCAAACCGGGAGTCCCGCGGCTGCGGGGTCAGTTCCGACGAGTTACATTGGTCCCGTGGGAGGTGTTGGTGCCACCCACGGGGACGTTCGGGGGCTGTTTCGGGTTTTCACCCTCTAACGCCATGTTTTGCTTAAGTCTACAAATATGCAAATTATCGCCGTACTCTCAAACCGGGAGTCCCGCGGCTGCGGGGTCAGTTCTGACGAGTTACATTGGTCCCGTGGGAGGTGTTGGTGCCACCCACGGGGACGTTCGGGGGATGTTTCGGGTTTTCACCCTCTAACGCCATGTTTTGCTTAAGTCTACAAATATGCAAATTATCGCCGTACTCTCAAACCGAGAGTCTCGCGGCTGCGGGGTCAGTTCCTACGAGTTACATTGGTCCCGTGGGAGGTGTTGGTGCCACCCACAGGGACGTTCGGGGGCTGTTTCGGGTTTTCACCCTCTAACGCCATGTTTTTAAGCCTAAGTGTAGAAATTTGCAAATTATCGCCGTACTCTCAAACCGGGAGTCCCGCGGCTGCGGGGTCAGTTCCGACGAGTTACATTGGTCCCGTGGGAGGTGTTGGTGCCACCCACGGGGACGTTCGGGGGCTGTTTCGGGTTTTCACCCTCTAACGCCATGTTTTGCTTAAGTCTACAAATTTGCAAATTATCGCCGTACTCTCAAACCGAGAGTCTCGCGGCTGCGGGGTCAGTTCCTACGAGTTACATTGGTCCCGTGGGAGGTGTTGGTGCCACCCACGGGGACGTTCGGGGGCTGTTTCGGGTTTTCACCCTCTAACGCCATGTTTTTAAGCCTAAGTGTAGAAATTTGCAAATTATCGCCGTACTCTCAAACCGGGAGTCCCGCGGCTGCGGGGTCAGTTCCGAAGAGTTACATTGGTCCCGTGGGAGGTGTTGGTGCCACCCACGGGGACGTTCGGGGGCTGTTTCGGGTTTTCACCCTCTAACGCCATGTTTTGCTTAAGTGTAGAAATTTGCAAATTATTGCCGTACTCTCAAACCGGGAGTCCCGCGGCTGCGGGGTCAGTTCCGACGAGTTACATTGGTCCCGTGGGAGGTGTTGGTGCCACCCACGGGGACGTTCGGGGGCTGTTTCGGGTTTTCACCCTCTAACGCCATGTTTTTAAGCCTAAGTGTAGAAATTTGCAAATTATCGCCGTACTCTCAAACCGGGAGTCCCGCGGCTGCGGGGTCAGTTCCGACGAGTTACATTGGTCCCGTGGGAGGTGTTGGTGCCACCCACGGGGACGTTCGGGGGCTGTTTCGGGTTTTCACCCTCTAACGCCATGTTTTGCTTAAGTGTAGAAATTTGCAAATTTTCGCCGTACTCTCAAACCGGGAGTCCCGCGGCTGCGGGGTCAGTTCCGACGAGTTACATTGGTACCGTGGGAGGTGTTGGTGCCACCCACGGGGACGTTCGGGGGCTGTTTCGGGTTTTCACCCTCTAACGCCATGTTTTTAAGCCTAAGTGTAGAAATTTGCAAATTATCGCCGTACTCTCAAACCGGGAGTCCCGCGGCTGCGGGGTCAGTTCCGACGAGTTACATTGGTCCCGTGGGAGGTGTTGGTGCCACCCACGGGGACGTTCGGGGGCTGTTTCGGGTTTTCACCCTCTAACGCCATGTTTTTAAGCCTAAGTGTAGAAATTTGCAAATTATCGCCGTACTCTCAAACCGGGAGTCCCGCGGCTGCGGGGTCAGTTCCGACGAGTTACATTGGTCCCGTGGGAGGTGTTGGTGCCACCCACGGGGACGTTCGGGGGCTGTTTCGGGTTTTCACCCTCTAACGCCATGTTTTGCTTAAGTGTAGAAATTTGCAAATTATCGCCGTACTCTCAAACCGGGAGTCCCGCGGCTGCGGGGTCAGTTCCGACGAGTTACATTGGTCCCGTGGGAGGTGTTGGTGCCACCCACGGGGACGTTCGGGGGCTGTTTCGGGTTTTCACCCTCTAACGCCATGTTTTGCTTAAGTCTACAAATATGCAAATTATCGCCGTACTCTCAAACCGAGAGTCTCGCGGCTGCGGGGTCAGTTCCTACGAGTTACATTGGTCCCGTGGGAGGTGTTGGTGCCACCCACGGGGACGTTCGGGGGCTGTTTCGGGTTTTCACCCTCTAACGCCATGTTTTTAAGCCTAAGTGTAGAAATTTGCAAATTATCATCGTACTCTCAAACCGGGAGTCCCGCGGCTGCGGGGTCAGTTCCGACGAGTTACATTGGTCCCGTGGGAGGTGTTGGTGCCACCCACGGGGACGTTCGGGGGCTGTTTCGGGTTTTCACCCTCTAACGCCATGTTTTTAAGCCTAAGTGTAGAAATTTGCAAATTATCGCCGTACTCTCAAACCGGGAGTCCCGCGGCTGCGGGGTCAGTTCCGACGAGTTACATTGGTCCCGTGGGAGGTGTTGGTGCCACCCACGGGGACGTTCGGGGGCTGTTTCGGGTTTTCACCCTCTAACGCCATGTTTTGCTTAAGTGTAGAAATTTGCAAATTATCGCCGTACTCTCAAACCGGGAGTCCCGCGGCTGCGGGGTCAGTTCCGACGAGTTACATTGGTCCCGTGGGAGGTGTTGGTGCCACCCACGGGGACGTTCGGGGGCTGTTTCGGGTTTTCATCCTCTAACGCATGTTTTTAAGCCTAAGTGTAGAAATTTGCAAATTATCGCCGTACTCTCAAACCGGGAGTCCCGCGGCTGCGGGGTCAGTTCCGACGAGTTACATTGGTCCCGTGGGAGGTGTTGGTGCCACCCACGGGGACGTTCGGGGGCTGTTTCGGGTTTTCACCCTCTAACGCCATGTTTTTAAGCCTAAGTGTAGAAATTTGCAAATTATCGCCGTACTCTCAAACCGGGAGTCCCGCGGCTGCGGGGTCAGTTCCGAAGAGTTACATTGGTCCCGTGGGAGGTGTTGGTGCCACCCACGGGGACGTTCGGGGGCTGTTTCGGGTTTTCACCCTCTAACGCCATGTTTTGCTTAAGTCTACAAATATGCAAATTATCGCCGTACTCTCAAACCGGGAGTCCCGCGGCTGCGGGGTCAGTTCCGACGAGTTACATTGGTCCCGTGGGAGGTGTTGGTGCCACCCACGGGGACGTTCGGGGGCTGTTTCGGGTTTTCACCCTCTAACGCCATATTTTGCTTAAGTCTACAAATATGCAAATTATCGTCGTACTCTCAAACCGAGAGTCTCGCGGCTGCGGGGTCAGTTCCTACGAGTTACATTGGTCCCGTGGGAGGTGTTGGTGCCACCCACGGGGACGTTCGGGGGCTGTTTCGGGTTTTCACCCTCTAACGCCATGTTTTTAAGCCTAAGTGTAGAAATTTGCAAATTATCGCCGTACTCTCAAACCGGGAGTCCCGCGGCTGCGGGGTCAGTTCCGACGAGTTACATTGGTCCCGTGGGAGG
The DNA here is from genome assembly GCA_949130495.1 of Sambucus nigra. NCBI lineage: Eukaryota > Viridiplantae > Streptophyta > Magnoliopsida > Dipsacales > Adoxaceae > Sambucus > Sambucus nigra. The sequence goes on from OX422220.1 coordinate 526,392,117, forward strand.
TGTTGGTGCCACCCACGGGGACGTTCGGGGGCTGTTTCGGGTTTTCACCCTCTAACGCCATGTTTTTAAGCCTAAGTGTAGAAATTTGCAAATTATCGCCGTACTCTCAAACCGGGAGTCCCGCGGCTGCGGGGTCAGTTCCGAAGAGTTACATTGGTCCCGTGGGAGGTGTTGGTGCCACCCACGGGGACGTTCGGGGGCTGTTTCGGGTTTTCACCCTCTAACGCCATGTTTTGCTTAAGTCTACAAATTTGCAAATTATCGCCGTACTCTCAAACCGAGAGTCTCGCGGCTGCGGGGTCAGTTCCTACGAGTTACATTGGTCCCGTGGGAGGTGTTGGTGCCACCCACGGGGACGTTCGGGGGCTGTTTCGGGTTTTCACCCTCTAACGCCATGTTTTTAAGCCTAAGTGTAGAAATTTGCAAATTATCGCCGTACTCTCAAACCGGGAGTCCCGCGGCTGCGGGGTCAGTTCCGAAGAGTTACATTGGTCCCGTGGGAGGTGTTGGTGCCACCCACGGGGACGTTCGGGGGCTGTTTCGGGTTTTCACCCTCTAACGCCATGTTTTGCTTAAGTGTAGAAATTTGCAAATTATTGCCGTACTCTCAAACCGGGAGTCCCGCGGCTGCGGGGTCAGTTCCGACGAGTTACATTGGTCCCGTGGGAGGTGTTGGTGCCACCCACGGGGACGTTCGGGGGCTGTTTCGGGTTTTCACCCTCTAACGCCATGTTTTTAAGCCTAAGTGTAGAAATTTGCAAATTATCGCCGTACTCTCAAACCGGGAGTCCCGCGGCTGCGGGGTCAGTTCCGACGAGTTACATTGGTCCCGTGGGAGGTGTTGGTGCCACCCACGGGGACATTCGGGGGCTGTTTTGGGTTTTCACCCTCTAACGCCATGTTTTTAAGCCTAAGTGTAGAAATTTGCAAATTATCGCCGTACTCTCAAACCGAGAGTCCCGCGGCTGCGGGGTCAGTTCCTACGAGTTACATTGGTCCCGTGGGAGGTGTTGGTGCCACCCACGGGGACGTTCGGGGGCTGTTTCGGGTTTTCACCCTCTAACGCCATGTTTTTAAGCCTAAGTGTAGAAATTTGCAAATTATCGCCGTACTCTCAAACCGGGAGTCCCGCGGCTGCGGGGTCAGTTCTAACGAGTTACATTGGTCCCGTGGGAGGTGTTGGTGCCACCCACGGGGACGTTCGGGGGCTGTTTCGGGTTTTCACCCTCTAACGCCATGTTTTTAAGCCTAAGTGTAGAAATTTGCAAATTATCGCCGTACTCTCAAACCGAGAGTCCCGCGGCTGCGGGGTCAGTTCCTACGAGTTACATTGGTCCCGTGGGAGGTGTTGGTGCCACCCACGGGGACGTTCGGGGGCTGTTTCGGGTTTTCACCCTCTAACGCCATGTTTTTAAGCCTAAGTGTAGAAATTTGCAAATTATCGCCGTACTCTCAAACCGGGAGTCCCGCGGCTGCGGGGTCAGTTCTGACGAGTTACATTGGTCCCGTGGGAGGTGTTGGTGCCACCCACGGGGACGTTCGGGGGCTGTTTCGGGTTTTCACCCTCTAACGCCATGTTTTTAAGCCTAAGTGTAGAAATTTGCAAATTATCGCCGTACTCTCAAACCGGGAGTCCCGCGGCTGCGGGTCAGTTCCGACGAGTTACATTGGTCCCGTGGGAGGTTTTGGTGCCACCCACGGGGACGTTCGGGGGCTGTTTCGGGTTTTCACCCTCTAACGCCATGTTTTTAAGCCTAAGTGTAGAAATTTGCAAATTATCGCCGTACTCTCAAACCGGGAGTCCCGCGGCTGCGGGGTCAGTTCCGACGAGTTACATTGGTCCCGTGGGAGGTGTTGGTGCCACCCACGGGGACGTTCGGGGGCTGTTTCGGGTTTTCACCCTCTAACGCCATGTTTTGCTTAAGTCTACAAATATGCAAATTATCGCCGTACTCTCAAACCGAGAGTCCCGCGGCTGCGGGGTCAGTTCCTACGAGTTACATTGGTCCCGTGGGAGGTGTTGGTGCCACCCACGGGGACGTTCGGGGGCTGTTTCGGGTTTTCACCCTCTAACGCCATGTTTTTAAGCCTAAGTGTAGAAATTTGCAAATTATCGCCGTACTCTCAAACCGGGAGTCCCGCGGCTGCGGGGTCAGTTCCGACGAGTTACATTGGTCCCGTGGGAGGTGTTGGTGCCACCCACGGGGACGTTCGGGGGCTGTTTCGGGTTTTCACCCTCTAACGCCATGTTTTTAAGCCTAAGTGTAGAAATTTGCAAATTATCGCCGTACTCTCAAACCGGGAGTCCCGCGGCTGCGGGGTCAGTTCCGACGAGTTACATTGGTCCCGTGGGAGGTGTTGGTGCCACCCACGGGGACGTTCGGGGGCTGTTTCGGGTTTTCACCCTCTAACGCCATGTTTTGCTTAAGTCTACAAATATGCAAATTATCGCCGTACTCTCAAACCGAGAGTCTCGCGGCTGCGGGGTCAGTTCCTACGAGTTACATTGGTCCCGTGGGAGGTGTTGGTGCCACCCACGGGGACGTTCGGGGGCTGTTTCGGGTTTTCACCCTCTAACGCCATGTTTTTAAGCCTAAGTGTAGAAATTTGCAAATTATCGCCGTACTCTCAAACCGGGAGTCCCGCGGCTGCGGGGTCAGTTCCGAAGAGTTACATTGGTCCCGTGGGAGGTGTTGGTGCCACCCACGGGGACGTTCGGGGGCTGTTTCGGGTTTTCACCCTCTAACGCCATGTTTTTAAGCCTAAGTGAAGAAATTTGTAAATTATCGCCGTACTCTCAAACCGGGAGTCCCGCGGCTGCGGGGTCAGTTCCGACGAGTTACATTGGTCCCGTGGGAGGTGTTGGTGCCACCCACGGGGACGTTCGGGGGCTGTTTCGGGTTTTCACCCTCTAACGCCATGTTTTTAAGCCTAAGTGTAGAAATTTGCAAATTATCGCCGTACTCTCAAACCGGGAGTCCCGCGGCTGCGGGGTCAGTTCCGACGAGTTACATTGGTCCCGTGGGAGGTGTTGGTGCCACCCACAAGGACGTTCGGGGGCTGTTTCGGGTTTTCACCTCTAACGCCATGTTTTTCTTAAGTCTACAAATATGCAAATTATCGCCGTACTCTCAAACCGAGAGTCTCGCAGCTGCGGGGTCAGTTCCTACGAGTTACATTGGTCCCGTGGGAGGTGTTGGTGCCACCCACGGGGACGTTCGGGGGCTGTTTCGGGTTTTCACCCTCTAACGCCATGTTTTGCTTAAGTCTACAAATATGCAAATTATCGCCGTACTCTCAAACCGAGAGTCTCGCGGCTGCGGGGTCAGTTCCTACGAGTTACATTGGTCCCGTGGGAGGTGTTGGTGCCACCCACGGGGACGTTCGGGGGCTGTTTCGGGTTTTCACCCTCTAACGCCATGTTTTTAAGCCTAAGTGTAGAAATTTGCAAATTATCGCCGTACTCTCAAACCGGGAGTCCCGCGGCTGCGGGGTCAGTTCCGACGAGTTACATTGGTCCCGTGGGAGGTGTTGGTGCCACCCACGGGGACGTTCGGGGGCTGTTTCGGGTTTTCACCCTCTAACGCCATGTTTTGCTTAAGTGTAGAAATTTGCAAATTATCGCCGTACTCTCAAACCGGGAGTCCCGCGGCTGCGGGGTCAGTTCCGACGAGTTACATTGGTCCCGTGGGAGGTGTTGGTGCCACCCACGGGGACGTTCGGGGGCTGTTTCGGGTTTTCACCCTCTAACGCATGTTTTTAAGCCTAAGTGTAGAAATTTGCAAATTATCGCCGTACTCTCAAACCGGGAGTCCCGCGGCTGCGGGGTCAGTTCCGACGAGTTACATTGGTCCCGTGGGAGGTGTTGGTGCCACCCACGGGGACGTTCGGGGGCTGTTTCGGGTTTTCACCCTCTAACGCCATGTTTTTAAGCCTAAGTGTAGAAATTTGCAAATTATCGCCGTACTCTCAAACCGGGAGTCCCGCGGCTGCGGGGTCAGTTCCGAAGAGTTACATTGGTCCCGTGGGAGGTGTTGGTGCCACCCACGGGGACGTTCGGGGGCTGTTTCGGGTTTTCACCCTCTAACGCCATGTTTTGCTTAAGTCTACAAATATGCAAATTATCGCCGTACTCTCAAACCGGGAGTCCCGCGGCTGCGGGGTCAGTTCCGACGAGTTACATTGGTCCCGTGGGAGGTGTTGGTGCCACCCACGGGGACGTTCGGGGGCTGTTTCGGGTTTTCACCCTCTAACGCCATGTTTTGCTTAAGTCTACAAATATGCAAATTATCGTCGTACTCTCAAACCGAGAGTCTCGCGGCTGCGGGGTCAGTTCCTACGAGTTACATTGGTCCCGTGGGAGGTGTTGGTGCCACCCACGGGGACGTTCGGGGGCTGTTTCGGGTTTTCACCCTCTAACGCCATGTTTTTAAGCCTAAGTGTAGAAATTTGCAAATTATCGCCGTACTCTCAAACCGGGAGTCCCGCGGCTGCGGGGTCAGTTCCGACGAGTTACATTGGTCCCGTGGGAGGTGTTGGTGCCACCCACGGGGACGTTCGGGGGCTGTTTCGGGTTTTCACCCTCTAACGCCATGTTTTTAAGCCTAAGTGTAGAAATTTGCAAATTATCGCCGTACTCTCAAACCGGGAGTCCCGCGGCTGCGGGGTCAGTTCCGAAGAGTTACATTGGTCCCGTGGGAGGTGTTGGTGCCACCCACGGGGACGTTCGGGGGCTGTTTCGGGTTTTCACCCTCTAACGCCATGTTTTGCTTAAGTCTACAAATTTGCAAATTATCGCCGTACTCTCAAACCGAGAGTCTCGCGGCTGCGGGGTCAGTTCCTACGAGTTACATTGGTCCCGTGGGAGGTGTTGGTGCCACCCACGGGGACGTTCGGGGGCTGTTTCGGGTTTTCACCCTCTAACGCCATGTTTTTAAGCCTAAGTGTAGAAATTTGCAAATTATCGCCGTACTCTCAAACCGGGAGTCCCGCGGCTGCGGGGTCAGTTCCGAAGAGTTACATTGGTCCCGTGGGAGGTGTTGGTGCCACCCACGGGGACGTTCGGGGGCTGTTTCGGGTTTTCACCCTCTAACGCCATGTTTTGCTTAAGTGTAGAAATTTGCAAATTATTGCCGTACTCTCAAACCGGGAGTCCCGCGGCTGCGGGGTCAGTTCCGACGAGTTACATTGGTCCCGTGGGAGGTGTTGGTGCCACCCACGGGGACGTTCGGGGGCTGTTTCGGGTTTTCACCCTCTAACGCCATGTTTTTAAGCCTAAGTGTAGAAATTTGCAAATTATCGCCGTACTCTCAAACCGGGAGTCCCGCGGCTGCGGGGTCAGTTCCGACGAGTTACATTGGTCCCGTGGGAGGTGTTGGTGCCACCCACGGGGACATTCGGGGGCTGTTTTGGGTTTTCACCCTCTAACGCCATGTTTTTAAGCCTAAGTGTAGAAATTTGCAAATTATCGCCGTACTCTCAAACCGAGAGTCCCGCGGCTGCGGGGTCAGTTCCTACGAGTTACATTGGTCCCGTGGGAGGTGTTGGTGCCACCCACGGGGACGTTCGGGGGCTGTTTCGGGTTTTCACCCTCTAACGCCATGTTTTTAAGCCTAAGTGTAGAAATTTGCAAATTATCGCCGTACTCTCAAACCGGGAGTCCCGCGGCTGCGGGGTCAGTTCTAACGAGTTACATTGGTCCCGTGGGAGGTGTTGGTGCCACCCACGGGGACGTTCGGGGGCTGTTTCGGGTTTTCACCCTCTAACGCCATGTTTTTAAGCCTAAGTGTAGAAATTTGCAAATTATCGCCGTACTCTCAAACCGAGAGTCCCGCGGCTGCGGGGTCAGTTCCTACGAGTTACATTGGTCCCGTGGGAGGTGTTGGTGCCACCCACGGGGACGTTCGGGGGCTGTTTCGGGTTTTCACCCTCTAACGCCATGTTTTTAAGCCTAAGTGTAGAAATTTGCAAATTATCGCCGTACTCTCAAACCGGGAGTCCCGCGGCTGCGGGGTCAGTTCTGACGAGTTACATTGGTCCCGTGGGAGGTGTTGGTGCCACCCACGGGGACGTTCGGGGGCTGTTTCGGGTTTTCACCCTCTAACGCCATGTTTTTAAGCCTAAGTGTAGAAATTTGCAAATTATCGCCGTACTCTCAAACCGGGAGTCCCGCGGCTGCGGGTCAGTTCCGACGAGTTACATTGGTCCCGTGGGAGGTTTTGGTGCCACCCACGGGGACGTTCGGGGGCTGTTTCGGGTTTTCACCCTCTAACGCCATGTTTTTAAGCCTAAGTGTAGAAATTTGCAAATTATCGCCGTACTCTCAAACCGGGAGTCCCGCGGCTGCGGGGTCAGTTCCGACGAGTTACATTGGTCCCGTGGGAGGTGTTGGTGCCACCCACGGGGACGTTCGGGGGCTGTTTCGGGTTTTCACCCTCTAACGCCATGTTTTGCTTAAGTCTACAAATATGCAAATTATCGCCGTACTCTCAAACCGAGAGTCCCGCGGCTGCGGGGTCAGTTCCTACGAGTTACATTGGTCCCGTGGGAGGTGTTGGTGCCACCCACGGGGACGTTCGGGGGCTGTTTCGGGTTTTCACCCTCTAACGCCATGTTTTTAAGCCTAAGTGTAGAAATTTGCAAATTATCGCCGTACTCTCAAACCGGGAGTCCCGCGGCTGCGGGGTCAGTTCCGACGAGTTACATTGGTCCCGTGGGAGGTGTTGGTGCCACCCACGGGGACGTTCGGGGGCTGTTTCGGGTTTTCACCCTCTAACGCCATGTTTTTAAGCCTAAGTGTAGAAATTTGCAAATTATCGCCGTACTCTCAAACCGGGAGTCCCGCGGCTGCGGGGTCAGTTTCGACGAGTTACATTGGTCCCGTGGGAGGTGTTGGTGCCACCCACGGGGACGTTCGGGGGCTGTTTCGGGTTTTCACCCTCTAACGCCATGTTTTGCTTAAGTCTACAAATATGCAAATTATCGCCGTACTCTCAAACCGAGAGTCTCGCGGCTGCGGGGTCAGTTCCTACGAGTTACATTGGTCCCGTGGGAGGTGTTGGTGCCACCCACGGGGACGTTCGGGGGCTGTTTCGGGTTTTCACCCTCTAACGCCATGTTTTTAAGCCTAAGTGTAGAAATTTGCAAATTATCGCCGTACTCTCAAACCGGGAGTCCCGCGGCTGCGGGGTCAGTTCCGAAGAGTTACATTGGTCCCGTGGGAGGTGTTGGTGCCACCCACGGGGACGTTCGGGGGCTGTTTCGGGTTTTCACCCTCTAACGCCATGTTTTTAAGCCTAAGTGTAGAAATTTGTAAATTATCGCCGTACTCTCAAACCGGGAGTCCCGCGGCTGCGGGGTCAGTTCCGACGAGTTACATTGGTCCCGTGGGAGGTGTTGGTGCCACCCACGGGGACGTTCGGGGGCTGTTTCGGGTTTTCACCCTCTAACGCCATGTTTTTAAGCCTAAGTGTAGAAATTTGCAAATTATCGCCGTACTCTCAAACCGGGAGTCCCGCGGCTGCGGGGTCAGTTCCGACGAGTTACATTGGTCCCGTGGGAGGTGTTGGTGCCACCCACAAGGACGTTCGGGGGCTGTTTCGGGTTTTCACCTCTAACGCCATGTTTTTCTTAAGTCTACAAATATGCAAATTATCGCCGTACTCTCAAACCGAGAGTCTCGCAGCTGCGGGGTCAGTTCCTACGAGTTACATTGGTCCCGTGGGAGGTGTTGGTGCCACCCACGGGGACGTTCGGGGGCTGTTTCGGGTTTTCACCCTCTAACGCCATGTTTTTAAGCCTAAGTGTAGAAATTTGCAAATTATCGTCGTACTCTCAAACCGGGAGTCCCGCGGCTGCGGGGTCAGTTCCGACGAGTTACATTGGTCCCGTGGGAGGTGTTGGTGCCACCCACGGGGACGTTCGGGGGCTGTTTCGGGTTTTCACCCTCTAACGCCATGTTTTTAAGCCTAAGTGTAGAAATTTGCAAATTATCGCCGTACTCTCAAACCGGGAGTCCCGCGGCTGCGGGGTCAGTTCCGACGAGTTACATTGGTCCCGTGGGAGGTGTTGGTGCCACCCACGGGGACGTTCGGGGGCTGTTTCGGGTTTTCACCCTCTAACGCCATGTTTTGCTTAAGTGTAGAAATTTGCAAATTATCGCCGTACTCTCAAACCGGGAGTCCCGCGGCTGCGGGGTCAGTTCCGACGAGTTACATTGGTCCCGTGGGAGGTGTTGGTGCCACCCACGGGGACGTTCGGGGGCTGTTTCGGGTTTTCACCCTCTAACGCCATGGTTTTAAGCCTAAGTGTAGAAATTTGCAAATTATCGCCGTACTCTCAAACCGGGAGTCCCGCGGCTGCGGGGTCAGTTCCGACGAGTTACATTGGTCCCGTGGGAGGTGTTGGTGCCACCCACGGGGACGTTCGGGGGCTGTTTCGGGTTTTCACCCTCTAACGCCATGGTTTTAAGCCTAAGTGTAGAAATTTGCAAATTATCGCCGTACTCTCAAACCGGGAGTCCCGCGGCTGCGGGGTCAGTTCCGACGAGTTACATTGGTCCCGTGGGAGGTGTTGGTGCCACCCACGGGGACGTTCGGGGGCTGTTTCGGGTTTTCACCCTCTAACGCCATGTTTTTAAGCCTAAGTGTAGAAATTTGCAAATTATCGCCGTACTCTCAAACCGGGAGTCCCGCGGCTGCGGGGTCAGTTCTGACGAGTTACATTGGTCCCGTGGGAGGTGTTGGTGCCACCCACGGGGACGTTCGGGGGATGTTTCGGGTTTTCACCCTCTAACGCCATGTTTTGCTTAATTCTACAAATATGCAAATTATCGCCGTACTCTCAAACCGAGAGTCTCGCGGCTCCGGGGTCAGTTCCTACGAGTTACATTGGTCCCGTGGGAGGTGTTGGTGCCACCCACAGGGACGTTCGGGGGCTGTTTCGGGTTTTCACCCTCTAACGCCATGTTTTTAAGCCTAAGTGTAGAAATTTGCAAATTATCGCCGTACTCTCAAACCGGGAGTCCCGCGGCTGCGGGGTCAGTTCCGACGAGTTACATTGGTCCCGTGGGAGGTGTTGGTGCCACCCACGGGGACGTTCGGGGGCTGTTTCGGGTTTTCACCCTCTAACGCCATGTTTTTAAGCCTAAGTGTAGAAATTTGCAAATTATCGCCGTACTCTCAAACCGGGAGTCCCGCGGCTGCGGGGTCAGTTCCGACGAGTTACATTGGTCCCGTGGGAGGTGTTGGTGCCACCCACGAGGACGTTCGGGGGCTGTTTCGGGTTTTCACCCTCTAACGCCATGTTTTGCTTAAGTGTAGAAATTTGCAAATTATCGCCGTACTCTCAAACCGGGAGTCCCGCGGCTGCGGGGTCAGTTCTGACGAGTTACATTGGTCCCGTGGGAGGTGTTGGTGCCACCCACGGGGACGTTCGGGGGCTGTTTCGGGTTTTCACCCTCTAACGCCATGTTTTTAAGCCTAAGTGTAGAAATTTGCAAATTATCGCCGTACTCTCAAACCGGGAGTCCCGCGGCTGCGGGGTCAGTTCCGACGAGTTACATTGGTCCTGTGGGAGGTGTTGGTGCCACCCACGGGGACGTTCGGGGGCTGTTTCGGGTTTTCACCCTCTAACGCCATGTTTTTAAGCCTAAGTGTAGAAATTTGCAAATTATCGCCGTACTCTCAAACCGGGAGTCCCGCGGCTGCGGGGTCAGTTCCGACGAGTTACATTGGTCCCGTGGGAGGTGTTGGTGCCACCCACGGGGACGTTCGGGGGCTGTTTCGGGTTTTCACCCTCTAACGCCATGTTTTTAAGCCTAAGTGTAGAAATTTGCAAATTATCGCCGTACTCTCAAACCGGGAGTCCCGCGGCTGCGGGGTCAGTTCCGACGAGTTACATTGGTCCCGTGGGAGGTGTTGGTGCCACCCACGAGGACGTTCGGGGGCTGTTTCGGGTTTTCACCCTCTAACGCCATGTTTTGCTTAAGTCTACAAATATGCAAATTATCGTCGTACTCTCAAACCGAGAGTCCCGCGGTTGCGGGGTCAGTTCCTACGAGTTACATTGGTCCCGTGGGAGGTGTTGGTGCCACCCACGGGGACGTTCGGGGGCTGTTTCGGGTTTTCACCCTCTAACGCCATGTTTTTAAGCCTAAGTTTAGAAATTTGCAAATTATCGCCGTACTCTCAAACCGGGAGTCCCGCGGCTGCGGGGTCAGTTCCGACGAGTTACATTGGTCCCGTGGGAGGTGTTGGTGCCACCCACGGGGACGTTCGGGGGCTGTTTCGGGTTTTCAACCTCTAACGCCATGTTTTTAAGCCTAAGTGTAGAAATTTGCAAATTATCGCCGTACTCTCAAACCGGGAGTCCCGCGGCTGCGGGGTCAGTTCCGACGAGTTACATTGGTCCCGTGGGAGGTGTTGGTGCCACCCATGGGGACGTTCGGGGGCTGTTTCGGGTTTTCACCCTCTAACGCCATGTTTTTAAACCTAAGTGTAGAAATTTGCAAATTATCGCCGTACTCTCAAACCGGGAGTCCCGCGGCTGCGGGGTCAGTTCCGACGAGTTACATTGGTCCCGTGGGAGGTGTTGGTGCCACCCACGGGGACGTTCGGGGGCTGTTTCGGGTTTTCACCCTCTAACGCCATGCTTTGCTTAAGTCTACAAATATGCAAATTATCGCCGTACTCTCAAACCGAGAGTCCCGCGGCTGCGGGTTCAGTTCCTACGAGTTACATTGGTCCCGTGGGAGGTGTTGGTGCCACCCACGGGGACGTTCGGGGGCTGTTTCGGGTTTTCACCCTCTAACGCCATGTTTTTAAGCCTAAGTGTAGAAATTTGTAAATTATCGCCGTACTCTCAAACCGGGAGTCCCGCGGCTGCGGGGTCAGTTCCGACGAGTTACATTGGTCCCGTGGGAGGTGTTGGTGCCACCCACGGGGACGTTCGGGGGCTGTTTCGGGTTTTCACCCTCTAACGCCATGTTTTTAAGCCTAAGTGTAGAAATTTGCAAATTATCGCCGTACTCTCAAACCGGGAGTCCCGCGGCTGCGGGGTCAGTTCCGACGAGTTACATTGGTCCCGTGGGAGGTGTTGGTGCCACCCACAAGGACGTTCGGGGGCTGTTTCGGGTTTTCACCTCTAACGCCATGTTTTTCTTAAGTCTACAAATATGCAAATTATCGCCGTACTCTCAAACCGAGAGTCTCGCAGCTGCGGGGTCAGTTCCTACGAGTTACATTGGTCCCGTGGGAGGTGTTGGTGCCACCCACGGGGACGTTCGGGGGCTGTTTCGGGTTTTCACCCTCTAACGCCATGTTTTTAAGCCTAAGTGTAGAAATTTGCAAATTATCGTCGTACTCTCAAACCGGGAGTCCCGCGGCTGCGGGGTCAGTTCCGACGAGTTACATTGGTCCCGTGGGAGGTGTTGGTGCCACCCACGGGGACGTTCGGGGGCTGTTTCGGGTTTTCACCCTCTAACGCCATGTTTTTAAGCCTAAGTGTAGAAATTTGCAAATTATCGCCGTACTCTCAAACCGGGAGTCCCGCGGCTGCGGGGTCAGTTCCGACGAGTAACATTGGTCCCGTGGGAGGTGTTGGTGCCACCCACGGGGACGTTCGGGGGCTGTTTCGGGTTTTCACCCTCTAACGCCATGTTTTGCTTAAGTGTAGAAATTTGCAAATTATCGCCGTACTCTCAAACCGGGAGTCCCGCGGCTGCGGGGTCAGTTCCGGCGAGTTACATTGGTCCCGTGGGAGGTGTTGGTGCCACCCACGGGGACGTTCGGGGGCTGTTTCGGGTTTTCACCCTCTAACGCCATGGTTTTAAGCCTAAGTGTAGAAATTTGCAAATTATCGCCGTACTCTCAAACCGGGAGTCCCGCGGCTGCGGGGTCAGTTCCGACGAGTTACATTGGTCCCGTGGGAGGTGTTGGTGCCACCCACGGGGACGTTCGGGGGCTGTTTCGGGTTTTCACCCTCTAACGCCATGTTTTTAAGCCTAAGTGTAGAAATTTGCAAATTATCGCCGTACTCTCAAACCGGGAGTCCCGCGGCTGCGGGGTCAGTTCCGAAGAGTTACATTGGTCCCGTGGGAGGTGTTGGTGCCACCCACGGGGACGTTCGGGGGCTGTTTCGGGTTTTCACCCTCTAACGCCATGTTTTGCTTAAGTCTACAAATATGCAAATTATCGCCGTACTCTCAAACCGGGAGTCCCGCGGCTGCGGGGTCAGTTCTGACGAGTTACATTGGTCCCGTGGGAGGTGTTGGTGCCACCCACGGGGACGTTCGGGGGATGTTTCGGGTTTTCACCCTCTAACGCCATGTTTTGCTTAAGTCTACAAATATGCAAATTATCGCCGTACTCTCAAACCGAGAGTCTCGCGGCTCCGGGGTCAGTTCCTACGAGTTACATTGGTCCCATGGGAGGTGTTGGTGCCACCCACAGGGACGTTCGGGGGCTGTTTCGGGTTTTCACCCTCTAACGCCATGTTTTTAAGCCTAAGTGTAGAAATTTGCAAATTATCGCCGTACTCTCAAACCGGGAGTCCTGCGGCTGCGGGGTCAGTTCCGACGAGTTACATTGGTCCCGTGGGAGGTGTTGGTGCCACCCACGGGGACGTTCGGGGGCTGTTTCGGGTTTTCACCCTCTAACGCCATGTTTTTAAGCCTAAGTGTAGAAATTTGCAAATTATCGCCGTACTCTCAAACCGGGAGTCCCGCGGCTGCGGGGTCAGTTCCGACGAGTTACATTGGTCCCGTGGGAGGTGTTGGTGCCACCCACGAGGACGTTCGGGGGCTGTTTCGGGTTTTCACCCTCTAACGCCATGTTTTGCTTAAGTGTAGAAATTTGCAAATTATCGCCGTACTCTCAAACCGGGAGTCCCGCGGCTGCGGGGTCAGTTCTGACGAGTTACATTGGTCCCGTGGGAGGTGTTGGTGCCACCCACGGGGACGTTCGGGGGCTGTTTCGGGTTTTCACCCTCTAACGCCATGTTTTTAAGCCTAAGTGTAGAAATTTGCAAATTATCGCCGTACTCTCAAACCGGGAGTCCTGCGGCTGCGGGGTCAGTTCCGACGAGTTACATTGGTCCTGTGGGAGGTGTTGGTGCCACCCACGGGGACGTTCGGGGGCTGTTTCGGGTTTTCACCCTCTAACGCCATGTTTTTAAGCCTAAGTGTAGAAATTTGCAAATTATCGCCGTACTCTCAAACCGGGAGTCCCGCGGCTGCGGGGTCAGTTCCGACGAGTTACATTGGTCCCGTGGGAGGTGTTGGTGCCACCCACGGGGACGTTCGGGGGCTGTTTCGGGTTTTCACCCTCTAACGCCATGTTTTTAAGCCTAAGTGTAGAAATTTGCAAATTATCGCCGTACTCTCAAACCGGGAGTCCCGCGGCTGCGGGGTCAGTTCCGACGAGTTACATTGGTCCCGTGGGAGGTGTTGGTGCCACCCACGAGGACGTTCGGGGGCTGTTTCGGGTTTTCACCCTCTAACGCCATGTTTTGCTTAAGTCTACAAATATGCAAATTATCGTCGTACTCTCAAACCGAGAGTCCCGCGGTTGCGGGGTCAGTTCCTACGAGTTACATTGGTCCCGTGGGAGGTGTTGGTGCCACCCACGGGGACGTTCGGGGGCTGTTTCGGGTTTTCACCCTCTAACGCCATGTTTTTAAGCCTAAGTTTAGAAATTTGCAAATTATCGCCGTACTCTCAAACCGGGAGTCCCGCGGCTGCGGGGTCAGTTCCGACGAGTTACATTGGTCCCGTGGGAGGTGTTGGTGCCACCCACGGGGACGTTCGGGGGCTGTTTCGGGTTTTCACCCTCTAACGCCATGTTTTTAAGCCTAAGTGTAGAAATTTGCAAATTATCGCCGTACTCTCAAACCGGGAGTCCCGCGGCTGCGGGGTCAGTTCCGACGAGTTACATTGGTCCCGTGGGAGGTGTTGGTGCCACCCATGGGGACGTTCGGGGGCTGTTTCGGGTTTTCACCCTCTAACGCCATGTTTTTAAACCTAAGTGTAGAAATTTGCAAATTATCGCCGTACTCTCAAACCGGGAGTCCCGCGGCTGCGGGGTCAGTTCCGACGAGTTACATTGGTCCCGTGGGAGGTGTTGGTGCCACCCACGGGGACGTTCGGGGGCTGTTTCGGGTTTTCACCCTCTAACGCCATGCTTTGCTTAAGTCTACAAATATGCAAATTATCGCCGTACTCTCAAACCGAGAGTCCCGCGGCTGCGGGTTCAGTTCCTACGAGTTACATTGGTCCCGTGGGAGGTGTTGGTGCCACCCACGGGGACGTTCGGGGGCTGTTTCGGGTTTTCACCCTCTAACGCCATGTTTTTAAGCCTAAGTGTAGAAATTTGCAAATTATCGCCGTACTCTCAAACCGGGAGTCCCGCGGCTGCGGGGTCAGTTCCGACGAGTTACATTGGTCCCGTGGGAGGTGTTGGTGCCACCCACGGGGACGTTCGGGGGCTGTTTCGGGTTTTCACCCTCTAACGCCATGTTTTTATGCGTAAGTGTAGAAATTTGCAAATTATCGCCGTACTCTCAAACCGGGAGTCCCGCGGCTGCGGGGTCAGTTCCGACGAGTTACATTGGTCCCGTGGGAGGTGTTGGTGCCACCCATGGGGACGTTCGGGGGCTGTTTCGGGTTTTCACCCTCTAACGCCATGTTTTTAAGCCTAAGTGTAGAAATTTGCAAATTATCGCCGTACTCTCAAACCGGGAGTCCCGCGGCTGCGGGGTCAGTTCTGACGAGTTACATTGGTCCCGTGGGAGGTGTTGGTGCCACCCACGGGGACGTTCGGGGGCTGTTTCGGGTTTTCACCCTCTAACGCCATGTTTTGCTTAAGTGTAGAAATTTGCAAATTATCGCCGTACTCTCAAACCGGGAGTCCCGCGGCTGCGGGGTCAGTTCCGACGAGTTACATTGGTCCCGTGGGAGGTGTTGGTGCCACCCACGGGGACGTTCGGGGGCTGTTTCGGGTTTTCACCCTCTAACGCCATGGTTTTAAGCCTAAGTGTAGAAATTTGCAAATTATCGCCGTACTCTCAAACCGGGAGTCCCGCGGCTGCGGGGTCAGTTCCGACGAGTTACATTGGTCCCGTGGGAGGTGTTGGTGCCACCCACGGGGACGTTCGGGGGCTGTTTCGGGTTTTCACCCTCTAACGCCATGTTTTTAAGCCTAAGTGTAGAAATTTGCAAATTATCGCCGTACTCTCAAACCGGGAGTCCCGCGGCTGCGGGGTCAGTTCCGACGAGTTACATTGGTCCCGTGGGAGGTGTTGGTGCCACCCACGGGGACGTTCGGGGGCTGTTTCGGGTTTTCACCCTCTAACGCCATGTTTTGCTTAAGTCTACAAATATGCAAATTATCGCCGTACTCTCAAACCGGGAGTCCCGCGGCTGCGGGGTCAGTTCCGACGAGTTACATTGGTCCCGTGGGAGGTGTTGGTGCCACCCACGGGGACGTTCGGGGGATGTTTCGGGTTTTCACCCTCTAACGCCATGTTTTGCTTAAGTCTACAAATATGCAAATTATCGCCGTACTCTCAAACCGAGAGTCTCGCGGCTGCGGGGTCAGTTCCTACGAGTTACATTGGTCCCGTGGGAGGTGTTGGTGCCACCCACAGGGACGTTCGGGGGCTGTTTCGGGTTTTCACCCTCTAACGCCATGTTTTTAAGCCTAAGTGTAGAAATTTGCAAATTATCGCCGTACTCTCAAACCGGGAGTCCCGCGGCTGCGGGGTCAGTTCCGACGAGTTACATTGGTCCCGTGGGAGGTGTTGGTGCCACCCACGGGGACGTTCGGGGGCTGTTTCGGGTTTTCACCCTCTAACGCCATGTTTTTAAGCCTAAGTGTAGAAATTTGCAAATTATCGCCGTACTCTCAAACCGGGAGTCCCGCGGCTGCGGGGTCAGTTCCGACGAGTTACATTGGTCCCGTGGGAGGTGTTGGTGCCACCCACGAGGACGTTCGGGGGCTGTTTCGGGTTTTCACCCTCTAACGCCATGTTTTGCTTAAGTGTAGAAATTTGCAAATTATCGCCGTACTCTCAAAACGGGAGTCCCGCGGCTGCGGGGTCAGTTCCGACGAGTTACATTGGTCCCGTGGGAGGTGTTGGTGCCACCCACGGGGACGTTCGGGGGCTGTTTCGGGTTTTCACCCTCTAACGCCATGTTTTTAAGCCTAAGTGTAGAAATTTGCAAATTATCGCCGTACTCTCAAACCGGGAGTCCCGCGGCTGCGGGGTCAGTTCCGACGAGTTACATTGGTCCTGTGGGAGGTGTTGGTGCCACCCACGGGGACGTTCGGGGGCTGTTTCGGGTTTTCACCCTCTAACGCCATGTTTTTAAGCCTAAGTGTAGAAATTTGCAAATTATCGCCGTACTCTCAAACCGGGAGTCCCGCGGCTGCGGGGTCAGTTCCGACGAGTTACATTGGTCCCGTGGGAGGTGTTGGTGCCACCCACGGGGACGTTCGGGTGCTGTTTCGGGTTTTCACCCTCTAACGCCATGTTTTTAAGCCTAAGTGTAGAAATTTGCAAATTATCGCCGTACTCTCAAACCGGGAGTCCCGCGGCTGCGGGGTCAGTTCCGACGAGTTACATTGGTCCCGTGGGAGGTGTTGGTGCCACCCACGGGGACGTTCGGGGGCTGTTTCGGGTTTTCACCCTATAACGCCATGCTTTGCTTAAGTCTACAAATATGCAAATTATCGTCGTACTCTCAAACCGAGAGTCCGGCGGTTGCGGGGTCAGTTCCTACGAGTTACATTGGTCCCGTGGGAGGTGTTGGTGCCACACACGGGGACGTTCGGGGGCTGTTTCGGGTTTTCACCCTCTAACGCCATGTTTTTAAGCCTAAGTTTAGAAATTTGCAAATTATCGCCGTACTCTCAAACCGGGAGTCCCGCGGCTGCGGGGTCAGTTCCGACGAGTTACATTGGTCCCGTGGGAGGTGTTGGTGCCACCCACGGGGACGTTCGGGGGCTGTTTCGGGTTTTCACCCTCTAACGCCATGTTTTTAAGCCTAAGTGTAGAAATTTGCAAATTATCGCCGTACTCTCAAACCGGGAGTCCCGCGGCTGCGGGGTCAGTTCTGACGAGTTACATTGGTCCCGTGGGAGGTGTTGGTGCCACCCATGGGGACGTTCGGGGGCTGTTTCGGGTTTTCACCCTCTAACGCCATGTTTTTAAGCCTAAGTGTAGAAATTTGCAAATTATCGCCGTACTCTCAAACCGGGAGTCCCGCGGCTGCGGGGTCAGTTCCGACGAGTTACATTGGTCCCGTGGGAGGTGTTGGTGCCACCCACGGGGACGTTCGGGGGCTGTTTCGGGTTTTCACCCTCTAACGCCATGCTTTGCTTAAGTCTACAAATATGCAAATTATCGCCGTACTCTCAAACCGAGAGTCCCGCGGCTGCGGGTTCAGTTCCTACGAGTTACATTTGTCCCGTGGGAGGTGTTGGTGCCACCCACGGGGACGTTCGGGGGCTGTTTCGGGTTTTCACCCACTAACGCCATGTTTTTAAGCCTAAGTGTAGAAATTTGCAAATTATCGCCGTACTCTCAAACCGGGAGTCCCGCGGCTGCGGGGTCAGTTCCGACGAGTTACATTGGTCCCGTGGGAGGTGTTGGTGCCACCCACGGGGACGTTCGGGGGCTGTTTCGGGTTTTCACCCTCTAACGCCATGTTTTTAAGCCTAAGTGTAGAAATTTGCAAATTATCGCCGTACTCTCAAACCGGGAGTCCCGCGGCTGCGGGGTCAGTTCTGACGAGTTACATTGGTCCCGTGGGAGGTGTTGGTGCCACCCACGGGGACGTTCGGGGGCTGTTTCAGGTTTTCACCCTCTAACGCCATGTTTTGCTTAAGTGTAGAAATTTGCAAATTATCGCCGTACTCTCAAACCGGGAGTCCCGCGGCTGCGGGGTCAGTTCCGACGAGTTACATTGGTCCCGTGGGAGGTGTTGGTGCCACCCACGGTGACGTTCGGGGGCTGTTTCGGGTTTTCACCCTCTAACGCCATGTTTTTAAGCCTAAGTGTAGAAATTTGCAAATTATCGCCGTACTCTCAAACCGGGAGTCCCGCGGCTGCGGGGTCAGTTCCGACGAGTTACATTGGTCCCGTGGGAGGTGTTGGTGCCACCCACGGGGACGTTCGGGGGCTGTTTCGGGTTTTCACCCTCTAACGCCATGTTTTTAAGCCTAAGTGTAGAAATTTGCAAATTATCGCCGTACTCTCAAACCGGGAGTCCCGCGGCTGCAGGGTCAGTTCCGACGAGTTACATTGGTCCTGTGGGAGGTGTTGGTGCCACCCACGGGGACGTTCGGGTGCTGTTTCGGGTTTTCACCCTCAAACGCCATGTTTTTAAGCCTAAGTGTAGAAATTTGCAAATTATCGCCGTACTCTCAAACCGGGAGTCCCGCGGCTGCGGGGTCAGTTCCGACGAGTTACATTGGTCCCGTGGGAGGTGTTGGTGCCACCCACGGGGACGTTCGGGGGCTGTTTCGGGTTTTCACCCTATAACGCCATGCTTTGCTTAAGTCTACAAATATGCAAATTATCGCCGTACTCTCAAACCGAGAGTCCCGCGGTTGCGGGGTCAGTTCCTACGAGTTACATTGGTCCCGTGAGAGGTGTTGGTGCCACCCACGGGGACGTTCGGGGGCTGTTTCGGGTTTTCACCCTCTAACGCCATGTTTTTAAGCCTAAGTGTAGAAATTTGCAAATTATCGCCGTACTCTCAAACCGGGAGTCCCGCGGCTGCGGGGTCAGTTCCGACGAGTTACATTGGTCCCGTGGGAGGTGTTGGTGCCACCCACGGGGACGTTCGGGGGCTGTTTCGGGTTTTCACCCTCTAACGCCATGTTTTTAAGCCTAAGTGTAGAAATTTGCAAATTATCGCCGTACTCTCAAACCGGGAGTCCCGCGGCTGCGGGGTCAGTTCCGACGAGTTACATTGGTCCCGTGGGAGGTGTTGGTGCCACCCATGGGGACGTTCGGGGGCTGTTTCGGGTTTTCACCCTCTAACGCCATGTTTTTAAGCCTAAGTGTAGAAATTTGCAAATTATCGCCGTACTCTCAAACCGGGAGTCCCGCGGCTGCGGGGTCAGTTCCGACGAGTTACATTGGTCCCGTGGGAGGTGTTGGTGCCACCCACGGGGACGTTCGGGGGCTGTTTCGGGTTTTCACCCTCTAACGCCATGCTTTGCTTAAGTCTACAAATATGCAAATTATCGCCGTACTCTCAAACCGAGAGTCCCGCGGCTGCGGGGTCAGTTCCTACGAGTTACATTGGTCCCGTGGGAGGTGTTGGTGCCACCCACGGGGACGTTCGGGGGCTGTTTCGGGTTTTCACCCTCTAACGCCATGTTTTTAAGCCTAAGTGTAGAAATTTGCAAATTATCGCCGTACTCTCAAACCGGGAGTCCCGCGGCTGCGGGGTCAGTTTCGACGAGTTACATTGGTCCCGTGGGAGGTGTTGGTGCCACCCACGGGGACATTCGGGGGCTGTTTCGGGTTTTCACCCTCTAACGCCATGTTTTTAAGCCTAAGTGTAGAAATTTACAAATTATCGCCGTACTCTCAAATCGGGAGTCCCGCGGCTGCGGGGTCAGTTCCGACGAGTTACATTGGTCCCGTGGGAGGTGTTGGTGCCACCCACGGGGACGTTCGGGGGCTGTTTCGGGTTTTCACCCTCTAACGCCATGTTTTGCTTAAGTGTAGAAATTTGCAAATTATCGCCGTACTCTCAAACCGGGAGTCCCGCGGCTGCGGGGTCAGTTCCGACGAGTTACATTGGTCCCGTGGGAGGTGTTGGTGCCACCCACGGAGACGTTCGGGGGCTGTTTTGGGTTTTCACCCTCTAACGCCATGTTTTTAAGCCTAAGTGTAGAAATTTGCAAATTATCGCCGTACTCTCAAACCGGGAGTCCCGCGGCTGCGGGGTCAGTTCCGACGAGTTACATTGGTCCCGTGGGAGGTGTTGGTTCCACCCACGGGGACGTTCGGGGGCTGTTTCGGGTTTTCACCCTCTAACGCCATGTTTTGCTTAAGTCTACAAATATGCAAATTATCGCCGTACTCTCAAACCGAGAGTCTCGCGGCTGCGGGGTCAGTTCCTACGAGTTACATTGGTCCCGTGGGAGGTGTTGGTGCCACCCACGGGGACGTTCGGGGGCTGTTTCGGGTTTTCACCCTCTAACGCCATGTTTTTAAGCCTAAGTGTAGAAATTTGCAAATTATCGCCGTACTCTCAAACCGGGAGTCCCGCGGCTGCGGGGTCAGTTCCGACGAGTTACATTGGTCCCGTGGGAGGTGTTGGTGCCACCCACGGGGACGTTCGGGGGCTGTTTCGGGTTTTCACCCTCTAACGCCATGTTTTTAAGCCTAAGTGTAGAAATTTGCAAATTATCGCTGTACTCTCAAACCGGGAGTCCCGCGGCTGCGGGGTCAGTTCCGACGAGTTACATTGGTCCCGTGGGAGGTGTTGGTGCCACCCACGGGGACGTTCGGGGGCTGTTTCGGGTTTTCACCCTCTAACGCCATGTTTTTAAGCCTAAGTGTAGAAATTTGCAAATTATCGCCGTACTCTCAAACCGGGAGTCCCGCGGCTGCGGGGTCAGTTCCGACGAGTTACATTGGTCCCGTGGGAGGTGTTGGTGCCACCCACGGGGACGTTCGGGGGCTGTTTCGGGTTTTCACCCTCTAACGCCATGTTTTTAAGCCTAAGTGTAGAAATTTGCAAATTATCGCCGTACTCTCAAACCGAGAGTCCCGCGGCTGCGGGTTCAGTTCCTACGAGTTACATTTGTCCCGTGGGAGGTGTTGGTGCCACCCACGGGGACGTTCGGGGGCTGTTTCGGGTTTTCACCCACTAACGCCATGTTTTTAAGCCTAAGTGTAGAAATTTGCAAATTATCGCCGTACTCTCAAACCGGGAGTCCCGCGGCTGCGGGGTCAGTTCCGACGAGTTACATTGGTCCCGTGGGAGGTGTTGGTGCCACCCACGGGGACGTTCGGGGGCTGTTTCGGGTTTTCACCCTCTAACGCCATGTTTTTAAGCCTAAGTGTAGAAATTTGCAAATTATCGCCGTACTCTCAAACCGGGAGTCCCGCGGCTGCGGGGTCAGTTCTGACGAGTTACATTGGTCCCGTGGGAGGTGTTGGTGCCACCCACGGGGACGTTCGGGGGCTGTTTCAGGTTTTCACCCTCTAACGCCATGTTTTGCTTAAGTGTAGAAATTTGCAAATTATCGCCGTACTCTCAAACCGGGAGTCCCGCGGCTGCGGGGTCAGTTCCGACGAGTTACATTGGTCCCGTGGGAGGTGTTGGTGCCACCCACGGTGACGTTCGGGGGCTGTTTCGGGTTTTCACCCTCTAACGCCATGTTTTTAAGCCTAAGTGTAGAAATTTGCAAATTATCGCCGTACTCTCAAACCGGGAGTCCCGCGGCTGCGGGGTCAGTTCCGACGAGTTACATTGGTCCCGTGGGAGGTGTTGGTGCCACCCACGGGGACGTTCGGGGGCTGTTTCGGGTTTTCACCCTCTAACGCCATGTTTTTAAGCCTAAGTGTAGAAATTTGCAAATTATCGCCGTACTCTCAAACCGGGAGTCCCGCGGCTGCGGGGTCAGTTCTGACGAGTTACATTGGTCCCGTGGGAGGTGTTGGTGCCACCCACGGGGACGTTCGGGGGCTGTTTCAGGTTTTCACCCTCTAACGCCATGTTTTGCTTAAGTGTAGAAATTTGCAAATTATCGCCGTACTCTCAAACCGGGAGTCCCGCGGCTGCGGGGTCAGTTCCGACGAGTTACATTGGTCCCGTGGGAGGTGTTGGTGCCACCCACGGTGACGTTCGGGGGCTGTTTCGGGTTTTCACCCTCTAACGCCATGTTTTTAAGCCTAAGTGTAGAAATTTGCAAATTATCGCCGTACTCTCAAACCGGGAGTCCCGCGGCTGCGGGGTCAGTTCCGACGAGTTACATTGGTCCCGTGGGAGGTGTTGGTGCCACCCACGGGGACGTTCGGGGGCTGTTTCGGGTTTTCACCCTCTAACGCCATGTTTTTAAGCCTAAGTGTAGAAATTTGCAAATTATCGCCGTACTCTCAAACCGGGAGTCCCGCGGCTGCAGGGTCAGTTCCGACGAGTTACATTGGTCCTGTGGGAGGTGTTGGTGCCACCCACGGGGACGTTCGGGTGCTGTTTCGGGTTTTCACCCTCAAACGCCATGTTTTTAAGCCTAAGTGTAGAAATTTGCAAATTATCGCCGTACTCTCAAACCGGGAGTCCCGCGGCTGCGGGGTCAGTTCCGACGAGTTACATTGGTCCCGTGGGAGGTGTTGGTGCCACCCACGGGGACGTTCGGGGGCTGTTTCGGGTTTTCACCCTATAACGCCATGCTTTGCTTAAGTCTACAAATATGCAAATTATCGCCGTACTCTCAAACCGAGAGTCCCGCGGTTGCGGGGTCAGTTCCTACGAGTTACATTGGTCCCGTGAGAGGTGTTGGTGCCACCCACGGGGACGTTCGGGGGCTGTTTCGGGTTTTCACCCTCTAACGCCATGTTTTTAAGCCTAAGTGTAGAAATTTGCAAATTATCGCCGTACTCTCAAACCGGGAGTCCCGCGGCTGCGGGGTCAGTTCCGACGAGTTACATTGGTCCCGTGGGAGGTGTTGGTGCCACCCACGGGGACGTTCGGGGGCTGTTTCGGGTTTTCACCCTCTAACGCCATGTTTTTAAGCCTAAGTGTAGAAATTTGCAAATTATCGCCGTACTCTCAAACCGGGAGTCCCGCGGCTGCGGGGTCAGTTCCGACGAGTTACATTGGTCCCGTGGGAGGTGTTGGTGCCACCCATGGGGACGTTCGGGGGCTGTTTCGGGTTTTCACCCTCTAACGCCATGTTTTTAAGCCTAAGTGTAGAAATTTGCAAATTATCGCCGTACTCTCAAACCGGGAGTCCCGCGGCTGCGGGGTCAGTTCCGACGAGTTACATTGGTCCCGTGGGAGGTGTTGGTGCCACCCACGGGGACGTTCGGGGGCTGTTTCGGGTTTTCACCCTCTAACGCCATGCTTTGCTTAAGTCTACAAATATGCAAATTATCGCCGTACTCTCAAACCGAGAGTCCCGCGGCTGCGGGGTCAGTTCCTACGAGTTACATTGGTCCCGTGGGAGGTGTTGGTGCCACCCACGGGGACGTTCGGGGGCTGTTTCGGGTTTTCACCCTCTAACGCCATGTTTTTAAGCCTAAGTGTAGAAATTTGCAAATTATCGCCGTACTCTCAAACCGGGAGTCCCGCGGCTGCGGGGTCAGTTCCGACGAGTTACATTGGTCCCGTGGGAGGTGTTGGTGCCACCCACGGGGACGTTCGGGGGCTGTTTCGGGTTTTCACCCTCTAACGCCATGTTTTTAAGCCTAAGTGTAGAAATTTACAAATTATCGCCGTACTCTCAAATCGGGAGTCCCGCGGCTGCGGGGTCAGTTCCGACGAGTTACATTGGTCCCGTGGGAGGTGTTGGTGCCACCCACGGGGACGTTCGGGGGCTGTTTCGGGTTTTCACCCTCTAACGCCATGTTTTGCTTAAGTGTAGAAATTTGCAAATTATCGCCGTACTCTCAAACCGGGAGTCCCGCGGCTGCGGGGTCAGTTCCGACGAGTTACATTGGTCCCGTGGGAGGTGTTGGTGCCACCCACGGAGACGTTCGGGGGCTGTTTTGGGTTTTCACCCTCTAACGCCATGTTTTTAAGCCTAAGTGTAGAAATTTGCAAATTATCGCCGTACTCTCAAACCGGGAGTCCCGCGGCTGCGGGGTCAGTTCCGACGAGTTACATTGGTCCCGTGGGAGGTGTTGGTGCCACCCACGGGGACGTTCGGGGGCTGTTTCGGGTTTTAACCCTCTAACGCCATGTTTTTAAGCCTAAGTGTAGAAATTTGCAAATTATCGCCGTACTCTCAAACCGGGAGTCCCGCGACTGCGGGGTCAGTTCCGACGAGTTACATTGGTCCCGTGGGAGGTGTTGGTGCCACCCACGGGGACGTTCGGGGGCTGTTTCGGGTTTTAACCCTCTAACGCCATGTTTTTAAGCCTAAGTGTAGAAATTTGCAAATTATCGCCGTACTCTCAAACCGGGAGTCCCGCGGCTGCGGGGTCAGTTCCGACGAGTTACATTGGTCCCGTGGGAGGTGTTGGTGCCACCCACGGGGACGTTCGGGGGCTGTTTCGGGTTTTCACCCTCTAACGCCATGTTTTGCTTAAGTGTAGAAATTTGCAAATTATCGCCGTACTCTCAAACCGGGAGTCCCGCGGCTGCGGGGTCAGTTCCGACGAGTTACATTGGTACCGTGGGAGGTGTTGGTGCCACCCACGGGGACGTTCGGGGGCTGTTTCGGGTTTTCACCCTCTAACGCCATGTTTTTAAGCCTAAGTGTAGAAATTTGCAAATTATCGCCGTACTCTCAAACCGGGAGTCCCGCGGCTGCGGGGTCAGTTCCGACGAGTTACATTGGTCCCGTGGGAGGTGTTGGTGCCACCCACGGGGACGTTCGGGGGCTGTTTCGGGTTTTCACCCTCTAACGCCATGTTTTTAAGCCTAAGTGTAGAAATTTGCAAATTATCGCCGTACTCTCAAAACGGGAGTCCCGCGGCTGCGGGGTCAGTTCCGAAGAGTTACATTGGTCCCGTGGGAGGTGTTGGTGCCACCCACGGAGACGTTCGGGGGCTGTTTTGGGTTTTCACCCTCTAACGCCATGTTTTTAAGCCTAAGTGTAGAAATTTGCAAATTATCGCCGTACTCTCAAACCGGGAGTCCCGTGGCTGCGGGGTCAGTTCCGACGAGTTACATTGGTCCCGTGGGAGGTGTTGGTGCCACCCACGGGGACGTTCGGGGGCTGTTTCGGGTTTTCACCCTCTAACGCCATGTTTTGCTTAAGTCTACAAATATGCAAATTATCGCCGTACTCTCAAACCGAGAGTCTCGCGGCTGCGGGGTCAGTTCCTACGAGTTACATTGGTCCCGTGGGAGGTGTTGGTGCCACCCACGGGAACGTTCGGGGGCTGTTTCGGGTTTTCACCCTCTAACGCCATGTTTTTAAGCCTAAGTGTAGAAATTTGCAAATTATCGTCGTACCCTCAAACCGGGAGTCCCGCGGCTGCGGGGTCAGTTCCGACGAGTTACATTGGTCCCGTGGGAGGTGTTGGTGCCACCCACGGGGACGTTCGGGGGCTGTTTCGGGTTTTCACCCTCTAACGCCATGTTTTTAAGCCTAAGTGTAGAAATTTGCAAATTATCGCCGTACTCTCAAACCGGGAGTCCCGCGGCTGCGGGGTCAGTTCCGACGAGTTACATTGGTCCCGTGGGAGGTGTTGGTGCCACCCACGGGGACGTTCGGGGGCTGTTTCGGGTTTTCACCCTCTAACGCCATGTTTTGCTTAAGTGTAGAAATTTGCAAATTATCGCCGTACTCTCAAACCGGGAGTCCCGCGGCTGCGGGGTCAGTTCCGACGAGTTACATTGGTCCCGTGGGAGGTGTTGGTGCCACCCACGGGGACGTTCGGGGGCTGTTTCGGGTTTTCACCCTCTAACGCCATGTTTTTAAGCCTAAGTGTAGAAATTTGCAAATTATCGCCGTACTCTCAAACCGGGAGTCCCGCGGCTGCGGGGTCAGTTCCGACGAGTTACATTGGTCCCGTGGGAGGTGTTGGTGCCACCCACGGGGACGTTCGGGGGCTGTTTCGGGTTTTCACCCTCTAACGCCATGTTTTTAAGCCTAAGTGTAGAAATTTGCAAATTATCGCCGTACTCTCAAACCGGGAGTCCCGCGGCTGCGGGGTCAGTTCCGACGAGTTACATTGGTCCCGTGGGAGGTGTTGGTGCCACCCATGGGGACGTTCGGGGGCTGTTTCGGGTTTTCACCCTCTAACGCCATGTTTTTAAGCCTAAGTGTAGAAATTTGCAAATTATCGCCGTACTCTCAAACCGGGAGTCCCGCGGCTGCGGGGTCAGTTCCGACGAGTTACATTGGTCCCGTGGGAGGTGTTGGTGCCACCCACGGGGACGTTCGGGGGCTGTTTCGGGTTTTCACCCTCTAACGCCATGCTTTGCTTAAGTCTACAAATATGCAAATTATCGCCGTACTCTCAAACCGAGAGTCCCGCGGCTGCGGGGTCAGTTCCTACGAGTTACATTGGTCCCGTGGGAGGTGTTGGTGCCACCCACGGGGACGTTCGGGGGCTGTTTCGGGTTTTCACCCTCTAACGCCATGTTTTTAAGCCTAAGTGTAGAAATTTGCAAATTATCGCCGTACTCTCAAACCGGGAGTCCCGCGGCTGCGGGGTCAGTTCCGAAGAGTTACATTGGTCCCGTGGGAGGTGTTGGTGCCACCCACGGGGACGTTCGGGGGCTGTTTCGGGTTTTCACCCTCTAACGCCATGTTTTTAAGCCTAAGTGTAGAAATTTGCAAATTATCGCCGTACTCTCAAACCGGGAGTCCCGCGGCTGCGGGGTCAGTTCCGACGAGTTACATTGGTCCCGTGGGAGGTGTTGGTGCCACCCACGGGGACGTTCGGGGGCTGTTTCGGGTTTTCACCCTCTAACGCCATGCTTTGCTTAAGTCTACAAATATGCAAATTATCGCCGTACTCTCAAACCGAGAGTCCCGCGGCTGCGGGGTCAGTTCCTACGAGTTACATTGGTCCCGTGGGAGGTGTTGGTGCCACCCACGGGGACGTTCGGGGGCTGTTTCGGGTTTTCACCCTCTAACGCCATGTTTTTAAGCCTAAGTGTAGAAATTTGCAAATTATCGCCGTACTCTCAAACCGGGAGTCCCGCGGCTGCGGGGTCAGTTTCGACGAGTTACATTGGTCCCGTGGGAGGTGTTGGTGCCACCCACGGGGACGTTCGGGGGCTGTTTCGGGTTTTCACCCTCTAACGCCATGTTTTTAAGCCTAAGTGTAGAAATTTACAAATTATCGCCGTACTCTCAAATCGGGAGTCCCGCGGCTGCGGGGTCAGGTCCGACGAGTTACATTGGTCCCGTGGGAGGTGTTGGTGCCACCCACGGGGACGTTCGGGGGCTGTTTCGGGTTTTCACCCTCTAACGCCATGTTTTGCTTAAGTGTAGAAATTTGCAAATTATCGCCGTACTCTCAAACCGGGAGTCCCGCGGCTGCGGGGTCAGTTCCGACGAGTTACATTGGTCCCGTGGGAGGTGTTGGTGCCACCCACGGAGACGTTCGGGGGCTGTTTTGGGTTTTCACCCTCTAACGCCATGTTTTTAAGCCTAAGTGTAGAAATTTGCAAATTATCGCCGTACTCTCAAACCGGGAGTCCCGCGGCTGCGGGGTCAGTTCCGACGAGTTACATTGGTCCCGTGGGAGGTGTTGGTTCCACCCACGGGGACGTTCGGGGGCTGTTTCGGGTTTTCACCCTCTAACGCCATGTTTTGCTTAAGTCTACAAATATGCAAATTATCGCCGTACTCTCAAACCGAGAGTCTCGCGGCTGCGGGGTCAGTTCCTACGAGTTACATTGGTCCCGTGGGAGGTGTTGGTGCCACCCACGGGGACGTTCGGGGGCTGTTTCGGGTTTTCACCCTCTAACGCCATGTTTTTAAGCCTAAGTGTAGAAATTTGCAAATTATCGCCGTACTCTCAAACCGGGAGTCCCGCGGCTGCGGGGTCAGTTCCGACGAGTTACATTGGTCCCGTGGGAGGTGTTGGTGCCACCCACGGGGACGTTCGGGGGCTGTTTCGGGTTTTCACCCTCTAACGCCATGTTTTTAAGCCTAAGTGTAGAAATTTGCAAATTATCGCCGTACTCTCAAACCGGGAGTCCCGCGGCTGCGGGGTCAGTTCCGACGAGTTACATTGGTCCCGTGGGAGGTGTTGGTGCCACCCACGGGGACGTTCGGGGGCTGTTTCGGGTTTTCACCCTCTAACGCCATGTTTTGCTTAAGTGTAGAAATTTGCAAATTATCGCCGTACTCTCAAACCGGGAGTCCCGCGGCTGCGGGGTCAGTTCCGACGAGTTACATTGGTCCCGTGGGAGGTGTTGGTGCCACCCACGGTGACGTTCAGGGGCTGTTTCGGGTTTTCACCCTCTAACGCCATGTTTTTAAGCCTAAGTGTAGAAATTTGCAAATTATCGCCGTACTCTCAAACCGGGAGTCCCGCGGCTGCGGGGTCAGTTCCGACGAGTTACATTGGTCCCGTGGGAGGTGTTGGTGCCACCCACGGGGACGTTCGGGGGCTGTTTCGGGTTTTAACCCTCTAACGCCATGTTTTTAAGCCTAAGTGTAGAAATTTGCAAATTATCGCCGTACTCTCAAACCGAGAGTCCCGCGGCTGTGGGGTCAGTTCCTACGAGTTACATTGGTCCCGTGGGAGGTGTTGGTGCCACCCACGGGGACGTTCGGGGGCTGTTTCGGGTTTTCACCCTCTAACGCCATGTTTTTAAGCCTAAGTGTAGAAATTTGCAAATTATCGCCGTACTCTCAAACCGGGAGTCCCGCGGCTGCGGGGTCAGTTCCGACGAGTTACATTGGTCCCGTGGGAGGTGTTGGTGCCACCCACGGGGACGATCGGGGGCTGTTTCGGGTTTTCACCCTCTAACGCCATGTTTTTAAGCCTAAGTGTAGAAATTTGCAAATTATCGCCGTACTGTCAAACCGGGAGTCCCGCGGCTGCGGGGTCAGTTCCGAAGAGTTACATTGGTCCCGTGGGAGGTGTTGGTGCCACCCACGGAGACGTTCGGTGGCTGTTTTGGGTTTTCACCCTCTAACGCCATGTTTTTAAGCCTAAGTGTAGAAATTTGCAAATTATCGCCGTACTCTCAAACCGGGAGTCCCGCGGCTGCGGGGTCAGTTCCGACGAGTTACATTGGTCCCGTGGGAGGTGTTGGTGCCACCCACGGGGACGTTCGGGGGCTGTTTCGGGTTTTCACCCTCTAACGCCATGTTTTGCTTAAGTCTACAAATATGCAAATTATCGCCGTACTCTCAAACCGAGAGTCTCGCGGCTGCGGGGTCAGTTCCTACGAGTTACATTGGTCCCGTGGGAGGTGTTGGTGCCACCCACGGGAACGTTCGGGGGCTGTTTCGGGTTTTCACCCTCTAACGCCATGTTTTTAAGCCTAAGTGTAGAAATTTGCAAATTATCGTCGTACCCTCAAACCGGGAGTCCCGCGGCTGCGGGGTCAGTTCCGACGAGTTACATTGGTCCCGTGGGAGGTGTTGGTGCCACCCACGGGGACGTTCAGGGGCTGTTTCGGGTTTTCACCCTCTAACGCCATGTTTTTAAGCCTAAGTGTAGAAATTTGCAAATTATCGCCGTACTCTCAAACCGGGAGTCCCGCGACTGCGGGGTCAGTTCCGACGAGTTACATTGGTCCCGTGGGAGGTGTTGGTGCCACCCACGGGGACGTTCGGGGGCTGTTTCGGGTTTTCACCCTCTAACGCCATGTTTTGCTTAAGTGTAGAAATTTGCAAATTATCGCCGTACTCTCAAACCGGGAGTCCCGCGGCTGCGGGGTCAGTTCCGACGAGTTACATTGGTCCCGTGGGAGGTGTTGGTGCCACCCACGGGGACGTTCGGGGGCTGTTTCGGGTTTTCACCCTCTAACGCCATGTTTTTAAGCCTAAGTGTAGAAATTTGCAAATTATCGCCGTACTCTCAAACCGGGAGTCCCGCGGCTGCGGGGTCAGTTCCGACGAGTTACATTGGTCCCGTGGGAGGTGTTGGTGCCACCCACGGGGACGTTCGGGGGCTGTTTCAGGTTTTCACCCTCTAACGCCATGTTTTTAAGCCTAAGTGTAGAAATTTGCAAATTATCGCCGTACTCTCAAACCGAGAGTCCCGCGGCTGCGGGGTCAGTTCCTACGAGTTACATTGGTCCCGTGGGAGGTGTTGGTGCCACCCACGGGGACGTTCGGGGGCTGTTTCGGGTTTTCACCCTCTAACGCCATGTTTTTAAGCCTAAGTGTAGAAATTTGCAAATTATCGCTGTACTCTCAAACCGGGAGTCCCGCGGCTGCGGGGTCAGTTCCGACGAGTTACATTGGTCCCGTGGGAGGTGTTGGTGCCACCCACGGGGACGTTCGGGGGCTGTTTCGGGTTTTCACCCTCTAACGCCATGTTTTTAAGCCTAAGTGTAGAAATTTGCAAATTATCGCCGTACTCTCAAACCGGGAGTCCCGCGGCTGCGGGGTCAGTTCCGACGAGTTACATTGGTCCCGTGGGAGGTGTTGGTGCCACCCACGGGGACGTTCGGGGGCTGTTTCGGGTTTTCACCCTCTAACGCCATGTTTTTAAGCCTAAGTGTAGAAATTTGCAAATTATCGCCGTACTCTCAAACCGGGAGTCCCGCGGCTGCGGGGTCAGTTCCGACGAGTTACATTGGTCCCGTGGGAGGTGTTGGTGCCACCCACGGAGACGTTCGGGGGCTGTTTTGGGTTTTCACCCTTTAACGCCATGTTTTTAAGCCTAAGTGTAGAAATTTGCAAATTATCGCCGTACTCTCAAACCGGGAGTCCCGCGGCTGCGGGGTCAGTTCCGACGAGTTACATTGGTCCCGTGGGAGGTGTTGGTGCCACCCACGGGGACGTTCGGGGGCTGTTTCGGGTTTTCACCCTCTAACGCCATGTTTTTAAGCCTAAGTGTAGAAATTTGCAAATTATCGCCGTACTCTCAAACCGGGAGTCCCGCGGCTGCGGGGTCAGTTCCGACGAGTTACATTGGTCCCGTGGGAGGTGTTGGTGCCACCCACGGGGACGTTCGGGGGCTGTTTCGGGTTTTCACCCTTTAACGCCATGTTTTTAAGCCTAAGTGTAGAAATTTGCAAATTATCGCCGTACTCTCAAACCGGGAGTCCCGCGGCTGCGGGGTCAGTTCCGACGAGTTACATTGGTCCCGTGGGAGGTGTTGGTGCCACCCACGGGGACGTTCGGGGGCTGTTTCGGGTTTTCACCCTCTAACGCCATGTTTTTAAGCCTAAGTGTAGAAATTTGTAAATTATCGCCGTACTCTCAAACCGGGAGTCCCGCGGCTGCGGGGTCAGTTCCGACGAGTTACATTGGTCCCGTGGGAGGTGTTGGTGCCACCCACGGGGACGTTCGGGGGCTGTTTCGGGTTTTCACCCTATAACGCCATGCTTTGCTTAAGTCTACAAATATGCAAATTATCGCCGTACTCTCAAACCGAGAGTCCCGCGGTTGCGGGGTCAGTTCCTACGAGTTACATTGGTCCCGTGGGAGGTGTTGGTGCCACCCACGGGGACGTTCGGGGGCTGTTTCGGGTTTTCACCCTCTAACGCCATGTTTTTAAGCCTAAGTGTAGAAATTTGCAAATTATCGCCGTACTCTCAAACCGGGAGTCCCGCGGCTGCGGGGTCAGTTCCGACGAGTTACATTGGTCCCGTGGGAGGTGTTGGTGCCACCCACGGGGACGTTCGGGGGCTGTTTCGGGTTTTCACCCTCTAACGCCATGTTTTTAAGCCTAAGTGTAGAAATTTGCAAATTATCGCCGTACTCTCAAACCGGGAGTCCCGCGGCTGCGGGGTCAGTTCCGACGAGTTACATTGGTCCCGTGGGAGGTGTTGGTGCCACCCACGGGGACGTTCGGGGGCTGTTTCGGGTTTTCACCCTCTAACGCCATGTTTTTAAGCCTAAGTGTAGAAATTTGCAAATTATCGCCGTACTCTCAAACCGGGAGTCCCGCGGCTGCGGGGTCAGTTCCGACGAGTTACATTGGTCCCGTGGGAGGTGTTGGTACCACCCACGGGGACGTTCGGGGGCTGTTTCGGGTTTTCACCCTCTAACGCCATGTTTTTAAGCCTAAGTGTAGAAATTTGCAAATTATCGCCGTACTCTCAAACCGGGAGTCCCGCGGCTGCGGGGTCAGTTCCGACGAGTTACATTGGTCCCGTGGGAGGTGTTGGTGCCACCCACGGGGACGTTCGGGGGCTGTTTCAGGTTTTCACCCTCTAACGCCATGTTTTGCTTAAGTGTAGAAATTTGCAAATTATCGCCGTACTCTCAAACCGGGAGTCCCGCGGCTGCGGGGTCAGTTCCGACGAGTTACATTGGTCCCGTGGGAGGTGTGGGTGCCACCCACGGGGACGTTCGGGGGCTGTTTCGGGTTTTCACCCTCTAAAGCCATGTTTTTAAGCCTAAGTGTAGAAATTTGCAAATTATCGTCGTACTCTCAAACCGGGAGTCCCGCGGCTGCGGGGTCAGTTCCGACGAGTTACATTGGTCCCGTGGGAGGTGTTGGTGCCACCCACGGGGACGTTCGGGGGCTGTTTCGGGTTTTCACCCTCTAACGCTTAAGTCTACAAATATGCAAATCTTCCTTAAGTTCATGATCAATGATTAAGTTCTAGTAAATTCAATCAGCAGTACACATTTAAACACCTAATAAATTAACCAACAGTACGTAAAGTTAATAAATTTGTACCTGAAGGAAGATTGGAACTTCTGGATAAGAACCAAACTTCTTATGCAAGGTTTAAAGTTGTTGAGTTAATTGAGACGGGAACTTTTGGATACAAAATTTTCTTCTGTCTTCTATCTTCTGTCTTCAATCATTATGTTAGATAAAATATCATAAACAGAGATCAGTAATGTTTTTATCAGAAATAGAGAGTAGTAATGTCTACGACGGCAATTGTATTACGGCACAGTAGAGATTTATAATCATGATGACAACACAAAAAAAGTAGATGACATTCATTATAAAGCCAAACGATAGAAATAAATAAATGAAAACATATTCATTCTAAACAAAAGTGCTAATACAATGTCAATATCATAATAGGATACAAATAAGATTAATGAGGCTAAAATAATATTTTGATACT
Source organism: Sambucus nigra (assembly GCA_949130495.1). Lineage (NCBI taxonomy): Eukaryota > Viridiplantae > Streptophyta > Magnoliopsida > Dipsacales > Adoxaceae > Sambucus > Sambucus nigra. Next base: position 526,424,989 of record OX422220.1, read on the forward strand.
CAATCTTCCTCTAAATCAACTAAAAGATCTTTCAAATTAGGGTTGTCATCAAGAGCTGACTGGAACTCTTTTGGAGCCTTTAATGCGTCTACTTCAGTAGTCATACCCTTTGGTGCATGCACAACAATAGACCAATTGCCATCGTTTAAGCACTTCGAGTAGAATACCTTCTTTACGTTCTGAAAGGCACAAATAAAAGGCTCGTCGACTATGCGGTCTTTAGTCTTCAGCTTTGATAAATCTACCATAATAAGTTTGGAGTCGGGATCAACTTTGCAAGCATTCGTTGTATCCTCCACCTTTACCCAATCACAATAGAATACGGTTTCTGTGAAATCCAAGTAATCAAGCTCTAGGATTTGTTGAATTATCCCATAATAGGTTAGCACCGTATTCTTTGGATTTTTATCACTTTTGCTAGGGATACAGGTGGTCAAGGCAGAAATTGATATTCCACTGTTTTGCGTCAAAAGCTTTTCCTCATATGGATATGAAATGAAATCAAAACCATTGGTACGGAATTTCTTAAACTCTTTTGCACGAAAACTAGGACCTTTTGCTAAGCGTGCAAGTCTGGAAGAGACATCACCTCTTTTTAGAAGCTGCATTTATTAATGAATTTGTATTAGGGTATGTTTTTACCACACATGAATAAATAACCGCACACATAAGATGTGAAAAGTACCTCTTTTGACACCCATGACCTAAGGTCAGTTGTCGTCCAATTTCTCCTTTGATTTTGGACAATTTCGTTCTCGTACTTCCTACCGAAAAATTGTAGAGTTTAGATCATAAAATAAAAAATACATATAATCAAAGAAGAAGAATTCAGTAGATACTCACTCTCTCCAGTCTTCGACTTCATCTTGCGATTCGAAGACATGACGAGTTGCTTGCTCATATTGTAGGTTTGTGAGTTTCACCTGTTTAGGGTTCCCAAACGACAATTCATCCTCAAACTCGTCAGGTTCCTCTATCACTCGTTCTCCACGAGGATTAAACCTCCTCACCTCTTGTTCTGGCATATGTTCCCTAGCGTATAGCGATGATTCCACCGTTACGTATTCTTCAGCAATCGACCCTCCAATATACCATGTATTCTTTACATAATCTTTGAAGGTTTTCATCAAGCGCTCAAAAGGATACATCCAACGATACCTCACGGGACCACATAATAAAGCTTCATCACATAAATGCACAAGCAGGTGGATACTGATATCGAAGAATGACGGAGGAAAATATTTCTCTAATACACAAACTGCCTCGGCTAAAGTTGATTTCGCAGCTTTAATGTGCCTTCTATTTACCACTTTTGCACAAAGTAGGGTAAAACACAAACTGATTTGCATAATTGCCCGACGTAGATCTTTGTGTTCGGAGAAGCAATGCCGAAATAACAGCGGGATTAATTGGATGATTACGTGCCAGTCGTGAGACTTGCATTGTTTCAAGTCATTTGCTTGGTAGCTTACTACCCTACGTAAATTACCAGAATAACCGATTGGAGTCTTCAAGTTGAACAACGTGTCTAAGAGGATCTTCTTCTCACTAGTAGTCAAAGTGAAAGCAGTCGGGGGGATAGAAATTCTTCCTGTCGTTGGATCATTTTTTAACCATAGTCTCTTCTTTATTTTCATATCCTGTAGATCTCGGTGGGCCCGCTCTCCATCTTTGGAATGAGATCCACCCAGACATGTCCCTATCAAATGTTCTGCAACATTCTTCTCTGTGTGCATCACATCAATTATATGCCTTACACGATGATCTTTCCAATACGGTAAATCAAAAAATATTGATCGCCTGGACCATGGCTTCGCTTTACTAGGGTCGTTCGGATCCCCCCTAGCTTTACGCTTCAGGTTTACAAACTGGGGGTGTTTGCCTACGTACCTATTCCCTGCAGTTGCAGTCGCCGCCTTCTCCTCAATTTGCTGACCAGAAATCCGAACAGGTGCCGTTCTGCGCTCGTGACCGACAGGCAAAAAGTTAGACTTGTCGTTCCTAAAAGGGTGACTGGTCGGCAGAAATCTACGATGACCCGTGTAACTCATCTTACCACTATGTTTTAACCAACAGGCTTCAGTTTCCTCCCCACATATGGGACATCCATAATAACCATGAACATTACAGCCGGACAAGGTCCCATAAGCAGGAAGATCGTGGATCGCCCACATCACCATTACTTTAAGTGTGAACTCTTCACCCTTATGAGAATCGAACGCTGTCACGCCTTTATCCCACAACTCTTTAAGTTCTTCGATTGATGGTGCTAAGAATATATCAATGTCATCACTGGGAGCCTTCGGCCCGGGTATCAACAAAGATAACAATGTGAACTCCTTTCTCATGCATAATGTCGGAGGAAGACTTAAAGGCGCCATGAGAACTGGCCAATAACTATGACTAGTACTTAAATTACCGAAAGGGTTAAACCCATCGGTTGAGATTGCAAGACGAACGTTGCGCGGTTCCTTTGCAAATTCATGGTGTTGTGCATTTGAAATTTGCCAGATGAGTGAATCAACCGGATGACGCATCAAATTCCCACCCACCTCGCATCGAGCATGCCATGTCATGGCCTCCGCTATCCACGGTACAGTAAAAAACCGTTTTAATCGTGGCCCAAGTGGAAAATACTTCAAAACCTTTTGTGGGATTTGCGAGCACTTGCGATTTTTTGCATGTTTGGCATTTCCATTCTCACAAACCACATATCTAGGCTCACTGCATACAGGACATTCATCCTTCTCTTCGTGCTCGTTCCGGTACAATATGCAATCATACTTGCAAGCATGAATAGATTGGTATTTCAAACCTAAACCCTTCAAACTCTTCTTCATGGTAGGATAATTGTCTGGTAACATGTTCTCTTTTGGGAGAATTTCTTTAACCCACTTAAGAATTCCGGTTACGCTGTTCCCAGACAAACCAAATTGACTCTTCAAATTATGCAAACCAATCATTGCATATAATACCGAGTGATCTTCATCGCAATTTTTATACAACGGTCTAGCTGCATCGGCTTTCAACCGTATGTATTCCCGATCTCCTAGTACTTCAGCATCAATTTGTTCATTTACTTGGTCATAATGCGCATTATTTGTATCCATAGGTTGGTGGCTTTGATGGTTGTGGAGTCCGTAAGCATCATCAATTAAGTCGGTTAATGGACGATGTGTTGGTGAATCATGTACCACTTCTACTCCTTGGGGTTCCGTTACACGGTATGGTGCCGGTAATTCTTCTGGAACGTAAGGTACAACTTTTTCACCATGGTATGTCCATATTATATAGTCTTGACAGATTCCCCACTTTAGCAAATGCAACTCAACATCTTCTAATGACTTATATTTTTGGTTAATACAATGAGTGCACGGACACGGAATCTTATCACTTTTAAGATTTTTGGAAGCGTATTTAACAAATTCATAAACGCCCTTTACATGATTATTTGATATCCGGTTAGTCTCTCCCATCCACTCTTTGTACTGTGGGAAATCCACGTAATAATCTTCAAATTCCAGTCCTGTGGTTACAGGTTAAAAAATATTATCACAACTGAAACAAAAAGAATATTCTTACGACTAAAACAAAAAAAATATCATTACAAACAAAACATAAGCAATATTCTTACAACTGAAACAAAAAAATATCATTCCAATTGAAGCAAAACCAATATTCTTACAACTGAAACAAAAAAAATATCATTCCAACTGAAGCAAAACCAATATTCTTACAACCAACACAAAAAAAAATTATTACAACTGAAACGAAAGAAAATATTATTTCATCTTGGCCAACAGATAAATTGGCCAAGTAGTAAAAGATTTTGCATAATTCCTCAATTCCATCCCCTCCCCGCTGTTAACGTACACAGGTACATCTCCGCAGCCCTTGTATATTTCATCGACCATTATTTTAGCCTCACCCTTATCCAAAGGTCGGCCATGTACTAGAGTTCCAGGAACTATAGAGATGAGTATGAACACGCCAACAAACCTCGAATTGCTCATGTCCTTGATATAGTACTCTTCGCCATAGTCACTGTGAGTTGTTGACGATGGTCCAAGCCCCGTGATTGGCGGAGGTGCAGGGGAGGGGAATGTTGGAGGATGAGGCATTTGAGAGGGGAATGTTGGAGGGGAAGGATGTGTGAAACCTTCAAAAAAGTTCACAAGTTTCCCAATTTGATTCGTCAATAATCCCAGGGAATTTTTAATCTCATGGACATCCCCATCGGTCTTCAACTGGTGCTCCTTTTGGGATGAGATACAATTCTTGACCGAAGAAAGCTCGTCCACGAGAGGTGCAGTGTGTTGAAGTTTTGATTTTGGCATATGTGAGCCAACACCTCTCGTCCTCCCCCTTTTGTCCTTTCCAAAGGTCTTTGTCAGGGCATCATTTTCAAGGTCAAAGTCATCAGTAGGGTTTGAATCGGATTGACTGCTGATGGCCTCTATTGATTCCAGTGTCTTAGCCAAGTGCGGCGGGAATTTATTATCTTTGTCCCATCGAGCATGAAGGAATAGGTTGGATCGATTTGGGGTTTTACCGGCATCTGGACCATCCTTTGTCCTACTCCCCCATTCATTCTTCAAATCCTCATATGATTTGGATCCCAGCCTATGGATATCAGTTTTTTGTGCCCTATTTTTTTGTTTTGATCCCTCTGGACCAACTTTTTATCCTTCGCCTCATTCTCCAAAAACTTATTCCACTGCTCCAACGGCATTTCAACATTGGGAGGCACTCTCTCTTTCAAAGCCAAAATATCTGAGCTCGTTGCCTCTTTCGGGAAATGTTTCTTTCGAAGGTTTCTCCTGTATGTCCTCAATCCTTCAGCAACCCGAGATAGAACCTTATTCTTGGAACGATCAGGAAATGAGAAATACTTGCAAAGTTGGTCATGTATGTCATCTTTAACAGCTTGATCAACATAATTCCAATTGTCTGGTCCACCGACTCCCACGTTCATTTTTCCCAGCGACAAACATCGGGCTTTAAAGTTCAGCACGTCATTCCTATCACCCGTCGGGTTATTCCCGAGAAGGGAGAACCCAATAGGCTTCTTTTCATTTGAGCGGGAGGCATCAGGAGTGCTGGATGGGGGCGTAGGAGCACTTGGAGTTGGACTTGGTGAGGAGTGAACCATTGGTGGAGTTGTGAATTGCTAAGCCATTGGTGTTGAGAATTCGGGTTCTGCACGAGATGGTGAACCTCGTTGTGGTGTCACCTCGGCACTTGGTACCCTTGGGTTGTTTCCTCTCGACATTATCTACAAAAATGAAAAACTATAAGTAACTAATTAGTCAAGCTTATGACTATAAGTAGATATATAGATAGATACCTTTTCAGAGTAAGACTTTAGAATAAGTTCAATGTGTCTGATCTCCATCCATTCGGTATTAGTTTTTAAGAACCTATGAATTTTTGCACGTGGCCAACTAGAAGGAAGGGTATCTATGATTGATGTGTAGATGTCAGTGACATGAACTCGGAATCCCCTATTTCTCAACTTGTTGGCAAGATTCAATTTTACGTGCATGTGGCGCGAGACATCACAGTCTATGTCAATGCTCTCTGTACGCAGTTGTATCCATAACGGGTGGATTTTTTTTTCCGCCTTCTCCAGCAACGTAACCAATGTCAAGGCTATGTCGGGATTATGTGTGTGAAATATATTTTCTATAACGTCATCCCAGTTTTCTGGTAGAGAAAATAGAATACGATCGAACAAGTAATCTTGTTGGATATCAAATCCATGATTTACAAGGTAGTTAAATTGTTCGATCTTTTTATTTCCGTACCTATAAATAGGAGTACCCTCTATATGACGCACGCTAATAAAAGAGTTATGTGTGCGGTCTAATTGCAACCTCTCCCACTCTTGTTGATAGTGATTATCACCGTGCCTCATTTTCCCTGAGAAAAGTATACGATGGCGTGAATACGAGTCCTACACTTAAGGGCTCTAATTAATTAATAACTATTAATTCAAACATATGACGCGCATATAATTCCCAATACAATGTAAAAAAAATCCATTTAATTATATTTTGTCAGAAAAAAAACACGACATGCATATAGCCCCCAATATAGTATGATGGCACGCATATAACCCCCTATAAAATCCTACGAGGTAGATGTAATTTTTTTTTTTACTTATTAAGAATCCATTTAATAATATTTTGTCAAAAAAAATATAATGTCTAGGGTTATATTTTGAATAATATTTTGTCAAAAAAAATAATCCCAATACAATGTCTAGGGTTATATTTTGAATAATATTTTGTCAAAAAAAATAATCCCAATACAATGTCTAGGGTTTATTGAAATAAAATGTCTAGGGTTTATTGAAATAAAATACAATTTGTTTGTAGTTACACACATAAACACACATACATATAAATAATAATCTATACATACACACACACACACATATATATATACAAATCTATACATACACACACATACACACACACATATAAACATAAATCTATACATACACACACATATATACAAATCTATACATACACAGATAAATCTATACATACACACACATACACACACATATACACACACATACACACACAATCAGAATCGAAATGCACGAGAATCGGAATGAGGGCTTTAGACACTGACCTTTCTGACCAGAATCGAAATCGAAATCGCAGAAATTGAAATCGCCCAAATCGCCCAAAGCCACAGACACCGTGATCGACAGAAATGAAATGAGGAACAGCGTATCTTTTTTTTAAGGGCTGAAACTGGTCACGGCCAACAGCCGTGACCCACCATGCGCGACCCTTAAATGAAACCGAACATGCGCGACCCTTGAACCTGGTCACGGCCCAAAGCCGTGACCCATACCGAGAAATAGTCACGGCCCCCAGCCGTGACCCTTAACGTGTATGTTATTTACTTCATCATGCCTTTGGTCACGGCCCAAGTCCGTGACCCATCCGCGACCAGTTTGGAGGGAATTTTGGCGCGAATTTGGCGCCACTATGGTCACGGTCTGGTCACGGACTTGAGCCGTGACCCATAGTGGTCAGGGACTTAGGCTGTGACCACTTTCAGGGCATCCATGATCTAGTGTGATAACAAATATGGTCACGCCAAAAAATGCCTTGGTCACGGCCCAAGTCCGCGACCCGTTGGTCACGGCCCAAGTCCGCGACCAACTCGGCGTGACCATTCGCAGGATTTGGTGTAGTGATTGCCTTTAGTGTTGGAGTCTGTGCGCGATATCAGGCGTCCCCGAAAGAGTCACACTTACTTGCTTTAAAACGTATTATCAAATACGTGAGTGGAACTCTCTCATATGGTATTTGGTATTACCTTGATACCAATGACCGTTTGTCCGCCTATTCAGATGCCGATTGGGCCGGGGATGTAGATGGATGTAAGAGCACTTCTGGTGGGTGTTTTTATTTTGGTTCTGCTCTTGTCTCATGGTTGAGCAAGAAGCAAAACTCCATCTCTTTGTCCACTGCAGAGGCTGAGTACATCGCCGCCGGGAGTTGTTGCACGCAACTCTTGTGGATGAAACAGATGCTGGAGGATTATGGGATTTCACAGGACACCATGACCATTTCCTGTGATAACACGAGCGCGATACACATATCCCGCAATCCAGTCCAGCATTCGCGCACAAAGCACATCAGGATACGTGAGCACTTTATACGACTGCTTGTTGAAGAGAAAGTAGTATCCCTGAGTTACGTTCCCACCGACCGTCAGTTAGCTGATATTTTCACGAAACCTTTAGATGCCCTTAGATTCGAGTGTCTTAGAAAATCTCTAGGGATTTGCACAGTTGACTGAAGGGATGGTCCGTGTCTAGGATATGATACTTTGTCATGTTTACATCATATGATTCCTATTGCTAGACTGTATCTTGTGTATTATTATTATTATTGTTATATTGTTTTCTTTATAAAAATTTGAAAAGATCGAAAAGATTTTATTTTTTATATAAAATTTTAGCAAAGATCAAAAATATTTTATTTTTTATATAAAATTTTAGAAAAGAACAAAAAGACTTTCTTTTTATAAAATTTTAGAAAAGATCAAAAAATAAATAAATTATTTTTATAAAAATTTCAGAAAAGAACAAAAAGATTTTTCGTTTTATCAAAATTTTAGAAAAGATCAAAAAGATTTTTTTTGCACCTTTTATGAATGAGCATTTCAGACGGCCAAGTCACAAATTTCATTCCATTTATTCATGTGACTATTTGATAGTGTTTTGAGACAATATATCTTGTCATTTTTGTGCTTTATAATGTTTGGAGTCATTAAGATGTAATTAAGTGTTACTTCCTACACATTTGACTCATGATTTCCTTTATTGCACACATGCACGGATTTGTTTGAATATTGTTCTTGTCTTATCATATGTTGGTTGGGTGTTTTCACTTCAATCCTGTCCTTAAAAACGAACCAAGCGTGATAAAACTTGATAAGATTGGTGTGCATGTAAAAGCCGTTTTGGTGAGACTGTGTGATTTTTTATAACGGGGAGGGGCTGCGAATGGTAAATAACTATCCTTTGCGCAAAAGCCACCGTTAAAAGGGACCTAAAAAATTGAGGAATTTTATTATCCGGGGTCCAAATAGGTTAAAAGAGCCCAAAAAATTTAAAGGCAATAAAAAGCAATACATGCCAAATATGGGCCATTAGGTTTCACCATCAATTCTCCAAAGTTTGAGAATTTAGTTTAACACCTCTAAAAATATAATAATCTGAGGGAGTTTGGATGGAATATTTTAAACGGGTTTGCACGTCCTTGAAGATCTTGAAAAAACGCTAAATAGTTTTTGACATTATTGGTGTGGAAATTATTTTTACTTTGATTTGTTGATTTGATTAAGACGATGTCATATAAATTCAATAATTCTTACACCTAAGGATACTTTTGATGTTCATTCGTTAGGAATTCACGTATGCATCGTGCACATATGATTGATTGAGTTTATTTACCTATCGAATGTGTTCACACCCCTACATTTACGCTATCATCGACTTGGTTGTTTTCGTGTTCTTTCACGGTGTGATTCCTTTTGTATATTCTTGTACAAATTTTAAAAAATTCAAAAATAGAACATTCTTTAATTCTTTTTGTACAAATATAGAAGATTCTTTGATTCTTTGTGTGTCATTTACCATATTTATGCTTCTCATATTTGTCTATTTGAGACATCATAAAAAGGGGGAGAATGAATTATGGGGGAGAAATTTTTGTTGATTTATCAATGATTTGCTTAAACTTAATTCATCTTTTGTTTGTTGCATATCATTATATTTCAAACTGTTGCATGTCACGGGTATTTTCTTTTATCTCATGTGTGTAGGTACAATGTTGATATCTATTGGATTGCACACCCTAATGAGAAAAAGTTTTGGGCATTTTCTGAAGAGTTGATGAATTGAAGAGGTTGAAGTCTGTTTTACGTGATGCCATTTGTTTTGGGAGTTTGCATAATTCGGATTTTTTATGTATGTACCGGCATAGACATAGGGGGAGATTTGTAAGGACATAATTCTATAAATGTCCGTTAGTATCTAGGAAGTTTTCTTTTTCCCTAGATCAATGTATTTATGTCTGATGCCGCTACATAAGGCACGATCTCACTTGACAGCCTCTATCCGAATTACGAGGTTCAAGCATTTATCATATTCAACTGGTATCCCACATCGAACTCACGTTCCATGATTTTAGGCCCGAAATGCAAGAGGTATACTAGTGAAGTCAAAATAGGGAAATATGGCTTGATATGGAAGTTCAAGGGCATTTTCGTAATTGCACAGCCACAGTACGGAGGACCGGTCAACTGGAAAGTTGAAGAGCTTACCGCAACGAAGACACTGGAAGAAACGGCACCTCATTCCGAGCTACGGTGAAGAAGTTATGGCCTTTTGAAAATGGAAAAGAAAAATAATAATGAAGTGACGCAAATCTCTTTTTAGTCTTCATTATTTTTTTTTGTCTTCCTCATTTTAAGGGTCTTGTCTTCCTCATTTTAAGGCCTTTGTCTTCCTCATTTTAAGGGTCTTGTCTTCATTATTTTAAGGCCTTTGTCTTCATTATTTTAAGACTTTATACCCCTATAAATACACACTTCATTCCCATTTACATTGGCACATTTCTAAACCTTCAAGAGGCCATTTACACTCATTTGGAGTATTTTGTGGAGAAGCCGGTATCTTCTTCATTGCTGCCCATCTGGAATTCTTGCGGGAGATTTCAGCCGACGACATCGGAACCGACACCTACGGGTATTTTCGTATGCCACACTTATTTTCAGTATAATTCGGGTAAACCGTTCTTTACTATAGTGAAAATAATATGTTTTTGCCCTGCGGGGATTTTTCCTGATATGTTGTGTCACATGCTATATTTATTTTAATTGATAAATCATCTAGATGCATGTTTTAGGATTTAATTGAAAAACGATGTTTAATTAAATAATTTATGTATTTGAACAAAAGCGCACTCTTCAGGAGCAACCAACTAGACTCATAGTGACAGAAGCTAATGTTGACAAGAGTCAGCTACGTGCTGACATTCTTGTCAGATGCTCTTCGGTTCGACGAGGACCCGACTTCCAACACAGCCATGGACACATCCAGCACAGTCATGGCTCTATGATCAGTCATGGCTTTGTGATTTTGAAAGTGCGATTTATGGTTCCCAACAGAATGAGTGTTGGGACATGGAGAGTTGTTGTGGTTTGGTTGGGGATCACTGTTTGCACTAATTTCTTCAACTCGATGGGAATAGAAGCTGCCTCACCAGACTATAAATTGACTCCATTTTTATCCAAAAAACGAACTATACTCGAAGCATTTTCATCAAACTGAGTTTCCTTCTGCTTCTTCCTATCATGATGAACTTATTTGTCTTGATTTATGGATTTATCATGAACTTTACTTTTAATTTGTTTGCAGGATGTAGTTGGATGACCAATACGACCATAAAATTCACAAAAGCATAAAGACTCCTCAATTGAGATTTTTATGGGAATTTTCATCCCATGAAAATCTATAACAACAAATTAGGCTAATAATAGGAAAAATAAATATCAATACGGACCCTAGCAAACAACCCATATTTTTGCTATAAAGTGGCTTGGTCGAATATGATGCGAATACCCACCCCTCTAGAAATTTTCAACAGAAGTCTAGGATGCCAAAATTGGCCCATCCGATCAAAGAAGTGAACCCGAACATGAGCATTAGAAGAAACCAAATTTAAGGGACTAACATGTGGACTCTAGTGCCCTATGTTAGAGCGCATAGTACCTACAATCCAAACCTTATTTTAATAATTTTCTGAATCAAAACACAAACTGTATAAACCCTTACCTTTAGGAGTTAAATGCCATGATTCTTTCATTTTCCAGACAGATTTCAAAGAATACTTCAATTCTTCTGTTGTTAAATTTTTTCGGCCTTTAGCCAAAAACAATGTTACTAAGCGTCTCAACTTGCATGATTCCAGTGCTTTCTTATAAATGTCTGTAGAAATATGAACATGTGGAGTATCATCTTGATAATATGGTTCAGGTAGGTTGATCATTGAGAGATACCGTCAAGATCATGTAGATGTTTCTTGGATGCTTGTGAAAACTCATTCATTTGGAGAACTTGAATAAAAGACTTTGGCATTAGGTTAAATACCATACTCATGAGAGAATTGATTTGAGATTTTGAAAAATAGATGAACACTCATGAAAAGCAAGAGAGAAGCAGGAACTTCTCTATCTACGTAGTGTGGGTTCTCGATCTCACACTTCCATTTTTGTGTTTATATGATGTTCTTAAATATGTATTTGAACGAATCATAGACACACACACACACATACATACATATATAGAGAGAAAGACACATACCAAACCATTCTCAATACGTTTTCTTTTTTCCTTCCTCAAATAGGGATGATAATTTTCTCCAAAAATTCGGGTCCCCGCGGATACCCGACCCTATCGGATAGGAAATGAGGATTAAGTTTCAGGGATCAGGGCGGGTTCGGGGAGGTAAAAAATCCCCGAAAATTTTTGGGTCGGTTCGGGTATAGCCTCGGGTCCCCACGGGGATACCCGAATTATTAATATATAATAAAATATGTGTGTATATATGATAATAAGTATATAAGAATAAAGAAAGTTAAAGGATGGGAGAGAATATAAAAATACCTACCCTAACTTTTTTCTAACATTCTTCCGCCTCCCACTCTAAAAAACCCATGAACCTGCGCCTTATCTCCCCACGTTGTAGAGGTTGCATTGATCAAGGATAAGAGAAGAGGGCAACAAGGTATGTTCAAGTCCTACACTTTGTTTTTATCTTGATTATTTGGGAATTTTTCATCCTGAATGACTTTTTGTCCCATATACTTGATATTTCATTTTCACTTCATCACCGCTACTTTTATTTTCTACACTAAGCCACCTAAATTTTCAAAACGGGTCAAATTACCCCAAACCCTATAGGTGTTATGTTCTAGACGGAAACTTGACCATCTTTGTGGCACACAAGGATATTTTTATAGGAAAATACTCATACGTGCCATATACATGACCAATTTTTTATCCTGAACATAACATCATTAGGCTCTTGACTAATTTCATCCCTTTTAAAAAATTTAGGAGGTTTAGTGCAAAAAATAATAGTATGAGTGATGAAGTGAAATAATGAAAAAAGTTCTAGGGATCAAAGTATAATTAACCCATATTTTTATGTTTATGTGTGTATGTAATAGAGTATGAATAACAATTCTAAATATGATACGACAACACAATCAAGTGATGTCCTAAGTTGCTTTTTAAAATATAGAAAAAAATTATTTGGAACTTATTTTTTACATGATATCTAAGCATTCAATGGACACCCCCCTCCCCCACTCTACTGGAACCATCATCAATTTTTATTCATATTTTTTGAAAATACATATATTCTCAATGAGTGAGGAGATTATATTATGGTCAGAATAGGTTTGGAATCATCTTGAAAAAAGGCTTGGGTTGTAATGAATTTTATTATACTGTGTATATATTATACTAATATTTTTGTTTTCTTTATTGTTATTATTGCAGGCATTGTCCAAACAGTGTTGGGAAGGGCAGTGGTAGGGATGTCTGGAAGGTCTAGATAATGAAAAATTTATTGTATGATGACGTGCCACAGCTAATTGAGAAAAATAATCTCGTCTTCTCTCATACGACCCGCTAGCAAGTAAAATTGAAAGCATTGAATTTATTATACATTTTTTTGTTAGACTTTTACATTTTATTATTTTATTTCAAGATTTATGTTCTTTTTAGTTTTGATATATTGTTATTGATTCTATCGGACAGTTTATGATAAATGAACACTCAGTAATATACTCCAATCTTCAGGAATTAAGAGTTCACTATGCCACGATGGATATCTAAATGTAAAGCTGTTGGAAAAGAAGAAATACAGAGGGCTGGGAAATGGCCTCAATAAAAAAAAAAGTGAACATGACCTAAATCTTTGATGGAGAACTCCTCCCCCAGTAGTTTAATGACGAGTTGAATTTGGGGGGAACCTTTTTGTTGTAATTAAAATGTCATCCACATAGATCAAGATGTAAATGATCATGCCGTGTGACATTTTAGAAAATAAGCCTGAATCAGTCCGGAGCTCATGAATTGATGTTGAAGAGAGAATTGCATGAGATGTTGGAACCGTGCTCGTGGGGCTAGTTTTAGTTCGTATAATGAGCGGTTAAGCTTGCACACATGGTGGGGATGCGCATTGTCAAAAAATTCAGTTGGTTGTGCCATGTACACATCTCCATTGAGAAATCCATGTAGCAATGTATTTTCTACATTGAGTTGGGAAATACGCCATTCCTATGATATAGCAATGGAGAGGACTTGTTGGGTGGTTGTTATCTTATTGACAGAGATAAAAGTCTCATTGTAATTAATCCTGGGTTGTTAGTGGTATTCTGGCAATGAGAAAAGCCTTGTATCGCTTAATGGTTATGTCGGCATTTAGTTTAACCCAAAAAATCCATTTGCACCTGACAATATTCATGCAGGATAAGCGCGAAAGACTCCTCGTCCCCTTGTTTATCAATGCAATAAGTTCAGTACCAATGGCACAACGCCAAATAGAATATTTTTTGTCGAAGAAAGGAAAATTGGTTCACATGTGGGCGTGGGTTCGGATGTTAAAGTAAAAGGTGTTGGGTCTTGGTCACATATTATGTTGTTGTAAGGTCTTCGGGTGGGTGTGGGTGTGTCTGGTAGGTGGCAGTTGCTTGGTGGGGATGAGTGAGAAGATAGGACGACCGTGATCGACTACCATATTGGTTGCTAATTTCATGCAGGTGGTTGAATATGTAGGTAGAATTGATCGATTGTTGGAGTTTAAATGAGAACTATATTATTGTGTTAGAAGAAGTAGTGAAGAAGAAAGCAACAGAGGTAATGTGGAGAAGATAATCTTTTCATTTAAGTGAATGCAAAGTTCTGGCAGCTTAATACATATAAGAAAACAGAGGATATACATTTATTGTTATGCTAATTTTACTCCCCTATAACATACAATAAGTAGACTAGAATTTAGTACCACTAAGGCACACATTAAAGGCACATTAATTGCCTTACAACAACCCCTACAGCAGCCCTATAACAGCCCCTATAACAGCCCTTACAGCAGTTATAGAAGCCCCTACAGAAGCTATGCATTAATTTTAACACTCCCCCTTATTGCATTTGTTGAACACCCATCATTTCTCTAAGAAAATGAAATTTGTCCTTGGGTAGAGCTTTGGTGAAGATATCCGCAACTTGCTCTTCGGTCTTGATATATTTGAGTTGAATCTCTTCATCCTCCACGGCCTCTCTAATGAAATGATGCTTGATTGCAATGTACTTGGTGAGACTATGGTAGAAGGGATTCTTTGTCATGGCAATCGCGGATTGGTTATCACAAAGTATTGGAGTAGCATCTTCTTGCTTTTCACCAACATCCTCCAAAATTCTTCTTAGCCACATCACTTGTGAAGTTGCCAATGATGCCGACACATATTCGGCCTCGACGGATGATTGCGCTACCGTTTGTTGCTTCTTTGATGCCCATGAAACTGCTCCGGAGCCAAGAGAAAATACATACCCGGAAGTACTTCTCATGTCATCAATAGAATCAGCCCAATCACTATCACAAAACCCAAGTACCTTTATCTCTACATTCTTCTTATACATGATGCCAAAATCATAAGTTCCTTGGATGTACATCAACACCCTTTTTGCAGCCCCAAAATGAGTTTGACTCGGCTTGTGCATGTACCGAGACAATAAACTAGTAGCATACATGATATCCGACCTCGTAGCCGTCAAGTACAATAAACTTCCAACCAAACTTCTATAAATAGATGCATCAACCTCTTTGCTTCCATCTTCTTTCAATAATTTTTCATTCACCACCAAAGGCGTAGCCACCGATTTGCAATTCATCATTTTGAATTTTTCAAGAAGGGTTTTAGCATACTTCTTTTGGCAAATAAAAATACCATCTTCTTGTTGATAAATTTCAATGCCCAAGAAGTAATTTAGAAGACCCAAATCACTCATTTCATATTTTTTCATCATGTCACTTTTGAAATCTTCAATCATTTTTTCATCACTACCGGTAAACACCAAGTCATCAACATAAAGAGAGACAATAAGAATACCTGCTGCCCCGCTTTTTTTTATGTACAAGGTTGGCTCTCTTTTACTTCTTTGAAAGCCTATTTCATTGAAGTATGCATCAATCTCACTATACCATGCTCGGGGAGCTTGCTTCAAGCCATACAAGGCCTTTTTCAGCTTGTACACCTTCTCTTCCTCACCTTTCATCACGAATCCTTGAGGTTGGTCAACGTACACAACTTCATTTAACACACCATTCAAGAATGCAGATTTTACATCAAGTTGATACAAAAACCAACCTTTTTGAGTGGCCATAGCAACAAGTGCTCTAATTGTGTCAAGCCTTGCCACGGGTGCAAATGTCTCTTGAAAATCAATTTCGGGTTGTTGAGAATACCCCTTTGCTACAAGTCTTGCTTTGTTCTTTTGGATTGAGCCATCCGGATTAACCTTGCTTTTGTAAATCCACTTCACACCGATGACCTCTTTATTTTTAGGCCTTTCCACCAATTCCCAAGTCTTGTTCTTCTCAATAACTTGAATTTCTTCTTCCATTGCAAGCTGCCAGACTTTTTCATTTTTAGCATCTTCAAAGGTCTCCGGTTCAGCTACACAAAAATTGCATCTAGCATACACATCATTTAAACTTCTTATTCTTCTTGGAGTTGAGCTTGGAGATGAGGAGTTTGAGCTTGATGGAGAACTTGAGGATGATTGTGGACTTGCATTTGGACCTGCATTTGGAGACATTTGAGGAGCTTCTACATCTTCCTCTTCATCTTCTTCAACACTTTGTGATTCTTCATTAAGGGTGATAACTTGATTTTGAGATTTTTTTTCTTTCCAATCCCAAAAGGCTTTCTCATCAAAAATCACATCTCTACAAATAATCACTTTGTTCCTCTTCAAGCTAAAGAGTCTATAGCCCTTTGATTTTGAGCTATACCCCACAAAGATGCATTTTTCACTACTTTCATCAAGCTTCTGTCTCACTTCTTTAGGGACATGAGAAAAGCAAATACAACCAAACACCCTCAAGTGGTTCACGGATGGTTTTCTTCCATTCCATGTCTCAAATGGAGTTTGATTTTCTACGGCCTTTGTAGGGCATCTATTAATCAAATAAACCGCCGTATACACCGCTTCGGCCTAAAAAGTATATGGCAGCCCTTTCTCATGTAACATGGATTTTGCCATTTCCTCAATGGTTCTATTCTTCCTTTCCGCCACTCCATTTTGTTGTGGAGTATACCCAACCGTTAGTTGTCTTTCCATGTCAATATCTTCACAAAATTTATCAAACTCCTTAGAGTTGTATTCTCCACCTCTATCACTTCTCAAAATTTTCAAGTAGTGACCACATTGTTTTTCAACTAGTTTGTGAAATTTTCTAAAAATGGCATAAACATCTGATTTTTGCCGCATAAAATACACCCAAGTCATTCTTGTAAAATCATCAATAAAGGTAATGAAGTATTTGTTACCGGCATGAGAAGTGTTCTTCATTGGTCCACACACATCGGTATGAACAAGCTCCAATGGTTCTTTAGCTCTCCATGCTTTCTCCTTTGGAAAAGGCTCTCAGTGGTGCTTTCCAAGAGCGCATCCTTCACAAACTCCATTTACTTCTTGGATGTTTGGCAGCCCGTAAACCATGCTCTTTTGATGCAAATTCTTCATGCTTTGAAAATTCAAGTGCCCGTATCTTCTATGCCATATCCATATGTCGTCAACCACATTCATCTTCAAGGCCACATTCTTTGAGTATCGAAAAGTGTGAGGAAAACTTCTATTCTTTTCCATCTTGATTTTTGCAACAACTTGGCTTCTCCCCCCTTTGTCAAAAATTCTGCACGAGTCTTCTTCAAAGAGAATAGTGTACCCATGTTTCGCAAGTTGCCCAACACTCAACAAATTCTGCTCTAAATCCGGAACTAGTAACACATCTCGGATATACTTTGTTCCTTTCTCCGTTTCAATGGCTATAGTATCCTTGCCCTTTGTTTGGACTAAGGCACCATTACCCATCTTCACTTGAGAATTAGAAGAAGTATCCATAGAGGTAAAAATATTTTGATCTCCGGTCATGTGATTACTACACCCACTATCAAGAAACCACAAATCATTTCTTTGCTCCGATGCACTTTGACAAGCAAAAAACATATTCCCCTCACATTCTTGTTCTTCGGTGAAGTTAGCTTGTTGGTTGTTCTTGAGCCGACAATCTTTTTGAACATGCCCAAATTTCTTACAATTGTGACATTGTGGCTTTCCCCGGAACCAACAATCTTTATCAATATGGCTACTTCTCTTGCAAATACTACACTTTTGTTGATTAAAACTTTCATTACTTTCTCTTCTTTCAAAATTATTTCTACCTCTTCCTCGAGTGTTTCTTCCTCTTCCTCTTCCATGTCTTCCACCTCTTGAAGATTCACCTTTGGGTTGATCAAAAAATGGTTTGGCCCCAACATTGAGTTTAGATTGAAAGGCACTCTCAACAGATTTTTCAGAGTGTCTACTCAACCTTTGTTCATATGTTTTAATGGAACCCATCAATTCTTCAACACTCAAAGAGGCTATTTCTTTAGTTTCTTCAACAATGGCAACAATGGGATCATACTTTTCCGGCAAACTAATCAAGATTTTTTAAACAATCCTTTGATCGGAAAGTTGTTCCCCATATGTTTTCATTTGATTCACAATCTACATTAATCTAGAGAAATAATCTTTCAATATTTCCACATCCTTCATCTTCATATTCTCAAAATCTCTTCTTAAGGACTGAATTTTAATAGCCCTTACCTTCAAAGTACCTCTGAATTATTTTTGTAAAATATCCCAAGCCTCCTTTTCTTTGTTTGCATTGATTATTCTTGGAAATATTGTTTCAACTAGCCCCTGTTGGATTAGGCTTAAAGCTTTTGCATCTTTCTTCTTGTGCTCCTTCAACTTTTGCTTTTGAGCTTCCGGCAAGGCCGTGATATCCTCCGGTTCATCAGACCCATCTTCAATATACTCCCATAAATCAAATGAAAGAAAAATGGTTTTCATTTTTACAGACTAGAAATCATAGTTCTCTCCATCAAAAATTGGAATGAAGGGTTGTTGGGTACCCATTTGATTGCTAGAACTTGCCATAAATTTTCTGTCGCTTTTCGTCGGATTTGTTTTCTGGCCAGCAAAGAAAATACACCCAGCTCTTGATCTGAACAGGGCTCTGATACCACTTTGTTGGAGTTTAAATGAGAACTATATTATTGTGTTAGAAGAAGTAGTGAAGAAGAAAGCAAGAGAGGTAATGTGGAGAAGATAATCTTTTCATTTCAGTGAATGCAAAGTTCTGGCAGCTTAATACATATAAGAAAACAGAGGATATACATTTATTGTTATGCTAATTTTACTCCCCTATAACATACAATAAGTAGACTAGAATTTAGGACCACCAAGGCACACATTAAAGGCACATTAATTGCCTTACAACAACCCCTACAGCAGCCCTATAACAACCCCTATAGCAGCCCCTACAGCAGTTATAGCAGCCCCTACAGAAGCTATGCATTAATTTTAACATGGATATGCTGGTTGTGGGTGTGGAGATGGGGTGGAATGAGTAAGTGGGGAATTATGTTATGTACACATTGTGGCATTTGGTATAACATTTGTATTCGATGGTGACTTGGATTCGGACAATTGTGGATAGAGAAGCATAGGAGAAATGGGTTATGAAGGAGGATATAAGGTGGGGGACATTTTATTGGAGTTGACTATAGCGTGAGAATTAATTGAGGGGTGGGAAGCGTGTGAGTGCAAGTGATAGTAAGATGGATGTTGGGAGTTTAAGCTACTAGGAATAATTGTGTGTGTGTGTGTGGGTGGGTGGGGAAGGGGGGGGAGCGTATAGAGTTATGGTAGATTTATTAACAGTAGGTGGGGGACTAAGAAGGGACGTATTTCCAAAGGAAAGTCGCGACTCAACGAACCACACATGGCGAGCAATGTAGAGACGACTACTAGTAGGGTCGAGACACCAATATTTAGACACACGAGGAAGAGTGGTAGCTCATTTCATGCTCATTGTTTTGATGAAGATGAGGGAAACAAAGGCATCCGAAACATTAAGAGATTTATAATCCGACGGAGATTTGAATAAAATTAATTTGGTGATATGTTTCCACTTACCAAGGATGGCATCCAATTTATTTACACGGAGGTTTCAAAAGAACAATACCAAAACCTCGGGGGCTTTCTTTGGGCAACGAGTGTCCGACAGGTTTCTACCATGTAGCAGTGTCGGTGCTCAACAGTTCCTTGTTGTTCATGAGTATGGGGACAAGATAATCGATGGATAATTCAAAAATTAGCTAAGAACTTGTTTAATTTTCCATATTCTCCTCCCTAGTTTGTTTGCACGGATTTAATTTTGGTAGAAAATTGTCGCTCAACCATTAATTGAATTTTTTGGAAAATCTTAAACACTTAGGATTTTTTATGCATGAGATAAAACCAAATATATTAGGAGAATTGGTAAATAAATATATCCAAGTATAGATGTCCAATACACGAAAGGGTGGGAGAAAGGCACCAAACATCCTTGAAAATTAAGTCTAAAATAGTGAACATGACGATGGGGATGTCTAAGGCTGTGATGCCAATTTTTGGGTGTGGCCCACTCGGAGAGGAAGGCAGATCTTTTGGCAAATAATTGCGGATGCAACTGACATGAGTTGGGTAGTCTTTACTCCCATTGTTTTGTCATTTACAAATAAATGAAATGGAAGAAACTCAAAAAATCCATTTTGATCACATTCAAACTTTTGAACAGATAAGAGTTTTTTTTTTATGAAATGGATACAAAACCCATTATTTAAACGATAGCTAGTATTGGGAGAGTGAATAACAGAGGATTCACTGAGAAAATATTGAGACGCCTACCACTGTCGTCATGAAGTTGATCAGAGCCTCTGTATTCCGAAGTGTGTGTGAGAGAGTGAAGGTTGGGGGTAATATTCCGAACTGGTATCCGAAAACCATTGTTCGAAGAGTTGGAAGGGGTAGGTGTGCAACATAATATACCGAGGGAAGAGTTAATGGTGTGTAGCCGTGATAGCAATTGATGCAAATTTGGCAATGTGGGTACTTGGAACTTACTAAAAAAACTGGAAATTATAAGAAAAATTGTTTAAAAAGTATGAAAAATACTGAAAATGATTTTGGAATTTACATAAAAACTTTGAAGAATATAAAAATATTAAAAAATGTGTAAACCCCCCAAAAAAAATTCTAGTAAAAAAAATCCAACCTTAATGAAAAAAACATAAAACAATTCCTAGAAAAAAAGAAATTTCCAAATAAAAAATCTCCTAAAAAATCAGTTCAACCTTCAATAAGAAATTTTAAAAAATAATAAATATTTAAAAAATCTGAGAAAAGTTTTTGAAAAATATATAATAATTTGACTAATATTGAATAAAACTTTAATAATATCTGTAAAAAAACTGAAACCTTGATAAATTGAAAATAACGTAAAAATAATGAAATTTTTTATTAAAAAAAAAAATCCATCCCCTCTTAAAAAGAGGGAAAAAAAAATTCAGCCCCAAAAAACAAATCTCCAGCAAAAAAAAGTTTCAAGCCAAAAAAAATTCCACAACAGTAACACCAAATCCTCAACAAATAATCCACATATCTATATAATGAGAAGAGATCATAAACAAAGCCCATATCGTAATTAAAATAAATTGTTTAAATCGAAAAAACTATCTAAAAATCTGAAAAAGACTCTTTCAAAAATCTAGATATATTAGAAAATATTAGTTTTCATGAATGGCTTGTTGATAATATTTAGAGTTGTAATGATAACAATTTTCACTTTATCTTCATCTCCGGTATGTTGAACTTTTGGAAAGATGGTAACTTGATCTCCTTTGAAAAAAAGACCCCCACCCGTACTTGATTGCGCACCTTAGCCAAAGCTTGCCCTTGACATTAGCACACCTTTAGATCATGATATCAATCCAGGGGGTGAAGCCAGGATTGTATCCTGAGGGGGGCCAAAATTTAGTGAGGTGGTGTGGCAGTGTCGAGTGTTGCCGGGGGTTCGGGGACGGGAGCCCCCGAGACGATTTTTTTTTAAAGGTTATTTATAGTTTTATACAATTTTTTAGCACTAAAAATATATTAATTGATTGACAAATACTTGTTCAACTTGTAATATAACAATTACTCCTTCCAATTATATGTTTGTGCTATATTTTCATGAAACAAAAAATTCAGCAATTAAAAGATAAATGACAATAATTATTCACCAAAATAAGCAACAACCTAATAACAAATAATTAATATGTTTCAGAAATTTAACAATGAAGCTAACTTAAAAAAAAATTACCATGGACAACAGCTAAGAGTTGAGAGTGAGTCGGGTTGCTAGGGCTGGAAGAGGGGAGGGGAGGAGCGGGGCGGTGCTTCTAACTGCTGAGATATGAAAGGAAGGGAGGTGGGGGCTGCTGAGAGCTTTTCGGAGTTAAGAGAGGTGAAGGGGTGGAAAAAGGAGGGAAAAAGGTTATGGTTTTAACTATTGTTTTGGTTTTTGTCCACTAACTTTAGTAAGTTAATAATGAAAAAGACGTACAAGTGGGGCTATATGTTGGGGATGATAAGACACATTCTAAAGTTTAGACCCTAGGTGAGTTTGTGTGCCTTTGGTTTACCATAAAAAAAATGTTTGGGGGGGACCATTCCATGTGAAAGAGCACTAAATGTTTGAATGGGGACTGAGTATGCTGGCTATTATAAAAAAGTTAGAAATCTTGGGGGAGGCCACGACCCCCCCTCTGCCATGCCGTGGCTTCGCCCCTGTATCAATCAATAATGGGCGAGTAGAAATGTACAAATTGCTAGGGTTTCTCCCATTTGAGGTGGAAGAAAAATCAATAGCGATTGAGCTTGGGATGGGACAACCAAAAAATGAGCTTTTGGCTGTTTAGCGAGAGATGATCATGAAGGGTGGATGCCCACTAAAGGCTGAGTTAGAGGTAATATTTTCTGGCATTAATCTAGCTTATAAAAAGGGTTGCATAATGTCCAAATAAAAATGGATCCTCAAATGGCGATTTGTCTTGTCAACAAGGAAGAGGCGACCAATCACTCGTACGAAAGTATCATTAATGTCTACATTGGAATAAGGAGAGACATTAAGGCTGATATTGTCCATGTACTTCGACATGCTAACCGTTGTACTGACTGACTTGTGAAGGAAGGCCGAAATCATGAGGAGGAGATAGTGAATTTGGAGGACCCCCTGATTAGCTAAACAAGATACTAGAGGAATATGCTGCTGGTTTCTGCATAATAAGGACACGAGTTCTTCATTTTTCTTTCCTAAATCACAAAAAAGATATTAAACCTACCTCATGCAAACAACAACACCCCAATTTATCTCCAAGTATGTCCTTAACCATACCCAATGACCCCCTCACCCCTTTATATATTAGAAAATCATACAAAATGAATGAAAAATAAAATTCCCAACAAAGTGACTACCTATTTTCACCCTCTTACACATTCCAAAAAAAAACGTAGAAGGTAGAAATTTCATATTCCGGAGCATAATCATATCAAAGGGGGGAACCACCACATAAAAGACAAAAAATCATTGAGAGAGGGGATTTGCCCCCCTTTTTTCTATTATATTTTTTTAATTCTATTTTTATTTATATTATGAAGAGGATAATACATGGTAAAAATTATCGTATATTTGAGAGAGATTTTTTAGCACCTTGTTGTATAATTTATTCCCTCATTATTATGTAATTTGGAGGAACAGTAATGGAACCATTTTCATGTCATGAAATGTGTTCATATATTACGAATTAGGATAATCTTCATTTGAATAGGATAAATGAAGCCTCTATTACATTGTCATTTATTTTATTAACTTCTTAATTTTATTGCTCATTAATAAATTTTATTGAATTTTTTATATTTAATGTCGGGTTTTGAGAAAAGGGAGTGGGTTCTAGTTATGAATTGAGTCACACTGATTAACTTTCAATAATTCGATAAATTCCACTTCCATAGGAGATGGGGTTATCTAGTCATTGAGAAACCCAAGATTTGAATTCTTTTTTTGTCTTAAAAATCAAACTAGATATAGGCTTTCTTGAGTTAAAATGTGTTTTTTCTAAATCTCACTTCTTGTGTTAAAATGTGAAATTGGTTAAATGATAATTTATTGGTTGTACCCCGAGAGAGGTTGAGTGTAAATTGTTATTTTATCTCAAATTTTCAAAGAATATGTCCTGGAGAATTCAAATAAATTTCTTAACAAGTAATTTATTATCTTGTATCATCTAGCATTAATATTGAATAATAAATTATTCACAGGGGCATTTTAAATTTTGAAATTAATTTTCTAAATTATTTTGATATAATCGAAGTTGATTATTTATCGTTAAAGTCTCCCACATTATATTTTCAAAATATTTTAGTTACTTTTTAGTTTTTATTAATTAGTGTAGTTTAGTCTGAACTTGTTAATATCCTATCATATCATTTGGTTTTTGATATATGTAATAAATAAATATTAATTCTAAAATACTATCCTATGTGGATACGATCCTTTACTTTCATCTATACATAATAGTAAGCAATTTATGTTTCGATTGAAAGACGGTTGATGCAACGATCGAGAACATATCACTAGCAAATCGCCTCTCATCACTAGGTTTGTTTGAACTTTTAGGTTTGTTTGAACTTTGAACCAGTTCTAAAGATATGTTTCCATGTAATTTTTCAGTTGGAAATAATTTGTTCAATTAGGTCGGGATTTGCATTTGAGAAGCCCGCTTTGTTTTCAATTGATATCCTAATTTTATTTTATTTTAAATATTTAATCTTTTAAAATACTAAAAACTGCCCTTGTCATGCAAAATAATATTTGTCTCTGTGTAACATGTTCGGAAAAAAAACACCCGCATGTCCCTAACTTGTCATTATGAATATTTGTGTGTCAAAATTGGGAACGGTAGGATACATGTGTCCCTAACATATCCCATGTCCAACATATGCCAAATTGGAATTGTTTCCTTCACGGGAGTTTCAATACTTCGAAGGTAGAGAGACACAAAATATGAGTAAAATTAACAAAATCTACATAGTGATTGAATGTTTTTTTGTAAATTAATATGGATTTTTAAATTGCCAAAATCTTAAGTGATTAAATATATTTTTATAGTTCCTTTATTACTTACATAGTTTGTTCATGAATTTTGAAGCTCGAATAGTCTTTGACCTTTCATTCCCACTATGGTCAATCTTAGTGATTATTCACTTAAAAACATCATTGTCAT
The DNA here is from genome assembly GCA_949130495.1 of Sambucus nigra. Classification (NCBI taxonomy): domain Eukaryota; kingdom Viridiplantae; phylum Streptophyta; class Magnoliopsida; order Dipsacales; family Adoxaceae; genus Sambucus; species Sambucus nigra. The sequence continues at coordinate 526,450,012 of OX422220.1, forward strand.
TTAACACAAATACAATGAGGGTGGAATTGTATTTTTGGGAGGGTAATAGGTGAATTCGAGCCAATTTGAAGCATTTATATTCTGCTTGTGGAAAAAACAGTATAGCATTACTTTTCATTATTTGGTGTCATGGTTTTGATTCAAGCTTGGAGACGTGCAATCCATTGGTGGGGAAATGTTTCCTTTGTATTGAAAGTTGGCCATTTGATTACGTATACGTGAATGACAAAAATCATACCTGTTAATTTGTTCTGATAAAGGTATAACTTCCTGAGCGCAGTCATATTGCCAATTTCTTTAGGTATGCTTCCACTAAATTCATTGTTACCCAATCCTAAATGTTGTAGATCCCTGCACTTGTACAAATTCTGAGGTATTGTTCCATGAAGATGATTCAAGGAGAGAGAGAGATATTCTATTTTAGGGAGATTATCGCAGATATCCACTGGAATTACACCTACAAAGTTATAATAGTTAAGAGATAAATATCTTGTCCAACTGTTTAATTTCAAGAAAATAAATGAAGGATTTTTGTAGAGTAAACTAAATGTAATGCTATGGGTACAAATAAATTACACAAAAGTTACCCAAATTGACGTGGCAGTGCAATAGGTTATTTTACATACTTACACCAAGACAATGTATAGTACTTTATTGCACTGCCACATCTATTTGTATAATTTGTTTGTACCCGTAAAATTTTCCTTAAATTACTTCATTTAGGTATTTTTAAATCCCATTATTATAGGTTCAATCTATGCAACACAACGAATAAATTATTTCTTTTTCCTATCATCTGTGATGCTTCAACAAGCTATTCAGAATATCTAAAATTCAATCAAGTTGCTTGGTGATAAGCACTCAAAATTGTTATATTTACATCCCAAATTGTTGCATTGACACTACTACTTTATGTTAAAATTTACATTATATACATATATGTGTGATTATGTATTATGTTATTTTGACTTTCTATGTGTTGGTTTCCTTATTATTATTATTATTATTATTATTATTATTATTATTATTATTATTATTATTATTATTATTATTATTATTATTATTATTATTATTATTATTATTATTATTATTATTATTATTATTATTATTATTATTATTATTATTATTATTATTATTATTATTATTATTATAGGTGTTATCTTATTTATTTATATATTTGTTATTTGCATGTCAGTTCTAATTGTTTATAACAGTATAATAATTCTATAAATATTTAATTTATGTTTAATGTATATTCTTATCTTTATGCTTCTATGTTATATGAGTACACGTGCTAACTAAGAAGCCATGAAAGTTGGAATCGAGGACAGATGTATGTCTTTTTGTGGGTTACCCTAAAGGAAGAAAATATGGATAATTTTATGATCCGAAGGAACGATAAATATTTTCTAGCTCCAGTGCTAGGCTCTGTTGAATCGGAATCGGACCATTCAAAATGGTTAGTCGATTGGTGTTGGTCGGTTTTGTTTGGGATCGGGTTGTTTCGGTTAGTGAATGATAGAATAACACTCGCAAATTGCCTCTCGTCGTTAGGTTTGTTTGAAAATTGAACTAGTTTGATAGTCGGGGTGTTCTATTCCGTATAGGATTTTCAATTCGAAAGATTTTGTTCGAGTCGACAAGTATTTGGGTTTAAGAACCCCATTCAATGTTTTTACTAATATCCTTATCTTATTTTTTTATTTTTGTATATTTAAATTTTAAAATATCGCTATCATGCCAAAAAATATTTATGTCCGCAACGTGTTGGGAAAAAAAAATACTCCCATCTCCCCAACTTGTCCAATGAATATTGTACGTTAAAAAGAAACAATTTAGGATACATGTGTATTTAGCACATCCCAACGCTGCCATGTGTCAAATACACAAAAAGATATTAGAAAAAAATAATATACTCTCTCTTCACTACTCACTTTCTATCTAGTATGTATACCTACATGACGAATTTGTATATACCTTATGTGATGGTTTGCATTTATATGATGTGATTGTATATATATCTAGTATGAAGGATATATTTATATATATATTTATTGTGTGGGCATACCCTCCAGTGCTATCATGGGAAGTTGCGCGATGTGGGTGAGGCCCCTAGCTTGAGGAGCAGGGTGCGTATAGTCCCCAGGTCATAGTCGTCCATTATTATTTGTGTGATTTTATTTGGGGGTGAGAAGTCTTGGGTATGATTCGTTCTCACTTTTCGGTTAGGAACTATGACCGCTTCCCATACGTTGTGATTTGTTTTATTACCATGGCGGTGTGAAAATAGTCCAATATATGGTAACCCGGGATAAAGTGAGTAATTCCTGGAAGATGATAGCATTGTGAAGTATTTTATATCCTTATGTGATTGGATTTTGGATATTTATATGTACGCTAAGTGTGTTATGTGTACTTAATTGTTTGGATTGAATGATTGTGCCTTGTAACCAGTAATGTTATAGACCCTAAATGGTTCGGAGCGTTATCTTATTTATGTGATTAGAGATTTTTGCTCCTTATATGTATTTGTAGTTATGAGGGGTACCGGGGGCGTAATGGATCTCAACGACCAATATTGTCAAGGAGTAGTGTAACAGGGGGATTCCTTGTTTGGATTTCGCTTTGCGAGACATCCCACGCAAGAAACGCAGTGCAATATTGGGAGTGGGGAGAAGTTTAGTCCTTAGTACTCAGATTTATAAGCTATTGGAATAATGAGTTATGGGTAACAAACGGGTGGAATATTGTGTTTATGTAGTTGTCATTATATGCATCGTGCACATAGGGCATTATGAATCTCGACAATCAACAGTGTCAATGAGTAGTATATTGGGGGGTTCCTTATTTGGATTTCGCTTTGCGAGACGTCCCACGCACGAAATGCAGTGCACTGTCGAGGGTTGGGAATAGTTAACTGTATATATTAATTTAATTTTAGTAATTGGGGTTATATGCGTCGTGCATTGAGGGCATAATGGATATCGATAATCAACACTGTTAAGGAGTAGTGTAATGGGGGGGGGGGGGGGTTCCTTGTTTGGATTTCTCTTTGCGAGACGTCCCACGCATGAAGCACAGTGCAGTGTTGAGAATTGGGAGAAGTGTAGTCCTTAGCATTTAGATGCTAATAACTCGTGGAGTTAATCACTAGGATCTTATAATTTCTAGTAAGAGATTTGTATATATATTTGTAAGTTAAAATAATTTTAGATGTACGTGGGGTAAGTTATGGTAGGAAGTTTATGGATATGTTTTATATGTTGGGTTTACGCGAGACCGAATTTTGGGCTTAGGTTAGATTGAATTGTACCTATAAGTGTTGGGTAGTTTATATTGAGGAGTCTTGTGCATACGTTTAGGCGCGCGCACTAGTTAAGGGGTGAGTTTGATTTTCCAGGAGAGTGCGAATCCACCTTGAATCATGTCATAATGCATTTATAATTATTATGCATTTTAATGCACTTGCTAAAAATGTTTTTCACACCTCGGGCTCCGACCAATTTATATTTTCCTCCTGCTATATATATATTGTATTTCTTTAGGTGTTCCCCCGCAAGGACCCCATTGATGTTTTCAGTCCAGAGTATTCGTGGAGCCGTAGCAGATGCGGACAGTTGCGGGATTTTGATATAGCCGATTCCTATCTTTTGTGTATCTAGAATAGGATTCAGTTTGTATATCGGGTTTACACCCTAGAGTTGTAGTTGTAGCATTTTGTTTATATTTGTTTTCTCAGATTATTGTGTTGTCTGTGACTCGACAGCATATTCGGGTATTTCCTTTTGTGCTCTTACGATGTATAATTTGTTTACTTTCTTTTATCTTAGTGTGTGTGTATACATTATCATCTCTTATAGTTATGATGTTGTTGGTTTGTTATTGCATTGTCTGTTTTATATTTAAAAAAAATTGGCACCCTCTTTTTATAGTAATGGGTAGTTAGTTGTGTTTATTTTAGTATCGTCAGTAGATGCTGAGAATGATTCAGTTGAGATTCCTGATTATTTTAGTATAGGATTGGGCACCCATTATTATTTTAAGCGGGGTGTCACAGTGTCACTGCTAAATGCCAAAAATATTCTCATATTATCTCTTATGACCCACTAGTAAGAAGCATTGAATTTATTATAAATGTTTTTTGTTATACTTTTACAATTTACTATTTTATTTCAAGATTTATGTTCTTTTTAGTTTTTGATATATTGTTATTGATTCTATTGGACAATTTTTGGAAAATAAGCACTGAGTTAGTACTATACTCCATTCTTATCGAATCAAGAGTCCACGATGTGGTGATGTAGATCTAAAATGTAATGCTGTTGGAAGAGAAGAAGCTCGGCGGGGTGGGAAATGGCCTCAATATATAAAAAGAAGTGAAGAAAACCTAAATCTTAGGTGAAGAATTCTTCCCCTTGTAGTTAAATGACGCATTGAATTTGGTGGAGACTTTTTGTTGTAATTACAATGTCATCCACGTATATCAAGATGTAAATGATTATGTCGTGTGACATTTTAAAAAACAATATGGAATCAGTTTGGAGCTCAGAAATTGACGTAGAAGAAGAAATTGGCTGAGATGTTGGAACCATGCTCCTAGGGTTAGTTTTAGTCCGTATAATGAGCGGTAAAGCTTGCACACGTGGTAGGGATGCACATTATCAACAAATTTAGGTGGGTGTGCCATGTACATGTCTTTATTGAGATATCCATGTAGCAACACATTTACTGCATTGAGTTAGGAGATACACCATTTTTGCGATATCGCAATGGAGAGGACTAGTCGGACGGTTGTCAGCTTAATGACAGAGCTAAAAATCTCGTTGCAATCAAACTCGGGTTGCTAGTGGTATTATGGCAGCGAGGTAAGCTTTATATCACTGAATGGTTTCATCTTCATATATTTTAACTCAAAAAATATATTTTCACCTGACAATATTAATGGAGGATTTGCGCGGAATAAAAGTCCATGTCCCATTGCGTATCAATGCAATTGGTTAGGTAGCCATGGCACAATGCCAAATAGGAGATTTGTTCATTGAAGAAAAGAAAGTGGTTCGCATATGGATGCGGGTTCACATGTTAATGTAGAAGTTGTCGGGTCTTGGTCATAGTATGTTGTCGTAAGGTCATCGGGTGGGTGCGAGTGTGTCCGGTCCGTGGCGGTTGTGTTGTGGGGATGGGTGAGGATATATGACGATCGTGATCAATATCCATGTAGGTTATGAATTCCATGCGGGAGTTGTGTTGTTGGTGAGAGCGTGTGATTAGAGTGGACACTGTAGGACGCATTGTGGCATTTGTGGTAACAATTAAATTTGATGGTGACTTGGATGCAAGCAATTGTTGAGAGAGAAGCATGTGAGAAATGGGTTGTGATGGAGGACATAAAGTAGGGGACATTTCATTGCAGTGGGCTATAGGGTGAGAATTTATTGAGGGGTGGGAAGGGTGTGAGTGAAAGTGATACTTAGATGGATGTTGGTAGGTTAAGCAACTAGGAATAATGGTGGGTGCGGAAGCCCATGGTGTTATGGTTGTTTTATTAACAGTAGGTTGGGGACTAGGAATGGCCGTATTGCCAAAGAAAAATCGGGACTCATTAAACTGCACATTGTGAGCAATGTAGAGACGTTCACTGGGAGGATCGAGACACCAATATTTATAATAGGTGGTACTGTAGCATAAAGAGACACACGGGAAAGAGTGGTAGATAATTTTATGCTCATTATACGGACGAAGATGAGGGAAACAAAAGAATTTGAAAACTTTGAGAAATTTTTAATTCAACGTATATTTGAATAAAATTAATATGGTGATATATTTCCAGTTACGGAGGATGGCATACAATTTATTAAGTACACGGTGGTGTTAAAAGCATAATGCCAAAACATTTGGGGACTTTCTTTGGGCAAGGAGTGTGCGATCGATTTCCACCATGCTACGGCGGCAACGCTCAATCGTTCATTGTTGTTTCATGAGTACGAGGACAAGATAAGCGATGGATAATTCAGAAATTAGCAAAAAACTTGTAAAATTTTCTATATTCTCCGCCCCAATTGGTTTTCACAGATTTAGTTTTAGTAGAAAATTGCCACTCAACTATTAATCGAATTTTTTGGAAAATATTAAACACTTCAGATTTTTGATGATGAGATAAAACCAAATATATTAAGAGAAATGATAAATAAATATATCAAAGTATAAATGTCCACCACATGAATGGGTGGGAGAAAGACACCAAACAACGCTCATAATTAAGGGTGTGTTTGATTGCAAACATGAAAAATACGTGGAAAATAGTTCATTTGGATGAGAAGTTAGAAAATGAGTGAAAAAAATGACTTTTTTGTCTTACTTTTTTTATTTTTCATGGAAAACAATTATTTGGTGGGTGGATAAGAAATATTTTCCACTCAAAATGGGGTTTGAGATGGAGCACTTCTTATGTGAATGAGTGTTGTTCTTATGTGAAGTATTCGTAATCAAGGTACTACAAAAGCAAAACATGAGTCAAAATAATTATTTTCCATAGAAAAATTTTCCATGTCAATCAAACACACCCTAAGTCTAAAGTAGTGATACATTCATGTTAAGACCTAGGTGAAGCAATCCTATAGGAATTTCCCAATGGGCAAGCCGTACAAAAATTTCTAGACGATGGTGCTAACCACGATAAATGTTGAGACTTTGTTATTTGAGGCAGAACATGACGATGAGGACGTCTAAGGCGGAGATGCCAATTTTTAGGAGTGGCCCATTCAGAGCGGTGGGTAGATCTTTTAGCGACTAACTGTGGATGTGACTAACGTGGGTAGAGTTAGTCTTTACTCCCGTCGTGAAGAAGAGTGGTCCCCATTGTTTTGTCCTTTATAAATAAATGAGATGGAAGAAACTCAAAAAATACATTTTGATCACGTTCAAACTATTGAACATATAAGAGTGGTGTTGTGATGAAAGGGATACAAAACACATTATTTAAATGAAAGCTAGTGTTGGGAGAGTGAATAAAAGAGGGCCCAGTGAGAGAAATATTGAGACCCTTACAATTGTCAGCATGAAGTTGATCGGAGCCGCTGTATTCCGAAATGTATGTGAGATAGTGGAGGTCTAGGGTTGGATTGCTCCGATATCCAAAAATCATTGTTCGGAGAGTTGCGGGGGTAGGTGTGCAACATAGTAGGCCGAGGGAGGAATTAATGGTGTGTAGCGATGATAGCAATTGATGGAAGTGTGATTAGACCCCTTAAAATTTTTGTAATGTGGGCAGTTGGAACTTTGATTGGTTGTGTAGGATTGGAAAATTTCATTGGTGCGCCAATGACGCCCACAACTACGGTAGGAGCGACCACGATTTTGTTGTGCGAAAGCGTGTCAATAAATGATATTGACTGTGACCCAAAATAATAATATGACACACACAAAATAAATTATAATGAGCAGAAATAGACCCACAAAGGAAGACACAATATTTATGTGTTTCACCAATTTGGATACGTCCACTACTAACTCAAATCAATTAACAAATGGGTTATAAAAGAGTACTCTAAAAAATACACTCCAAATGAAAATTATTACGTGTATACCCAAATAAGAGATCTACACTCAACTCTGTTATTGGTGTTTCATATGTCTTTGTTTAACAACCTTAACCTCCTTATATAGGCATGAAGGAGGAGACATGATGTAGAAATTGGAGACAAATTGGAGAAAGTTGTGGACGAAGAGGGCCAAAAGACATCGAAAGTGACTTTATTTTTAGCCCACCGTCGAAAGAAACATATGCTTTCTTCTTTTCAACGGGTTTGAGGTGGAGGATTCTTCATGGTGTGAAAGGTTGGACGTTGGTGATGTTTTACGATGCGGGTTGTTTAGAGAAAGCGATGAAAGGTGATTGGAATGAATAAACTCATGGCTTAGTATGATGCATAGCCATATGAACTTTTTCATAACTTTCTTGTTTTACTTAACACTCATGAAAGATGGTTGAAGTCATATTTTTATTCTTATCGGCTTGGAGGACCAAAAGAAAATTTTATTTATGGCTTGTAATTTGTAAAGCATTCGTGGCTTGGGATTTTCTTAAAGACTAATATTGACATGATCATAAAGAATGTGAATATAACACAATATATACATATATATAAGATTATACAAAGATTTATGTTTTGTTGAGGGGGTCATGGAAAGATCTAATAAAATGTGGCATGACACCATACTAGATGGAATTATAAATTAATGAATATAGGCTTATTGAGTTCATGCCAATATTCGGTCAACGTGACAGACCAATTAAGATAACGTTTTGGGTTGAGAAATTTCAACACACAGTTGTACAAATTAAAAGACGTTAACACTAAGCTACGTATTCATTCAATATTTTAGTTTTATACATTCTTCTGTTGATTCGTTCAATATTTGTTATTTAAATATTCAATTAATTTTTTGAGGTCTACTGATATTTACGCAATATCACCATGATCAATAATGTTTATCGTTAAGAATTTATGTAACGTTTTTATGACTTCTTCATTGTTGTTATCAATTCCGGGTGTGGGCGCCAAGCCAAGTGGCCCCCACATGAACAATAATTACGAAACTAAATGTCTTAAAATATTTAATAATAAATTTTATGAGGACGATATGAAATTTCTTAATAAAACACATATAAGTGCTTTTTTGAGAATATATTAAACCAATTACAACATTAAACCACAAAAGAAATTGGAACAGAAAAATTACATTATTGATTAATATTAACAAATTTGTCCCCTGAAGTTTTGTTAGGTCTCAAATAAGTCCCTCACAGAGTAACAAATGCAATTCAACTGATGGAGTTAATGGTCCGTTTAAATTTGGATGAAATTGAAGCAATATGGTAATTTTAGGGCTTCATTTCTAAAATTTAAACAAGATCAGAGACCTAAATGAAATTACCACCATACGTCAAGGGACAAATATGTTATTAACCGTAAAAGATTTTTGTGTTAGAGACAGGTATAATGACAAGCAACTGGCTTACTTTTAAAACTTCTTATTGTGACGAAGTAATGCATCCTAACCAAGGACCTAGAGTCACCATAGATTATATGCACATATAATTGTAGAAAAGCACACAAGCACAAATATGTGTATATCGAGTTACATATGAATACATTCATAAATAATAACTACATATTACTCTTTTATTTAAATAAATTGATTTTTTAAAAAATATTTATCAATGTTTAAGATAAAAGACTTTGTCACTTAAAGTGAATATTTTCAAATTTATTTATGAAAATAACTCTTAAGTTTGGACGTTTGTCCCATGAAAATAACTATCACGTGGACATATTTTTTTTCATTGGATGACGTGGAGTATTTGGGTCGTTGGGCCATTAATAGCCTGTTCTGATACCATGTTAAATATTGGAGCATCCAACTCAAAACCAATTGGTGATGAGTGGAGGGGCCCCAGGATCTTATATATTGTGGTACACCTTTTAAAAATGATTGAACTAATTGAAATATCCATCGCGATGTTCTTACATCTTTTAGGGCTTCTCTCTAAACCTTAAACAACTCAAAACACCTGAACTCCTGCTATATAAATAAGATCATTGGTTTTTCTTAATAAAAGAAATTTCAACTTCTATAACACATAAAATATGAACATTTGTAACAGAAAAAAAGTTGTTTGATACCACAGATACACGTCCAATATTAAAAAATAAAATAGGAATGAACGCATTTGGAAATATATCTTATTGAAAGATATATATACAAGAAAAAACACAAAAATACAAAACTAACCAAAAAGTTCCATAAATATACACCCAGCAAGCATAAACAAAAACATACAAACTCTTCAAAAAAGAAAGAAGAAAAAATATATACCCAGCATAAATAAAAATATGCAAACTCACACAAGAAACAACAGAAATACAATCATAAAACTCTCACAAAGACACGCACCCATTTGGGAAGTTAAGTGAAAGAGTGAGTAGACTTAATATATATATATATATCAGTCCGCATTTTAAGAGTGCAGACTAGACACGTGTCACCTGACGGTGAGCCCAGAAGTTATAGGCACACTCTCTCTCTTTTCTGGGCTCACCGCCAGGTGACAGGTGTCCGATCCGCACTCTTAAAATGCGGACTGGTATGCACAAGAGAAATATATATATAAATATATATATATATATATATATATATATATATATCAGTACTGCTCTTGTGCGGAGCAGTTCGCATTTTAATAGTGTGGACCGGACGTGTGTCACATGGCGGTAAGTCTAGAAATTATCGATTAAATTATAAGCACACTCTCCCTCTTTTCTGGACTCACCGCGAGGTGACACATTACCGTTCTGCACTCTCACTCTTTGCTATTTTAAAAAAATTGGTCTAACTTTTGCTGCTTTTAAAGTGCTCTAAAATGTGCGAAAGTTTGACCATTCTTTTGAAAATAGCAAAAAAGTTATTTTGACTTGATTTTTTTATATGAGTGCCTTGAAATGTTTAAATACCACACAAAAAACTCAACTTAAAAATATTTTTTTCATTATTTTAAAAAAATCGGTATGTATACTTGGTATGTTATATGTATTGAAGCCTCTGGGTGTTCATACACACATATATATGGCCTATAATTATTGTTCAGCAGCCATTTTAACGAAGAATTTTTTTAAATATGTTGGGAAAAGAAAGTGGACATATCTTATCAAAGAGAACAAAACGAACTATTACACTGGAAAAATAGAGTTTAGAAAGATTGACATATAGTTATAAAATTTGTTGTGAACATGGATGATATACTATTACTATATTAAACTATAATCTACTATAATTAATGAAAGGTTTTTTCCCTAGCATGATACTTCACAAGATCATTCAGAATATTTCAAATTCTAATACAGTAAAATAGCTTGTACACCAAAATGAATGCTAGGTTTATAAAGTTCCGGCTTTATTTGAGGTAACTAACACTAGGAACATTCAAATTGAGTTTCACATATATTTTTTCTTTCTTTCTTTTTGTTTTGGTGGGTAAGGCTTTGGTTGAGAAAAAAATAGCTCCGACACAATCCTACTCAAGATTTTTATAGCAAGTTGAATAATAAAGGGATGATGTAATAATATTTGTTTAGAGATAAAAAGTAGGGTTAATAATACTGTTGTCGAGGGATGGACCTACAGTGTCCCGAGGGTGAACGATATCTCTGTTTGGGTTTTCAATATTTTTTTACGACATATATGCTAAAAAAGAATTGGACCTAAGTGTAATTTTGGGAAGTGCAAGGAAATGATTTTTTGCTCAGGGGCAAAAAGTTAATAATTTCGCCAAAAATTAAAACACGAGCTTCTTTTAAAAAAAAAAAACTGGCAATCCTTCCCTTCTTTCAGCACGGTCGGCATTCCTTTCTCTCTATCTCTTCCATCTTTCTCAACTCAAGCTCCTCTTCCTCGTCTCTCCCCTCTCCCTCTACGTCTGCCTTTGGTGGTCGCCCATCCATCTGCCCTCCTCTCCTCTACCTGCAACTCCGGTATCTCGACGTCCGACAGCAGATAGAGCCACAGGGACAGCCCGCCAACCACCTCCATCCAACCTCCTTCACTTCCAATAGTAGGTATTTTTTTCATGAGCTCAATGTTAAATGAATAAATGTTAAATGGCTAGTTAAATAAGTTTAAATGGTTAATATTTAAAACTCTAAATGTTGAATATTAAATTATTTTATCGTGAAATTAGTTTAAACTTTAAAAGTTCAACGCTAAATGTTAAATTATTGTATTTTTTTCTCTTCAAATTCAATGTTAAATTAGTTTATTTTTTCCGTTCATCGTTCAATGTTTAAATGATTACATGTTAAATGTTAAATTAATTTATTGTAGTTTCTAAAAAATATTGCTAAATTAGTTGAAACTATAAAATTAAATTTCTGAAATATATTTGTTGGTTGCCTTGTTAATAATATCGGTTTGTTGATTTGTTAGGTTGTTAAAATGTTGTTTAGTGAATACACTAGCTTTCTTATTATTTATTATTTCAATTGTTGAAACATAGTTTGGAATACCTTTTCAAATTTAGGGTAGTTTTGTTGAAGTATTTCAATTGTTATTTCAAATTTAGAGAAATAGCATGTTGAGGTATTTAAAAAAAATTCGCGATCAAAGTCCGCGAAAAAATTAGTGAATATTAACCTCAAGACTAATAGCGTTAAAACTTGCTAAAAAAGTAAAAATAACCCTGACCTAATAAGATTTTGTAATTATCTTGTAGAAAGGCATAGGTTATAATTAATTTTAGTCAAATAATTAACAGTAAGCAAAATAATTTTTTTTACCTGTCAAGTGAGGGGCTGATTCACCATAGGGCAATGCTGGGGTGGTCACCACCACCAGAACTCTTGTAAAATTTCAATTAGGTACGTATAGTTTTTGTTATATAATAAAAAAATTACAGGTACTTTTTAAAATTTCTCTCTCTCTCCACGCTCTCCTCTCTTCTCTCTCTTCCTTTTTTTCTCTCTCTCACTATCTTCTCTCAACTCCTACGCCTAACATGTATGTGTCTCTTTTATCTCCTTTTCTATTTCTTCTATCACATTTTATTCTCATATGGTACAAACTCAAAGAAAGGGATATCACTTACAAGACAAACTCAGAAAGTCTCTTTCTATTTTATTTATAATTTGGTAACTTTCAAGAAGTGGAATATATTTTGAAGAATAAAAACCTATAAAGATTTGTGGTGTTTCTAGGCTTATCTTTTGGAGAAGGGTTCGTTTTCTTTTGGGTTTAGTATAATTAACGGTCAACACAAAAACTACTTCAGTTATCGTAAAATTTAATACGTTTGGATTCGTGACTCTTATAATTTGTTTCACTCATTTTTTTTGGATGCAGTGGATTTGGGTTTGTTCTTTAACGAGGTTGTTTATGAGTGATTTTTTTTTTGTGTTGTTTTCAATATGTGTAGAGAGAGAATGAAGAGATGACCAAATTTTTTGGTCACAGACTTGGTATTAGGCTTAATTATTCTTCTCCAAAAGCAATGATAATAGCCTGGAGTCTCCAAATGAAGAAAAGAGATCACCAAATTTTCATTTTCTCCACCATTCCAATGCTTATCAACTGGGAGATCTGGAAAGCAAGAAACAAGAAATTCTTCGAAAATGATTCCATGCTGAGTTCATCCATCATTAACAGTGTCATTCTAGATTTGAAAGACTTGGCAGCCACTCTAATCTTTAAAGATAAATGCTATCAAGAGGACAGGTTCTATATTCAGTGGTTCAACCTCAATGTTATGCCAAAAAAACCTACTTTTATTATCTCTACTTGGATCAAACCTCCTTTTTCTTGGGTAAAGCTAAATACAGATGGTGCAGTTAACTCAGATTTTTCAGGTATTGGAGGAGTATTAAGGGACTATCAAGGAAAGTTCATTATAGGATTCAGTGAAGCTCTTCCTCATCACCCTGTCCTCCTTGTTGAAGCTTTGTCTCTCATCTCTGGGTTGAAAATGTGTATAAACCTTGGTTATTCCAAAATTGAGATTGATTCTGACTCTCTGTCCCTAGTATAAATTATTCTCTTCAAGAAAGAGGCTCCTTGGTTTATAAAGGCTACAATTTCTTCTATTCTCTCAGTTCTTTCTTCCATAGAATTCAAAATCAGTCACATTTGGAGACAGTCCAATGGAGTGGCAGATAGCTTGGCAAAGTTAGCTCTCTCATTATCATCTCCTAAAATTTTCAAGGACTTTCAAGATCTTCCATGGATAACTCGAGGATTCATTCATCTGGAGAAGGCAGATATTCCTTCTATTAGAACTGCTTATTAGTTTATAGGAATTTGTCTTTTATGCCTTTTATTTTAATATGTAAGTTCTTTATTTCTTGTAATATCTCTAGGAAAGGTTTCCGCTTTCCTCAGTTTTTTCAATAAAGTGGGGGTATTCCCTCTTCTCTAAAAAAAAAAAAAAAAAAAAGAAAAAAGAATGAAGAGATGAATTAGGCCAGGAAACGAAAAGCAAAAGATAGTAATTAATAAAATATTACAAATGAGATACTTTCAAACAATTAATATTACATTTTTGAAGCTGTCGTATAATAAATAAGGATAAATAATATGGATGATTTCACATTGTATTCATGGAAAAAGTTTTGCTCATTAATGACAAAAGTCATACCTGTCAATTTATTTAAGTGAAGAGTTAACACCTTAAGCATAGTTAAATTCCCAATTTCTCTTTGTATCTTGCCGCTAAATTCATTTGATTCCAATCCTAAATATTCGACCTCCCTGCACTTGTAAAGATTACGTGGAATTGTCCCGTGAAGATAATTCTGGGTGAGATAGAGTAGTTTGAGTTTGGGAAGATGATCACAAATATCTAATGGGAGAGTATCATACAATCTATTATATGCGAGATTAAGTTCTTTGAGTGACGAAATGTTGAATATGACAAGCGGTATGGAACCTGTAAGCTGGTTCACACTCAAATTCAATGTTCTGAAGTTAGGAAGATTTCCAATATGTTCTGGTATGTTTCCATGTAACAAATTGGACTTTAGATCCAAGGTCTCCAACTTTGAAAGGTTACATAGAGAGGTTGGGATTGTACCAGTGAAACTATTATTACGTAGAAGCAATTGTTGAAGCTCGGGTAAGCTCCCAAACCATGATTGGTTTCTCTCCTCCAAGCTCGTTATAACGAAAATCGATTACTTTCAATCGACGTAAATGAGCCAGCTGTTGGGGTATAAAGCCACCAAAATTGTTAAAACTAACGTCAAGTGAACTGAGGAACGTGAGGTTTCCAAGATGTGGAGCTATTGTTCCACTAAGACCCATGTTGGAGAGACTGGCTACGACCCTTTGGTGGCGAACACCGCAAGAGACACCGATCCAATTGCAAATGGAGGTAGCAATGGACCAATTGTTTGCTAAGATATCATAAGGGCCATCGGTAATATAGGCTTTGAAGGCGAGAAGAGCAGATTGATCGGTGGTTCAGTTGGTTATTTTCATGGCTGAATTACAAGCCGTGAAACAACTCAACCAAAACACCAAAATAGCAAATTGAAAACACGTTTTCGCCATTACTTTGAGTGAACATGAGTGTGGACTCATAGCTGGTAAATTAAGGTGATCAGAGATGCAAGTGATGAATACATATAAATAGCACGGATAATTTCCTTACATACTACGTTTAGGCTCGTTATAAATTTCCACAAATTTTGTTTGTTATTGTGGAAACTTAGTTAGAAACAAAAAAGTTGAAATTATGAGGTGCAAGCATTTCCATTCTCAATTTGTTTGGTAGCGGCGAAAATTTTGGTTACTTAGGATCACACATTTATTATCTTGTAAATGAGTGGAAATCAGAATAGATTTTTATAAAAACAAAATATATTAAAGCAGGGCACATTCAACAAACAAAAGTGCTTTCACCTTTGTTGTATATCAATTTAGTAACTGATCAACTTGAACGACGTACTAGTAAACAACATCAAATGTCATCTTAGTTCTACTAAGTATTATGATTGGGTACAATTTCATCTTTAAACTTATTGATGACACTAATACTCTTTGAAATTTTGTATCCTTCCACTTCAACTGATAAGCAAATTTATGTGTTTTGTTTTCTAGGGAGGAGAAAGAAATCCATTTGGTATTATTACACCTTAACACTTGTACTGTTCTCGTAACTATCATCACAAGGCAATGTAAAAAAAAATGACTTGTTAATTTTTTTCATTATATTTATATCACATATTATAATTTTGTTTTAAAATTAGTCCTTCAAATTATTCAATAATAAAAATGACCTTTACCATCTTAAAATACAATTGGTTTTGTATCCTCTAAATTTTGTTAGACCCATAGTCTACACCACGAAATGACAATCAATTTTTTATTTTTTTTATAAAAATAGTCCCTATTTTATTTTTCCTCAATTTAAATTTTGTTTCATTTTGTAGAGTGTCCATGCTTCATAGGGAGAGACACAAAAAAAGGGTGAATAAAATTCACAAAAGCTAAATAGTGCTTGAAAGTTTTCTTGTAAATTAGTATAGATGTTTAAATCTCCAAAATATTTGGTGATTAACTGTATTTTATGGTGCCTTTATTGCTTACACAGTTTGATCAACAATTTTGAAGCTCGAATAGTCTTTGACCTTATTCCAGGTCATTTAATACAAATACAATTAGGGTGAAGTATTTTAGAAGGGTAATAGATGAATTTCAACAAATTTGGAGTATTTATATTCCGCTTTACAGGATTACTTTTCATTATCTGGTGTCATTGTTTTGATTCACACTTGAAGATATGCATTCCACTGGTGAAGAAATCTTACAATTTGGTTACATATATGTGAATGACAAAAATCATGCTTGTTAATTGGTTGTGGCAAAGGTCTAACGACTTGAGCAAGGTCATGTTTATAATTTCGTTAGGTATGTTTCCACTAAATTCATTCTTTTGCAATTCTAAATATCGGAGCTCCGTGCACTAGTACAAATTCAGAGGAATTGTTCCATGCAGATGATTCGAGTCGAGAGAGAGAAATTCTATTTTATTAAGATAATCGCAGATATGTACATGAATTACACCTATAAAATTATAATAATTCATATATAAGTATCATATCCATCTGTTTAATTGCAAGAAAATAAATGAAGGATTTTTGTAGAGAAAAATTAAATCTTTTAGGTATTTTTAAATCCCATTATTATAGGTTATATCGATACACCACTACAAATAAGTTCTTTTTTCCCCTATCGTTTGTGACACTTCGAAAAGCTAATCAAGACATCTGAAATTCAATTAAGCTCCTTGTTGATAAGCACCCAAAGTTGTTAAATTTATATCCCAAATAGTCGCATTGCAATTGCTAGCTAATGTTAAAATTAATCTTATATAGTAAATACTAAATTGTTGTTTTTGTAGGTCGATGTGCGCACTTGGAGTTCAAATGGTGAATTCATGCCAAATTGTGACAATGTTGTGGTCTAAATCTTCAAGCAAGAAGACCCTATAAAAAATGGATACCAAATGAACCGTGTCATTTACTACTTCCATCCATCTCCAACTTTTCTCACATCCCTCGTTTTTGAAATATTTCATATAAATATAAATATGTGTGATATTATATTTTATATTTTATGTATGTTATTGAATATATGCTTATGTGTCTGATTATGTGTTATGTTATTATGATTTTCTATATGTTGGTCTTCTTCTTCTTCTTCTTCTTCTTCTTCTTCTTCTTCTTCTTCTTCTTCTTCTTCTTCTTCTTCTTCTGTTATTTGTATGCATGTTCTAATTATGTGTACGAGTATAACAATTATATAAATATTTATTACATGTTTAGTATATATTATTATATTTATCTGCGTATGCTTAGATACTATGTAAAAAAATTCATTTGAAAAAAAATATTTTTTTACTATTTAAAAAAAATGATTCGCAACTTCAGACCTCATATTAAGTATGTATTTGAACCGGACCATTTAGACACACACACACACACCAAACCACTCTTAACTTTTTTCCTTCCTCAAACCTTTCGTCTCTAACCTAAACCATACACAACCTCTCATTTCATTTCTGATCTCTATGTTATCCCTTTGCTTTTTTTTTTCTCTCACTATTTTCTCTCAATACACGCGAGATAATTTTCTCTTTCTTCTATTACACTCTATTCCAAACTCAAATAAATGGATAAAATTTACAAGGCAAACTCAAAAAGTCTCTTTTTATTTAATTTATAATTTTGTCACTTTCAAAACTGGAATATATTTTGAAGAATAAAAGACCTTTAAAGATTTGTGATGTTTCTAGGCTTATTTTTTAGGATTGGGTTCTTTTTTGTTGGTTTAGTTTAATTAACGCTCAACACCAAAACTTCTTCAATCATCGTAAAAATTTAATACTTTTGGATTCGTGACTCTTATCATTTGTTTAACTCATTCTTTTATTTTTTGGATGCGGTGGATTTGGGTTTGTTCTTTACGGAGGTTGTTTGTGAGTGATTTTTTCTTTGTGTTGTTTTCAAGTGTGTAGAGAGAGAAGGAACAAATGAAATTGGTCAAGAAACGAAAAGCAAAATATGGTAACTAATTAAAAATGACCAATGAGATCCTTTCAAAATGTCCAATGGAGCATTCACATTGTGTTAATGAAAAACGCTTTGCTCAGTTACTATAAAAATCATACCTGTCAATTTGTTCGCAGCAAGATATAACTCCTTGAGCATAGTTAAATTCCAAATTTCTGTTGGTATGTTGCCACTAAATTCATTTGTGGTCAATGATAGCTTTTCGAGCTTTCTGCACTTGTAAAGATTACGTGGAATTGTCCCGTGAAGATAATTCTTGGTGAGATAGAGTAGTTTGAGTTTGGGAAGATGATCACAAATATCTAATGGGAGAGTATCATACAATCTATTATATGCGAGATTAAGTTCTTTGAGTGACGAAATGTTGAATATGACAAGCGGTATGGAACCCGTAAGCTGGTTCACACTCAAATTCAATGTTCTCAAGTTAGAAAGATTTCCAATATGTTCTGGTATGTTTCCATGTAACAAATTGGACTTTAGATCCAAGGTCTCCAACTTTGAAAGGTTACATAGAGAGGTTGGGATTGTACCAGTGAAACTATTATTACGTAGAAGCAATTGTTGAAGCTCGGGTAAGCTCCCAAACCATGATGGTACCTCTCGCCCTTGGGGGATGCCAAGAATTTTTATATATACACTGAACCATACTTATAGGGATGTTAAATTAAAAATGCTTGTTTTCAACAATGTAACACTTAATGAAAAACATCTCTTGTTTAAGTTGTAAAAATTACATTATAGTTTTGGGCCCAAATCCCTCTAACATCTCATAAGCTACGTGTTAGTGATCTTTTTACAAAAATCTGATTTTCCTTAGTTTCCAGTTTCCACAACTATAAGCAAAGAAATAAAGTAAACTCAAATTTCATGCACAACATTTTGATCTACCAATTTAAAAAGAATTCAAGAAAGGAAATACACATACAACAGACCGTCCAACTAAAATCATTAAATTAGAAGAAAAAAGAGGCAATTGTGTCTATTGATGGTAGGTAAATATTAGTATTGTAGTCATGAAAAAATATACCATTTATCATTTCAATGTGGTCGTAACTTAATAAACACGAGTAGATAAAAATTACATGGAATTAACAAGGAAAAAAACTAAGCTAGAAAATCAAGGTAGGAATGGTCAAGAGGTATATACCCTAAATATTATAAAGTTAGATAAGAGAAAATAAAATAAAAAGAATGGTGACAGCCCTGTGCAGTGTGCACCTTGAATAAATATGCTTACCTTGCTAAGAAAGTGTACATGGAGCATGTATCTTAGAGTTGAGTATGCAGTATCTTCTCTATCATTATGTTGTTATCCACCAAAAAGTCAGATCTTTCAAACCTGCAAAACAATGAGTATCCATCAGTATACAAGAAATTGTAACTGGGCCCTAAAAATAATGGGATGTTAGAGCCTGAAAACAAATTAAAAATTAGAACAATTTGACCGTAATAGCAAATATTGTATGAGAAAGAAAGAAACTATTATGTTGGCACTGTCACAATAGTTATCCTACTGAATTACATTCAAATGACTGAATAAATTACCTTTTAGGATAAAGTGGCCAAGTGGATCTTTCAATAATATGCACAAATTGGCCTTTACTCAAATCAAAGTTCACAAATTGTTCAATTACTCTTTCGCATTGTCAAAAAGTAACCTACAGGAAGATGACGAAAGAGTTTAAACCAAAATAAATTACTCAATACAAAAATTAAAAATTTACACTCTCTTAATTTTCCCCTTCGTATACATGTATGCTCACCTCATGCTCATTATAACTAGAATACTTGAAAAGAATAACAAATTCTCTTACTCTTTAAGTCAAATGTTTGGGACCTAAGAACTTTCCTCTATGAGCTTCGTTTATGCGTAACTCTCTTTCACCCAAGTAAGAAATGTAAACACGTGTTAACCATATAACAAAATTGAAGATTTATAGTTAAAATTGTAAACTTTTATATATGAGAATAAAAGGATAGCAGGTATGAAGAACAGAACTATTGTATTCTCACTTATATGAACAAGACCTGCACTTCTATATTTATACATAGCATGGATACACTAATGTATCCGTTTGAATAAAATAACGAGTTACTATTTACATGCAAAAGTAACGTTTCCATTCCTACAATTATGGAGAGAGTTGATCTTTTCAATATCTTGAGTTTGTATCTGTTGTGAGTTCCGTAAGCTGCTGTTACACATGGGATTTGCATCTTGATTTGTGGGACTGTTTTGACTTGGTAAATGGACAGGTGTAGAGCTGTTAACATTACCCCTCAAGCTTGGTGTGGGAACGGACCAAACTCCAAGCTTGGTACGTAAAAGACGGAATGTAAGGACCGACAGAGGCTTCGTGAAGATGTCTGCGAGTTGCTGTCGAGATGGAACATATTGAGTGATTAATCTTCCTTGAGCCACTTTCTCGCGAACAAAGTGATAATCAAGTTCGACGTGTTTGGTACGAGCATGCAAGACTGGATTAATGGACATATACAGGGCACTAATGTTGTCACACAGTAGTGTTGGTGGAGAGACGATTTGAATATCGATATCGTTAAGAACATAGGATACCCAGGTTAATTCAGCAGTAGCGGTGGAAAGCGCTCTATATTCAGCTTCGCAGCTTGAACGTGAAATGGTAGGTTGACGTTTTGAGGACCACGAAATGCAATTAGCACCCAAAAATATACAGTAACCAGAAGTTGATCGTCGTGTGACGGGACATCCGGCCCAATCTGCATCAGAATACCCATGTAAAGTAAGAGAAGAATTATGTAAGAATTCTAAACCATAGGACAATGTGCCTTTTAAATAGCGTAGAAGCCGTTTTAAAAGGAAATAATCGTGGTTGGTGGGAGCGTGCATGTGTTGACAAATGGTGTTAATAGTATGCGTTATATCCGGTCGAGTGAGTGTTACGTATTGTAGTGCACCGACAATAGATCGAAAAAATGTGGGATCACAAAAGGGAGTGGTATCGATGTTCATCATGTCTTTGGTGGGGCTGGGAGTAGTGCAAGAATTTGATGAAAGAAGTTTCACCCGTTGGAGAAGTTTGGTAATATATGAAGTTTGGGTGAGCATGAAACCGTCCGAAAATGGAAGAAATTCCATCCCGAGAAAATAATGTAAAGGACCTAAGTCTTTTAAAGCAAATTCAATACTAAGTGCGGAAATGAGGCCACGAATAAGAGAGGGATTTGTTCCCGTGATAAGTATGTCATCCACATAAACAAGAAGAAGTAGAGTTTGTTGTGCGGATGTTTTGACAAAAAGAGATGGATCGGCACGACTACATATGAAACCTAATTGAAGAAGATATGAACTAAGGCGATCAAACCATGCACGAGGTGCTTGTTTGAGACCATAGATGGATTTATTTAAGGCGCAAACATGGTTGGGAAATAGCGGATGAGCGAACCCAGGTGGTTGTTTCATGTAAATGTGTTCGTGTAGAGTGCCATGGAGAAAGGCATTTTTAACATCTAATTGACGGATAGACCATCGTTTTGTAACGGCAATGTGGATAACAATGCGTATAGTGGATGGTTTGACAACGGGACTGAACGTGTCTCCACAGTCAATGCCTTCAATTTGGTTATATCCTTGAGCGACAAGACGGGCTTTGTGCCGTTCAACAGTCCCATCTGGTTTCAGTTTTGTTTTAAAAATCCACTTTGAACCAATTAAATGCATGGATGGTGTTCGGGGTACAAGTGACCAGGTGTTATTTTTGTGAAGCGCGGCGAGTTCTTGGTGCATGGCAGTAATCCATTGTGGATGTGCAGAGGCGATTTTAAAAGTTAAAGGATCATGTGGTGTAGGGGTGTTTTGTAGAGAGGGTGAGACGGAGTCAGTTTGTAAAGAGTCAAAATGAGATATGTGTTGAGATTTATGGCGGGTAACCATAGGATGAATGTTAGAGGGTGATGAGAGTGTGTGGTCAGACCGTGAGTTTGGAGGGTACTGTGACGAGGCAGCGGTAATGGGAATATGAAGTTGAATACCCCGTGGATTGTAAACCGGGGGCTGAATAAGACTAGATGTGTTTGGACGAATAGTTGTAGATGGGGGACCCGCTATTGATGGTGATGATACATTAATGGGAGGCGTACAAGGAATAGGAGATGTCAGCTACTGTCGCGGCTGCTGGAAGTCGGGTGAAATAGCAGGTTGTGTTTGTGTAGGAGAAATAGGAAATGTAGTAGGTAAGTGAGTCTGAGGTGTACAAAATGATGGTGTAAGGTCATTGTCAAGTGGGACAATAGGACTACTATTTTGTGTAGTGGGTAGGTTGGTTGTCCTTGGTGAAGTGATATCAGAAAGTGTGGTGTGAGATGGGATATCAGTTTGACAAGAGTTGGTAGCAATAGTAATAGGAGTTGATACAAAGTTACCTTTGACATTGCACTGTGGTCTTTCAAAAAATTCGTGATAAGTTGATAGATCAGTAGGTGAGGTGCACTCATTCATATACCTGTCTGGTGTTATATAAGGCAACATATCTTCGTCAAAAATAACATTTCTAGAGATATAAACACGTTTTGTTGAAGGGTGGTAGCACCTGTAGCCCTTGTGAAGCGAGCTATAACCAATGAAGACACAAGGGTAAGATTTGGGTGTAAATTTATGTTGAGTGTTCCCTTTTATGTATGGAAAACATCTACACCCAAATATTTTGAGATGACTGTAATTTGGTTTTTGTTTATAGAGTTTAAAAAAAGGTGTTTCTTTATTGATTTTTGAAGATGGTAGTCTATTGATGAGATATACAGCAGTAAGAAAGGCATCAACCCATAGAAAAAGGGGTATTTTTGCATATAACATCAGTGTGAGGGCAGTTTCAACAATGTGACGATGTTTTCGTTCGGCCACTCCATTTTGCTCGGGAGTATTGGGGCATGACACATGTCTAATAATACCACATTTTTGTAAGTGATTTATGAATTCATTACTACCATATTCACCTCCCCCATCACATTGAAAATTTTTAATTGGTTTTGAAAATTGTGTTTCCACCATTTTTTGGAATGCTAAGAACACTTCAAAAAATTCAGATTTCTGTTTCAAAGGATATAGCCAAGTAAAACTAGTACAATCATCAATAAAAACCACATAATATTTCATATTTTGAGAGGAAGTGATTGGGGCAGGTCCCCATAAATCCGAATGAATTTTAGAAAAGGGTTCCGAAGATATTTTTGTATTTAAATTAAAAGGAAGTCTGCAACTTTTTCCCATTTTGCAACTAACACAAACAGTTGGTCTTTTATTCCAATAACTAACATGTAAGCACTTATTTTTATCAAGTAACTTCAAGGTTTCGTTACTAGGATGTCCTAATCTCATGTGCCAAACATGATCGCTACCCTTGACTTCTTGTACGCAGCTTAATGCTTCAAGCTCGTGATCATCGAGAGCATATAACGATCCCTTTTTAGTTCCTTTGGCCATCACTTGCTTGGTCTTCTTGTCCTTAACAATAAAATCATTGTCAGTAAATTCTATAATGCACTCATTTTCTTTAGCGAGTTGAGAGACAGAAATAAGAGATTTTCTTAATTTAGGAACAACTAGTACATCTGTTAACTTAAGTCCATTTATATTTGTGTGACCCGTGTGTGTTATATCAAGTGTTGAACCATTTCCTACTATGACTTTATTGTTTCCATGATAAGACTGTAAATTATAGAGGTTACCTGGAGCATTTGTCATATGAGTAGATGCACCTGAGTCCATGTAGAGATTGTTGTCATTAGGGAATTGAGAGGATGCCACCATAGCCTGTGGAGGATTTTCTTGAGATTGAACCGAGAAGTCCCACCTATAAAAACAAGTAAGTTCTTTGTGCTTATTAGAGCCACAAATTTGGCATTCCCCCTGAATTCTAGTTGTGTCTTCTTTTCCTTGACTATTTTGTTGCCCAAGGTTTCTTTGAGTGGGAGATGCATTTTCTGAATTTTGAAAATTTTGGCCAAAATTTTGAAAATTTTGTCCTTGATAGTTTTGGCCATATCTTGTATTGTTATGATAAAATCCGGCTGGTCGAAAACCACGACCTCGGGAATTAAAATTTCCATAGTTTCCATAGCTGCCGCCAAAGTGTCCGCCTCTTCCTCTTGATTGTCTTCCACGTCCTCTTCCATACCCTTGATAGCCTCCTCTTTGCGCTACAAAAGCCAACGAGTGATCCATACTATTGGAGGTACGATCTTGTGATGGGGAAGATGAATCTTTTTCTTCTCTCATATCAAAACCTCGCAATGCTGTTATGAGTTGTGTAAAAGTTGGATAAGGAGGTTTACCGATCATAACAGTGCGAAAGGTTTTATATTTAGGCCCTAACCCTTGGACAAAACTTATAACTTTTGAGTCATCGTCTAAAGGTTTGTTAATGGCCATTAAACCATCACAAATTTCTTTGAATATTTTAACATATTCATCAATAGTCTTTCCTTCCATGGATATGTTGCGCAATTGTTCCTTTAGAGCAAATTCTTTGTCTTTCGAAACCTGAAGATATTGATCTTCAAGGGTTTCCCATATTTGTTTGGCACTATTACAGCCCACTATCAAGTACATCGATTCATCGCTCATAGTGCCAGAGATCCAACTCCTTAAAAGACAGTCTTTTTCTTCCCAAACGGCATATGTGGACAACTCCGTGTCTACTTCTTTGTTCTTTCCATTAGTGGGTCGTGCAGGTGGCTCATCATAGAGAAGATGAGTCACTTTCAAAGACTGGATGAGTTGCAACATTTGGGTTCTCCAAATGAGATAATTAGTGGGTTTGAGTTTCATGGGACAAATGGCTATCAATTGATGAAGAGAACTCAAGGAGAGACTCAACCCGGATGAAGTCATTTGAACTAAGCAACCAAGCTCTGATACCATGTAAACTTTTATATATGAGAATAAAAGGATAGCAGGTATGAAGAACAGAACTATTGTATTCTCACTTATATGAACAAGACCTGCACTTCTATATTTATACATAGCATGGATACACTAATGTATCCGTTTGAATAAAATAACGAGTTACTATTTACATGCAAAAGTAACGTTTCCATTCCTACAATTATGGAGAGAGTTGATCTTTTCAATATCTTGAGTTTGTATCTGTTGTGAGTTCCGTAAGCTGCTGTTACACATGGGATTTGCATCTTGATTTGTGGGACTGTTTTGACTTGGTAAATGGACAGGTGTAGAGCTGTTAACAAAAATGTGGAAGAAAACCAAGTGCAAAAATTCCAAAGTAATCAAATGTATTTTACAATAAACGAAAAACATGAAACATCATTTGGGTTGAAGATACAAATTCAAGTTTTTTGGGGGGAAAGGTAAGTGATGATTGTAATGAACACAGCTTACCAAGTACCATTCAAATAAAGTCATTCAGTACCTCCTACACCATAAGTTTTCATACCCTGGATAAATGCACGTCATTGTTTATATCAACACCACTGAAAAAATTAAAATACTCAATTGCCCTTTTTGCCAAGCAGCTCATGTCCAACAAAGCACACAACATTGTTTTGAAACCTAAGGCATATTAAGCACATCCTCTCTTGGGGACACCTTGTTTTGTCGTGTAGAGAGAATTATCCACACATCTTAATGGGAAAGAACCACAAATGTATTAGCAATACAAATGGCAAGGAAATAAATAAAAAATTATTCACAAAATGACAAATCTACCCAGCAACCAAAATATTAATCATGGCTACAAACTAATGTTCCAAAAAATATATATTTTACATCCAAAACCAACACACTTTTATCCACCAAATATTAAGATTCTGAAGCAATTAAAATTAAAATTAAAACACTTTGCAATTCCAACTATGAAATCCAGGTATTATATATAACAAACAATTGAAACACAGTTTTAACTTTAAAATCCATAAAAAAATTTACTTTAAATTCATCAACAATAGCTATACAAAATTTATAGCACTACTAATTAACGACCTATCATTTATGGTGACAGGAAACAAATCACTGCTCCAATTTCGTTTCATAATAAATTTTTCAACAATAATGAACCAAAGACTACACGTAAAAAATTCAAAAACATAACGATCAAATAAAAAAAAGTATCAAAAGAAATAAAATTACAAAATAGTAGAGAAGGATAAAGTACCCTAATGTAGCTGATTGAGATTTTTTTTTATTAAGCGAACCGATTAATGTACCTGAAAGAAAAAAAACTCAAAAAAATGCGATACTGTCAAATAATAAAAAGAAACTTTATGTAAATTTGCATGTAAAAACCACTTAAATGAACGCAAAATTTTATGTACACTGCGTATACAATTTATCATTTTCCTTTAGATAATGCAACTTGCATCAAGGGTGATCAAATAATTCAGTTGAGGTTGGAGTTTAGAACCAATATTGGAGCTAGGGTTTAATTAGGATTATTATTAGGTTGTGGACAAGATATGTACTTCAATAGCGATTCGTACAACAATAAAGTAACAATCTGAACATTGAAAAGTAACCATGTAACATCATTTTTAATAATAAATTAACAATCAAATTATGGCACAAATATAATAATGAAATCATGAATTAGGGTAACATGTTAGGTCACAGTAGCAAAATAAAAAACGCACAACACAAATTTAATAATAAATAACAGTCAAATTATGGCAATCATAAATTACGGTAGTATGTTATGTGATAGTGGTAAAATAAAAATTGCACAACATAAATTTATGGCTATAAATTAGGGTACAATAGAAAAGTAGGTTCGGAAAGTAAAGTTTGAGTAAACAATAAAGACAATCAAGTGAATAAATGAGATACCAATTTTTTTAAAGCATTTGGAGATAACGATGTCTTACACTTGACTTTATAAATTAACAGAAACCACGTGTAATTTTAAAAAATATTACATATATTTAATATGAAATTTTACAAAAGTTCAAGGGGTGACCATCCCACCCTCGGCCTATGGTGAATAAGCCTGTGACCAAAATATTTCTTTTGTTTATTGTTAATTATTTTAAAATTAATTGAAACCCATGCCTTTCTACAAGATAATCCTAAAATCCCATCTGACCAGAATAAAATCTCCTTACTGCTTGTGGGTAGTTCCCACTACAAGCCATGTGTTAACAGGGGCGGATCTGGGGGGGGGGGGGGGGGGGGGGCTGAGATCTAAAAAAAAAATTTAGGGGTGCAAAATTTGTAATTTTTTTTTTAGGGGTGCAATTTTTAAGGGACGCCCCTCCTGAGATCTTGTTTACACTGTCTTTTGATAAAAAAAATTGTATAAAACTTGAATTAACCCAAAAAAAAATTGCCTCGGGGGCTCCCGCCCCCGAAGCCCCAGCACCACTCGAAACTTTCACCCCCCCTAGCCAAAAATCCTGGATCCGCCACTGTGTGTTAAGGTGGAATAATAACACATGAATTCCTTTCACCTTCCTGGAAACAAATCACCTTAATTTGTTTTTCAAATGGGCTGGAATAAAATAAAATTTTAAAGAGTATAATTGTCATTAATTACATAGTAGATGGAATTCTATTCTACCCAAAGTGGCATTTGATGTTGTCAACAAGTACCTTGTTTAGGTTGATCATGTTATTACCAAGTAGATATACAACAAAGCCCAGAGTACCTTTGTTTTCAATATAATATGTTTTAAATAAATGCACACTATAATTTATACTTTGTTCTAAAAAAATTATTCGGATTTTAACTACAAGATAATAAATGTGCGCTTCTAAGTATTCAAATTTTCTACACTACTAAACAAAATAAGAATAGAGATGTGTGTGCCTCATATTATAAACTTTTTGTTTCGAACAAAATTTCCACAATACCAAACAAGATTTGTGGAATATCATACCGATCCCAAAATGTAGTATGAAAAATATCTTCGCTATTTATATAATTTCATAAGTTGCATCCGTGTTCATCCTATTTTACCATCTATGAGTCCACACTCAAATTCGCTTAAAGTAATGGAGATAACATGTTTTCAATTTGTTGTTTTGGTGATTTTGATGAGTTGTTTTCACGGCTTGTAATTCAGCCATGAAAACAACTAACTTAACCACTGATCAATCTGCACTTGTTGCCTTTAAAGCTTATATTAGTGATGGCCCTTCTAAAATTTTAGCAAACAATTGGACCACCACTACCTCAGTATGCAATTGGATCGGTGTCTCTTGCGGTGTCCGCCAATAAAGGGTCGTAGCCTTGAGTCTCTCCGGCATGGGTCTTAGTGGAACAACAACTCCACATCTTGGAAACCTCTCGTTCCTCGGTTCACTAGACTTTAGTTTCAACAATTTTGGTGGCTTTACACCCCAACAGTTGGCTCATTTACGTCGATTGAAAATAATCAATCTTCGCTATCATGAGATCAGAGGAACGAGAGTATCCTATTATTCTAAAAATAATATATAATGACACTTTTTAATGAAATTACTCCACTACATAAAGAACAATGTTTGTAAGATTTTTTTGACTTTGCTCCATATAATAATATCATTTTGACATAATTTTTTGAAAGATCAAAATATAGCCATAACCTTCAAAAATATGACAAACGTTTCGATCCGTTATGAAACTAAATTAATTTGTATTTTGACTTAACCCCCCGTGATATTTTGAATGAAAATGTCCTCCTTCTTTGAGGGGTTATGTTGTTATGATAAAGGGGTTAAGTAATAAAAGCCATTCGTTTTCAAATATTTTGTGCAAATATTTGGAATGTGGAAGGCATGAAAAATGTTAAAATAAAATACTTTTTTTGTAAAAAAAAATGAAATAATAAGTTAATTATAAATTAATTGATAAAAATATTTAAAAAATGTTTATCAAAATTTTAATTAAAATATACTTCGCACATTTATGTACTGAATTTTACAAATAATATTTGAATATACCCACTCCTTTATATTTGTTAAAATAGGGTTCATTTGACGAAATATTTCTCTTGATTCACATGCTAATCGGAGGCATGTATATATTTGTATCTTTAAACATACACTTAGTTTGACATGTGATGTTTTTTTTATATAGTTGTTTTATATTGTGACAACTCATTGAGATAAAAATATACACAAGCATCATGCATAAATGAGTCGTAAAAATTATCAACATATGTTTATTAATCAACCATAATATAGCTCATTAGAGAGAGAAGTCGTCATTCTTTGAAGAAAACAATATAGACGCCTAACCCCAAGTTTTAATATTAAGATTACATTGTCCCCTTCAATTTAGATATATCTACGTAGAGAGAGATGAATCATATATAAATAGATGAGTGAATTAAAAACATTTGCAAGCAAACCATAAACCCACCCCTCGATATCGACGATTTCATTGTCGTCATAAAAAAACTTCAAGGTGAGCTTCAGTTTCTCACCCTATGTTGCCACCAGCGCGTTGACACATACACGAAGACTTTTTTGATTAACAAACAAACTCAAGAAGTATGAAGAAAAAAATCGAGTCATTGTATTCGCAACAAAAAACGAAGAAAATATAGGAGTAAGAAGTACTAAATAAACCCACAATGATATCCCAAATTCATAAGATAAAAGAGTGAAGACGATGAACGATGAATGAACATCTAAAGATGCTGAATAATTGGAGGGGGTGGACATGGGTAGTCATGCACAATGGTCGGTTGTAGGTCCTAGATTTGACGAAATTCTGTAGAAATTGTTTCCATGGAATTGTTCGATTTTGGGCATGTTGGAGATCATGAATGTGTAATTATACACACCCACACACACACACACACACACACACACACACACACCAGCGGATGATCGTGCTTAAAGTCACGACTGTAATTTTTTAAAATAACTTTCATGTTTGTCAATATACTAAGCTATCTTGCTTTTCAAATTAATATCAAAGGTAGTTTCTTTTCAAAACATAAACTTGCACTTTTAGTAATTAGGTATACTTAGTCATGTAATACTATCCAAAATATAAAATTATGACATATTATCATGTGTATAAAATTTTGGAATTATAGTGCAAAATAATTTTATTGTTATAATACTATTTCTATGCACAAAAAATTCAAATACAGTACATGAATTCTTGTGTTTATTTCAATACTTTTTTGTACCTTTTTGCAATATCCAATGTGACTATGGTTATGATTAATTATAACACTGCCCCATCAAAAGTGCAACACACAAATTACACAAACCTGAACCTATAGTGTATTTATACACAGCTAAACCGACTAGATATGATCAAAATGTATTTTGTTGTGTCCAACACTTTGAAATGCAAATATGCCCCGTTTGGTTCGTGATAATGTTGGATGGAATCTGATTTCATTGGCAGATTCGTGGGAAAGTGCAAGATTATATTGTTTGGTTTGAGGTTAAGTGAGATGGGAATGTGAGTCCCAATTGAATTATTTACCAAATTTGTGGGAAAGTGGACGGGATCAAAATTCATCGATATAGGTGAGATTTAAACTTTCCCACGGGAATCCTTAAAAATATATTTTTATCAAAGACAAAAAAACTCGTCTAACAAACATATAAAATTATGAATGTTGCCTTCAAAATAGTCTTGCCACTCTACCTACGTTAATTACTACGAATTGCCTAAGCTCTTAACATAAGCTTTTTTTAATCAGTAGCTCATGAGAAACGCTGGAAACATTGATTATATGAATATGATTGAAATATTATATGATATTTCCATTTCGTACGTATAAAAATATTTTGCATTATATAACTTTATTTATAATTTAACAAGCATTAACTATGACTATAGCCTTCTTTACATACTAATGACTTACGTACTGCAATAAAACATATTATGCTTAATATTATGGCTCTGTTAAACTATATATTATTTGTGTATAAAATATTATGCCTTGGTCCGAATCGATTCGCTTTGCCGAATCGATTTAGCTAAGGAGACGAATCGATTCGCCACAAGATAGCCTTCTTCAACCTTGTGTTTTGCGATTTCTCAACATGATAACCTTCTCATAGCTTCACGAAACTTTACCAGATTTCAAACCCACGTGACTAATCATTATATAAACGTATAAGAATGATTTCAAACGTAAAATTCTCATAATTTCATCATGAATCCGATTCAAGATCTAAGTATCTTTCAAAATTCCATAAAACCCTAGTTTTTCATGTTCTTCACTTCTTTCAATCAAGAACTCAGATTTTTTTAATTTAAATCATCCCAAACCCTGTGATTTCATGTTACCAGCATCAAGAAATATATCTGCATGCAATTCCTACTTCAATTCATGGATTTCCCCACCCAAATATATATTAAATCTTCCGAAAACATGAAATCAACCCTATTCTACATGGGTATTATAACATGCTTATAATAAAATGAAATTTAAACACTTTCCTCTCAATAGCAGGTTTGAATTTCGTTTGTATAATGCTATGGTTGTTCTCCCCTCGCTCCGATATCGATTTCGTCGCGTCCGGGGCGAAAAATGGTGTAGGAAGCTTGGTCATCTCCTCCTCTTCCTCTCCTATGGCCTCTCCTCCTTTAGCTTTGTGTTAACCCTAGCCTCCTCCCTCTAATGGAAGATATAAACTTACAATTTTTAGAGTTCTCTAAATCTCAAACTCTCGAATGACTGAAACCCCTTAAACGGTGCTGGTTTGGTCTAAAATCGCCCCGAGACCCAAATAATACATCGGGTACACAATTTTGACTATTTCAACCCTTTCGGAACCAACCGTGACCTCAAAATCACCATACGAGTCACTTTATAAAATCATCTTATTTTCACCTCAAAATACGACCCGCGTGAAATTAAACTTAAACTGAATTAACAAATTCTAAATCGCCAAATTAAATAATTTTTACAAACAAAATAAATTCCTAAATCACCAATTTAATTAATTTCCATATTCTTCAAAAATACGGGGTGTTACAGATGTGTTGATTTTTCTTCATTTTAAGGTATCCTAAGCTCTTTACACGTGCCAATTAATGTTCCTAAATTCCACATACCAAATCTAATTTTTGGTATGTTATTTTTATTTATGTTTATTCTTTTTACTGGATAATCCATCATCAAGATTTGACATAAATTTTACAGTCAGCTGTCAGCCTGACCCTAACACCTCGTTTGACATCCGAACTTGGGCACCGACAATAGTAGAGCCAAAAAATTAATCAATTAGTTAATAGGTTAATTACTTAAATACTCTTACAAATTAATTCACTAAAATAGATGTGCCAAAATAATAGTAACAATAACTCTGGCCCATAAAATTACGGAATATAAAACTACTCTGGTAAATATTCTATAGTCATAAACAAAAATACATAAAACTGCATGCAAGTTAAATAATAATGAAGCGGTAAAAAAATTGTAGTAAAGGAAATGATACACCTATATAATGGCAGCTTTGCAATAATATGTTGTCTTGAAGTGTTACCCTCCAACAATAGTGATCTTCCGATATTTAGTCCTTCAATGTGGGGAATTTACAAAGAAAAGATGAAATATATTATGTCTAACACCAATCAGTACAAAATTGATTAATCCCAAAATGACAACAATCAATAATTAGCAATAAATAGTAAATTCCAAGGCAACAATAAAAAAGAAATGGCAACAAAAAAATCCCAATTTTAATGAACCCAAACCTATCGATATCTAGTGACGAAAATTACCCCAATTTTGAAGAGATTGTGCTTTTTTTATGATTTAAACGGATCCAAAAGTAACCTTATTAATAAAAACTTTGGCTGACTGGGAAATGAACAGAGTCACGCCACCTCAAGAGTTTAGTCCAAACCTTGCCAGATAATTCAACAGGACCCCAATATAATTTATCATCGGGTAAGAATTCCCATCTTGAAAACAAGAGGTCCTCCTTAACGAACATGCACACATACGAAATTCAAGGTATGTTCAATTGTAACCAGTAAAATTGTTCAATTGAAACCAAAAGACCCAATTTAGATTCAAGTTTGGAACAAAAAGAAATTCCAAATTGAAACAAAAACCTTAAATAGCACAAAAAACAATTGGATGAAATAGGGTGAAAGATGATCAACCCGTGTTGCTTTTTGTGGGTCGAACAATGAGAGAAATTAAAGAAGATATTTGAAAGAATATAGAATCGAATGAAGAAAGTGAGAATTTGATGAAGATCTGAATCTGAGATCCGAGAAATCGGGTTTATTAAAAATATATATAAGCTATAAAATCAAATGTGCCAAAAGCCAAAAATAACAAACATATCTCAAACCCTTCCAGTGATAGATCAGTAAATTGAATCTGGAACAGAAACCAAAATAGATTTCTTAAATCAAAATGCTAGTGATTTAAAAAAAATGGCGGAGACTTTGAGAGTCTAGTTTATCCCCCTTATTATAGCATAATAATTTTCCATCAAAATTATATGGTTAGGTTAATTATATTTGGCTCCCTCGAACTTTGTCTTCCTACACCTTAGCACTCAAACTTTCAATTTATTTATTTACCCTCTAAACTTTCAAAATGACTACAAATAACTTTTTACCATTAACATCGTTAACTTTTTGAACGAAAAAGATGCACATGATAAACGTGTGAGTTTTTAAAGGGTTATTTTAGCCATTTTTCAAAAATCTTTTCATGATCATTTTCCTCACTCTCTCTCCCCCTCTCTTTGAATCAGCCCAATCTCCTTTCTCTTCTCTCTTCCATGGAGACAACCACTTTTCTCTTCTTTCTTCATTTTCCCTTCCCCCCTCTCGCTTTCACACACACACACATGGGTTCAAATGCGCACATAAAAATAGATCTGGTTTGAGTTCCATTAATGGTGGATTTGGTTTTGGAAGGTGGTTGTTGTCGAACGTGGGTGGAGGGAATGGTTTGTGATGGGTTTGTGCCATTTTTTCCTTCAAAAACACAAATTTATTAATTTTTCCCATCCAAGATCTATTTGGTTTTTGTGTTTTAGATCTATTTTTTCAAAAAAATAAAAACAGATCTGTTTTTTTTGCAGATTTTAAAAAAAAATGACAATATTATTCAAATATTCTAATGTTTTCTAATATATCTAGAATTTTGGAAGAGTCTTTTCCAGATTTTTAGATAGTTCTTTCAATTTCAACAGATTATTTTAATTACGACATGGGCTTGGTTTGGAATATGTTCTCATCATATAGATATGTGGATCATTTGTTGAGGATTTGGTGTTACTGTTGTGGATTTTTTTTTTGCTAGAGACCTTTTTTTTGCTGGAGATTCGTTTTTTGGGGCTGAATTTTTTTTCCTATTTTTAATCAGGGATGGAAATTTCCGTTTTTTTTATTAGAAATTTCATTATTTTTATGTTCTTTTCAATTATATCAAGGTTTCTAATTTTTACAGATATTTTTAAAGTTTTATTCAATATTAGTCAAATTATTATATATTTTTTAAAGACATTTTTTTCAGATTTTTTAAATATTTATTCTTTTTTTTAATTTCTTATTAAAGGTTGAACTGATTTTTTTAGGACATTTTTTATTTGGAAATTTCTTTTTTTCTAGGAACTTTTTTATGTTTTTTTCATTAAGTTTGATTTTTTTTACTGGAATTTTTTTCAGTTTATACAGATTGTTTAATATTTTCATATTCTTCAAAGTTTTTATGTAAATTCCAAAATAATTTTCAGTATTTTTCATACTTTTTAAACAATTTTTTATAATTTCCAGTTTTTTTTAGTAAGTTCCAACTACCCACATTGCCAAATTTACAAGGGGTATAATCGCAATGTCATCAATTGCTATCACAGCATTAACTCCTCCCTCGGTATATTATGTTGCACATCTACCCCCTGCAACTCTTCGAACAATGATTTTCGGATACCAGCGAGCGCAACCCAAAATATCACCCCCAACCTTCACTCTCTCACACACACTTCGGAATACAGAGGCTCCGACCAACTTCAAGATGACACTGGTAGGGGTCTTAATATTATCTCAGTGGATCCTCTTTTATTCACTCTCCCAATACTGGCTATCTTCCTTTTTTATTTGAGAAACAAATCTTTTATTGCATTATAACAGACCCAATACTGGCTATCGTTTAAATAATGTGTTTTGTATCCATTTCATAAAAAAAACACTTATCTGTTCAAAAGTTTGAATGTGATCCAAATGGATTTTTTGAGTTTCTTCCATTTCATTTATTTGTAAATGACAAAACAATGGTGACCGCTTTTCTTCACAACGGGAGTAAGGCCATCCACAATGGGCCCTCTAGTACCATTGTGGATCCTTTAGTTTATGTGAAAATGAGTCACAATGGGTAGAAAATCCGGTATAATTTGGAGGGGATCCGTTTGGAGTCCCATAAATGGAGAGGATGGATAAGGGATCCTAAAGTGCGTCAGAGGCGGGAGAATGTTGTCCGCCCCATGTCAGGCGCAAAACTGTTTTGCGCCCCATGCCCAGGCGCAAAACAGTTGTCCGCCTGGTGGGTTTAATTTAGTAGTATATTATTTTTTAATGGCTATATTGAGCAATGGCAAATTTGCCACGTAGACCAGACGGACAACTTTTGTCCTGGCGCAAAAAAGTTTCCCGCCCCACATCAATTTTTAACGAATTTGCATTGCGGCACTCACTCGTTAACTCATCCCATAAACTCATAAGTTTATGGGATCCGAATGGGGATGGCCTAAAGGCTACCTCTACTCATGTCAGTCGCATTCGTAGTTAGTTGCCAAAAGATCACCTGCCTTCCTCTCCGAGCGGGCCACACCCAAAAATTGGCATCACAAGACATCCCCATTGTCATGTTCTACCTCAAATAATAAAGTCTCAACATTTACCCTCGACAGCATCATCGTCTAGCAATGTTTGTACGGCTTGCCCATTGGGAAATTCCTATAGGATTTCTTTACCCAGATCTCAACATGAATGCATCATTATTTTAGACTTAATTTTCAACGATGTTTGGTGCCTTTCTCCCACCCTTTCGTGTGATGGATATCTATACTTGGATATATTTATTTACCAATTCTCTTAATATATTTGGTTTTATCTCAAGCATCGAAAATCCGAAGTATTTAAGATTTTCCAAAAAATTCAATTAATGGTTGAGGGACAATTTTTTACCAAAATTAAATCTGTGCAAACCAACTGGGGAGGGGAATATGGAAAATTAAACAAGTTCGTTGCTAATTATTGAATTATCCATCGATTATCTTATCCCCATACTCATGAAAAACAAGGAACTGTTGAGCACTGACCGCTACATGGTGGAAACCGTCAGACACTCCTTGCCCAAAGAAAGCCCCCTGACGTTTTGGTATTGTTCTTTTGAAACCTCCGTGTGCTTAATAAATTGGATGCCATCCTTGGTAACTGGAAATATATCACCATATTAATTTTATTCGAATCTCCGTCGGATTATAAATCTCTTAATGTTTTCGGATGCCTTTGTTTCCCTCATCTTCATCAGTACAATGAGTATAAAATAAGCTATCACTCTTCCCTGTGTGTCTTTTTATGCTACAGTACCAACCATTATAAATATTGGAGTCTCGACCCTACTAGTAGTCGTCTCTACATTGCTCGCCATGTGTGGTTCATTGAGTTGCGACTTTCCTTTGGCAGCCAATTATTCGTAGTAGCTTAAAGTCCCAACATCCATTTAACTATCACTTGCACTCACACCCTTCCCACCCCTCAATTAATCCTCACGCTATAGTCAACTCCACTAAAATGTCCCCCACCTTATATCCTCCTTCATAACCCATTTCTCCCATGCTTCTCTATCCACAATTGTCCGCATCCAAGTCACCATCAAATTCAAATGTTACACCAAATGCCACAATGTGTCCACTCTTATCACACGCTCTCACCAATAACATAATTCCCCACTTACCCACTTCACCGCTCATTATACGGACTAAAACTAGCCCCACGAGCATGGTTCCAACATCTCATGCAACTTTCTCTTCAACATGAATTTATGAGGTCCAAACTGATTGCAGCTTATTTTCTAAAATGTCACACGGCATGATCATTTACATCTTGATCTATGTCGATGACATTTTAATTACAATAAAAGGGTCCCCACCAAATTCAACGCTTCATTAAACTACTAGGGGCAGAATTCTCTTTCGTTCACTTTTTTTTATGTACTGAGACCATTTCCCAGCCCTTTGTAGTTCTTATCTTCCAACAGCTTTACATTTAGATCTCCGTCGTCACATCGTGAACTCTTAATTCGAGAAGATTGGAGTATATTACTAACTCAGTGTTCATTTATCATAAACTGTACAATAGAATCAATAACAATATATCAAAAACTAAGAAGAACATAAATCTTGAAATAAAATAATAAAATGTAAAAGTAGAACAAAAAAATTTATAATAAATTCAATGCTTTCAATTTTACTTGCTAGCTAGCGGGTCATAAAAGAGAAGAAGATATTATTTCTCTCATTTAGCGGTGGCACGTCATCATAAAATATATTTCTCATTATCAAGACCTTCCAGACATCCTTACCACTGCCACCTCCCAACACTGTTTGGAACAATCCCTTCAATAATAATAATAAAGAAAACAAAAATATTAGTATAATTAATCTATACACACTATTATAAAATTCATTACAACCCATGCCTTTTTTCAAGATCATTCCAATACCTATTCTGATAATAATATAATCTCCTAACTCCTTGAGAATATTTGTATTTACAAGTAATATGAAGATAAATTGATAATCGTTCCAGTAGCGTGGGGGTGGGGGTGTCCATTGAATGCTTAGATATCATGTAAAAAATAAGCTCCAAATATTTTTTTTTATATTTTAAAAATTCTGGTCCGGAACTTAGGACATCACTTGATTGTGTTGTCGTATCATATTTAGACTTGTTATCCATGCACTCTATTACATACACACATAGATATAATATTACGGGTTAATTATACTTTGACTCCACTCATACTAATACTTTTTGCACTAAACCTCCTAAATTTTTTAAAAGTGATGAATTAGTCAAAAGCCTAACAGTATTATGTTGAGGATAAAAACTTTGACATGTACATGGCATGTGAGGGTATTTTCTTACAAAAATATTCTCATGTGTTACACAGATGGTCAAGTTTCCGTCTAGAACATAACACCAATAGGGTTTTGGGGTAATTTGAACCGTTTTAAAAATTTAGGTGGTTTAGTGTAGAAAATAAAAGTAGCTGTGATGAAGTGAAAATGAGTTTAAAGTTCAAGGTGAAAAATGTAATTAACCTTATTGCTAAACACATAAAATATATTTATAGAATTATTATACTCATACAAACAAATGGAACATAAATACAAATAAGTTTGTACCTATATAGAATAATAATAATAATGATAATAATAATAATAATAATAATAATAGTAGTAGTAGTAGTAGTAGTAGTAGTAGTAGTAGTAGTAGTAGTAGTAATACCAACACGTGTAAAAACATAATTACATATCACATAATCACACACATATGTATATCTTAAATACACATCATGACCCGACTCTTAAATTTACCTTTTAAAGTTCAATGGTTAATATAATAATTTATACTAAACACGTAATATATATTTGAAGAGTATTATTTTTTGGGGGTTCAGTCCCATTCAAAAATAAAATTAGGCTTCCATCCGAGGCAATTTTTAAATTATGTTAAGTCTCGTAACAATCCAAAACCGCATCTAACCGTCCCTCTTTCTTTACAGAGAGAACAACATTTGTCTAATAGTAGTTGTTACAACATGGCCAACAACTAAAAAAACAAAAACATGAGAGTGAATACAAATGAATCTTGAAAATTTGGACTAAATACTCTTGATCCGATAGAATTGTCATACTAATACATATAAATGGAACATTCATATATATATACTCATATAAAATAAAACCTATAATAATAATAATAATAATAATAATAATAATAATAATAATAATAATAATAATAATAATAATAATAATAATAATAATAATAATAATAATAATGATACCAACACAGTCGTATTCGTATCGTGTGATATTGGGTTCGTGTCAAAAACCCCTCAACCCATACATGACCAGTTAACAAATTGGTTCCAAATAAAAAATCCAAACCCGAACCGTTATTGTTAACGGGTCACACGAACCAACCTGTTAAGATCCGTTAAGTAGCTAAAATTCTTCATAACAAATAATATAATTAATTCATACATTCTAAATTCCAAATGTTGACACTAATATGATTTAAAAAAATAAAATAATTCTCACCCAAATTTACAAATATTACAAAATATATCAAAGATAAGTTCTGAACAAAGAGTTAAGCTGGTGTAAACGAATTTTAATGGGTACAAATGGGTCAAATCGGGTGTATTGAAATTTTCAAACCCAAGTCGTTATCGTAACAAGTCTATCTTGTTGATCCGTTATTAACTCAAGCTTTACAAGCTTAAATCGATTAACTTATAATTTTGTGTTGTGCTGTGTCGTGTAATCGTATCCTATGTTATTTTGACAGGTTTACCAACACGTATAAAAACATAATATAACTCATAATTAGACGTGTGTGTATAAATTAGCCTGTTTTTAACAACATAACAATGTAGGGACCAGAGAAGCTCAAAGACAACGTTGTCTCTTTTGTATCAAGGATGCATGCCAAATTTGTATTTTTTTTCCTCCTTGTATCATTGCCCAGTTTAGTAATTTTTAGTAAAAGATTTTAACTCAACGAATACTACAAAAAATATATTCTATCTATGTCTGAAATAATAAATAATTTAAAATCCCAAAATTTTAAACAAAAAAACTAAAATAACAAGATGTTTAACAAATTCAATAAGTGAATAAAAAACATATAACACAAATGGTTGTTTTTTCTTTTTAAAAAATCGTACCCTACTAATGTCATGTACAGACATTCCCCAACTGAAATGCAACCAATAACAAATAATACTTCTGAATTTTTATAGAATGAACAAATTTTTTAAGTCACTTACTATTCAATAAACGAAGAACTTTAAAACTACTCACAGTGACAAAAATCAGAGTAAACGCTAAATGAGATGAAGTCTGCAACAGTACTATTTATCTTTAATTACATAATTGGACAAAAAGTCAAAAGCAAAACCCACCTTGAAGTTGAATCTTAGAAAGGGAATAGTCTCTTAAATTAGCTATGGTCCGTAAATCATTGGCAAAAAAATTCAATGATTCGATCGATATAGATGCTATAAATGAGAAGAAAAAAAGATTGTAGTCAAGTTAGACATAGATTCTTTAAATTGAACCATATGTATAGAAAAGTTAAATTAAAAATGCTTGTGATACACAATGTAATACTTAATGAAAACAATCCCTGGTTTTAGTTGTAAAATTACATGATTGTTTTTTAGGCCAAATTCCTCTAGAATCACCTATAGTGAACATTAGCCAAGTATTAGTGATCTTTTTACAAAAATCTTATTTTCCTTAGTTTTAGGTTTTACAACTATAAGCAAAGAAATAAAGTAAAACCAAATTTCATTCACAACACTCTGATTTACCAAATTCAAAAGAATTCAAGAAAGGAATACTCATATACAACATACCATCCAACTGAAACGATTAAAGTAGGAAAAAAAGGCAAATCACTTGATTGCGCCTATTGATGAGAGGTAAGGCCTCATCTAGGCTTTCCAATACCTTTATCCAAATACATAATATTAGTATTGTAATCATGTAAAATATACCATGTATTATTTCAATGTGGTTGTGACTTAATAAACATTAGTAAACAAAAATTACACGGAATTGGGAAGGAAAAATAATATATGGTACTTTATTTGAATTGCTTATATGATACTTTATTTGAATTTCTTACAATAAAAAATGACACACTAACCAGTTGCAATTAGGATGGGAAGCATATTTTTTATTATTAGTATCATTTTGGAACATGAAAATGATTTATGAAACTATGAATACTATGTCCCTGTTAGTAGTAATATCGTTATCATTGTATGATTTTCGTTATGTCGTTGTGACTACTGAATAATACTATTCTTGTAATTGGATTCATATATATTGTTCTTATTTTGCAAGTGTTTGTTACCATAGTCAATCACTTGGGTACAACCAATTTAGTCACATAAAGACGTCATATGGAACCAAAGAACTAGATAATGCATGAACTCTTTACAAAGGAATGCATCACAAAAAATATGCATATATAATTAAAGGCATACAATTGATTCATATATTTACTTGGGGCATATAGTCAATATAGGGCTATAACGCAAAGGTGTTCATGTTGCATCATGTACATTGCCAAATGAGATATTTAATATCTCAACAATGGAAATCCTTGACCTAAGCTCCAATGACTTCTCTAGCTATCTTCCATCAAGCATGGGCATTCGGCTTCCCAATCTTGAAGAGCTTTACCTAGACGACAACAATCTTAGTGCTATAATACCAAGCCTTGTAGCAAATGCTTATATGATTTTAATTGTTAACATGAACTACAACTTATTCACTGTCTCTATAACTAATTCAATTGGTGATTTAAGCCTCCTCCGAATATTGGAGTTACGTGATAATTATTTGACCAAAAAAATTTCTCCCTCCTTGTTTCATTGCCCAATTTAGTATTTTTTAGCAAAACCTTTCAATTCAACTAGGAATACCAAATTTTATTCTATCCAAGTTGAAAATAATAAATAATTTAAAGTCCCAAAATTTTAAACAAGACAACTAAAATATTAAGATGATTAACAAATCCTATAAGTGAATAAAAAACGTTTTAACATAAATGACTGTTTTTTGTGTTTTAAGAATAGTACCCTCTTAATGTCATGTATTATTAAATTTGGCATGACCATGAAAATCTGTTATAAATTTTTTTTAGCTTTAATCTGTTTTTTGGTTTTTTATGATTTTCAAATTTCTTTTATTTTCAAAATTGTTAGAAAATCTGTCAAGTTTAATAGACACGTGTCATTTAAAATTAAAAGTAATTTGAAAACCATAAAAAACCAAAAAACAAATGATTAAAAAAATAAAAGAAAACTCAAAGCACTAAAAAATCCAAAAAACAAAAGTAAAAATAAATAAAATTTTGCATCTTCTTTGATCCAAGCCCATCCCCACGCCCACGCCCACCTTCTCGCCAGTAAGCCTCCACCCCAAACCCACCCGTCGGCAACACAACCCTTAATCACCGACAGAAAACCACATCCC
Source organism: Sambucus nigra (assembly GCA_949130495.1). Taxonomy (NCBI): domain Eukaryota; kingdom Viridiplantae; phylum Streptophyta; class Magnoliopsida; order Dipsacales; family Adoxaceae; genus Sambucus; species Sambucus nigra. The sequence goes on from OX422220.1 coordinate 526,492,324, forward strand.
CAGCAACCCCAAACAAAATCGATGTGTGATAAGATTGAACGAAACCCGACAAACCCAACTCCATCCCCCCAATTACCTCCTCACTCTCCACCCACCACGGTCTCCACCCTCCCTCCACCTCCAGCCCCACCGAAACCACCTGCAAATCAGACCAAACCCCCACCAAAATCTAAAACAAAATATAAATTTTAAATTTGAATTGGTCATTCACAGATTCATTTAAATTGACTTTCATTACAACTATTGCTCATTGTGTTGAGATCGATCTCCAATGGTGAGATTTGTAGGTTGTAAGGGGTTTGATTTATCAGGTGTTGGGTGAGAGAGATGTAAGTGGTTTGTGTGTGTATATATATGTGTGTGTGTGAGAGAGAGAGAGAGAGAGGGCAGAGACCTTGGGGGGGGGGGAGTTGAATTGATAGAAGTGAGAACTGAAGAGAGAGTATATTATCCTTCTTTTTTAATATCTTTTCGTGTATTTGACACATGTCAGCCTTGGGATGTGCTACAGACACATGTATCCAAGATTTTCCCTTTTTAACACACAAATATTCATTTGAACAAGTTGGGTACATGCGAGGACATAGATATTTTTAACATGACATCGGTATTTTAAAAAATAAAAATATAAGATTAGGATATTAGTAATAACATTGAACGGGGTTCTCAAACACAAATCCTTGTCGATTCGAACAAAATCTTTTGAATAGAAAACTTTATACATAATAGAATACCCAAACTTTCAAACTAGTTCAAGTTTCAAACAAACCTAATGACGGGAGGCAATTTGCAAGAGATATTATGTCGGTCAATAACCAACCCAAACCGATCCCAAACAAAACTAAAACCAACATCAATCAGCTAATCATTTTGAATGGTTCGATTCCGGTCCAACAGAGCCTAGCATTTGTGATTACAAATATTTTCTGCGACTTATGATCATAAAACTGTCCACCCAATCTTCCTTCGGGGTATCCCACAAAAAGACATACATCCGTCCTCGATTCCAACTTTCATGGTTCCTTCCTCAGTACGTGTACTTATATAACAGACAGATTTAATTATAATAATTTACGCTAAACATAAATTAAATATTTTTAGAATTATTATAGTTATACAAACAATTACAAGAGGCGTGCAAATAACAAATATATAAATAAATAAGATAATAATAATAATAATAATAATAATAATAATAATAATAATAATAATAATAATAATAATAATAATAATAATAATAATAATAATAATAAGGAAAGCAACACAGAGAAAATTAAAAAAACATAATCCACAATCACACATATATGTATTAGATGCACACATGTATATAATGTAAATTTTAACATAAAGTAGCAGTGTTGATGCAACAATTTGGGATGTAAACATAATAGTTTTGAGTGCTTATCACCAAGCAACTTGATTGAATTTTAGATATTCTGTAAACTTTTTGAAGCATCACAAATGATTGGAAAAAGAAATAATTTATTCGTTGTGTTGCATAGATTGAACGAGTGTATTAGATGCACATATGTATATAATGTAAATTTTAACATAAAGTAGCAGTGTCGATGCAACAATTTGGGATATAAATATAATAGTTTTGAGTTCTTATCACCAAGCAACTTGATTGGATTTTAGATATTCTAAAAGTTGTTTGAAGCGTCATAAATGATTGGTAAAAGAAATAATTTATTCGTTGTGTTGCATAGATTGAACCTATAATAATGGGGTTTAAAAATACCGACATGAAATAATTTAAGGATAATTCTATGGGTACAAATAGATGTGGTGGTGCAATAAAGTGGTGTACACTGTCTTCGAGTGAGTATGTAAAATAAACTATTGCACTGTCACATGAGTTTGTGTAACTTTTTGTGTAATTTATTTGTACCCCTAAAATTACACTTAATTTACTCTACGAAAATCCTTCATTTATTTTCTTGCAATATTAAATAGTTGGACATGATATTTATGTCTTCATTATTATAACTTTGTAGGTGTAATTCCAGTGGATATATGCGATAATCTCACTAAAATAGAGTATCTCTATCTCGATTCAAATCAGCTTCAAGGAACTATACCTCCGAATTTGTACAAGTGCAGGGAGCTGCAAGATTTAGCATTGGGTAGCAATGAAATTAGTGGAAGCATACCTAAAGAAATTGGCAACATGACTGTGCTCAAGAAGCTAAACCTTGGTCGAAACAAATTAACAGGTATGATTTTTGTCATTTACATATATGTAATCGAATGGCCCACTTTCAAAACAAAGGAAACTTTTCCCCACCAGTGGTTGCACGTCTCCAAGCTTGAATCAAAGCCATGACACCAAATAATGAAAAATAATGCTATAATGTTTTTCCACAAGTAGAATATAGATGCTCCAAATTGGCTCGAATTCATGTATTACCCTCCCAAAAATACAATTCCACCCTCATTGTATTTGTGTTAAATGACCATGATGTTTTTAAGTGAATAATCACTAAAATTTACCATAGTGGGAATTAAAGATGAAAGAGTATTCGAGCTTCAAAATTCATGAACAAACTGTGTAAGCAACAAGGGAACCATAAAATATATTTAATCACCTAAGATTTAGTGATTTAAATATCGATATTAGTTTAGAAAAAAAATTCAATCACTATACAGATTTTGTTAATTTTACTCACTTTTTTTGTCTCTCTACCTATGAAGTATTGAAACCCTCTAGGAGAAAACAATTCCAATTTGGCATATGTTGAACATGGGATATCTTAGGAACACCCCTATCCTAGATTTCCCTATTTTGACACACAAATATTAATGATGACAAGTTAGGGACATGTGAGTTTTTTTCGAACATGTTACACATAGACAAATATTGTTTTGCTTGACAAGGGTAGTTTTAAGTATTTTAAAATATTAAATATTAAAAAATAAGATTAGGATATCAATAAAAAACAGAGCAAGTTTCTCAAATTCTTTCCAATTTAAAAGACCCTTACATGGAAACAAATCTTTAGAACTGGTTCAAAGTTCAAACAAACCTAGCGATGAAAGGCGATTCGCAAATTATATGTTTTTGATCGTTGCGTCAACCGTCTTTCAATAAAAACATAAATTTCTTACTATTATGTATAGAGGAACGTAAAGGATCGTATACACATAGGATTGTATTTTAGAATTAATATTCATTTCTTACATATATTAAAAACCAAATGATATGACAGGATTTCAACAAGTTCAAACTAAAACTAGACTAATTAAATAAAACCAAAAAGTAACTAAATATTTTGAAAAGGTTATGTGGGAGACTTTAACTATAAATAATCAACTTCCATTATATCAAAATAATTTAGAAAATTAATTTCAAAATTAAAAATGCCCCATGAATAATGTATTATTCAATATTAATGCTAGATTATACAAGATAATAATTTACCCGTTCAAAAATTTAATATAATTCTCCAAGACATATTCTTTGAAAACTTAAGATAAAATAACAATTTATAATCAAACTCTCTCGGGGTACGACCAATAAATGAACATTTAACCAATTTCATATTTTAACATTCGAAGTGAGATTTAGAAAAACACATTTTAACTCAAGAAAAGCCTATATCTAGTATGATTTTTAAGACAAAATACGAATTTAAACCTTGGGTTCTTTTTCAATGACTAGATAACCCCATCTCCTATGGGAGAAAAAATTATCAAATTATTAAAAGTTAATCAGCTTGACTCAATTCATAACTACAACCCTCTGCCTTCTCTCAAAGCCCAACATTAAATAAAAAATTCAATGAAATTTAATAATGAGCGTTAAAATTAAGAATTTAATAAAATAAATGACAATGTAATAGAGGCTTCATTTATCCTATTCAAATGAAGATTATGCTAATTTCATAATATATGAACACATTTTTTGACATGAAAATGGTTCCATTACTATTCCTCAAAGTTACGGAATAATGAGAGAATATATGATACAACAAGGTGCTAAAAAATCTCTCCCAAATATGTGATAATTTTTACGATGTATTATACTCTTGATAATATAAATAAAAAAAATAGAATAGAAAATGGGGGGGGGGGGACCCCTCTAAATGATTTTTTTATCTTTTATGTGGTGGTTCCCACTTTTGATATGATTCTGCTCCGAAATTTGAAATTTCTACTTTCTGCATTTTTTTTAGAATGTGTAAGAGGGTGAAAATAGGTAGTCACTTTGTTGGGAATTTTACTTTTCATTCATTTCGTATGATTTTCTAATATATAAAGGGATGGGTAAAGTGGGTTAAGGACATACCTGGAGATAAATTGGGGTGGTGGTGTTGGCATGAGGTGGGTTTAATATCTTTTTTGTGATTTTGGAAACAAAATCAAAGAACTAGTGCCCTTATTATGCACAAACCATCAACCTATTCCTCTGACATCTTGGTCAGCTGGTCAGGGGGTCCTCCAAATTCACTATCTCCTCCTCCTGATTTTGGCCTTCCTTCACAAGACAGTCAGTACAATGGTTAGCTTGTCGAAGTACATGGACGATATCATCGTTAATGTCTTTCTTTATCCCAATGTAGAAATCAATGATACTTATGTATGAGTGATTGGTCGCCTCCTCCTTGTTGATAAGACAAAGCGCCATTTGAGAGTCCTTTTTATTTGGACATTATGCCACCCTTCTTATAAGCTAGATCAATGCAACAAAATATGCCCCTTAACTCAGCCTTTAGTGGGCATCAACCCTTCGTGATCATCTCTAACAAAACAACCAAAAGCTCATTTCTTCATTGCTTCATCCTAATCTCCATCGGTATTGACTTTTCGTTCACCTGAATGGGAGAAACTCTAGCAATTTGTACATTTTTACTCACCCATTGTTGACTCTGTAGGGGGGCTTAAAGATAATCTCGAAATTAGAGATAATCCCCCAGCTAATACAACAGACTCAAGGGAATAAGGCAACGATGCAGCTCAGTGAAGCAGCCCAAGCGATGTAGTTCAGCGTGGTAGCCCAGAGAGATCTTCCTATGAAAAAAGTGGCCGAGAGAGCCCATCCTTTAGTTCTATTATTTTACTTAGTCTTTTTGTATCCTCTATTGATATTGACTAGGAGCTGTAACGATTATCATGTTATTTAGTGTGAGTTCGAATGTTACTCGCGAGAGACTAGCCCTGGCAGGGACTGGGAGAGCTTTCATGCTCTATCGAATGACCTCGTTGTGGAAATTCAGAGGGACTTGGTTTGGAGGATTGAGAAGTGAGGCAGCGTTGGGACCTGTCATGACCATCTTAGATAGACATGGTAAAACACCAAAAGACCTTGACCGTGGAACCTTGGGCGATGCAGCCTTAAGTTCCATCGTCCATTAAGTTGTGAACCAGTTGTGCCCTCTACTTAATGTCACATCTACTTTAGGTGATGTCGCTAGCCAACTAAGAAATGTCAAATCCGTACTTGAGTAAAACACTGTAGTATTTGGGGTTGTCAGATAGTAGGTGAGCCACCTCTGTGACGACAGCCTCCTAACGCACAGTGGTTAGGCAAAAGGCATGTCTTGGCACTTAATGTTTATAACGTGGAGCTGACTAGTCCATCATGCATTTAATGTTTGTGACATTGAGTATGAGGGGTTTCTTTCACAGTTGTAAAGGACTAAGGCATCTCGGGAGTGGTGTGGGGGTTATTTATTGGCCTCAACCACTTCTGAGAGAAGAGAGTTCCCTTTTCTAGAGATTTTGGATAGAGAGAGATTATCATCATAGAGAAAGAAGCTATTGCAAAACCAGAGCCCTTACTCATCCACCATTATCATATATCTGACTGGATACCTTTGAAGGTTGGTGTGTTTGGCTGCCTGCCAAGGTGTATCTAGGGTGCTTACTTCTCTCTCCCTCTAAATGAGTTACTCCTGAGTTCATTATTGTCTTCTAAGTTATACATGAGAGATTTATGAGTTCAAACTGAGTTTATCTTCACTAGGTTATGATTATATGTCTTTTAATTAATCAAGAGTGTTCCCGGTTAACTTATCATTACTATGCTCAAAAGGGGTTACGCCTCCATTTAATCTAAATTACCCTCTTACATTTGGCGACTCCGCTGGGGAGTTATTCTTCTAGTAAACTAGTATGGTGCAGGAAAATGTTAATTGTAGACTCAACTTCGATGATATCCAACACAATGAGGAACAAGCGGTGAGAGAATTGGAAGCTCCCAGAAGTGGGGTTCCTCCTCAGATAGAGGTTCCCCAAGATCCAACGATGACTGGAGTCCCAACGGTCACCCAAGCCTCTACTAGTGTTGTCCTAGGACCGGAGCAAATGACCTTCCTCATGGGTAAGTTTTTTGAGTTTTGCAGACACCTGAGGCTACCATGGTCCTAGGAGGGGGAACACATCCCATCGCTTTTGTGACACCTGGGGGGGTTCCAATGGCTCCGATGAACCCCACTCTGGTTGTTCTTATGGGGACTGGAACCATTGGCACCGCACCCACCCCTGCCTCAATAACGGGCGTAATGGGTGTAATCAATATTCCATCACTGGTCACTCCAAACACCACCAGCGTTCCATTTGTGGTCCCTCTTGTCACTCCCCTCACGGTCGAGAAGACGTCGGTGTTAGAATAAATGAGGAAGGAAATGCAAAAAGAGATGCTGAAGATGATAGCAGCCTCCTCGCAATTGGCCAGCGAGGTAGCCTCAGTGTATGATGATTTTCGCACGCCCTACCCCCAAGATTACAACGATGAGCCTTACCCAAAGGACTACATCCCTCCCATCTTTGAGAAATACACTGGAAAAGGGGGGAACCCGAAGAAGCACATCAAATGTTTCATCGACCATCTGGGGGCTCACTGCAATAATAAAAAGCTCAGGCTGAGGGTGTTCTCAAAATCATTAACCGATAAAGATTATACGTGGTACTCTCATTTGGCTCCAAAGAGTGGTTCAACGTGGGAGGAAATGCATGTTTAATTTGTCGAGAAGTTCTTTCTGGAAAATAATGAGTTCACGTTAACACAGTTGGGCAGGGAGAAGCAACGGCCAGGAGAAGACATGGTGGAATATGTTCGAAGATTTAAGGAAAGGTCCCTCGACGTGAGGGAAGAAGCTAAAGAGTCTAAGCTGTTACAACTTTGTGCTGAGGGTTTGCTCCCAGAGTATATCTGTCACCTAATTAATGAGACTCGTGAGGGGACTTTTACAGCCTTTTTGAAAGCAGCAAGGAATATATCATTAGTAGTTCGGTCGAACACTGTTACGGTACCACTGATGTTCAGACAGCTCGGGCCACCCGTTGCAGCACGCGTCCAGTCCCCACGACATACGTTGATGGAGGATAAGGAAGCAAATAACTGAATAAGGATAACAAGAGAAAGTTTGGGAGAGATAGTGTCACACCCCGACTTAATTAAGTTAAACTTATCCTTTTTAATTAGAGACAAATTTGTTTTAAATAATAAACAATGCTTTAATTTAAATCTCTAAGGAAAAATAGCATGAGATTTTTTTTTCTTTTTCAAAGGTATGTGTAGATGAAAACATAACTACATTTACCTGTAACATATAAGTACTACACAACTTTACATAACCAAGATCTTTAGTTTAATATTTACACAAAAATATTCTTGATATTCAAACCATACTAGATATCCGTCACTCCCCCGTTTTAAGGTCCTAACTTGGCAGTGAACTCCACACGATAGGCATACCTGAAACATAACATTATAGGAGTGTAAGCAACACAAGCTTAGTGAATGACCATATTCCAACCATATAACCAATTTAAATAACCGTTTTTGTTTTCTAATGTTATAACCCAATAGGAATTGTGTAACTCTCGCAAGCCTGGACTCGCCAGTCCAATTAACTCCCAGTTAATGTGGAACACTAATTCCCATAATTAGGCCCGAGTACAACAAACCTTTAAGTTGGATTAACGGGGCCGCTGCATCCCGTAGGACTCACCAGTACTTAACATTAGATAAAGGACTCGCCAGTCCGTATCATTATATAACATCGCTTAACATTTTTAATCATATGCATATGTTTCCTAAATACAACATCACTCCCATAAGCATTTTAACACATGTATTGAACTACACATTTCCATATGAACATATAATCATCTATATTTCATAGGACAGGTCACTCACCTTGGATTTGGTGCTAAGATTAATACCAAACTACTTCCTTGGTATGGTAGTATTAGCTGCTTCCCCACCTAACAATTCAACGCCATTAGTATCTGAATACACCAATTAACCTTAAACCTAGTAATACATCACATCATTTGGTCAATCAGAAATAACTAAGGAGTAAATAAATATGATACTTTACATTTCTATAACACCCAAGTAATTAGGGTTCTAACACAATTTACAGAATTAAATTACCAATTCGCTAGACAAAGTTATGCCCAATTTATTACAACCTTTTCCAAATCGTTTCTCAAGAAAAACAGCAACACAACTTCAACTTCCTAGAATTTTCATAATTTTTATACAACATAACTTTACATGATATTCCACCCAATATCAGTAAACACATTGAATAATACAAAATTAATGTTTCATAATTTTTAAGGCTCATTTTCTATGTCGAGCAAAACGTCAAACACCTGGTATGCATTCTTGCTCCTTTAGGGCAGATTTTAAACCAAAACTTCAAACTATCACCAAAGGTTCATTCCTTGGTATTTTTACACAATTTTCGGATATGTTATACATGTATGAGTATATTTTACTCTTCAACTAGAATCACTCAATTCCAATAAGTATTCCATGATTTATACCATTTTTATCACAACTAGGTTGAAAAGAACATTAAAGCATAACTTAACATTTTTAAGCATACATAACCTCCACCTTGAGTATAAATCATGGAAACATATAATAAACAAGTTTTACCAGATATATACATCATAAGAATGAATTTTATAAATCAAAATTCTTTATGAAAAATGATGTAAATCTAGGACTTTAAAGTATGCATTTACGATCCTAGCATGAGTTCTAACTTATGTTCTTAACCCATCCTTATTTTAATACACTTAGGAAATATGGGTATCATTAAAATACTAATCAAAATCAGAAACAAAAATATACCAAGTGTAGAACTCATCCATGTGATCAACGTTAATAAAGAAGTAATTACCTTACGAGGATTCCTCGATTTATAGAATTTTTTCTAAAGATTTCTTCCTTAACTTTCTTCTCTTTCTCTCTCTTTAGGCAAAACTTGTTATTTCTTGTGAGGAATAAGACATAACTCTAATTTATAATCATAAATACGTTTTAAAGTGGTCCAATAACAATAGAGGTAGTGGTAGCGGGTGATTGGTTGGACGAAAGGTCGAATTAGACAATTCTATTAATGACGCATTTGTCCCACTTTGGTAAAATCACCATAACTCACTATCACGGGCTCCGACTTACTCCCTCTTTGTGTCTACGCGTAGATAATGTATACATCTACAACTTTCATATTTTGGGTTTTCCAAAAATCATAAAACTAGTACGCCTAATTTGGGCTCGAACAGGAAAGTAGTAATTTACCGAAAATCTCAAAACTTTCACATTTGGCGACCAAACATTGCCAATTTCGCACCAACACCCTAATTTACTTTTATAAACATAATCATGCATTAGAAACATATTTTATGATTCATTTAACCATATAACTAGTCATATGCTCTATACATGTTATCTTCGATCATAAGCTCGATTAGCATCTAATATAAACTACATATATATCACATGAGCATGCATCCCCTAAACATGATAATTAACATGTTTAACACACATAACTAATTTATAACTAATAACTAATAGCTTATACTCAATCATTCAATTAACCTTCCCAATCATGTTTTAAGGCCTTACAATTCTACCCCTCTTATAAAAATTTCGTTCTCGAAATTTAACGCTTAAGAATCTTACCAAACAGATGAGGATATTACTTCTTCATGTTATTCTCTCCTTCCCAGGTGGCATACTCCACATTCTGACTTCTCCACATCACCTTAACTAGTGAAATGGTTTTATTACATAACACTTGCTCCTTTCGATCTATAATAGCAATGGGCTCCTCCACGTAGGTCAAGTCCTCTTGAAGCTCTATCGGTTGTGAAATAAACACATGTGAAGGATCGTCCATATAATTTCATAACATGGATATATGAAAAACATCATGTATTCGAGACAATTCTGGTGGTAATGCCAACTTATAAGCTACAGCTCCAACCCGGTTCACTATCTCGTAAGGGCCAATGTACTTGGGACTTAACTTTCCCTTCTTCCCAAATCTCATAACCCCTTTCCAAGGAGAAAGACGTAGGAATACTCGATCACCTTTCTAAAATTTCAATTCTTTCCTTCGGTTATCTTCATAACTTTTCTGTCTACTTTGCGCCACTTTCAAGTGATTATGAATAAGATTTATCTTTTCAGTAGTCTGCTGCACAATTTCTGGCCCAAGTAGTTTTCGTTCTCCTACTTCAGTCCAACACACTGGAGTTCTGCATTTTCTCCCATACAAAGCTTCATACGGAGCCATCTCAATACTCGAATGATAGCTATTATTATAGGCAAACTCTATTAGTGGCAAATGTTCATCCCAGCTGCCCTTGAACTCCAATACAAAAATTCGTAACATGTCTTCGAGTGTCTGAATCGTTCTTTCTGACTGCCCATCAGTCTGAGGATGAAAAGCTGTACTAAATTTCAATTTAGTCCCCAAAGCTTGTTGTAAACTAGGCCAAAAGTGAGAAGTAAACTTAGGATCTCGATCAGAAATAATAGAAACAGGTGCCCCATGCAATCTAATTATCTCATCTACATATATTTTGGCATATTTATCCATGGAGTAAGTAGTTTTAACAGGAAGAAAATGTGCAGACTTAGTCAATCTATCAATGATAACCCAAATAGAATCAAACCCTCGGGATGATTTTGGTAAACCTACCATAAAATCTGTAGTAACATGCTCCCATTTCCACTCAGGAATAGGTAAGGGTTGTAGTAAACCACTTGGCTTCTGATGCTCTACCTTCACCTGTTGGCAAACTAGACATCTAGCAACAAAATCTGCAATGTCGTGTTTCATTCCCAGCCACCAATAACATTGTTTCAAATCTCTATACAGTTTCGTGCTCCCTGGATGCATAGCATATAAAGAACAGTGGGCTTCCTCTAAAATTTTTCTTCTTAAATCAGGAACATTTGGTACACACAAACGGTTACCATACATAACAATGTCATCATCACGAATAGAAAATTCATTTGCTTTACCCTTTTTCATATTATCTCTAACTTTCTCCAAGTCTGTATCTCTCGCATGTGCTTATTTTATCCAGTCTATCAACATGGGTCTAACATTTAAATGTGCTACTATTCCGTAAGACTCATTCAAAGTTAATTCCACCCCCATTAAAGCTAACTCTCTCAGCAGGTCAACTCGAATACAATAAATACAAGATACTATGCCTCGAGATTTTCTACTCAAAGCATCGGCAACAACATTAGCTTTACCCGGATGGTGATGTATCGTGCAATCATAATCTTTTATAAGTTCCATCCACCTTCTTTGCCTCAAGTTCAAGTCTTTTTGAGTAAACAAGTATTTTAAACTTTGATGGTCAGTAAAAATTTCACAGCTAACACCATATAAGTAATGCCTCCAAATCTTTAGTGCAAAAACTACTGCGGCCAACTCAAGATCATGTGTAGGGTAGTTGTGTTCATGTATCTTTAACTGTCGAGAAGCAAAAGCAATTACCTTTCCATGCTGCATTAATACACAACCGAGCCTTTGATACGAGTCATAACTATAAATAACTAAACCTTCTGTACCCATTGGAATAGTCAATACTGGAGCTGATGTAAATTTACCCTTTAAATTTTTAAAGCTTTTATCACAATCACCACTCCACACAAACTTGTTCTCCTTTCTGGTAAGCTTAGTCAATGGTAATGCAATAGAAGAAAACCCCGGTATAAACCTCCTGTAATACCCCGCCAATCCCAAAAAGCTACGTACCTCAGTCACACTAGTTGGTCTTTCCCAATTCAATATTGCTTCTACCTTATTGGGATCAACACAAATACCATCAGTAGAAATAACATGCCCCAAAAATACTACCCTGTCTAGCCAAAATTCACATTTAGAAAACTTAGCATACAACTGCTTCTCTCGCAAGGTTTGTAAAATAATGCACAGGTGGTGTTCATGCTCATCCCTACTACGAGAATATATCAAAATATCATCAATGAAGACAATGACAAAAGAATCCACGTATGGGTGAAATATACAGTTCATCAAATCCATGAATACAGCCGGTGCATTTGTTAACCCAAATGGCATGACAAGAAATTCATAATGTCCATACCTGGAACGAAAGGCAGTTTTAGAAATGTCACAGTCTCTTACTTTCAATTGATGATATCCGGATCTGAGATTGATCTTGGAAAACACTTTGGCTCCTTGCAACTGATCGAACAAGTCATCAATTCGGGGTAGTGGGTATTTGTTACGAATAGTGACGTTATTCAATTGACGATAATCGATGCAAAGCCTTATGGTTCCATCTTTCTCTTTCACAAACAATACTGGGGCTCCCCACGGTGATACATTAGGCCTTATAAAATCACGATCTAACAAATCTTGCAACTGTATCTTTAGCTCTTTTAATTCTGCAGGTGCCATATGATATGGTGCAATAGATATTGGTGTAGTGCCTGGTACCAACTCAATCGCAAATTCTACCTCACGGTCTGGTGCTAACCCTGGGAGTTCTTCTGGGAAGACATCTGCAAACTCATTAACTACTGGTATATCTGATAGTTTTCCAGCCTCTTGTCATGTGTCCACCACATGAGCAACATAACCCTCACATCCTTTCTTTAGCAGTTCATAACATTTTGTAGCAGAAATCAAACATGTTGGAGTGACATTTCGTTCCCCAATAAATTTAAATTCAAGTTCACCCGGTAACCAAAACACTACTTCCTTTTTAAAGCAATCTAAACATACATGATATGAGGCTAACCAATCCATACCCAGTATCACATCAAAGTCGCGCATATCGAGAGGTAATAAGTCAACCAATAACTCATTTTCACCTATTCGCACCACGCACTCCCTATACACCTTATCAATAAAAACCAATCCCCCCACTGGAGTAATGATCGCTAAACCAGAATCTAACGATGATAATGGCTTATTAAGATGCAATAGATAAAGAAGAGATACAAAAGAATGTGTAGAACTAGGATCTATCAACACATAAGCATCTTTATCACAAATAGAAAGTGTACCTGTCACTACATTAGGCATAGCTTGTGCATCTTGTTGCGTCAGTGCAAACACTCTGCCTTGGCCTTGGTTTTGAGACACGCCTCCTTTACCTCCCCTGTGTACTTTCGGTGTAGAAATCCTGTCTCCTACTATCACACTCCCAACTGAAGTTGTAGCTCCCATCGCTGGACAATTCTTTCGTAAGTGCCCCGGTTGATGACAATGGAAACACAAAGGTGTCGTCTCAGCTATTGTACACTCTCGAGACATGTGCCCTTGACCACCACATCTAAAACAAAACACGGCCCTGGGTCCCATCGCAGATACATTTTCTGACTGACTCATCCCAGTCCTTCCACCTCGAGCCTGAAATCTTCCACGTGCACTTCTATTATTTTTAAATTCTTGGCCCTTAGGTACTCCTCGTGATACACTCTGACTTGAGGTTCCCGTATCCCATCCATATGATATTATACCATCATGTCTAGCTTTCTTCGAGTGTTCAGCTTGCATTTCTTTCATTGACTTTTCTGACACCATGGCCCTATCCACCAAGTCCACATAATCTATGATCTTTATATTAGCAACCATGCTTTTTGTATCTACACTCAGCCCAGTTTGAAACCGATCACATTTACTTTCTTCTGTCCTCACCAAGTCAGGTGCAAATCTAAATAAGGATATAAATAAAGCTTCATACTCTGCCACTGTTCGGTTCCCCTATTTCAACGTAATAAATTCTTCCTCTTTCTCTTTCCTATAAAGCCTTGGAAAATATTTTTCAAAGAACACCTTCACAAACCTCTCCCATCTAATTTGTGGAGGATTTATTGGCACCACTCCCCCAATTGTAGTAAGTAACCTTTTTGTAGCATCCCACCATAACTTTGCATCATCCTCTAACCTAAAGGTTGCTAACAAAACCTTTTGTTCATCTCGCACTTCCATCACCTTGAATATTGTTTCCATCTTTCTAATCCACCCATCTGCCACTAACGGATCAGTAGTCCCAATAAATGCTGGAGGATTTAACTTCATGAACCTCTCATGCAATTTATCCTTATCCCCGCCATGTTCTCCACCCCTTGTTTGTTCCATTAACTGTGCCACAGCACGTAATATTCTTCCCACATCATCAATAGGTTGTTGTTGCACCTCTGGTTCCTCCACTTCAATATGTCTATGTCCTTGTTGACTATTAGGAACATAAGATGCCTCACCCTCTGCTCTATCATGTGGCTCGTGTGGATCCATCACTCACTACAATATAATTAACTTAAACAAAATACAATAGCAGCAATTTATTATTAACATTGTTAGTCAAAATCCAGACACATAGCAAACTGACTTTCTAGTGTCCACTGCCAATCTAGACCCTCACACCCTGTCCAGAACCTAATAACCACACTCTGATACCAAGTTGCCACACCCCGACTTAATTAAGTTAAACTTATCCTTTTTAATTAGAGATAAATTTGCCTTAAACAATAAACAATGCTTTAATTTAAATCTCTAAGGAAAAATAGCATGAGATTTTTTTTCTTTTTCAAAGGTATGTGTAGATGAAAACATAACTACATTTACCTGTAACCTATAAGTACTACACAACTTTACATAACCAAGATCTTTAGTTTAATATTTACACAAAAAGATTCTTGATATTCAAACCATACTAGATATCTGTCACTCCCCCGTTTTAATGTCCTAATTTGGCAGTGAACTCCACACGATAGGCATACCTGAAACATAACATTATAGGAGTGTAAGCAACACAAGCTTAGTGAATGACCATATTCCACCCATATAACCATTTAAATAACCATTTTTGTTTTCTAATGTTATAACCCAATAGGAATTGTGTAACTCTCGCAAGCCTGGACTCGCCAGTCCAATTAACTCCCAGTTAATGGGGAACACAAATTCCCATAATTAGGCCCGAGTACAACAAACCTTTAAGTTGGATTAACGGGGCCGCTGCATCCCGTAGGACTCACTAGTCCTTAACATTAGATAAAGGACACGCCAGTCCGTATCATTATATAACATCGCTTAACATTTTTAATCATATGCATATGTTTCCTAAATACAACATCACTCCCATAAGCATTTTAACACATGTATTGAACTACACATTTCCATATGAACATATAATCATCTATATTTCATCGTACAGGTCACTCACCTTGGATTTGGTGCTAATATTAATACCAAACTACTTCCTTGGTATGGTAGTATTAGCTGCTTCCCCACCTAACAATTCAACGTCATTAGTATCTGAATACACCAATTAACCTTAAACCTAGTAATACATCACATCATTTGGTCAATCAGAAATAACTAAGGAGGAAATAAATATGATACTTCACATTTATATAACACCCAAGTACTTAGGGTTCTAACACAATTTACAGAATTAAATTACCAATTCGCTAGACAAGGTTATGCCTATTTTATTACAACCTTTTCCAAATCTTTTCTCAAGAAAAACAGCAACACAACTTCAACTTCCTGGAATTTTCATAATTTTTATACAACATAACTTTGCATGATATTCCACCCAGTATCAGTAAACACATTGAATAATACAAAATTAATGTTTCATAATTTTTAAGGCTCATTTTCTATGTCGAGCAAAACGTCAAACACCTGGTATCCATTCGTGCTCCTTTAGGGCAGATTTTAAACCAAAACTTCAAACTATCACCAAAGGTTCATTCCTTGGTATTTTTGCACAATTTTCGGATATGTTATACATGTATGAGTCTATTTTACTCTCCAACTAGAATCACTAAATTCCAATAAGTATTACATGATTTATACCATTTTTATCACAACTAGGTCGAAAAGAATATTAAAGCATAACTTAACATTTTTAAGCATACATAACTTCCACCTTGAGTATAAATCGTGGAAACATATAATAAACAAGTTTTAGCAGATATATACATCATAAGCATGAATTTTATAAATCAAAATGCTTTACGAAAAATGATGTAAATCTAGGACTTTAAAGTATGCATTTACGATCCTAGCATCAGTTCTAACTTATGTTCTTAACCCATTCTTTATTTTAATACACTTAGGCAATATGGGTATCATTAAAATACTAATAAAAATCAGAAACAAAAATATACCAAGTGTAGAACTCATCCATGTGATCAACTTTAATAAAGAAGTAATTACCTTATGAGGATTCCTCGATTTATAGATTTTTTTCTAAAGATTTCTTCCTTAACTTTCTTCTCTTTCTCTCTCTTTAGGCAAAACTTGTTATTTCTTGTGAGGAAGAAGACATAACTCTAATTTATAATCAGAAATACGTTTTAAAGTGGTCCAATAACAATAGAGGTAGTGGTAGCGGGTGATTGGTTGGACGAAAGGTCGAATTAAACAATTCTATTAATGACGCATTTGTCCCACCTTGGTAAAATCACCATAACTCACTATCACGGGCCCCGACTTACTCCCTCTTTGTGTTTACGCGCAGATAACGTATACATCTACAACTTTCATATTTTGGGTTTTCCAAAAATCATAAAACTAGTACGCCTAATTTGGGCTCGAACAGGAAAGTAGCAATTTACCGAAAATCTCAAAACTTTCACATTTGGCGACCAAACATTACCAATTTCGCACCAACACCCTAATTTACTTTTATAAACATAATCATGCATTAGAAACATATTTTATGATTCATTTAACCACATAACTAGTCATATGCTCTATACATATTATCCTCGATCATAAGCTCGATTAGCATCTAATATAAACCACATATATATCACATGAGCATGCATCCCCTAAACATGATAATTAACATGTTTAACACACATAACTAATTTATAACTAATAACTAATAGCTTATACTCAATCATGCAATTAACCTTCCTAATCATGTGTTAGGGCCTTACAGATAGGGAACACCCACCACCATTACCCTGCACAATCGAGGAGGCTGTTAGTTGTTGCAATTCCATGGTTCAAGGAGGAACGGTTTATGAACCTAAGGGCATCCCCGTTGTGGAGCCAGATGTGGCAACAAGAGCGGATCCTAAATATTGTCAGATCCATCGAAAGGTGGGTCATCCAATGGAGACCTGTTTCACGTTGAGAAAGATTATCAGTAAGCACATGAAGACAGGGACTTTGCAGATCCCTCAAGAGAACAACGTGAATGTTAACCCCCTCCACCCGCACGGGGCGAATTTAGTGATTGCCTATGATTAGGAGGCAGAACGGGAGACAAGGGAACTTGATTTCCAATGAGATTACTTTGAATATACTTTATAAGATTGCATAAAGGGCATGGCCAATGTGGTCTTTGCCTACGATGTGGCAAGTGCAAGGGACGCAGAGGAGGTATACAACCTGGAAGGAGGGGACATGGACCCAAGTTTAGAGTATCAAGTTGTTTCGCTATCACCCAAGTTCTCGTGGTTCTATGACCAAGTGGGGATACCGAAGGAAAGTCGTTTGGAGATAACGCATGGAATTTTGGATATCGCAAAGAAGAACGCAGTACCCTCGTAACGATGGAAAGGGCCCATGGCCAGACTAGTGATAAAGTTCTTGTTCGAAGTAACTTTTAGTGATGCTGATAGAACCGTGAGATTCCCACACAAGAGGACCCTATATGTAATGGTAAATATCAATGGGTTAAGCTTCATAAGGGCACTAATGGATGGAGGTGTATCGATAAACATCATGCCTATCAGTTCCTTCCAGATAGCTAACATTTCAGAGGAAAGACCGATACCAATGCCTTTGATGATTTTTGGTTACGAAAATTAATCATCCAAATCCATCGGGACGTGAATGTGTGGATCGTAATGGGAAACCTTACCTCACACATCAAGTTTCATGTGATTGAAAGTACCACTTCCTACCACTTACTGATAGGGAGAGTATGGATGCACAACCAGGGCTTGTTCCCTTTGACATATCACCAATGTGCAAAGGCAAACGTTAAAGGGGCTGAGATCATCATACGGGCCACTAAGATGCCTTTTGCCATCTAAGAATCTCATTTGGTAGATGCATCCTTTTACACAGAATTGGAGGAAGATGTCAGGGTGCTGACAAGAAGGATGAAAGGAGAAAGAGTTCCAAGGCAACAAAGGGACAAAGGGAAAAGTAGTAACGGAAGAAGTTCACTTAGCTAACCCCAAGAAGAAAAATCTGTCGAAGCAACTTAGAGACGGGATGAGACCGAGGATGGATCCGATGGATCACGAGACCCAACGACAGAGTGTGCTGATCAGATTTTCAGGGAATATGTTGGCTGAGGCTTCGAGAGAAAGGAAAAGAAAGGTTGTTATAATGACGGGAAGACAGTGTAAAAAGAATATTACTGAGGATCAAAGAGTGATCTATCTTTTATAAGGGTGTGAGCGGGCAATCAAAGAATTCGATTTAGAGGCTGACCCGATATATGAGTGCTTCTGGGTGGATCAGCAATGGCAGTACATGGTCATCGATAACTCAAATATGTAGGAGTTTATGGAAGATGTAGACGAAGAACCAAATTATATGATGGATCACCCGAAACCCCAGGTGCAAGAGTTGGAGCAGTTGAACCTAGACGAAGATGGAGAAGATACGAGGCTCGTCTTCATTTCGAAGGACCTGAGCGTAGTAAGGAGAGAAGCCTTGATTTAGTTAATTCAGGAATTCAGGGATGTCTTTACATGGAAGTACACATAGATGGAAGGGTTAGATGAAAAGGTTACTTGCCACAAACTAAACATTGTGCCTTCAGCCATACCGGTAAAGCAAGCCACAAGAACATACAAGCCAGAGATAGATCTAAAGATTAAGGAGTAGATCCAATGGTTGCTGACAATAGGGTTTATTGAGCCTATCCAGCATCCTTTATGGCTTTTAAGCATTATTCCAGTTGGAAAGAAGGATAAGAATCAAATAAGGATCTGTGTAGACTTCAGAGACATAAACAGAGCTTGCCCAAAAGATTAGTTCCTTCTACCTTCCATTGATAGCCTCATTGATGCGATGGATGGTCATGAAATGTACAATTTCATAGATGGGTATGTGGGGTATAACCAGATCAAGATGGATCGGACTGACGCAGAGAAAACGTCATTCTGGACCCCGTTAGGCAACTTCATGTACAAAGTGATGTCGTTTGGGTTAAAAAACGCTGGGCAACGTATGAAAGGACGATGATGGACATTTATCATGATTTCTTCCACAAATTCCTAGAATTCTATGTGGATGATTGGGTCATCAAATCGAAGAAGGAAGAGTCCCATATGGACGACCTAAGGAGGGTGTTCATTCGCTGCAGAAGATACAAGCTGAAGATTAACCCACTAAAGTGTGCCTTCGGGGGTCACAATTGGGAAGTTCTTGGGGTTCATGGTAGATCGACAGGGAGTACAGATGGACCAGGACAAGCAGTGAGCTATCCTCGAAATACCATGCACAAAAACGACGAAAGAGCTCAAAAGTTTCCTCGGTAAAGTCTCCTACCTCAGGAGATTTGTGCCAGGGTTGGCCGAGATAACTCACCCGTTGATGGAGCTACTGCAAAGTTCAAGTGGGAGGAAGTGTAAGGACATTTTTCTCATGTCCGATATCTTACATTTGTGTATGTCGTATGCCGCTACAAAAGGCACGTCACTACACGATCTCACATGACGGCCTCAATCTGAATTTCGGGAATGAAACATTCAACATCTCCATCAAGTGTCCCACATTCTGCCTCAATAACTTCACATTCCATGATTTTAGGGATTTTATGCAAGTGGTACGCAAGAGAAGTCAAAATAATGAAAGAAGGCAAGATAGGAAAGTTCAAGGGCATTTTGGTAATTTTACAGCCACCGTACGGAGGTCCGGTCAACTGGAAATTTGAAGATCTCAACTACACGAAGATACTTGAAGAAATGGCTCCTAAATTTGAGCTACGGTGAAGGAGTTATCGCCCTTTGAATGGAGAAAATTTTGAGAAAGTCCTTAGAAGAATGCTGAGTTTTTCAAGCCCAATCCAGCGAAGTTTCGCGAACCGAACAGTGAACCGGTTTGGGGGGTGAACCGGTTCGGGGTACATGGTGAACTGGTTCGGGGTACATGCACAGAAACAGTCCCACCGACTCAAAATTCTTTTGGTTTCCTTATAAAAGCCAACTTCGGGGGAGTTATTTTTTAAGACTTTGAGAGACGTTTTTGAGAGTCCAAATACATCAAGTCTTCATACTTTTGAGTCCCAAAACTCATGTTTTGATTCACACATCATTGCCATATCTTTGTGAATCCTTTGGAAACCCAAGAACACAACTTTGGTTTTGTTCATACATTGTGGAGAAGCCGCTCTCTTCTTCATTTCTGCTCACCTGGAGTTCCTGAGGGAGATTCCAGCCGACGACACCAGAATCGACACCTGCGGGTATTTCTGTATCACGCTTATTTTTCATTGTAATCCGTGTAACCGTATCTTACAAAATTATAGTGAAAAATAAAAAGGTTTTGCCACTTTGAGGGATTTTTCCTCACTTGTGTGTGTTTGAATGTTCTTACATGATTTCATCTTATTCAATCACACTTAGATGCATGGTTAGGATTTAATTTGAAAAACTGAGTTTAATTAAATAATTTCTTAATTTGAACGCAAGCGCACTCCTTTCAAGAAGCACATCCGGAGTATTTGAAAAGGTTGAAGTAACTGCTGACCTCTCCACAGACGATGATTCCTCCAAAACTTGGAATGCCGTTGCAACTCTACCTTACGTCTACCACCAGGTACATCGCAGAATTCTTGGAACAAGAGGTCAATGGGCAATAAAGACCAGTCCACTACTTGAGAAGGATCGTATATGGACCAGAGGCAAGGTACAGTGATGTAGAAAGGCACTGTTTAGCCTTCGTATTCGTAGCACAAAAACTTAGGCATTATATGGTATCTTTCACGATTCACATCGTGACAAGGTTTGATCCAATTAATTTTTTGTTGGCAAGAACTATCTTGATTGGAAGAGCATCTAGGTGGTTTCTCATCCTCTCAGAGTATGACTTAAAGTGCATGGTTCCTCGCATAATCAAAATCCAGGCGTATGCGAACTTGTTGGCAATTTTCCCATCTGGAGTATTTGAGACACCCCGAGAGGACATCCTGGGGGGTGACCTGCAGGAAACTTTCCTGGAGACTGATCTTAAAGAATGGAAAAAGAAATTTGATGGTTCTTCGGTAGAGAAGAAAGGAGGAGCATGGGTTATTTTCTCTAAAGGAAAGGATGAATTTTGACTTTCCTATAAATTGGATTTCCCTTACTCCAATGACGAAGCAGAGTATGAGGCGTTAGTACTTGGGCTACTAGAGTCCCTTCGAAGGGTCATCCGTTCACTACGTGTCAAAGGTGATTCAAACTTGGTAGTTCAACAAGTGAAAGGGGATTATGCGTTGAAGCACCTCATTTTAACGCCCTACAGAACGATCATTCAACAGCTAATTGACCAGTTCCATCAGGTCAAAATAAGAAGACATCATATAATAATGAACCGACATACTGATGCCTATGCCACCATTGCGCAAAAGCTTATTATGAAGACTGATACATCTACCGTGGTGATCCAACTAAGAACAACCCCATCGATCATACAGTCAATCCTACCTATGGAGGGAGATTCATATTGGAGAGGCGAGATCAGAAAACAATTAGAGTCTAGGGAAGGAAAGATGGAACTGAGAGAGCTAGCGTAGTACTTCGTCAATCATGGCAACTTATACTTCAGGAACGCAGGAGGATGGTTATCAAGGTGTGTTGTCCCGGAAGAGGTAGAACAAAGCTTGAGGAAGATGCATGAGAGCCACTGCGAAACAACAGAGATCTCTTTGTACAGAAGAATCCAAAGGGGAGGATATTTCTAGCCAATGATGAAACAAGATACAACTGAGTTACAATCGAGGTGCGATAAGTGTCAACTCTTCTTTCAAGCATATGAATGTCACTTCGTTGAGACTCAAACAAACTAGAGGCAGCCTTATATTAACTTCATCAAAGACGGAGTGGTTCATATGGAGAAAACAGATGCGATGGGACTCAAACGGAGGGACCCACAGTTCTATGTCCAAAATGAACAACTCTATCGGAGAGGATACTTCAACAGGCCGTTGAGATGCATCAAGAAAAATTAAGTAGCTTAAGTATTGAAACAAGGTCACGATCCACCTCACATCGGAGGGGAAAAGCTATATGATCAACTAATGACCTTGGGGTACTATTGGCCAAATATGGAGAAGGACTCTACCGAGTTTGTGCGAAAGTGCAACGCGTGCCAGCTGCATGGGAATATGACCCATTCTCCTTCGGTGGATCTAAATTATTTGGCTACTCCCTATCCATTCCACACTTGGGCATCCGATCTGGTAGGAGAGATACACCCTTCATCAAGATAAAATATCTCGATATTGGTGGCATTGGAATGCTTTACAAAGTGGGCCGAAGTGATACCTCTCAGAAGAGCAACGAAGAGTGTGGTGGTTAACTTCATCAGAGAATACATGATTTGCCATTTTAGAATCCCGAAGGTCATCCTCTCCGATAATGGAACCCCTTTCGTCAACAAAGAGGTAACGATGATCACTGATAGATAATCCATCGTTCATCATACTTCAACGGTGGCATATCCTAAGGGAAACGGACAAGGCGAAGCGACTAATAAGACTTTGTTCAATATCTTGGCCAAAACGTTAGAAGACTTCCCAGGATTATGGGATGACAAGATCCCAGTAGTACCATGGGCCTACCGAATGACTAAGAGAAAACCAACAGGATACACACCGTTATCCCTCATGTACGATGCCGAAGCAATCCTGCTAGTAGAGTTGGAGGTTCCTTCTGCTCATTATGCCCTATGAAGCAACATGCTCCCTCAGAGTAGACACGTACAGTTAGAGGCGTTGGACGAACACAGAGACAATGCGATGCAACATTTCCAAATGTACACGAAGCAGCTCTCAAGGGCATATAATATCTTGGTGAGACCAATGAAGTTCATTCAAGGAGACCTCATTCTAAAAGCAACGGTGAAGCACATCAGGGGGCTTCCTCTACCTAAGTTTGCAGCGAATTGGGAGGGACCTTTCATTGTGAAGGAGGCTCATGATTTAGGTTACTGTTTAATTTCAAAGATGGAAGAAGATAAACCATTTAAGATTAATAACAAATGGTTGAAGGTCTATTATGTATAAGTGAGTAGCCTTAGAAAGATGATGTATCTAGTTTTCATGAATATATAAGACGTTTTTGAAGTTATATTGTTGGTTGCAACTAAAGTGAGATGGAAAATCATAATACTTTATTTTTTATAAGTAGTTATAACACAAAGATGACAAGAAAACAAGATAATTTTTTTTTTATCTTTCATTCATAAATTGAGGAGAGTATTACAAAATTGGGAACTGCCCAAGAATTACATGAGAATAAACCAAAAAGTTTGTACAAGTGATTGGGGGGGATCATTGGCCTAGGAGGAACCATAAGTATGGGGCAGATAAAGAGTCCCCAGGCAAGCCCGAAGAAGCTGTCAAGCATGCCTGCTAGCCGCTGATAGAACCATCCAACCTCATTTAAACTTGAGCCCGCTCGAGAAGCAATTTCTCTCGTTTCAACTTAGCCAGACTAAGAGCTTCCTCGATGTCCTCCACCTCTCTATTTGTAGCTTCCAGTAGACGGGTTAACTCGTCCAGTCGCGCCTCTTTAATTCGTTGCGTTTCCAAGTGCTTCTGCAGCAGCTCCCTCTGGCTTTCCAACTGCTGACTCTTTAAAGTTTTCAACTGCCCGATCAACCAATTAAATTGGAAACCATCTCTGCCCAACTCCTTCAAATACCCCAAGAATTGATTTGGGAGGGGACTAATGACATTTGCATTAGGGATATTGACAAGCTCAGTAATAAAAGTTGCCATGCCTTGAAGCCTATGGCTCATCACTGAAATGTTTGAACGAAGACAGTCAACAATAAAAGTGTCAGGATGGTTAGTAGCAACCCATTCAATCACCAAACGATGGCAGACAGGTATTTGAGGCGAGTGGAGAAGAACCATGAGGTAAAACTCATGAGGAGCCAGTGTAGGAAAAGGAAGATCACAACTGAATTTGCTATCAGCCGGAGCACCCATCGTAGAACCTTCGTCGTCATGACTTGATTCCTCAAATACAGCTGGTTCTGGATGAGGGGAGACGATAGGCGAAGGAGCTGGTTGAGATTGCTCTTCATCACGAGGGGACTCCCTAGCAACCTGAGGGAAGAATAGTGAAACAATGAGTTCAATGAAAAATCTTAACAAGTTGTTTTCATTGTTAAGTCACCGTTATAGGTGGAGTTTATGAAAAATCTTAGCAAGTGATTTTCATTGTTGAGTTACCGTTATAGGTGGAGTTTACAGAAAAATCTTAACAAGTGGTTTTCATTGTTAAGTCACCGTTATAGGTGGAGTTTACAAAAAATATTAGCAACTGGTTTTCATTGTTAAGTCATCGTTATAGGTAGAGTTTTATGAAAAATATTAACAAGTCGTTTTTATTGTTAAGTCACCGTTATAGGTGGAGTTTTACGAAAAATCTTAACAAGTGGTTTTCATTGTTAAGTCACCAATATATGCGGAGTTTACGAAAAAAATCTTAACAAGTGGTTTTCATTATTAAGTCACCGTTATAGGTGGAGTTTATGAAAAACCTTAAACAAGTGGTTTTCATTGTTTGAACGTTCGAAAATGAGATTCTTCTAACAAAGAGGTTGCACATTGTCAAGATAAAAGATAAACACCACAAAACAAAGAGAAAGTGGAGAAATACCTCAACAACTGTTGGAGCGATAATGGGAGATGGGAAAGAAGCTGCAACGGTAGGCACTATAGTGGGCAAGTTCATCTTCTCAAAAGTCTTGCAGAACCCTCAGTTAGAGGAAATTCAGACAGAGGAACCTCAACACTTGATGAAGCTCCTACTTCAACAAAAGGAACTAGGGCCAAGGTTGGGGGTGGGCTTGAAGGGGCTATTCGATCTTCCACAGATACATCATCCCTTATAGGGGCAGAAGAATGACCATGGTGAGTAGATAAGCCAAAGGTAGCCCTAGTAACGGGTGGAGTCCCGAGGGATGACGACAGAGTTAAGCCTGGAGCAAGATGGGAATATCAAACTAAGTGTTAGAAGCAAGGCACATTACAGAAAAAAGGTGCAAAGTGCACATTCAACTTACCTCAGTAATGTTGGCAAAAGGGGAAAACTCAGAGATGGGCCTTAATAGTGGATGCTGAAGAAGGAAATCAACCAGCACAGAAGCTAGTAATGAGGCAGCTTCAACTTGAAATACATCAAAATATCTAGAAGATTAAAAAAAGGGAGAGGGATAGGAAAGAAAGATCTAAAAATGTTTAGAACTTGTTACCTCCGTAGAACTTTGCAGAATTGGAACGATATCTAGAGGAACCTCCAACCGGGGGTATGACTCAGAATAAGTTGGAGGAGCTCCCTCTGGCTGAGAGTAAACTTCCAGAGGGTCAAGAGTAACAACAACCTCTTTAGTATCCTCCATCGTGGGTCGGGAGACCAAACGACGAGAATAAGTGAGCCCAGTCATGGGAGAATGGGGGAAGTTACATCAACGTAACCACTCCTAAAGTGTCCCCCATGAAAGGACTCACAAGAGGGTTAGGTCTTTCTTCTTCAGCTTCCTGAACCAAGTTGCTAAGAGTTAGACAAATACAGTTTGTTATAAAAACAAAATCAGGAAAAAAAACACATGTATACCTCTGATCCAGGGAGAGAGTGGGACGATATCACCATTAGAGAGGAAGGAGGGGAACTAGCTGGTGAAGACCTCTCCGTGGGATGGTGCTCAACGATAGGACAGTCATCCAATGCCATAACTCTAACAACAGAAGAAGTTGGGGTGAGATGTACATCAAGAGCTCATTTCTTCTGGGACTTAGTACCCAGAGTCTTTTTCCTCATACCAGCAGCACCAAGATATGGAGGAACCCTTGAGGAACATATTTGGTGGTAATAGCAGGAAAGTGGGTGTAGAGGAAACCCGTTAAGATAATGGTATTGGCAAAATTATCCAGATTGTAACGGCCAAAGTACCGTTCCATTCAAGGTGGGTTCGATCCAACCAAGTATAGAGGGATCCCAATGCAATGGTGGCCAGAGGAAGATTGAAACCTCTGGACAAAATAATGGAGATGTTTATGAGGTCCCTCATAGGCTGGTCGTTGGGTTTCCCAGTCAAGAAGAAAGGGGAAAGAAACACAAGAATATAGGTTGGTAATTCTAAAGATGTACCTTTACCCTTGCCTGTGACAGAAGTGGCGTCCTTCGCAGTAGGAGCTTCGGAGAAATAGTTAATTAGGGGAGTAAAGGTAGCTTTGTTGGAAGACCCAGTGCAACGGTGGAAAATCCGATCCAGCTCAGCTCAATCAGCCATTTCTTCGGCATCCAAGGCCTCATCAAGATAAGTAAACTCACCCATGGGTTCCAACCCAAGTAGCTCACAGACATCTTCCAATGAATTGGTGAACTCTCCCAGGCAGCAAAGAAAGTGTGAGTTGTGATGTTCCATCTGGAGACCAACACTTGGAGTGCAGCGTTGTGCTTAGAGAGAGTGAACTCCCCAAACCAGTTGTCTCGGTGAAGACCAACTTTGGCAAGATCTGCAGTGTGGGAGCTCTGCATATGTGCATGCCAGGCGAAAAAATGAGGTGGAGATCCCCCAGTTGCTTCGAAATTGATCCGGGAGCAAGGAAAGTCACCTCGATCCAATCTGAAGCACAGAGTCCCCTCTGGAGGAAGAAAACCCCATTTGGATGATTCTTCATCTTCATCACCCAACAGCAAAGGGTCATACTTGGCTGAAAAACTACAAGTCTTGCATGCATCAGAGAACTCATCATCTTTGCCAAAGATGGAAAACCGGCGATAAAACCGCAGTTGCTCTCGGCGAGCAACATCCAAGGCGATGGCGCCCACAGTGGCAGCGGAAGTAGAGGTGATAGCAGTGGAGATTGGCTGAGCACTGGTGTTGGTAGCCTTGGGGACGCTCGAAGAAGCCATAGCAGGTGGTAATGAAAGGATAAGCTTAGTGAATAAGACATATGGGCGAAATTGGAGTAGTATGGCCACAGGCGGCAGTGAAAGAAACGATAGAAGAAAAGAAACCACAGAAAGCCTTGATAGCAATGGAGGTTTGAGTTTTTTCTCTCTCTAAGTTCTTTGAGAGTGGAAGAAGACGAAGACGAAGTAAGGGAAATATCCAGGTGTTTTGAATAATGGACGTTTGAAATCCTTTAGTTCGCCTTTTTTTTAGTTTCCCATCACTGCACGTGTAAAGCCGCCGAAAATGATTTCAAGCGAACACGTGGCACTTCGGGAAGTGTTATGACAGTTGAAAGACGACACCACATCATTAATTAAGTGACGCGTGGGGATTAGAAAGGGTTTTCTTCCAAAACAAGTTTGAGTTTGGCGCCAGAATGTTTGCCAGACATATCCAATATCCCACAACACAGAAGTCGTCCTAACAGTTTAAAGCACCCCGATGTCCCCTCACCACAAGCCCAAATGGATTTTAACTTTGACTCAACTATACTGTACAAACGGCATGAAACAACACAGACAGGGGAGAATTTCACTTCTGAAGAGTCGGAACGAATAGTTAACAGGCTCCCAAGGCATTTCAGGAAAATTTCAAATAGCGAAGGAAGAACAGACAGAACGGTTGAGGCTCGACGACAGGAAAAAGTTGCGATGTCTCTTCGTCAATCACCGACAGGTCACAGTGCTTTGGTTCAGGTACATCGGGGATAATTTTACATTTTCTTGGAAATGATAACGGCAGAAGTTGTAACGAAGACAGAATAGCTAGAATTTCTTCACAAATAGAAGGTCCATCGGATTGACAAGTTTTCATGCAGACATTACTTGTTCCCATAACAAATCTCTACACGAAGGGGCAAATGTAGGGGTCTTGAAGATAATCTCGAAATTAGAGATAATCCCCCCCAGCTAATACAACAGACTCAAGGGATTAAGGCAGCGATGCAGCTCAGCAAAGGAGCCCAAGCGATGCAGTTCAGCGTGGCAGCCCAAAGAGAGCTTCCAGTGAAGAAACTGGCCGAGAGAGCTCATCCTTTAGTTCTATTATTTTACTTAGTCTTGTTGTATCCTCTACTGATATTGACTATGAGCTGTAACGATTATAATATTATTTAGTGAGGTCGAATGGTACTTGCGAGAGACCAGGCCTGGCAGGGCCTGGGAGAGCTTTCATGCTCTATCAAACGACCTTGCCGTGGGAACTTCAGGGGGACTTGGTTTGGAGGATTGAGAAGTGAGATAACGTTGGGGTCTGTCCTGACCATATTAGATACACCTGGTAAAACACCAAAAGACCTTGACCGTGGAACCTTGGGCGATGCAGCCTTGAGTTCCATCATGCATTGAGTTGTGAACCACCTGTGCCCTCTACTTAATGTCACATCTACTTTAGGTGATGTTACTAGCCAGCTAAGAAATATCAAATGTGCACTTGAGTAAACCACTGTGGTATTTGGGGCTGTCAGATAGTGGCGGGCCACCTCTGTGACGACAGCCTCTTGATGCACAGTGGTTAGGCAAAAGGTATGTCTTGGCATTTAATATTTATGACGTGGAGCTGACTAGTCCATCAGGTATTTAATGTTTGTGACATAAACTATGAGGGATGTCTTTCACAGTTGTAAAGGACTGAGGCATCTCGGGAGTGGTGTGGGGGTTATTTATTGACCTCAACCACTTCTAGGATAAGAGAGTTCCCTTTTCTAGAGATTTTGGCTAGAGAGAGATTATCATTAGAGAGAAAGAAGTTATTGCAAAACCAGAGCCCTAACTCATCCACCATTGTCATTTACTACGAAGCTTTTAATATCTGATTGGAGAACTTTGAAGGTTGGTGTGTTTGGCTGCCTGCCAAGGTGTATCTAGGGTGCTTACCTCTCTCTCCCTCTAAATGAGTTACTCCTGAGTTCATTATTATCTTCTGAGTTATACACGAGAGATTTATGAGTTCAAACTGAGTTTATCTTTACTAGGTTGCGATTGTGTGTCTTGTGATTAATTAAGAGTGGTCCGGGTTAACTTATTATTACTATGCTCAAAAGGGGTTACACATCCATCTAATCTAAATTACCCTCTTACAGACTCATATCAAGATCAAAAGGTGTCAATATTTTGGCTAAGGTGCGCAATCAAGTACGGGTGGGGGTCTTCTTTTTGAAAGTGAAGAAGTTACGAGCTTTCCGAATGTTCAACATGAAGAGAAAGTGAAAACTGTTATCATTACGACTCCAAATATTTTCAATAAGCCATTCTTGAAAACTAAAATATGTACCTCTTTGCCAATTGTGCGATGTGAAGATGTGAAACCATGTTTCCCGTGTAACATGACAACCACGAAAAATGTGTTCAATGTCCTTAATGTTATGGCACATGTCGCGATCCTCATTATTTTTGAGGTCCCTAACCATTCTATGATGGTTTGTTAAGATTTTATCGTGAAAGATTATCTAAACAAAAGTTTTGAGTTTTTGAAGAATTTTTAATCTTTATATATTTCTCCAAGCCTCATATGGTGGGGTGTTTAAATCTATGTCAACAAGTGAGGCGTAGCAAGATTCATTGGAAAATATCCCATTTTCATTTGGTCCCTAACTAGGTCTATAGATCTTAGAAGCCACTTTAGGAAGGGGTGTACTGACAATACCCCTAATTATATTACTAGTGAAAAGGTCATTTATCCTCGGGATGTCCCAAGTTCACTCATTAGTAATTAGGGAGCTAACAAAAATAAAATTTTCTCTACTAATATCACCTGATGGTTTATTTTTCCCACCCCACACCACCAGTCATCGTAAATGTGGCTTAAGCTCCCATCTCCAATAATCCATTTAGTGTTTTTGATGAGTGTATCCTGACACTCAAAAATAAGGCAGAACAGGCAGCCTCTCCGTAGCACTAAGTTTAATGTCTTTAGCCTTACATAAAGGTACTCACCCTAAATATGGAAACTACGATATAATGGGGTAGTAGAGAAGTAGGCCTGTAAATTGATCCAGAAAGGCCCGAAGGTCATCCATTCGGCCTGCTACTTTTGGGTCGAGCTTTATTTGAGTTTGAGCTGAGCCGAGCCGAGCCAAGCCTAAGACAAAATTTCAAGCCCGAATGAATTTTGGGTCGAGCCTGAGCCTATCTTTGTCATGCCCGAATTGGGCCCGATGCCGAACATTGAATATATAAATAAATAAATAAATAATTTTATATAATACAACATATTTATGTTAACTTATTCGATATGTATGAGATTTAATTGGCCTTGGTAGGTTTCACAGTTACTTCCCCTGTTTTAATTTAATACATTTCATAATTATATATTTTATTTCACAAAATATAAATAGATTTTGGTATGTACATTTTCACCATCATGGAAATACAAGGAAAAAAACAATAATTCAAACTTTTTTACCAAAAAAATTGGAATAAGTCGTCCTCGTAATTGGCCGAGAAGCCCGTAATATTTACTAGTCGAGTTCGGGTTTAGGTGAGAAAAATTAGTTCGGGTCGAGCTTGGGCTTGATCATGGGCAAGGTAGTTATGTCCAAGCTTGAGCAACCCCATGCCCGACTCACCCAACCCGATTTACAATCCCTGCAAGAAGTGATGGTTATGAGAACCACCCCCAAAGAAAACTGAAAAGTCACTCATGGAAGATTGTGTCAACAAGCTCAATGCACTTGAAAGGCAAAGTGCTTAACACGATGAAGGGCATTGATCGACCAAGGGAGTACGAAGGTGAGGTTTTATGGAGGATAGGCCATGGAGATAGTATAATGATGGTATGATCAATTTTGTAACACACTCTCACATTTAAACAAATTTGCAATACACCTCTTATTTGTTAACTATCCATCCAAACTGTTACAACTGTTTATATTTTGCATCCCCCCCCCCCCCCCCTTTCATGGTCAGTGTTGCATTATACCCTCGTTTGAAAAACACAATACACCCCTAAATTCTTAACTCTGCAATTTTTTATTTTTATATAACAAACTTTCAACATCGTATTTTAATAGAATTGAAAAAGTTCCAAAAAAATAAAAAAAAAAGTCCAAAAAATAAGAAATTTTGGAATAAAAATAAAAATGAAAAAGTTCTTATTTGCATATATTAAAAAGTCGAAATAGTATAAATTCAAAAAAGTAAAATATGTCATAATACAAGCGTAATAATTTTAGATAAATCCTAATTGTTCATATTTTAAAAAGATCATAATAGAATAATTCTGAAAAAAGTAAGAAAATATAGGAAAATAAATAAAAATTAATTCAAAATGTAAAAAAACCTAGAAACTTAAAAAAATTATTACACCGATGATCTGTAAGTCTTCAATATTTTTATTTTTATTGAAAAACACTCAATCGACATATATAAAAAATATTTTTTCGAAAAACATTGAAAAAGTTTTAAAAATAATTTTCAAAATTATACTATTTCGGTCTTTTTAAAATATGACCAATTAGGATTTTTCTAGAATTATTATGATTGTTTTTGGACATATTTTACTTATTTGAATTTATATTATTCCGACTTTTTTATAAATGTCGATTACAACGTTTTCGTTTTTAGCTCTATTCCAAAATTTCTTATTTTTTGGACTTTTTCAAATTTTTTCAAACTTTTTCGATTTTTAAAAGAATATATGCTAATGAAGTTTCGTTATATAATAATAAAAAATTGGAGAGTTAACAATTTTGGGGTGTATTATTTTTTTATATAAAAATGGGAGTCTAATAGAAAAATTGGTAATATAAGTAGGTAAAAACAGAAAATGCAAATAGTACTGACAATTCAAATGGATAGATAGATAGATAGATAGATAGATAGATAGATAGATAGATAGATAGATAGATAGATAGATAGATAGATAGATAAATAGATATATAGATAAAAAATAACAAAAAAATAAAATGGAGAGGTATATTGGTTACGTTACGGGTAGGAGGATTTTTTTGGAGTTGCGTGGTGTCTCAAATTGATTTGTGATGGGTTGAACATTTTGTTCAGTTTTTAATCAAGGATGGAAATTTCCGTTTTTTTTAATAAAAAATTTCATCATTTTAATGTTTTTTTTTATCAAGGTTTCTATTTTTTTTAATGATTTTCTAATATTTTATTCAATATTAGTCAAATTGTTAAATATTTTTTCAAAACTTTTTTCTAGATTTTTTTTTGTAATTTGAAAACCACTAACTGTTTTTCTATAATTCCTTGATTTTTTCAAATATTTATTAAATACTTTTTTTATTTTTAATTTCTTATTAAAGTTTGACTGATTTTTTTTCGGGAGATCTTTTTTTCAAAATTTCCTTTTTTCTAAAAAATTATTTTTATGTTTTTTTTATTAAGGTTGTATTTTTTTCTGGATTTTTTTCGTCGGTTTTTACACATATTTCAATATTTTATATTGTTTAAAGTTTTATGTAAATTTCAAAATATTTTTCAATATTTTTTAGACTTTTTAAACTTTTCTTTTTTTTATAATTTCTAGTTTTGAATTTTTTTTCGAATTTTTTAGGATTTTTGAATAAATATTCGTAATTTCTAAATATTTCTGAAAAAAATTGTATTTTTAAATTTTTCTAGGATTTTTGATATTTTTAAAATATTTTTTAATATTTTCATAATTTTCTTTAATTTTTTTTTGTTATTTTATGATTTTATTTTAAGAAATGTATGTTAGGTTGAAAATGCCTTCTTTTCAGTCATGTGCCTCGCACATGCCTAACTTTTCCCTCCGAAACTAACGGAGTTGGACGATAGGCGGTTACTTGTAGATGTTTTTAAAATTTGCGAGGTTAAGACCAAAAAGTGAAAGTTCGGGTGGGTGAAGCATAGGAGGGATCAAGTTTAGGGGGTTCAAAGGTAATTAAGCCTATATGGTTTGTTATCACCCAATCAACGATATTTTCTCTTATCTCATCCCGTTATTGTTTCAAATGAAAAATGCAAAGTTACCAATTTCAAAATAAAATCCCATAAACTTCCAATCAAACTCGTATATAGGCAAACAAAATTGTGAAGGAATATATTATAAAAGATGTTGAAAACATATTACACAAATAATTTAAAGATGCATTTGGTTCCTCTAGTACATGCCCACCATGCCAACGGCACACAGATATTATTTAGCAATAACTGATCCAAAAATTACAACACACAAATTACACAAACACAAACCTCGAGTGTATTCATACACAACTAAACCTACTAGATATGATCAAAGTGTATTTTGTTGTGTCCAACACTCTGAAATATAATTAAAAAAAATAGTGTGGTAATCGACGCAAATAAAACAAAGGTAACACAATAAAAAAACGTAACCATCTTTATTTAAAAACATCGGAATATAATAAACTATATCTAAATGTATGTCGTGTCATGTCAAAATCATAACTCAATTTAATCGTGACATGTCAGGTGTTTGGGCTTTATTCCATTTTTTTCTAAATCTAAATGGGTGACAATGAGGAATCGTGCTAGTCAATTATTGTCATGTTTTTAATACATCGTGTTCGTATGAAGTAAAAACGCAAAGTCGTGAGTTGTCTTCATATTTTTGCCAGGTCTTATTGTTATAACTATTATGTGCCTACGACGTGCTATGATTAATTATAGGTTTCATAGAAAGTCAACCAAATTAAAATAAAATAGTCATTTTACATTATTCCAAGGATAAATTTGTAAATATTAGATGGCAATTAGAGATATTCAAATAAATAATTTCAAGTTACTTGGTTAGAGATATTGCACACTTCAATCTTATAGAGGAAAAGAAACGCAAAAGAAAGAGTTCACATGAGCATTATTGATAGTAACACCAAAACTATAAATGGTCAGATTAGGTGGTGCTTTATTAGGATCTATCCATGGCAATTACAAACAATGTGTTAGGAATCCCTTCCCATTCACCCACGGGTTCAAACAAAACATATACATGGTATAGGGACAAAAGGTTATTGATGTACTTCTATTGTTGTCCATCACATCTATCGAGTTATTTCATCGCTGTCAAACAAAAATAAAAACAAAAAGTTCTTGAATTCCATGGAGAGGATTAACGTGGAATACTATGCCCCTTTGAACAATTCTCAAATATATTTGTAAAACCAATCAATTAAATATGGAAAGAAAAAAGAAAAAAAAAAAGTTAATCATTGTAGGACTGCTCTCCGATGAAACACACAGGGCGACTTGGAATAACCCATATATGAAACATCATTTTTGAATGAGAACCCTAAATCTGAAATTAACGCAAAAAAAATGTATAATAAAATAATGGGTTTAAAACGTTAAGAAGTTAACCCAAATAATCATGACCCCACCAAAAAAGATTTTTTTTTACTTTAATATATTCTTAATTATCAATTTTAGATTTAAATATAATTTTAATTAAAAATTAGTCTTTTTTCCAAAAAGATTAGAAAATCTGTCAAAGTTTAATAAACACGTGTCATTTAAAATGAAAAGTAATTTGAAAATCATAAAAAACCAAAAAAAATGATTAAAAAAACTAAAAGAAAACTCAACAAACTAAAAAATCAAGAAAAGAAAATTTTGCATCTTCTTTGATCCCAGCCCACCCCCACCCCCTTCTCTTGCCAGGCCTCCACCCCAAACCCACCCATCCGCAACACATCCCCTCATCACCGGCAGCAAACCCAATCCCCAGCAACCCCAAAAAAACCAAAGTGTGATAAGATCGAACGAAACCCGACAAAACCAACTCCATCCCCCACCATAAGCTCCACCCTCCTTCCACCTCCAACGCCACCGAAGCTACCTGCAAATCAGACAAAAAACCCACCAAAATATAAGACAAAATATAAAACAAAATATAAAATCTATATTTGTTTTGGTCTTCACAGATTCGTTTAAATTGACTGTCGTTGCTCATTGTGTTGAAAAGAGAGTATATTATTCTTTTTTTTGTATTTTTTTTTTGTGTATTTTCCTTTATAATAAGTTTTTGGATCAATTATTGAATAGTCCCTACTATAAATGTATATTTTTTAAAAAGGACACATATTTTTAATTTAACCCATTTAGTCCCTCAAGCACTTAATATTCTCTTATTTTTAGAGGTCCGCGCCAGCGGCACTCCCTCTCCAAAATATGTGGCAAAGGACTTTTTGAGGCAAAATAAAAAAGCTTGGACTAAATGAGTATTAAAAAATGTTCGAGGGACTATTTGGTATATGTCCCTAAGTTTTTTGATAGACGTCACACCTTAGTTAGATGACAAGTGCCCTCGTCCAATCACGATTAGTCTCGAATTCTATACATGAGAGTAGCCTCTCCATATAAGAGAGTAAGGTCACCCAACATCTGTCTCTTCCAGACTCTATAGTTAGGAGGAGTATGTTTAGATAATCTACTATGTTAAACCAATATTTTTCTTTTAAAATGATTTATACAGTTGGTGATAGTATTTAGCACAATATCATACTACACATTGTGCTTATTTATTTATTTATTGAAGATTGAACATGAAAATATGAGAGATTGTGAATGAAATATTACTCCAGGTCATGAAGCACAATGTTTGTAAGGCCTTTTTTTTTACTTACCACCCGTAATTATGTCGTATTTTGACAAAATAAAAAATCTGAGGTCATAAAATAGTATCCGAAGGCAGATTTAATAAGTCAGCCTCAATACGATTAAGATTTACTTTTTTCCGTAAGGTTGTACTTCGACATTAGTGTTTTGAATAGGAAGCACCGGATCAAAATCTCCTTTTAGAATTCGTTTGTAAAATCTTTACATAACTGAAAAAATTGAAAATAAGAAAACATATGGTTTAAAAATAAATTAGAAGCATAAACATGAAAAACAAACATATATATTCAACAAATAAATATAACATTACTAATAACATTAGAAAAATAATAACCCTAATTTAGTGAAACCTTAAGTTAATTGGACAAAAAAAACATGAAACATGGTAAATCTGAAGAAGGTGTGAAATATATGCATAGAAAGTTACCTTAAAAAAATAATATCCCTTTCCTTTGGTTTTTGGTTGGTTCGGCAGCTTCTCAGACAACTAGTTAGTTTGGTGTGTTTTTGTTCCTCTATACGAAAAAAATAAAGAGAGTGAAGAAATGTGTCATTTACTTGATTAGAAAATGATGTGTATGTGTTTATTAATGGGATAACTAAATCCAAAAAAGGTAATGATATAAAGTAGGTGAGAGCATTGCTTTGTAAAGAGGTGGGTCACTTTAAAAATTAAAAAAAAAAAATACACACAAC
This sequence comes from Sambucus nigra, assembly GCA_949130495.1. NCBI lineage: Eukaryota > Viridiplantae > Streptophyta > Magnoliopsida > Dipsacales > Adoxaceae > Sambucus > Sambucus nigra. The sequence continues at coordinate 526,528,973 of OX422220.1, forward strand.
TCACTTTTTTGGGCAGCATTGTGGTGGAGTAGTTGCCCTCGCTAATGAATATATGGCTCCGCCCCTGTCTCGGATTCTTTCATCTCCATCCCTACAACACACGGTAAAATAAAGTACTACATTAATGAACATGTTTGTCGCCCGAGAGTTCAGTCTAAATGATATTATCCATAACATACGGTAATATTCCTACGGTGTCAATAAATTATTCATTTTATTATTTTACACGTACACATAGTACACAATCATATAATTAATATCACTAATTAATTACCCCCAAATACACTTTACAAATATCATACCACATGCAAAAATGTAATTATTATATAAATTGTGTCAACTTATTATTTCTAAGCCACACCAATAATAATTAGTTTCATTTATTAATTTATTTTTCACTTAATAAATAATAACTATAGTCCATGAAAATACGGAATATTACATCACGGCTGTAATTTTTTAAAATGACTTTCATGTTTTTCAATACACTAAGCTAGCTTACTTTTCAAATTAATATCAAAGGTATTTTCGTTTCAAAACCCAGCCTCACACTTTTAGTAATTGGCTATAGTTAGCCGTGTAATACTATCCAATATATAAATTATGGCAATTTATCATGTGTGTAAATTTTTTGAATTATAATGCTATAGAATTTTATCCTTATAATACTATTCATATGCTCAGAAAATTCAAATACTATATTTGAACTCTTGGGTTTATCTACACCATCAAAATTATATGGTTTGTTATCACCACATCAATGATATTTTCTCTTATATCATCCCTTTATCGTTTGGAATGAAAAATAAGAATGTTACCAATATCAAAATCAAATCCCACAATCTTCCAATCAAACTCATATATAGGAAAACAAAATTGTATCGAAATATATGGCGAAAGATGTATCACACAAACAATTAAAGATGAATTAGGTTTTCTCATAAAAGTGTCAATTTAAAGATGCATTTGGTTCCCCTAGTACATATAGGTGTCAATGGCACATATATATTATTTAGGGCTAATTAATCAAGAAAGTGAAACATACAAATTACACAAACCTAGAGTGTATTTATAGACAACTAAACCTACTACACATGATCGAAGTGTATTTTGTTGTGTCCAACACTTCGAAATACAATTATAAAAAATAGTGTGGTATTCCACACAAATAAAACAAATGTAGTAGAATAAAAAATGTAACCATCTTTATTGAAAAAACATATCAATATAATATACTATATCTAAATACATGCCATGTTGTGCTCGTATCAAAATTATAACTCAATTTGATGCTTTTATCCATTTTTCCCTTTAAATCTAAATGGGTGTGACAATTACGAATTGTGTTAGTCAATTCTTGTCATATTTTTAATGTATTGTGTTTGTATTGAGTAAAAACACAAAGTTATAAGTGGTCTTCATATTTTGACAGGTCTTATTGTTATTACTATAACGTGCCTACAATATGCTATGATTATATTATAGGTTTCAGAGAAATACAACCAAATTAATATAAAAGTGTCATTTTACATTTTTTCAAGATTAAATTTGTAAATATTGGATGGCAATTTGAGTTATTCAAAAAAATAATTTCAAGTTGCTTGGTTCGAGACTATGCACACTTCAATTTTCAAAAGGAAAAGAAACAGTTAACATAAATTGTTGCTAGTAACACCAAAACTATAAATGGTCAGACTGTCTGGAATTTTATTTTGGATCTATAAATGATAATTACAAACAATGTGTTAAGAATCCCTTCCAATCACCCACAGATTCAAACAAAACATATATATAGTATAGGGACAAAAGGTTATTGTCGTACTTCTATAGTTGTCCATGATTTTATCGATCTATTTTATCGCTGTCAAACAATCTGTTCAGCGAAAACAGAAATAAAAAGTTCATGAACTTCATAGAGAGGATTAAAATGGAATATTATGCCCCTTTGAACAATTCCCAAATATATTTGTAAAAACAGTCAATTAAATATGAAAATATAAAAGAAAAGAAAAGCAAAGAAATGTCAATTATTGTGGGATTGCTCTCCGATCAAACACACAGGGCTACTTGGAATAACCCATATATGAAACATCATTTTTGAATGAGAACCCTAAATCAGAAATTAACAAAAAAAAATAGGAAACATTTATTAAAATAATGGGTTTAAAATATTAAACGCTTAACCCAAATAATTATGAACCCAAAAAAAAATATTTTTTTGACTTTAATATATTACTAGTTATTGATTTTAGACTTAAACATAATATTAATTAAAAATTAGTCTTTTCCCAAAATCGTTAGAAAATTTGTCATGTTTAATAGACACGTGTCATTTAAAATTAAAAGTAATTTGAAAATCATAAAAAAAACACAAAAAAAAGATTAGAAAAAATAAAATAAAACTCAACAAACTAAAGAATCCAAAAGGCAGAATTAAAAACAAATAAAATTTTGCATCTTCTTTGATTCTAGCCCACCCCACCCCCTCCTCCTTGCCAGTAAGCCTCCACCCCAAACCCACCCGTCGGCAACACAACCCCTCATCATCGGCATCAAACCACCTCCCCAGCAAACGCAAACAGAACCAATGTGTGATAAGATTGAACCAAACCCGACTAACCCAACCATTACCTCCTCACTCTCCACACACGTGGCATTACAGCGGCATTTTAAAAATTAAATATAAAAAAATAAAAATATTTGATTAGGATATTAGTAAAAAAATTGAACGGGGTTCTCAAATGCAAATCGTTGTCGACTCGAACAAAATCTTTCGAATAGAAAACCCTATACGAAATAGAAAACCCCGACTTTCAAACTAGTTCAATTTTCAAACAAACCTAATGACGAGAGGCAATTTGCGAGAGATATTATGTTAGGCGATAACCGATCCCAAACAAAACTAACCAACATCCATCAGCTAATCATTTTGAATGGTCCGATTCCGATCCAACAGAGCCTAGCATTTTTGTGCTAACAAATATTTTCCACGTATTATCCTCTTCATAATATAAATAAATATACGATAATTTTTACCATGTATTATCCTCTTTATAATATAAATATAAATATAATAGAAAAGTGGGGGGCAAAGCCCCCATCTCAATGAAATTTTTGTCTTTTATGTGGTGGTTCCCCTTTTGATATGATTCTTCTCCGGAATATGAAATTTCTACCTTCTGCGTTTTTTTTGGAATGTGTTAGAGGGTGAAACTATGTAGTCACTTTGTTAGGAATTTTATTTTTCATTCATTTTGTATGATCTTCTAATATATAAAGGGATGAGGGGGGTCATTAGGTAAAGTGGGTTAAGGACATACTTGGAGATAAATTGGGGTGGGGTGTTGTTGGCAGGAGGTAGGTTTAATATATTCTTTGTGATTTAGGAAAGAAAAATGAAGAACTATTGTCCTTCTTATGCAAAAACCAGTAGTCTATTCCTCTAGCATCTTGTTCAGTTGGTCAGGGGGCACTCCAAATTCACTATCCCCTCCTCCTGATTTCGGCCTTCCTTCACAAGTCAGTCAGTACAACGGTTAGCCTATCGAAGTACATGGACAATATCAGCCTTAATGTCTCTCATTATCCCAATGTAGACATCAATGATACTTGCGTAATGGTGATTGGTCGCTTCCTCCTTATTGACAAGCCAAATCGCTATTTGAGAATCCATTTTTATTTGGACATTATGCAGCCCTTTTTTATAAGCTAGATTAATGCCACAAAATATGCCCTCTAACTCAGCCTTTAGTGGGCATCCACCCTTCATTATTATCTCTAGCTAAACGACCAAAAGCTCATTTCTTCGTTGCCTCATCCCAAGTTCCATCAGTATTGATTTTTCTTCCACCTGAAATGGGAGAAACCCTAGCAATTTGTACATTTCTACTCGCCCTATTGATTGATATCATGATCAAAAGGTGTCCTAATGTCAAGGGGGAGCTTTGGCTAAGGTGCGCAATCAAGTACGGGTGGGGGTCTTTTTTTTCAAAAGTGATCAAGTTACGAGCTTTCCAAATGTTTAACATACTGGAGATGAAGATAAAGTGCAAATTGTTATCATTACGACTCTAAATATTATCAATAAGCCATTCGCGAAAACTAAAATATGTACCTCTTTGACAATTGTGCGACATGAAGATGTGAAACCATGTTTCCCATGCAACATGACAACCATGGAAAAAGTGTTGAATGTCCTCAATGTTGTGGCACATGTCGCACTCGACATTATTTGCGAGGCCCCTGGCCATTCTATGATGGTTCATTAAGATTTTATTGTGAAATACTATATAAAGAAAAGTTTGGAGTTTTTGAGGAATTTTTAATTTTCATATATTTCTCCATGCCTCGTAAAGTGGGGTGTTTAAATCTAAGTCAACAAGTGAGGTGTAGCAAGACTTAATGGAGAATCTCCCATTTTTCTTTAGTCCCTAACTAGGTTTATGATTCTTACAAACCACTCTAGGAAGGGGGTGTATTAATAACACCCCTAATCATATTAGTAGTGAAAAGGTTATTGATCCTCGGGATGTCCCAAGTTCCATCATTAGTAATTAGGGAGCTAACGAAATTAAAATTTTCTCTACTAATATTATCCGACGATTTATTTTTCCCACCATCAATCATCGTAAGTGTGGATTAAGCTTCCATCTCCAATAATCCATTTAGTGTTTTTGATGAGTGTATCCCGACACTCAAAAATAAGATATAACGAGCAGCCTCTCGGTAGCGCTAAATTTAACGTCTTCAGACTTACATAAAGGTAATCACCCTAAATATGGAAACTGCGATATAATGGGGTGGGCGAGAAGTAGGCCTGTAAATTGAGCCAAAAAATCTCGATAAAAGAGTCTGAATAAATAAACCAATAACCGAAATAATGAAAGTCTGCAACTACAACCTCTAAATAAGAATGGGCGACATGCCCAAACTGATACAAATGACTCTGAAGGAATCAAGGATAAATATGAAGGCGTCTAATACCAAGATCATGTAGCTTCCACAGCAGCTACAGCACGTCATCAGAATGGAACTCCTATGCTTGGCGTCCCCGTGGTTGGGCACCTAAAAAGTTTTTACAAAACAAAAATAGATTTGGAAGGAAAGCGGGTCAGAGCCCGATGTAAAAATATTTTAAAAGTTTAGCAAGTGTTTAAATTACAATTAAACAACACATATTATAAACATGTTATTTGCGTACTCTCACATGAGTTTCTTACCTCTCAACTAATGTGCACGCCTAACGTATGCCCTTAACCCATCATAGTTATAGCGCTATCTAACTAGTTTGCACCACTCCTACTTTCGCATTATAACATAGGTTATCTACTCGTAACACCCAGATAAATCATATTCATAACCCATGTTCACATTCATTAAATTACTTATCTCAGGTATTAATTAAATTCATACTATTAACCCGTTCCACTATCTTAATTATTCACATCTGCTAAGCAACACAACTGAACTATCTCAAGTACATGTATACACATCCGTATAATATCTCATACGCAAATAAGATACCCCACAAGGATAGAACCTACGATGCCCTCATACTCTGCTATCGAATCCCGGTACATCATGTACGTGAGGATCACAAGTTCCGAATCACTCAGGAACCGTTTCAATAAAAATCACACATAGTGGAGGCGAACATAGTTCACATACCCCTGGGTCACGCACATACCTACGCTCCCAAGGTCAGCAGACTTATCCATTCAGCGATAAGCCCTTCCAAGTCCTATGTTCTGAGGTATCAATCTAAAGTCCCCTTGAAGGTCACATCGAGACCAGACTATCCTCTTACGAACGACCTCCCGTGATAGCAAGTATGGTAGGTATGTTATACACACAATAATCCGTATACTAGAAAGTCACACAACCAGCATATATACAATTTCAATATAGGTATTACTCCTCCCCTATATATTAAGTCTCACCCATAATATTTACGTTTCGGATATTCTACGTAATATTTATTTAACACGACAAGTCTCGTCATACGGATTCGGGTACTAAACATATCCCAAGTGAATACTAGGTCTTCCATTTGTTCCTAAGGTTATCTCCGCAAATATAAAATCCCTTACATTATCTTTCATTCCACTTTCAGTCCCAAAATCGAAAGATCTCAAACCGTCCTCACTCGGTAACCATTCGTAACTATAACGCTCAATCCCATACGTTATAACATTCTCCGACAATAACTAAGACCCTACTGACTTTATCTAAGTCCCACAATATTATATTAATCACTCCAAGAGTCAACATCGGCTTTGGGATTTTTTATTAAACCTTAAAGGAAAACAATTACCGAAAATCAAAATGGGTCGATCGATCGAAGAAAAGGGGTCGATCGATCGATCGTCGATCGATCGACATTCTTGAGTCGATCGATCGATCAAGCAGGTATTTGCCCAGAATTTCCTTAAACAGTTACGGGATTCCTCTTTTTACACCTCAAATTCTTCATTTTAACGTCCAAAACTCTCAACTAAGTATACTAATCATCATACCAACATGTTTACATAATTTCTAACATTATTAGAATCATTAAATCATCCTCAATCAACAGTTTCTTGGATCAAAAGTCATAATTATTCCTCTAAACCTAGTTCTTCCAAATTTCTTCAAGAACATCATAAATCCTGATTTAATTTCGTAATTCCCTACACATGAAACATGATTTCGTATCTAATATCTCTCCAGAAGTTTTAACTACATGCAACCCTACCCAGATTCAGTGTTTAATGCTCCCATTTTACAATTTATTTCATTGTTCATGACAAATCTTCAAATCTACACTATCATGTAAAATATATGCTTTGAATCTTTGCAAGATAAATCACTTGCCTCAAATTAGAAGTTCTGATCCGTTGATTACGGTATTGGTTGGTTCTTCCTCTCTTTCCGGTCACAAATCCGGCGATGGTGGTGGTGTGTGGTGGTTAGGGCCATGGAAACCCTTGGAACTTCTCCTCTCCTCCTCTCTAACTGCTACTATGATTTTTGGTTGTGAAAACCCTAAGGGACTCAAGTGTTGGCTGATATTAACTGTCTAAAATTCGTGGGTCACTATTCACCCAAAAATAGAAATGACTAAAATACCCCCCGGGTTGCCGGTTAGGCCTAAAAATGCCCCGGGACTCAAACTAAACTCCCTGCTAGTATTTTCTGACTATCTCGACCCTTCCGGGCACGTTGGCGCACTCAAAATGATCATACGGATGACATAAAAATAAAATACTTTCAAATCTATTAAATTGGATCCTGACACGACTGACACGCGCATCCCAAATTAATTACCGAAACTGCCATATTTTCAACTCACAACAATTTTAATAATTTCAATAATCACATATTACCATAATCACTCAGTAATATTCAACATTATCATCATATTTAAATACTAACTCTCGTCTCGCTAGTTAGTTAAATCCGAATTAATTTCCAATTAATTATCCCAAATTAATTTAATTAATCCAATAATTAAAAGCAATTTCATTTAATTAATCTCATAATTAAAAGCCATAAAATGACGGGATATTACATACTTCCCCCCTAATAACGGAATTTTGTCCCGAAATTCAGAAAAGTAGGCATACCTGAAAAAATTAGGTATCCTTCAGTACTCAAAACAAAATACAAAGAAAGGCCCAATCACTACAGCCCTCACTTCAGAACAAGCTTGTTGAACACTCTTGATACTTTATCAGTTATAGGGTTATACCTCAATAAATGCACTTCACATTGTGCTCTTACCAAAAAACACTCGAATAAGAATGGTCTATATATCATTGGTCGCATTATCTCAATATTATTGTGAGTCTGCACCTCACTACGTACCAACTCCCGCGTTTATCTAGACACAAAACTCCCATCCTGGGAGAAACCATAGAACATCTTACTACTCTTGTCCGTTTTTTGAATCTCTGTTCCCGGCGTTATGACTTTTACACAAAGGAAAGCCACTCACGACTGTTGGTGGTTATCCCATTTTAGTCATCGGACTCTAACTCCTGACTGATCTAAAACTCTGATAATTCGCTCACCTCTAAACATTTAGAGAAAGAATGATAAGGTTTATCCACACAAAACCTCAGTAAGCACCTCGTCCATTATGAATAGATACTGGTGCTTTCACCCAACTCTACCATTAGGTAATATCTTCTCCCCATTACCACAATATACCTTACTTACTAGCTATACCTGTTTCGGAAAAGAAATGATCGCGATGAATCCAAAATTGTTGCATACAGTTCCACCAGTCGTCAATCACCTGGCGCCTATTCTTCGTGCTATAGGTGATACAACTTTCTCAAAACAAAACTTTTCCCACTACTTTCTTATACCCCATATTGAAGGTGGGTTTCTTGTATCGCATCCTAGTTCAGAATGATACTGCTAAGGCCACATACCGACGCGGTCACTATCTAATAGTGTAAATCACCCAAGGATATCACCATTTCTTTCCTTCTTGACAACCCGTTCCACACATTCGAAGGAACTCATTACTTATCTATATAATTTCAACCCATCAAAGACATTTACCAACTTGACTCTTCCGCTACTGGAATCGTCGGCTCGATACTAGGTTTCTGGTTGATACCCTTACTCCAACCAATCTCTATCTATAAGTGGTGCACGTGGGGGCTACTAATTATGTCCCACTCAACACCAACTTCCGCTTATAACTCCTCCCATTAAGTGGTACTTAATAACCCTCTTCTTACCTCGGTGTATACCAAAAGTTTCGACCCTTGCACTTTTCACCACGTTGTGCACATCTGAACTCTTTATACCTTATTGACATCATCATTCTATTTACTCTTGAGTCACCCTCAACATTCGATTGGGTGGAACTCCGCTCCAAATTGTCCATAATAGTTAAATATTTATCTTCTCAAGGGATACCCCCTTCTTAAATGGTTCTCCACTGCCTTTCCACCAAGTTCGGATGTGCTATTGATTGCACATGAGTACACTGATTATCATCCTTCTCTTACGACGCTTAATCCGTCCTACCTCTACTATTTTGCAATATCAGTCTCACAAGTATAAATATCACCCATCTCTATGTCTCCTCATCCAGAGATTATCACATTAGCAAACCAGGGTGTCTACATCCCTTATAACCCATGCATACGGGTTTAAACATCATATACGCTTCATACGTATTCCAAACTCTTTATTGCCCCTGCATTTGCAACGTGGCTATACCACTTGGGCGTTCTCAGTCACTCCCGAATTTGAAATCCTAAATCCTCCTTAACCTCATTGCATCCTTCAACCCATCGTAATAAAAACCAAAATTTTCAGTGTTTCCTCACCCTACCACTGGCTCTACTGGCCTTATATCTTAATTTACCCCTTTAACTTCCAATTCTAACTACATACTTTCATAACAATTGAGGTACCCAAATCATGGACAAATGGCCAAACATCTCCTTACTACCAACCTTATGCTAAGTTTCATGCGTGGGATGTCTCGCAAAGCGAAATCCAAACAAGGAACCCCCCCCCCCCCCCCCCCCGATACACTACTTCCTAGCATTATCGGTCATCAGGATATGTTAGGGCCTCGGTCCATAACATGTACCCCTATATTCTTGCTTCTTGACAATTAAGTTACATCTTCTTCCACAATTACACTTAGCAAGGAACTTCTTTCGAAAGACACTGTCTCTTAACATTGATGGAAATCACCTTCCATAAGCATCATGCGAATATAATCGAGGTTCTCAAAATTCCGTCCCCAGACTTACAACTATGAGTATTATCTCTCACTTCTCTAAAGGGTGATATAACAATGCCCTCTTCTTATCATTACATCCTGAGCTTTATGTATAATAACCAGCTAAATCTTTCCGCTGAACAGTAAACCAAATATACTCCGATTTGTATCAATGAAGTCCCTACACATATCGGGAACAAATATCCGAGACCATTATACTTTTTTAAGTCTCCACAATACATATATACATATATACAAATATATGAACGCGAGCCCGACTCTCTCGCAGATGGGGCCTCTCCAGAACAAAACATTCTACACCAAGGTAGTAACCCCGATAGACTTGCAATAACCGTACACTATAGGTTTAATCATTCTAATAAAACTATATTTAGTATAATATTATACTCGTATTTCACAGCACTAAAATGTGTAATTTCAAGGAAGTATATACCACTACCAATATACCCATTCATCCTCCGCGGATAACCCTAAAGGTAACCCCATTATACCAAGGAAAATATTCACATAAATAATAGCATTGCCAATATACGAACTAAACTCGACTCCCATACGAATACAGTAATAATAAAAATGTAGCAACTCGTTCATGTTACATACAACACGCATCATAATATGAGGATATAACTCATACTTCTACCTTGTCAATCGCCCTGGCTGCTTAAATGGTTCCGTACCAAACCGAAAATTTCAATAACTATTGCCCTTGCTAGGCACCATACCCTTATCCCTATACTTGCTTCGGGAAACGTTTATAACGCACGGGTTTCACTCCCCACAAAATACCTCTACACATACTCCACTTATCTCCGGTCACACTAACCATGTTAGGGTTGTCTTTCCCTCGATTGTTGGTAGTCTCAACTATGATGACTACCTTCGTTGTTCCCTTAGCTTTGATGGTCCTAAGGAACATGCTACTGGTTTCAACATCTCTTACTGAAATCACCATCGCTTAGTAACAATTCAGTTACCTGAATCATTTAAATGGGTTCTCGGATGGGTATCCCCCTTGTGGTGCTTCCCCAACACCGTTTCCTCCAGTCTTACCCTATATATAAATTCTTTGATTCTTGTATCTCCCCCACACAAGGAAGCATTTTACCTCAATTTAACCTACTTCACCCAGTGTAAGGTTCACTAAATAATTAAATTTTCTTCTCACAAAGTGAGCTCTGTCTGACCCTCTTGTGTGAGTTCAGAACAACATTCGCATCTCACCCTGAACATCAAATGCTGGAACTTATGGTCAAACCATACGTATGCGCCTTCTCTCGATGACACATTCCACTTCTAAGTGGGGTAGTTGCCTCTCACCATTGTAACTTCGCTCTTACGAGCCAAGAAAAAAAAATTACCCCAAATTTTCACTTCTGATTAGCCATACCCCGTCATATGCCCAAGCCTTTAGATATAACATCTTCGTTGACTAACACACGCCATTTCCACATTTCTAGTAATTTCACTGCTGGTTCTCTTCAATGTTTCGCCTAACACTTTCTCTCCCATTCTAACCTTGCTGGGTGAGTCTAATTTGACTCCACTTTCTACTATAGTTGTACCTAGAAGTCACAAGTCGCGCCTTAGCCGTCTATACCGTCTGATCAGGAGTGAAAAGTAGCGCGTGTCAAACGCTGATCGTTGTGTTCTGTTCACCGCCCTAATACAAACAAACCTAAATTACGACTACACTCAACTGGTGAGTATAGCGGTAAGTCGGGTATCGAAAATCCACAGAGACGAGTTGCTAGAATTTAAGTGATTTAGTGCTCCGAAATAAAAGTGCAAAAGGTGATTACAAACTAAAAAGGAAAAGATGCATAAAAGGGAAATATTAATCTAGGCAAGTGTATTGAAACTAGATTAACAAAGCGAGAAAACTATAGGTTGCGTCGAATATCCCTCACCCGAGTCAATTTGTATAAAATGGTTACATGGGTCGACGAGTTATTACGCATGCGTCTCATTTCGACAGTTAATTGAACCAAGGGTTGTCACGCCCCTAAATCCGCATAAAAGCCTAATACGATTTTGGCGTCAACAAATATCCCGGAAATTACGCGCGAAAGGTCGTAAGCACGGGACATACATGATATGCCCCGTCAAATCTCCTAGGCGTGATAACTAGGACAACGCACCCGAAATAGACACGTAAACACCATCACCAAAGCCAAGCAACGCGTCAACTCGAGTGAGTTCCATTCAAACACAACCTAGACTAAATTAGCTAGAAAGCATATTAAAAACGCGGTAAATGGAAAGCGGTAAATAAACGCGGTAAATCTATACTAGAAAGCAATGAAATCAAAGCATGTAAACCTAATTATGAAAGCATGTAAATTATCTATGAAAGCAAGAAATGAAGAAATACAACTTTATTAATGGTAGGGGAGATGAATAGTCAACTTACAATCCAAATGGGGTGTCAAACCAAAGAGAAATGAAGAAGAACCAAGCAAAAACCCCAAAACCCTAAGCTAAAACTAACCTAAAATCGTGTATATCTAATTATTACATCAAAATTGGTATATATACCAAGTGGGAATTAAATTAGAAAAGAAAAGAGAAAAGAAAAGAAATGCAAAAAAATATCTGCAGAAAAAACAGGGGGTCGATCGATCTACCATTTTGGTCGATCGATCGACCATATAAGACGGGGAAAAAATGGGAAGGGTCGATTGATCTACCATTTTGGTCGATCGATCGATCAAGCAGGGGCAGACTGCATTTTCCCCTGTTTTGGCTTGCATTTCTTCTCCGCTAAAATCGCCGTAACTTCTTCGTTCTGAATCGGAATCGCGCACCGTTTTGCGGTCACGCGAAGATTGCAAGGAGGGCTACAACTTCCATGAAGATGTTGGGCCAGGTGCCCAATCTGTAAAATGACTAAAATGCCCTTGAACGTGCGGTTGCGTACGGAAATCGAGCGGAATGCGTCCGAACTTCACACTTAGCATCCAAATACCTATAAAAGCTCAATTAACCCCTGCAAAACATGTTAACGTAGAAATCCGAGGTTGTCTGGTTAACGAGCATAAATATATGGAATAAGATACCCGAGGGGGCTAAAATGCGTAGGTTCGAGGGCATAAATATACAATATTCGGTACGAATCACATCCCCTAACTTACACATTGCTAGTCCCTAGCAATGAAATAGGATGCGACAAGAACTACAAGCAAACCAAAAGCAGGAGAAAGTACAAAAGTATGGTATAAAAGCAAAAGGCCACTTTCGCGGGCGATTCGATTGCATTTAGCGTATGCAATAAGCCGTTAAACCCCTAGGTTACCCTAGTGGACGAGTGTCGTCTCGTGAGGGTTTTCAGTGATGAAACCCACAAACATCAAATAGTTTCCTCAAAATATGCCCAATCAAACATGCGACAAGCCCAACAATAGCGAAAAGGATTTCATACGCATTATTAGCAAAATGAATGAATTCACACAAAAGTCCGAATCATTAACATTATAGAATGCACCTCATAGAATTGAAACCTTAAAATGTGGGAGGGGAGCGAGCACATGCAAAGTATGATTTGGCAAAAACTTAAATAAACCGGATACTAATAGTAAGGCAAGCATATATCAATCCTCTCGGGCATTACACTCATCAAGCGAATTCACTCGAAACAGGGAGGTAACACACGGAACATGCGGGCATAAAGAGTAAATGTAAAGGGAAACTAGGCCGCGCACATGTCACAAATGAAGAACGCTATATATAAAATGAAAAATGTAATCTCAATGAAAGGATACCGCTCACTAAAAGAGGCGAAATGCATTTTCACAGATTATCAAAACTATTTAAACCTTTGAATTACATATACCTAAGATCACATAGGACTTGTATAGGGTTGTAATGTAGGTTTGGGGTTAAGGGTACGAAACGAAAGGTATGTATGTACGGATTCAAAGTGTTAGGAAATAAAAACTCGGGATAATGGGATAATGCGGGCAATATCAAAAATTGGAAAACAAGTTCCAAATACGGCATTAAATATTTCATCGGGGAGAGTAATCAAAGCTTATTAAACTATATACAACATTTACAACTTTCTTTTTCTTTTTCTTTTCTTCTTTTTCTCACTTTTCTCTTTTGTTTTCTTTTGCTTTTTGCTTTCTCTTTTTCTCTACTTTCTTTTTCTTTTCTTTTCATACTCTCACATGCCTAAATTGCAACCGACATCATAACAACATCATTCAATCCCAAGTAACAATCCAAACAAGGGTATGTAAGGTAATATGTATGGTATAAAACTTCAATTTGGAGTTGGTTATGGGATTTTGGGTAATGAAACGAAAGGCTAGTATTTAGGCTCAAATGGGTTGACTAGGGAACATATAAAGGGTGAGGTCAAGGTCATATGGGTGATATAACAAAGATGGCCTATGATCATTTCAAAAAGTATACGCAATTCTCGAATCAAAACAATAAATGAAAATCATGATCAAGTAATACATTTCAAGAATGAACTCAATTAATGAACGATCAAATGAAAGAATAGTGAGATTACCAACGAATTCAACGTTTTCAATGAGAAAAGAATAGTGTATAACACTCACAAATGACGAAAGGTACAAAGCTTACTCGGTGTAAGTATATACAATGCAACAAAAGATTACCGAGTTATAAAAATCTTAAACCAAATCAATGTAGCAAGGAAGTGCATGTGCTCATGGGATTAAAGTTTAATTCATGAAGTTATTCATAATATCACTAATATGAGGACTAAAGTCTAATAACTTCTAAAATCGAGAACATGCATCGTTGAGTTGTCTATTGGATCGGGCAATTATTGAAATTTATCATCGGAAACAAAGGCAAAAAGCCCAATAAAGGAGAAAAAAGAAAGAAAATATTTTTGAAATTTTTGAATTTTTCTAAGAAAAGCATACTAAGTAACTAACATGTGAGCAAAAACATGGACTAACAAAAGAAATGGATAGAATATCCCACACCCCCTAACTTAAAACCTGACATTGTCCTCAATGTACATTAAAAACCAAGTTAAAGAGAGGAAAAGAGCGATATTACCCAAAAGTGGAGCGATCCCCTTAAGAACAAGGCCAAAGAATCTACAAAAAAAGTTAGTACCGAGCATAGCAAAAACAAATAATAAAAAGTTAACTAATTACAAGAGACTAAATTAAAAAGAAAAGAAAAGATAAAAAGCTAACTATATACAACCTACTATTTAGGCTTCACACTAACTATACACTAGAAGTCTAAATAGCTGAGGGTCCACCATAAGAATGATTTGACTTTGGAGGATAACCGGTGTACCCTCACTCTCAAGCATGCCTTCCGAAAAAGATGAATTCCGTTTAAACAACGGAAGGCATGTGTAAGGCGGAAGAAAGGAACCATCCCCAATTAAAATTTTGGGTGGGAGGATGGGGGATTTGGATAAGGCGGGTGACAAAAACAAGTGTGGACCGAGAAAAGCTGAAAATCCTCCCAAGGATTTTGAAATTGGAATGGGAGGTGGCGCACACAAAGGCACGGATGCGATCGTGGAGGGCGACTCGAGCAAGTACTCCTCATCGGCGAAAAGGTTTAAAACATTAAAGTTTGAAACCGAATCATCGGGTACTTGTGACGGTGTGATAATAGAGAATGAAAATGGGGAGGAAAGAAATTCAAACTCATGAGATGAATCATCATCGCATGAAGTTTGAGTTTCGAATGAAATAATATCATTTTCAATGAAATGTTCTTCTTTGGGGGCCAAAGAAGAAATCATTTCATTGCAAATAGATATTATGTCATTATCATCCTCACTTTCAATATCTATTATGCAGTGGGCAAAGTTTAGAATGGTTTGTTCCAAAGTAGGCACAAGTACCTCATTTGGTTCAAAACATTCCTCGACTTCGAAAGTCTCGGAAGCAAAATCGTCGTTGGACTCAAATAATAAATCCAACTCATGTTCCCACGAACGATTTTCTTCCCGATAGCGATTTTCAATTTTCTCATTTTCATACATACGCAAGCCCTCACCGAATGTCATAGGTCGAGGTACGGATACACGAGAATGGGAACTTTGAAAATTACCATCGGACTTAAACGAAAACTCACTATTATAGGAATTTTGAAAACCATAGCTATTAGTTTCAACATTCCTATTATAAGGAGGTAAAGGCCCAAAATCATTGTCATCGTCATCAAAATTCCAATAACCTAAGTTTTGACTTTCGTTATACTTGCCCAAAGTCATATTAGATTTTTCAATCTTTTGGGATTCTAAGTATTCACCGAAAGTCATAGGTTTGCGGGAATTTTGAGAATTATAACAAGGATTACCGAAAGAATTGGAATAAGACATGCTTACCCCAAAAATGGCTCGAAATGGCAAATTCCACAAAGTCGGTGCGCGCGGGAAAAATTCGAGCGTTCCTAAGTGCTCAAATGTGGAAGTCCTGCAAAATATTAGCAAATAATACAAATAGAAAGGAAATACTATGAAATACTAAATCAAATAAAGTCTAAAACAAACAAGTTCCCGGCAACGGCGCCATTTTGATCAGGGGTGAAAAGTAGCGCGTGTCAAACGCTGATCGTTGTGTTCTGTTCACCGCCCTAATACAAACAAACCTAAATTACGACTACACTCAACTGGTGAGTATAGCGGTAAGTCGGGTATCGAAAATCCACAGAGACGAGTTGCTAGAATTTAAGTGATTTAGTGCTCCGAAATAAAAGTGCAAAAGGTGATTACAAACTAAAAAGGAAAAGATGCATAAAAGGGAAATATTAATCTAGGCAAGTGTATTGAAACTAGATTAACAAAGCGAGAAAACTATAGGTTGCGTCGAATATCCCTCACCCGAGTCAATTTGTATAAAATGGTTACATGGGTCGACGAGTTATTACGCATGCGTCTCATTTCGACAGTTAATTGAACCAAGGGTTGTCACGCCCCTAAATCCGCATAAAAGCCTAATACGATTTTGGCGTCAACAAATATCCCGGAAATTACGCGCGAAAGGTCGTAAGCACGGGACATACATGATATGCCCCGTCAAATCTCCTAGGCGTGATAACTAGGACAACGCACCCAAAATAGACACGTAAACACCATCACCAAAGCCAAGCAACGCGTCAACTCGAGTGAGTTCCATTCAAACACAACCTAGACTAAATTAGCTAGAAAGCATATTAAAAACGCGGTAAATGGAAAGCGGTAAATAAACGCGGTAAATCTATACTAGAAAGCAATGAAATCAAAGCATGTAAACCTAATTATGAAAGCATGTAAATTATCTATGAAAGCAAGAAATGAAGAAATACAACTTTATTAATGGTAGGGGAGATGAATAGTCAACTTACAATCCAAATGGGGTGTCAAACCAAAGAGAAATGAAGAAGAACCAAGCAAAAACCCCAAAACCCTAAGCTAAAACTAACCTAAAATCGTGTATATCTAATTATTACATCAAAATTGGTATATATACCAAGTGGGAATTAAATTAGAAAAGAAAAGAGAAAAGAAAAGAAATGCAAAAAAATATCTGCAGAAAAAACAGGGGGTCGATCGATCTACCATTTTGGTCGATCGATCGACCATATAAGACGGGGCAAAAATGGGAAGGGTCGATCGATCTACCATTTTGGTCGATCGATCGATCAAGCAGGGGCAGACTGCATTTTCCCCTGTTTTGGCTTGCATTTCTTCTCCGCTAAAATCGCCGTAACTTCTTCGTTCTGAATCGGAATCGCGCACCGTTTTGCGGCCACGCAAAGATTGCAAGGAGGGCTACAACTTCCATGAAGATGTTGGGCCAGGTGCCCAATCTGTAAAATGACTAAAATGCCCTTGAACGTGCGGTTGCGTACGGAAATCGAGCGGAATGCGTTCGAACTTCACACTTAGCATCCAAATACCTATAAAAGCTCAATTAACCCCTGCAAAACATGTTAACGTAAAAATCCGAGGTTGTCTGGTTAACGAGCATAAATATAGGGAATAAGATACTCGAGGGGGCTAAAATGCGTAGGTTCGAGGGCATAAATATACAATATTCGGTACGAATCAGACCCCCTAACTTACACATTGCTAGTCCCTAGCAATGAAATAGGATGCGACAAGAACTACAAGCAAACCAAAAGCAGGAGAAAGTACAAAAGTATGGTATAAAAGCAAAAGGCCACTTTCGCGGGCGATTCGATTGCATTTAGCGTATGCAATAAGCCGTTAAACCCCTAGGTTACCCTAGTGGACGAGTGTCGTCTCGTGAGGGTTTTCAGTGATGAAACCCACAAACATCAAATAGTTTCCTCAAAATATGCCCAATCAAACATGCGACAAGCCCAACAATAGCGAAAAGGATTTCATACGCATTATTAGCAAAATGAATGAATTCACACAAAAGTCCGAATCATTAACATTATAGAATGCACCTCATAGAATTGAAACCTTAAAATGTGGGAGGGGAGCGAGCACATGCAAAGTATGATTTGGCAAAAACTTAAATAAACCGGATACTAATAGTAAGGCAAGCATATATCAATCCTCTCGGGCATTACACTCATCAAGCGAATTCACTCGAAACAGGGAGGTAACACACGGAACATGCGGGCATAAAGAGTAAATGTAAAGGGAAACTAGGCCGCGCACATGTCACAAATGAAGAACGCTATATATAAAATGAAAAATGTAATCTCAATGAAAGGATACCGCTCACTAAAAGAGGCGAAATGCATTTTCACAGATTATCAAAACTATTTAAACCTTTGAATTACATATACCTAAGATCACATAGGACTTGTATAGGGTTGTAATGTAGGTTTGGGGTTAAGGGTACGAAACGAAAGGTATGTATGTACGGATTCAAAGTGTTAGGAAATGAAAACTCGGGATAATGGGATAATGCGGGCAATATCAAAAATTGGAAAACAAGTTCCAAATACGGCATTAAATATTTCATCGGGGAGAGTAATCAAAGCTTATTAAACTATATACAACATTTACAACTTTCTTTTTCTTTTTCTTTTCTTCTTTTTCTCACTTTTCTCTTTTGTTTTCTTTTGCTTTTTGCTTTCTCTTTTTCTTCTCTTTTTCTCTACTTTCTTTTCCTTTTCTTTTCATACTCTCACATGCCTAAATTGCAACCGACATCATAACAACATCATTCAATCCCAAGTAACAATCCAAACAAGGGTATGTAAGGTAATATGTATGGTATAAAACTCCAATTTGGAGTTGGTTATGGGATTTTGGGTAATGAAACGAAAGGCTAGTATTTAGGCTCAAATGGGTTGACTAGGGAACATATAAAGGGTGAGGTCAAGGTCATATGGGTGATATAACAAAGATGGCCTATGATCATTTCAAAAAGTATATGCAATTCTCGAATCAAAACAATAAATGAAAATCATGATCAAGTAATACATTTCAAGAATGAACTCAATTAATGAACGATCAAATGAAAGAATAGTGAGATTACCAACGAATTCAACGTTTTCAATGAGAAAAGAATAGTGTATAACACTCACAAACGACGAAAGGTACAAAGCTTACTCGGTGTAAGTATATACAATGCAACAAAAGATTACCGAGTTATAAAAATCTTAAACCAAATCAATGTAGCAAGGAAGTGCATGTGCTCATGGGATTAAAGTTTAATTCATGAAGTTATTCATAATATCACTAATATGAGGACTAAAGTCTAATAACTTCTAAAATCGAGAACATGCATCGTTGAGTTGTCTATTG
This sequence comes from Sambucus nigra, assembly GCA_949130495.1. NCBI lineage: Eukaryota > Viridiplantae > Streptophyta > Magnoliopsida > Dipsacales > Adoxaceae > Sambucus > Sambucus nigra. The sequence goes on from OX422220.1 coordinate 526,548,445, forward strand.
GATCGGGCAATTATTGAAATTTATCATCGGAAACAAAGGCAAAAAGTCCAATAAAGGAGAAAAAAGAAAGAAAATATTTTTGAAATTTTTGAATTTTTCTAAGAAAAGCATACTAAGTAACTAACATGTGAGCAAAAACATGGACTAACAAAAGAAATGGATAGAATATCCCACACCCCCTAACTTAAAACCTGACATTGTCCTCAATGTACATTAAGAACCAAGTTAAAGAGAGGAAAAGAGCCATATTACCCAAAAGTGGAGCGATCCCCTTAAGAACAAGGCCAAAGAATCTACAAAACAAGTTAGTACCGAGCATAGCAAAAACAAATAATAAAAAGTTAACTAATTACAAGAGACTAAATTAAAAAGGAAAGAAAAGATAAAAAGCTAACTATATACAACCTACTATTTAGGCTTCACACTAACTATACACTAGAAGTCTAAATAGCTGAGGGTCCACCATAAGAATGATTTGACTTTGGAGGATAACCGGTGTACCCTCACTCTCAAGCATGCCTTCCGAAAAAGATGAATTCCGTTTAAACAACGGAAGGCATGTGTAAGGAGGAAGAAAGGAACCATCCCCAATTAAAATTTTGGGTGGGAGGATGGGGGATTTGGATAAGGCGGGTGACAAAAACAAGTGTGGACCGAGAAAAGCTGAAAATCCTCCCAAGGATTTTGAAATTGGAATGGGAGGTGGCGCACACAAAGTCACGGATGCGATCGTGGAGGGCGACTCGAGAAAGTACTCCTCATCGGCGAAAAGGTTTAAAACATTAAAGTTTGAAACCGAATCATCGAGTACTTGTGACGGTGTGATAATAGAGAATGAAAATGGGGAGGAAAGAAATTCAAACTCATGAGATGAATCATCATCGCATGAAGTTTGAGTTTCGAATGAAATAATATCATTTTCAATGAAATGTTCTTCTTTGGGGGCCAAAGAAGAAATCATTTCATTGCAAATAGATATTATGTCATTATCATCCTCACTTTCAATATCTATTATGCAGTGGGCAAAGTCTAGAATGGTTTGTTCCAAAGTAGGCACAAGTACCTCATTTGGTTCAAAACATTCCTCGACTTCGAAAGTCTCGGAAGCAAAATCGTCGTCGGACTCAAATAATAAATCCAACTCATGTTCCCACGAACGATTTTCTTCCCGATAGCGATTTTCAATTTTCTCATTTTCATACATACGCAAGCCCTCACCGAATGTCATAGGTCGAGGTACGGATACACGAGAATGGGAACTTTGAAAATTACCATCGGACTTAAACGAAAACTCACTATTATAGGAATTTTGAAAACCATAGCTATTAGTTTCAACATTCCTATTATAAGGAGGTAAAGGCCCAAAATCATTGTCATCGTCATCAAAATTCCAATAACCTAAGTTTTGACTTTCGTTATACTTGCCCAAAGTCATATTAGATTTTTCAATCTTTTGGGATTCTAAGTATTCACCGAAAGTCATAGGTTTGCGGGAATTTTGAGAATTATAACAAGGATTACCGAAAGAATTGGAATAAGACATGCTTACCCCAAAAATGGCTCGAAATGGCAAATTCCACAAAGTCGGTGCGCGCGGGAAAAATTCGAGCGTTCCTAAGTGCTCAAATGTGGAAGTCCTGCAAAATATTAGCAAATAATACAAATAGAAAGGAAATACTATGAAATACTAAATCAAATAAAGTCTAAAACAAACAAGTCCCCGGCAACGGCGCCATTTTGATCAGGGGTGAAAAGTAGCGCGTGTCAAACGCTGATCGTTGTGTTCTGTTCACCGCCCTAATACAAACAAACCTAAATTACGACTACACTCAACTGGTGAGTATAGCGGTAAGTCGGGTATCGAAAATCCACAGAGACGAGTTGCTAGAATTTAAGTGATTTAGTGCTCCAAAATAAAAGTGCAAAATGTGATTACAAACTAAAAAGGAAAAGATGCATAAAAGGGAAATATTAATCTAGGCAAGTGTATTGAAACTAGATTAACAAAGCGAGAAAACTATAGGTTGCGTCGAATATCCCTCACCCGAGTCAATTTGTATAAAATGGTTACATGGGTCGACGAGTTATTACGCATGCGTCTCATTTCGACAGTTAATTGAACCAAGGGTTGTCACGCCCCTAAATCCGCATAAAAGCCTAATACGATTTTGGCGTCAACAAATATCCCGGAAATTACGCGCGAAAGGTCGTAAGCACGGGACATACATGATATGCCCCGTCAAATCTCCTAGGCGTGATAACTAGGACAACGCACCCGAAATAGACACGTAAACACCATCACCAAAGCCAAGCAACGCGTCAACTCGAGTGAGTTCCATTCAAACACAACCTAGACTAAATTAGCTAGAAAGAATATTAAAAACGCGGTAAATGGAAAGCGGTAAATAAACGCGGTAAATCTATACTAGAAAGCAATGAAATCAAAGCATGTAAACCTAATTATGAAAGCATGTAAATTATCTATGAAAGCAAGAAATGAAGAAATACAACTTTATTAATGGTAGGGGAGATGAATAGTCAACTTACAATCCAAATGGGGTGTCAAACCAAAGAGAAATGAAGAAGAACCAAGCAAAAAACCCAAAACCCTAAGCTAAAACTAACCTAAAATCGTGTATATCTAATTATTACATCAAAATTGGTATATATACCAAGTGGGAATTAAATTAGAAAAGAAAAGAGAAAAGAAAAGAAATGCAAAAAAATATCTGCAGAAAAAACAGGGGGTCGATCGATCTACCATTTTGGTCGATCGATCGACCATATAAGACGGGGCAAAAATGGGAAGGGTCGATCGATCTACCATTTTGGTCGATCGATCGATCAAGCAGGGGCAGACTGCATTTTCCCCTGTTTGGCTTGCATTTCTTCTCCGCTAAAATCGCCGTAACTTCTTCGTTCTGAATCGGAATTGCGCACAGTTTGCGGCCACGCGAAGATTGCAAGGAGGGCTACAACTTCCATGAAGATGTTGGGCCAGGTGCCCAATCTGTAAAATGACTAAAATGCCCTTGAACGTGCGGTTGCGTACGAAAATCGAGCGAAATGCGTCCGAACTTCACACTTAGCATCCAAATACCTATAAAAGCTCAATTAACCCCTGCAAAACATGTTAACGTAGAAATCCGAGGTTGTCTGGTTAACGAGCATAAATATAGGGAATAAGATACCCGAGGGGGCTAAAATGCGTAGGTTCGAGGGCATAAATATACAATATTCGGTACGAATCACCGTCCTGGACTTCCGTGCCCCAATATGGGTGACTTCAACTACGATCATCCTTCTTTAATAAATTAAATAACCTCAACTGATCTTTGCCTCCTGCTGTCCGCCCAACTGTCTTCGCCTGACGTACTACATTCTTCGGCGTACGAACATACCCGAATGCAAATAAGATTCACTATCATATATATCATAGCAGGAGAACGAAATCTCACTAAAGAAATCAACAATCCTAAACATAGGGCTCTACATCAAAGAAAGCTATGCTGGAAGCATAATAAGACGCACAGATCCTAAAGGACACTAGAACCTGGTGCTCTGATACCACCTGTAAAATCCCGTCTAATTAAATATCGGGTAGCTACTCCTTTATTAAATTAATACAGAATATCAAGTTGGTTCAGTCTTAGCATCACTGTCAAAAAATATTTAATTAATTACTAGCCACCTAATATTTAAAAAGAGAGATGCCAATTTTATTAACTAAGTTAACAAATAACCAAGAATTTATTCATAAACCATCAATCGCATAAACAATCTCATACAAATACTTAACGAGATGAAAATCAAATGAGTCTAGAGCAAACACTCCAATAATAAAATTCCAGAGTAATTAAAGTCCCAATACAAGAGTCTGAATAAATAAACCAATAACCAAAATAATGAAAGTCTGCAACTACAACCTCTAAATAAGAATGGGCGACATGCCCTAACTGATACAAATGACTCTGAAGGAATCAAAGATAAATATGAAAGCGTCTAATACCAAGATCCTGTAGCTTCCACAGCAGCTACAGCACGTCATCAGAATGGAACTCCTATGCTTGGCGTCCCTGTGGCTGGGCACCTATAAGGTTTTTACAAAACAAAAATAGATTTGGAGGGAAAGCGGTTCAGAGCCCGATGTAAAAACAATTTAAAAGTTTACCAAGTGTTTAAATTACAATTAAACAACACATATTATAAACACGTTAGTTGTGTACTCTCACGTGAGTTTCTTACCTCTCAACTAATGTGCACGCCTAACGTATGCCCTTAACCCATCCTAGTTATACCGCTATCTAACTAGTTTACACCACTCCTACTTTTGCATTCTAACATAGGGTATATACTCGTAACACCCAAATAAATCATATTCATAACCCATGTTCACATTCATTAAATTACTTATCTCAAGTATTAATTAAATTCATACTTTTAGCCCGTTCAAATATCTTAATTATTCACATCTGCTAAGCAACACAACTGAACTATCTCAAGTACATGTATACACATCCGTATAATATCTCATACGCAAATAAGTCACCCCACAAGGATAGAACCTACGATGCCCTCATACTCTGCTATTGAATCCCGGTACATCACGTACGTGAGGATCACAAGTTCCTAATCACTCAAGAACCGTTTCAATAAAAATCACACATAGTGGAGGTGAACATAGTTCACATACCCCTGGGTCCCGCACATACCTACGCTCCCAAGGTCAGCAGACTTATCCATTCAGTGATAAGCCCTTCCAAGTCCTATGTTCTGAGGTATCAATCTAAAGTCTCCCCGAACGTTACATCGAGACCAGACTATCCTCTTACGAACGACCTCCCGTGATAGCAAGTATGGTAGGTATGTTATACACACAATAATCCGTATACTAGAAAGTCACACGACCAGTATATATACAATTTCAATATAGGTATTACTCCTCCCCTATATATTAAGTCTCACCCATAATATTTACGTTCCGGATATTCTACGTAATATTTATTTAACACGACAAGTCTCGTCATACGGATTCGGGTACTATACCTATCCCAAGTGAATACTAGGTCTCCCATTTGTTCCTAAGGTTATCTCAGCAAATATAAAATCGCTTACATTATCTTTCATTCCACTTTCAGTCCCAAAATCGAAAGATCTCAAACCGTCCTCACTCGGTAACCATTCGTAACTATAACGCTCAATCCCATAAGTTATAACATTCTCCGACAATAACTAAGATCCTACTCACTTTATCTAAGTCCCACAATATTATATTAATCACCCTAAGAGTCAACATCGTCTTTGGGATTTTTTATTAAACCTTAAAGGAAAACAATTGCCAAAAATCAGAAGGGGTCGATCGATCGAAGAAAAGGGGTCAATCGATCGACATTCTTGAGTCGATCGATCGATCAAGCAGGTATTTGCCCAGAATTTCCTTAAACAGTTACGTGATTTCTCTTTTTACACCTCAAATTCTTCATTTTAACGTCCAAAACTCTCAACCAAGTATACTAATCATCATACCAACATGTTTACATAATTTCTAACATTATTAGAATCATTAAATCATCCTCAATCAACAGTTTCTTGGATCAAAAGTCATAATTATTCCTCTAAACCTAGTTCTTCCAAATTTCTTCAAGAACATCATAAATCCTGATTTAATTTCGTAATTCCCTACACATGAAACATGATTTCGTATCTAATATCTCTCCAGAAGTTTTAACTACATGCAACCCTACCCGGATTCAGTGTTTAGTGCTCCCATTTTACAATTTATTTTATTGTTCATGATAAATCTTCAAATCTACACTATCATGTAAAATATATGCTTTGAATCTTTGCAAGATAAATCACTTGCCTCAAATTAGAAGTTCTGATCCGTTGATGACGCTATTGGTTGGTTCTCCCTGTCTTTCCGGTCACAAATCCGGCGATGGTGGTAGTGTGTGGTGGTTAGGGCCATGGAAACCCTTGGAACTTCTCCTCTCCTCCTCTCTAACTGCTACTATGATTTTTGGTTATGAAAACCCTAAGGGACTCAAGTGTTGGCTGATATTAACTGTCTAAAATTCGTGGGTCACTATTCACCCAAAAATAGGAATGACTAAAATACCCACCGGGTTGCCGGTTAGGCCTAAAAATACTCCGGGACCCAAACTAAACTCCCGGGTAGTGTTTTATGACTATCTCGACCCTTCCGGGCACGTTGGCGCACTCAAAATGATCATACGGATGAAATTAAAATAAAATACTTTTAAATCCATTAAATTGGGTCCTGACACAACTGACACGCGCGTCCCAATTTAATTATCGAAACTGCCGTATTTTCAACTCACGATAATTTTTATAATTTCAATAATCACATATTACCATAATCACTCAGTAATATTCAACATTATCATCATATTTAAATACTAACTCTCGTCTCGCTAGTTAGTTAAATCCGAATTAATTTCTAATTAATTATCCCAAATTAATTTAATTAATCCAATATTTAAAAGCAATTTCATTTAATTAATCTCATAATTAAAAGCCATAAAATTACGAGGAATTACAAATCACCCCTAAAGAAGACTGAAAAGCCAGTCATGGAAGATTGGGTCAACAAGCTCAATGCACTTGAAGGGCAAAGTGCTTAACACGATGAAGGGCATCGATCGACCAGGGGAGTGCAGAGGTGAGGTCTTATGGAGGATAGACCATGGAGATGGTATAGGGATGGTATGATTAGTTTGATAATACACTCCCATATTTTAAAAAAATTACTATACACCTCCATTTTGTTAACTACCATCCAAACTGTTAGAACGGTTTATATTTTGTACCCTCTTCATCCTCCCCCCCTCCCCCCCCCCCCCCTCCCACCCCCACCCCCACATACCCCGACACTTTCATGATCAGTTTTGCATTACATCCCCATTTAAAGAAAATAATACACCCCAAAAATGTTAACTCTCCAATTTTTTATTTTTACATAACAAAACTTCAACAACATATTTTAAAAAATTGAAAAAGTTCCAAAAGAATCGAAAAAAGTCCAAAAAATAAGAAATTTTGGAATATAATTAAAAACCAAAAAGTCCTTATTGGCATTTATTAAAAAGTCGGAATAGTATAAATTTAAAAAAGTATAATACGTCTTAATACAATCATTATATTTTTAGAAAAATCCTAATTGGTCATATTTTGAAAAGATGAGAATAGTACAATTTTGAAAAAAGTTAGAAAATATCATAAAAAAAAAAAAATTAATTCCAATTCCAAAAATTTTTGGAAATTTAAAAAAAAATCAATACACCCATGATCTGTAACTCTTCAATAATTTTAATTTCATTGAAAAACACTTAATCGACATATATAAAAATATAATTTTTTCGAAAAACATTGAAAAAGTCTTGAAAATAATTTTTAAAATTATACTATTCTGATCTTTTCAAAATATGGCCAATTAGGATTTTTCTAAAAAATATTATGATTTTATTTTGACATATTTTACTTATTTGAATTAGTACAATTCCGACTTTCTAATAAATGCCGATTAGAACCTTTTCGTTTTTTAACTTTATTCCAAAGTTTCTTATTTTTTGGACTTTTTTTATTTTTTTTAAACTTTTCAGATTTAAAAATATATGTTGTTGAAGTTTCGTTGTATAAAAATAAAAAATTGCAGAGTTAACAATTTGGGGGTGTATTATTTTTTTATATAAAAATGGGAGTCTAATACAAAATTGGTTATAAAAGTAGGAAAAAACAGAAAATATAAACAGTACTAACAGTTCGAATGGATAGATAGATAAAAAAAATAAAAAAATATATAATGGAGAGGTATATTGGTTACGGGTACAAGGATTTTTTTGGGCTTGCGTGGTGTCTCAGGTTGATTTGAGATATATTTAACTTGACACACTTTAACCACTTTTTTGTCGCATTGTAAATTGAGCTTTTTAAATTGCAAAACACATGTCTTGGCCTACGAAATTATCAAATAAGCCTATATGACACATATTAACAACAACTAACAATTAGATTCATACATTTGGGATATAAATATGACAGTGTTAGGTGTTTATCATCTAACTTTTAGAGGGTTTCGCAAATGAAAGAGGGTCGACGAAGGGTTCAAACAAAACCTATTTATAAAAAAAAATCTTGTTGTATATTTTATTTATTAGTGTGAATCTGTGTATATTTAATTTAATCAATTAAATTTCAGAATTTTCACGTTAAATAATTCTAGTTATATTTTCTAAGTAACAAATTATGTTTTGTATCGTTAATCTATATATTAGACGTATGCCTATAATATTGTATCCTACATCTTGAAAAGTTCGTGTATAGGCTATCTTGAGTGGTGATGTAATATGTATCATGTTTTTTTTTAACTAAAGAGATCACATTAAAGAAAAAATGAAAAATAGTGGATGAGTGAGCGCACCACCAAGGCCTAACAAGAAGAACCGCCCAAGACACAGAAACAAAAAACAAAAGTCCTAGACTCCTATCAGCGCTGCAGAGGACACATAATTGGACTATCGACCAAATTACGAAATGGACAATACAATTGACACATCAGTTACCCTTGGAGATTTTTACACAAGATTCCAAAATGTTAAAATTTCTCTTCACTTCTTCAATACGGGACTCTCTGTATTTTTGGGCTTCCGACATAAAATGCGTCATACGTATTTCTCCGTCTTGTGCATTCATCACGAATCTTTTGAAGACCTTCTTCAATTACCTTTTTTGCATCAGCGATAATCTTGAAAATCTCGAGATCCGCTAGTTTCTTATTCGTTTCTTCTTGTTCAAATTGACGTTATCGCTCTTTCTTTTTCATGACTTTTTTTTGGGCTTTAGTTAATTTTTAGCCCCTAGGATGTGTCTTAGGGCCAACATTATCACCCAGGTTGTCTAATTCATTCCCAAAAGATTGAGAGTGAGATGGAACATAGGAACTATCATTAGATAACATAGGACAATTGGATTTGGAGGTTGTATCCTCGTCACTAAGATAATCTGCCCAGTCATCTTTTTTTTTATCAAAAATCCCCTTAAAAGAAGTGGTTATGTTAAGCTTGAAAGGGTGGGCAAGAGCGTTCAAATCATGAGGCTTGTGAGAGGGGGTTGTGGAGTCCTTATCGTGAGATATGGAGCCATCCAAATTCCCTCTCAAAAGTTGACATGAAAGTGGTTGAGAGTAGGTTGACGAGGCAGGTTGATGTGGGGATAATGCAATTACAGGATCCGTACTAGAGTTTCTAACCATTTGCAAAAAAACATGCAAACAAATATCTCTTTAATCTGAGTGCTGAACAACTCCCAAATCTCCACCATAAATGCTAAGATCCTCATTATCTTCGATCGCAGAGTTGGCAGCGTGTGGAGTCCCAAAACAGGGACTAATCGAAGCACCATTAGGCTCCAAAAAGTCTTCTTTTTCATCTGACATAGAGGCAGAAAAAATAGGCTGCCTATTTTCTTGACAAGGAGTTGTTTGAACATTGGCAAAAAAAGGAAACATTTCCTTCTGATTCACATCTTCAGCCAAAAGATCTTCACCCACAATACCCAAGATAGAGAAGTCATACTCTGAAACTAATTCACAGAATAATTCCATTCAAGAATAAATAAATAAAAACACCAGATCCTTTCCGAACCATTCTAAAACAAGTGAACATATTTGTAAAAGACAACAAATTAGGCCATTTGATAGGAAAACTGGAAATTGGCTAGGAATGGGAATATTTTACTAGGGAATTTTTTTCCATGAAAGACTTATATTTACTCTTTGATAGACATGTATTTTCCATATATTTTTCCTGTTTATTGATTGTTTTGTAACCAGCAAAACCCCTATTTTCAATTTTTTTTGGATAGCCTTAAATTGCCATGTTTTTTTCCTACTCTCAAGTTTAAAAATATATTTTTTTTTATTTTTTATAATAATATAGATTGATTAAAGCTATATTCATATTGTTTCCACATACAATAAAAGTTCTCGATAAAAACTTTATAACATAAATCCAGAAATACTTTATATTAGAACATATAAGGAACAATACTAACATTCCACCAACAAACAGCATTTTCACGAGGTTGAATGCAATTGAAATATCTACAAAACTAGTTTTAAATCCTATTATAAATTGGTTTCATATGACAACAACTAATGGCTATTTTCGCAATCACATTGATATGCTTGAATGAAGGAAGTCCAATAAATACGAAAAAAATTTGTAAAAAAATAGCCACAAAAGGTATTGAACAAGCTAATCATATAAATTAAAAGACAAAAAAAATCTTATCAAGATGAATTTCGATGAATTTTTTGCAATTGTTCCTGAAGTTAAACAAAGTATATCAAGAAATTTAAATGAGGACAAAATCGCTACATTTGTACAAGACTATCAAAAAGCAAACTGAACTGAAAATTTTCCAAACATAATTTTTCAAAACTATAAATCATCCCAAGCAACGCCTCATATACACTATTACTACTTGTTAAAAAGTTGCAAGAATTAATCTGAGGTGACCTAATCATTTTTAATTGTTTGATAGGCATAAAACATTTTTCATTTGTATGACATTGGAGCAAAAAAAAATTATACCCTATTAAACTAGGCCTTAATATGTTCTAAAAGTGTAATCTTAGCGTCTCAAATTAAGAGAGTCGGTTTTTGGGTAAACGTCCAAACTTAAGAGTTAATTTCATAAATAAAATTGAAAATATTCACTATAAGTGAGTTTTATATCTTAACCATTGATAAATATTTTTTTAAAATTTTCAATTTATTTTAAAAAAAAGTGTAATATGCAGTTATTATTTATGAATGTATTCATATGTACCTCGATATACACATATTTGTGCATGTGCGCTTTTCTACAATTATATGTGCATATAATATATGGTGGCCCTAGGTACTTGGTTAGGATGCATTACTTCGTCATAATAAAAAGTTTTAAAAGTAAGGCAGTTGCTTGTCATTAAACTAGTCTCTAACACAAAAACCTTTTAGGGTTAATAACATATTTGTCAATTGACGTATGGTGGTAATTTCATTTGGGTCTCTTATCTTGTTTAAAGTTTAGAAATGAAGCCCTAAAAGTACCATATTGTTCCAATTTCATCCAAATTTAAACCGACCATTAACTCCGTTAATGGAATTGCATTTGTTACTCACGTGAGGGAATTATTTGAGACCTAACAAAAAATTCAGGGGACAAATTTATTAAAATTAATCAATTATGTAATTTTTCCATTCCAGTTTCTTTTGTGGTTTAATGTTGTAACTGGATTAGTATATTCTCATAAAAGTACTTATATGTGCTTTATTAAGAAATTTCATATCATCCTCATAAAATTTATTATTAAATATTTTAGGACATTTAATTTCGTAATTATGGTTGACGTGGGGGCCACTTGGCTTGGAGCCCACACCCGAGATTGATAACAGCAGTGAAGAACTCATAAAAACGTTACATAAATTCGTAAGGATAAACATTATTGATCATGGTGATATTGTGTAAATATCAATCGACCTCGAAAAATTAATTGAATATTTAAATAACAAATATTGAACGAATCACTAAAAGAATGTCTAAAACTAAAATATTGAATGAATAAGTAGCTTAGTGTTAACATCTTTTAATGTGTACAACTGTGTGTTGAAATTTCTCAACCCAATACGTTATCTTAATTGGTCTGTCACGTTGACCGAATATCGACCTGAACTCAATAAGCCTATACTCATTAATTTATAATTTCATCTAGTATGGTGCCATGCCACATTTTATCAGATCTTGCCACGACCCCCTCAACAAAGTAAAAATCTTCGAGAGATACTAATAAAAATTCAGTGACCTCTCCGTGGACGTAGACAATTTGTCGAACCACGTATATTCTTGTGTTGTGTGTGTCATTTGTATGCTCTTTCTTTAATTGCTTTCTAGAATTCATTGATTATTACTTATCAAAAAAAGAATTCATTGATTATGATTATTTGCACTCATATATAATAATAATAATAATAATAATAATAATAATAATAATAATAATAATAATAATAATAATACCAACATATGGTCGCATTCATGTCGTGTGATATTGAGTTCGTGTCAAAATTCCCTCAACCCATACACGACCCGTTAACAAATTGGCTCCAAATAAGAAATTCAAACCCGAACCGTTATTGTTAATGGGTCACATGAACTAAATCGTTAACATCCGTTAAATAACTAAATTTCTTCATAATATATCATTAAAAAAAAAAAAAAAAGAAGTTCTTTGTAATATATAATTAATACTATGTCAAAGATAAGTTCTAAAAAAGAGTTAAGGTAGTGTAAATGGATTTTAATAGGTACAAATGGGTCAAATCAGGTGTATTAAAATTTTCAAACCTAACCATTTTTTTGACGGGTCTATCGCGTTATTAACTAGGGTCGGATAGGCCTAAACCCTTTTTGTTGTGTTGTGCTATGCCGTGTAATCGTATCGTGTGTCATTTTGACAATTTTATCAACAAGTATAAAAACATAATAACATAACTCATAATCAGACACGTATTTAGATTAGTTTGTTTTAGAACATAAAAAAGTAGGGTCCATAGAAGCTAAAATACACCTTTGTCTCTATTGTATCAAAGATGCATGCCAAATTTGTATTTTTTTTCCCTTGTATCTTTGCCCAGTTTAGTAATTTTTAGCAAAACCTTCCAATTCAACTAATACTACCAAAATTTATTCTATCTAAATCACAAATAATAAATAATCTAAAATCCCAAAATTTTAAACAAAACAACTAAAATAGCAACAAAATTAACAAATTCAATAAGTGAATAAAAAACATAGAACATATGGTTATTTTTGTGTTGTAAGAATAGTACCTTCCTAATGTCATGTACTATTAAATTTGGCATGACCATGAAAGTCATGATAACTCATTTTCAAATAGAACTTTCCCACCTGAGATGCAACCTACAACTAGTAATACTCTTGGATTTTTATAGAATGAATAAATTTTATAAACCACCTACTATTCTATAAACATAGAACTTTAGAACTACTCACAGTGACAAAAATTACAGTAAGGCTAAATGTGATGAAGTCTAGAGCAATACTATTTCTCATTAATTATATAATTGGAGAAAAAGTCAAAAGCAAAACCCACGTTAAAGTTGAATCTTAGAAAGGGAATAGTCTCTTTAAGTCAGCTACGGTCTGCAAATCTTTGGCAAAAGACGTCTATGGTTCGATAGATATAGATGAGAAAATTAAAAAAAGATTGTGATCAAATTTTGGTTTAACATAAATTCTTTACATTGAACCATACGTAGAGGGACATCCAATTAACAATGCTTGTGTTAAACAATGTAACCCTTAATTAAAAAAAATCTCTGGTTTAAGGTGTAAAATTACATTATAGTTTTTGGGCCCAAATCTCTCTAGCATCTCTTATAGTAAACATTAGACAAGTGCTGGCGATATTTTTACAAAAATCTGATTTACCTTAGTTTCCAGTTTCCACAAATACAAGCAAAGAAATAAAGTAGAACCAAATTCATTCACAACACTTTGATCTACGGTTTTAAAAATAATTCAAGAAAGGATATGTACATATACAACAGACCATTTAACTGAAAATATTAAATTAGAAGAAAAAGGATAGTAGGTAAATGTTAGTATTGTAATCATGAAAAATTATATCATATATCATTTCAATGTGGTTGTAAATTAGTTAACATTAATAAACAAAAATTACACGGAATAATGAAGGAAAAAAACTAAACTAGAAAATCAATGTGGGATATGTCAAGATGTATATACTCTGAATATTATAAAGTTAGATAAAAAATAAAAATAAATAAATAAAGGAAAGATGACAGCCCTGTGCACCTTGAATAATGATGTTTCCATTGCTAAGAAACAGTACATGGACAACACTATATAGTACAAAAAATGTGTATCTTAGAGTTGAGTATGACGTATCTTCTCGGTCATTATGTTGTTATCCAGGGGAAATATCAAATCTTTTGAACCTGCAAAATAATGTGTACCCATCAGTATATAAGAAATTGTAACTGGGACCTAAAAATTATGTGTACCCTTGTCCAAAAGCATCACAGTTGGTTTGCAGGTACGATCTTTCAGAAGATAAAAACCAACATTCGAATCGTGTGTTACGGGCCTATTTTCTCTCCAGAACAACAATAGCAAAAAAAGCATACTAAATTATTGCCGAATAATAAAAAAGAAATAGAGAAAGTAAGAGATTGTAAATTAGAATGTGTAATGCCCAAAAGTTCAAACCCATATTGTTAAAACCTTAGCTTTGAAGGTTTAAAAAAAAACAATGCATACATGAGTAATAATATGGGTACAAACAAATTACACAAAAAGTTACACAAACCAATGTGTCATTGCAATGGAGCATTGTACATCACTCATCCCAAAATGGTGTACCACACTTTATTGCACTACCACATTAGTTTGTGTTTTTTTTTTGTAATTTCTTTATACCCTTGGCATTTTCCTAATTAAATGTCATACAGTTGATTCCTGTATTTACTTGGAACGGATATAGTCAACATAAGGCGGTAACGAAAGGATGTTCATTTTGTAACAGGTACATTGCCAAATGAGATTTGGAACTCATTCCTTCATCTGGAGATATTACTTGTCGGTAGAAACAGCCTAACAGGCACTATTCCAGTCAAAATATTCAACATCTCAACAATGAAAATTCTTGACCTAAGCTTCAATCAATTCTCTGGCTATCTTCCACCAAGTATGGGCCTTTGGCTTCCCAATCTTGAAACCCTTCACCTACAAAAGAACATTCTCAGTGGAAAAATTCCAAGCTCTGTCAGCAATGCTTCTAAGCTTTCCTCACTAGCCATGAATCATAATTATTTTAGTGGCTCTATACCCAATACACTTGGTGATCTAAGACTTCTCCAAAGACTTTACCTTGGATATAATTATTTGACCAAAGAAGATTATAGTCTAGAATTGGGGTTTTTCACTTCTTTAACAAACTGCCGACAACTAGAGTATTTGGAATTATCAAATATCCAACTAAATGGTACTCTCCCAACTTCATTTGGGAATCTCTCCACCTCTCTTAGAATATTCCAAGCATTTGGTTGCAAAATTAAAGGAGATATTCCCATTGGAATTGGAAACTTGACAGGCTTAGAGTACATAAATTTAGAAGTGAATGAATTGATAGGATCAGTCCCAGCAACACTTGGCAAATTAACACATCTACAACAACTATATCTTGAAGGAAATAGACTGCAAGGGTCCATCCCAAATGATCTGTGTTTGCTAAAAAAACTTGGGAGACTTTCACTTAAGTGATAATGAGTTAAATGGGTCCATACCGACATGCTTAGGGGATATTAAATCTCTAAGATCGTTGCACTTAAGCTCCAACAAATTGACTTCTACCATTCCAATGACTTTGTGGAGTATGACAGATCTCGTGCATCTAACCCTATCCTCAAATTTTCTAAGTGGATATCTAGCATCAGATATAGGAAGTATGAAGGTTCTAAATGTAATTGATTTATCATGGAATCAGTTAGCAGGTAATGTCCCAACCACTATAGGAGGTGCACAATCGTTAAGTTTTCTCTCATTAGCTCATAATAATTTTAAAGGATCTATTCCTCAATCAATGAGTAATTTGATAGGCTTGGAATTCTTGGATTTGTCAAGTAACAATTTATCTGGAGTGATTCCCATGTCCTTAGAGAAACTTAGGAATCTAAAAAACTTCAATGTCTCTTACAATAAACTAAAAGGAGAAATTCCCAATGGAGGACAATTTGCGAACTTCACAGCCCAAGCATATATGAAAAATGACGAACTATGTGGTGCGCCTCGGTTACAAGTTAAACTGTGCAAAGCCAAAACTCATCAGCGGTCAATAACAAAAGTTGTGCGTCTATTGAAGTATATTTTACCCCTAATAACAACAGCAATAATTGCAGTTTCCCTAATATTTGTGTTCACAAGACGCACAAAAAGGAAGATGAAATTATTGTCCCGCAAAGATTCATTGCCTCTTGCGTGGAGAAGGGTGTCTTACCATGAACTTCTGCAAGCGACAAATGCATTTTGTGAAAGTAACCTACTTGGTATGGGGAGTGTTGGTTCGGTATATAAAGGAATACTTTCAGACGGGATGCCTGTTGCGGTAAAAGTTTTCAATTTAAATCTAGAAGGAGCATTCAAGAGTTTTGACATTGAATGTGAGGTAATGTGTAACATTCGTCATCGGAACCTTGTCAAAATCATCAGTTGCTGTACAAACTTGGATTTCAAGGCCTTGGTTCTGACTTACATGCCTAATGGGAGCCTTGAGAAGTGGTTGTACTCTCATAATTATAGTTTGGACATTTTGACACGGTTAAATGTAATGATAGATGTTGCAGCAGCCTTGGAATATCTACATCACGGCTATGCAACACCTATTGTGCATTGCGATCTGAAGCCTAGCAACATCCTACTTGATGAAGATATGAATGCACATGTTGGCGATTTTGGTATTGCAAAACTATTAGGTGGAAAGGAATTTATTGAACAAACTAAGACAGTGGCAACAATTGGGTACATGGCACCAGGTAATGTATAATTATTTTTTTAATAATTTGTATGGTCTCAAACATTCTATAAGAATTCAATTCTATTGATTAATTTATATGGCATGAATGTTTTTGTCTTCTAGAATATGGAATGGATGGAATAGTCTCTACAAGTGGCGATGTCTATAGTTATGGTATCGTATTGATGGAAACGTTCACACGGAAGAAACCAACCGATGAATTGTTTTCTGGTGGGATGAGTTTGAGGAGTTGGGTTCTCGAAGCATCTTATGTTTCAATAATGAATAAGGCTGATAAAAATTTCATAGAAATAGAGGATGAATATTTATCTGCCAAGGAGAAATGTTTGTCCTCCATCTTTGCTTTAGCCTTGGAATGTTCTACAAATTCACCAACAGAGAGAATCACCATGGAACATGCTGTGGCTAGACTCATGAAAATAAAAGCCTCTTTTCTAGCATATATTGGAATGAATTCGTGAAAAAGGTAAACGATAATAACAAATATAATTTTCAGTACCGTTTACTATATTTAATGCTTACATATTAGTATCATGCTTTTAAATGATTAAACTTCGTCTAGGTTGAAATCTCTTTTGGTCGTTAAACCACATATTTGAGGCATACTCTAGTTTCATATGGGGTTAGGAGAATGCTACTATAGACTATAATTGTCATTAAAATAGATTAAAAAGAAATGTAACCTTTTAAAGCAGAAATTAAAAAGGAACTCAGCAAGGATACCTGATCATAGTAAAGAAAATTATGCACCCAATGTCTCAATACATTTATGTTGTAGTCATTTGAACAGTGTCGACTCTACCCTAGGACAAGTTAGGCACTTGCCAAAGGTCCCCAATATTGGGAGGGCCTCCTTGGAATTTTCCTCATAAATATTTTAGGCCTTATTGCACTTTGCCTATTAATTAACTAAATACCATGTTTATACTTTACCTTTTGCTTAAACGCTTGGACAATAATTCAAGGGTAACAATTATTTTATCCAACAGGGAATAAAATTACAAATCTCAAAGCATGAGATACCCGGATGATGCAAAAATATTTCAGTTACCTGGAATTCTGTCATAAAACAGCCTACCTTGGGTTTACAACTTTGAACAGTTATCATGCATGGAAATGTAGAAATATGGGCTTTGTTGGCTTTTATTGTTTCTTTTCTTCATTCAATGTGCGAAAGAATATTAAAATATAAACATACATGGAAAAAACAAAGACAAAATGCATTCTATGAATTTTAGCTTAAATATTTAAACTTTTCATTAGTTATATTATCTTAATTGAATTAATGTGTTAGAATATATATTAATAAAATATTATAATATTATATAAATAACACATTATGGGCCCCTATTATAGAATTTGCCTAGGGCCCCCGTTGGGCTTGAGCCGACCCTGCATTTGAATGTATTACATGTAAAATTTAAACCAATCATAACATCAATTTTACGTACTAGAAACTTGCCTCACTTTACCCATTGCATGTGCAATTTTATAAATGGCCATTTGACTTGTGTCCCCAATTTATAAAGGGTCATTACTTTCGATTCCAAAGTTTAAAGTATTATCACTCTTGGTACCATTTTCATTTTTTGCGGCGTATTTTTACACCATTTGCCGGACACCTTGTTGTCCACAAAAGTGTAACAAAAAATGAAACTATAATTTTCTTGAAATATATACAACTTTATTTTTTTTTAATTTGCAAGCTTTCTAAAAATAATTTGTCACGGAAGCATTGCAAAAATTGAAAATTTTATGAGGAACTAATGGATCCCCATATATAATCATAACATAGCTACAATCCAACTGTTTACATTATGCAAATATATTTCTTAAGTATAAGCATATATTTAAACCTAATTATTTATCCCATTTTGTTAACTATGTATGCTCAACTTTCCCACCATAAACATTTGGAATGTTGAACTCTTTAAAATCAAGATCCATAACTAAACCGTAAATATAACATACAATAATTGAGATAATTTACCTACGTTAAAACAAATAATTTATGTCGAAGAAAATGTATAGAAGATTGCAAGAAAGACTCCAAATGATGCAAAACAAAATTTACTTGAATTCGTTTCCACAAAAATGAAAAAATTCATCACAAAAAACGAAAAAAGAACTAATATTAGAAAGTGGGGGGAGGGGGAGAGTAATTTAAAGCCAAAGCAACACTAGTAGGAAAGTCATGGGTAGATTCAATTTTGCTATCTTCCACCAAAAATTTATTATTAACATCAAAATTATACCTACCAAATCCAAATATTTACTAGTTGTTCTCCTGTAAAAAAAATGATGGTAAGATATTATCTAACATTGACTTATCGTTCATTTTAGCCCGTCCATTGGGAAGAGAATCGACCCTTAGCTTAATGGCTAGAAAATATACTTCTAGTTAATTTACCAACTCTACATCATCAAAATCCGAATACCAATGACATGATGAAGAAAACCAATCAGAACAATTCACATAGCACATTCAACTTAAGAGACAAGAATATTCCACCACATAAGCCTACTTATCACCACAATTACATAATCGAAGTATTGTTTATTGATCAATGTTTTAAGTATAGCCTAACATTATGATTAAAAAAACCTATAACAAAAGTTAAATAGCATAGCAAAGCCAAATTCACTAAATTGCAAACACAACATTCTAAATGCTTACAAATAAAATAGGGAGGGATTTTTACTAAGGCCTATACAAATTAAACGTAAATTCTAAGTAGTTCCGTTGATTTATACAACAAAATCTTCTTTTCTAGCATGGATGAAGGAACAACCAACATTTAAAGGAAATAAAAAATGAGCCATTTTCATTGGGAACTGAATTAAAAATATGGATATTTATAAGCAATGGACTTGTTATCTTGTTTCCCACCTTAAATTCACCTTAGCTCCCAATGCTTCTTGATATTCTTTAAACTTTTTATATTTTTGAAGAGGTTCACTAGCTTTCATTTCTTATTTTTATCATCTTCAATTATAAATTTCCTTACGTGTATATATACACACCCACATATATACAGTTTTGTGTGTTTGTGTGCAGATGTGATATTGCACTTCATTTGTATTTTTGTTACAAATTTCAATTGGTGATTATGAGTTTTTGAACCTTCTATTTCTGTAGCCTCTTTTGCTCCTGGTGCAGCTCCTGGTATGAGTTTCAGTATGCAATGTTTTATTAAATTAAAATTCATATGTTACATTAGCATTATTTGTATAAAAACTGAATTTTTTGCTAGCGTGTATATAAAAAAGCGTATAAATAACGAAATACTTCATTTCTCACAAATTAATAGTCATGTTTTCCTTTTTAGTCCGTCCTAAATTTATACATGTGCATCTAAAAAGGTATATAAAACCAGGCGAGGTTACAAAGTTACCAATCTGCACAATACACATTAAGAGAACAATGATCCAAATGTGTGTCTTGCATTCGAAGGTATTCATCCTTTTTAAGAAGAAAATTTTAGAAAGTAAAAACTCTTCTTGAAATGTTTGACTTCCAAAAGACGACTGTTAATTTGGGACAGAGGGACTAGCAAAGTTATTTCAGCTACATCTAACTTTTGGATCGTACAAAGTTGAAATGAAGCAAGATACAGTATAGACTTATTAATTTGCATATCAAGAATTCGAGTAAATGAAGCCGCCGGTATTTGTTATTTAATACGAAACAAAATTATATTGAATACTATAAGCATGAAGTAGTCTTGTTGTCTTTCATGCATTTTTACAATCGTTCTCCAACAAATTGTTTGTTAGGACCAGTGTTTTAAAAAGCGGGCGATATAGCGCGCGGTTGCAATTTTTGGCAAAAAACGCGATATGGCCCACTCGGATTAGCGAAAGTCACAATTAGCTTGCACGATTGATGACGTGTCACACGATTTGGATGCGATTGCGCTCTATTAACGCTATTTGGGCACTATTCGGGTTCTAAGTTTAATAATCTTTTTTTCTTTTTATTTATTAATTTATTTTTAACATGTAAACGACTTGAACAAAAACCTTGCTTACCTTTTGTTCATCACTTTCCAAAACAAAAACATAAAAAAACTGTAGTCCCTTCAAAAATTATCTCAACTGCTAGTCGAACCTTCGATTCCAAGTCGTCGACTTGTCTTCAAGATTGATGTTGGACAATGTACTATGTTCTGTTTCTGCCCCTCTTCTAATCGTGCCTTGTTCCGACATCTCTCTCCTCATTTTCTTTTTGTTTACTTTTAGCTGGATTTATATGCTAATTGTATCATTTCGATTACTTTGTTTTGTTCCCTATTTTTTTAGTCGTATTAAAAGTTTTAAACCCTTTGTTCTACACTCAACACAAAGTGATATTACGTGGGATAAAGGAGACTACTTTTTATTTATCATTTGTACGATAATATATTTTTGAGATTTTATGCATTATATTTTTGCATAACATTATTTACTTTATTTGGAACAATGTGGTGCCTTTATTTAGAATTATGTAGTAATTTACGAACCTTTCAAGTGATGTAGTATTTTATTTGGAATGGTTGTTTGAAGTTATTTTTCTATTTGCATTTCAAATTAAAAAAATCATATACACGAATTGCTTTCGTGAAGCGCACCGCGATTTACGCTACCCGCACCCGAGACCGAAACCTGACACCTTGCATGATCGCGATTTAAAACTTTGGTTAGAACTAATTAAATCATACGTAGATCTTTATTGGTAATGTTGCAAGCCTTAAGCCTAGTCAATGTTTTAAAAATCACTCAAGGCGTACGCCTCGAGGCCCCTTGAGGCTTGAGCCTCATGGTTGAATTTGAGGCTTGCGCCTCATTGCACCTCACACCTTTTTGCCGTAGCGCAAAAAAATATGTTCTTCTTCTTTCACAAACTTTTTTTTTTTTTTGTTATTTTAGTATATTTCGCCAATGGGTATATATATATATATATATATATATATATATTCTGATTATATATACATACTAATGTTTTTTTTAAATTCACTATTTTTTTAAAGGTTAACCGATAATATTTACTATTTTGACATAAAATAAATTTCCAAAAAATAACCAATATGTCATATTATAAAATAACCAATATTTTAGTGATACTAAAAAATGTTTTTGTCAATTTGATTTTGCATTGATTAATTTATTGTCATATTACAAAATTAACAATATGTAAATGAAAAAAAAATGATTTTGCGTTGACTGATTTATTTTCATGTTGTAAAATAATCAATATGTTAAAATTGATTTTATCAATTTTTTTAAAGTGATCTCGGGGGAACAAAAAGATGGTTAACTATGTGAGAAAGTCCTCAAAGATGTGTTTTACGCAATTTTATTTTATATTTCTTTGTTACTTTATTTTTATGGTTTTATGAGTATTTTTTTAATATTACTTTTCTCATCTTTTTTTGTGAGGCTTACGCATCCCCTCCTTGGAGCCAAAACGCCTCGCCCCTTCTTTTTAAACATTGAGCCTAGTTGAGTTTGGCTGAATGAGTATTTAGAAATATAAAGTGTGTGTCCTTCATTCGATCTAGCATAAGGCTTGATAAAAATGATTATTTATATAGGATAAGACCAAAAACGAAGAAGCTCGATGGAAGTTTTGACCTATAAAATATGCATCTTGATATGTCATACACAACCATAATCTACTGGGGTGTTAATTTGGCACCTCAATTTTAACAGACCAGTTTAGTATGAGTAAGAATCTTTCTTACAGAAAATTAGAAGAAAATTTACATAGAACAAAAAAATGTGCTAACAGTCTATATTATTGAACTCCCTAGATTTAAAAAAGAAATTGGAAAAATTCTATGTAATGTTGAGTGCATAACATGCATGAAATTGTCCACACTTGATTCTAGATCCACTAATGCTTTAGAGGCTAACTTAGACATGATGGATTGTGGGGCTTCTTCAGATATGATTTTGTATAATGTTCAGATATTGGTTTTAAGGTATTTAGTTATGGTGTGGTATGAAACACTGGCGGGGTCAGGGTTCTTGAGTTGAGAAACCTCAACCACATCGTAAATACCCCATAAACGTTTTGTTTATACACTTCAAGGAATTGTTAATAAAAAATAATCGATTGTTTAGTGCTCATAATGAAAGCCAAAGAAACAAGACATATCCAATATTAGTTTTGTATCATTGTTTAGAAGGGTAATGAACCATTGATCCTTCGAGAGAAGTGCTCTTAGCCTAGATCTTACTCACCTTACAGAACTTGTACTGGGATTGGAGAGAGGGAGCCTCTTAGGAGTTTTGCAATGGAGGGTGAGAGAGTAGGAACCTCAATAGAGAACTAGGTTGACACGAGCCTTAAAACTTGGTATGGTGTAATGATGGACATAGTGGGTGTTTGTTGGAAATTCAGTTCTTAAAGTCAAATGGAAAACTGGGTAGGTGGGAATTGATGTGCGGTAAAGGCAGAGGGGGTATTTATAATGAGGTTTCATGTCTAGAGGGTCGTTGGATCTTGGAATGGTATTATTGATAGTAATGTAGTGTCGGGTGCATTATATGAGAAGTAACCCCGTTCATCTGATAAAAGGTATCAATGGGGTGTTGGGGCTAAGATGACATAAAAGGACATTTGGTTTGTCAAAGGGATAAAGTCAATTGATGTTTCTAATTATTTTGTTTTTGGCTTTAGGTGTGAATAAGTCACGTACCCAGAAGCTTCCTGAAGAGGGTGAAACACGGGCCCTACTTGTCTCCCTGAGCCCTATGTATTGGGGTTGATGACTTTGAGTTTATTTCATTTAACACCTAATATGCTTTGTAGTAGGTTGTGCTTGCCTTGTGTATTTGTGTTTTTATCTTCAAGCATAGTATTTGAGTTTATCGAAGCTTTCCCTTGCACTTTAAAGCTGCACACAAAGTTGTGTGTGCTTTGTGAATAGATGTTCTTTTGTAGGCGGGTATTGAGAGTAATTGTCAACATAACCCTACACATTGTATAGTACTTTTATGTTAATTTACTTGCATTCATTGTTGAATTTTATATATACTTATGGAATGTGGTTCAAATTCACTTGCATATAATTGAAACCTTATCCCACTTCTCTACTCTACCGAGGACTAGGCCCACTCATATTTATTTTATTTACTTGTAGGCCGCAGTGGAGGGGGCAAAGGTCAAAACGTTACGGGGCATAGGAAGTATATGAAGTTTTTATAAGCTTTTTATTCCTCATTTCATAGTATGGATGATTGTATAACGTATTTCATTTCTGACTTCTCGGTGGTTGTATGACTATGTTATCACGTGGTGCAGATTTATGTATAAGGGAGGCATGTTTTACGCATTGTCTCCCTATTTAACACTTGATAGACATGTATGAAAATTAAATTTGGATAAAGCTCTAAGTGGTTTTCACTTGTATGTTGGGTTCATTCCATGTAAGAATCACCGATTAAAGTCTTAATGATGTTGTTGGATCCGAAAAGGGTTAAAATACTCAAACGGGCATCACATATCACAGTGTGATGTGCTTGTATTTTCAAAAGTCATGAACACCGCGCCAACCTTTACACCTTGTATTTTCCTAGGATTTCATGCCCTAGTCATTTTTTCATTGGCATTTTTGGACGATGAAAATTCTCGATACAATCTGCATGTTGGGGTATAAAAACTCTCTTTTAAACAACTGGTGCAACTCATCATCTTCATTCACTCCACTCATGCAACTCCATTCTTCATCCCACCCTCCATTAAAACTATTTCTCTAAACACTTAATAACCATTACACTCCGTAAGTTCTTTCCCTACTCTAATTCTTATTTATGTTTTAGTATACTTTTTTCTTGGTCAATTTCTCATTAATTGAATCCATTAAAGTCTTTGCACTTCTTTTTTCTTTCATTCAATCATGCAATATTCTAAAGAGAGTTAAGTTACTAGATGATAACACTCATTTTCTCCCGTTAAATTGATTTTCTTACTACGCCTATCATAAAAGGGTTTAGAATTGGTAGATTTTCCCTCCACATCCCCATAATATCCCAAATTATGAGTTCACATATGAAAGTCATAACTTTTACATGAAATTGAATTTTAACATAATTGATGAAAAAAAGTAAAACTTATTTAAAAATAGTCGAATTTTCTTCATTGATATTTAAAGTTCATTCCTATTTGGGACGCATAAAATAGAAATACGGGCTCTTAAATTTGTAAGTGAGTAGTATCAACTCCTGGATAAAATCGGAAAATTCTAAATATTAGAGTTCACCTAATCGCACTAATTATGTGTCAGACCTTATCAATTAGCCTTTGGCAAATAATACATAAAAATTATATGATGAGGGAGCATAGTAGTTGCGTGTAATTTTGGCCATTTGGTTATGTTGTCCTTTTTAGGTCATTTTTAGTCATTTACATATTTAGGATTAGCTTCACTAGCAAGCTAACCTCCCCTTTTAAATAGGGCTTTAGTCCCCGTTTTTTTACTCCCTTCTTATTTTGAGAATGCGAATAGAGAGAGAATTCCATTTCTTTTCATTATGTTCTTGTTGGCGCATGGCATTCATTTTGTGTCGGGAGCTCCCCTCCCCAATTTACTTCACTACCGTTGATGAAAACACCAAAACAAAACATCAAAAAAACAATTCTACATTACTTTGTATATCAATTAAATGTCCCCCATGGAGCATGAAGAGTTACATCGCCATGTTACAAGCTTGTGTGATTAAGGCCTTATTCGAGAGAGCATCCCAATTTGACTCACCCCAAAGAAGGACATAAGTTGGCGCATGTGCGTGGGCAGTCATGCCATCAATAAAACCATAGTTAATTATCGTTTTCCCATTACGAGGATTGAGGACATGTTGGACCAGTTGCATGGGGTCCGAGTCTTTTCTAAGTTGGACTTGAAGAGAGATTATCGTTTCATCAAGATACGACCCAGATACGGGTGGAAGACCACCTTCAAGACAAAGGATGGGTTATATGAGTTGATAGTGATGCCCTTTTGGTTATCTAATGCTCTATCCTCATTTGTGAGAGTTACAATTTAGACTTTCCACTCGTTCATGGGCAAGTTTGTGGTGGTGTATTTTGACGATATCCTCGTCTACTATAGGTCGGAGGAGGAACATTTAGATTATGTCGCTCTAGTCCTAGCCGTTCTTCAGGCTGAGCGTTATGGAAATGGGCCCTTTTTAGGGATTATTTGTCATTTTTTATTTTCTTTTGTATTTTCTTTTATTTTGGTATTGTATTTTCCTTTGTTTTACTTTAGTATTTAGAGGTAAGGAGTGGTAATGATATTTTTGTAAATAGGGCCTTAGCTTGGAGCTTAAGTTACTCCTACCTTTTAAATACCCACTTGTAGTCCTTATTTGGGACACCCTCAATTTGAGATATCAGAAATCTTTTGATTCTCTCTCTAAAAGTTAGGGTTTGGTTTATTTTCTTGGCCATTGACGTGTAGTTTACGTCAAATTGGTATCTGAGCGGGTGTCTCTCCACATTGGTGTTGGTGTATCGGTGTATTTTTATTATCAAAATCGTACGCTACAATCAATGGCTCCAAGAATATCTGAACAACTATACAAAGATATTAAAAATGAACGAGAAAGTGGGTACAATCACAACAAATTTATAACCATTTCCAAAATCCTAACCCGAACCCTAGAAATCCCTACCCACGACCCCTGCCCTACCCCACCCTATACCCCAAGCCCCTCCATGCCAACAACTGATCCTCTCAAATCCTCTGCCCTAACCCCACTTCTGATGTGCCACTGAACAAGTCAAACCCATACCCTTCTCTCCAAACCTTGGTCGCCCATGGAGGGGTAGGCCATCCCGATCAATACCGTAGGTAGACCCCGAAGCACCATCCGCAGGTGCCAACTTTAGCCCAGCCCCTCCCCTGTTCCCCCACCCCTATTCCGACCCTTTTCACTACCTAACGGCCCAAAAAAGACCCGACCACCCCCTAACCCTTCCGAACTTCCTATCCCATCCTAGCCGGCCCTTCACTCCCACCCAACTCCCCTCTTAATTCTTAACCCTCGAACCCACCACCCATTTTTCAAACCCCAGTCATAAAAAAAATACCGTTTCAACCCCAATTAACTCTCGAGGCTCAATTCAAGATTATCGGTGGCTAGTCCAAAATTGGTTGCTCCACCTAATCTTTCTTTCGCCCTCACTCACCCAAGCGGGCCAAATCAATGATAAAAACTCACCTCCTAAGCCGGTTTATTGCAAGAAAGACTGAAACGATAAAATTGGGTTATGTATTGGGGATTTTTTTTACATTTTTGACGAGGATGGTTGGGGAACTCGCACAAACTTTCGCGAGCCGGAAACATTTGATTTGGAAGATTTTTTTCCAATATTTGAGAGAGGGCATGATGATTTTGATGAGGTTGGATCGGAGGTTATCTCTCTTGAGGTTGATTTGGATATGGGAGGTGATGTGTTAGGTGGTGGGTATGTGGACCCATTTATTATAGCTTTTGATATGCGCTCGAAGGAAATTTTCCGTGGTGTAGCATTAAGGAGGTTCATCATGGGAATCTCGGGTCGCAATTTTATTCTATACTTACTGTTAACATTTCAAAGACAAATATTTAGTGTTCTTCCTCATATACCATCCTTATCAAAAGATGCCTTAGGAGCACCTGATCAAACACAATAGAAGTCTAACTAAAAAGGTGAGATGGTCAAAATTAAATAAAATTTCATTAATTTTAATACCAATATACAAACCCATTTCACATCCACCTTGAAGAATTCATGAATAACTAAATAGAAAAAACCAATATATTAAAAACTAAAATTTCATTAGAATCAATTACAACACACAAAATCCTAATCATTTCCTCTCTACTTTATTTGCAATCCAAAAACTCCAACACCAATCAAAATAAAATTAGTAAATAAAACTTGAAATTTCACTCACAAGAATCTTTATATTACCCATTTTGTTGAAGAATCCCTCCATGAAATGTCAAGAAATGCAAATTTTCTGCATAGAAATCTTAGAAAATGAATATCAAAAAAAACAACCTACAGAGGAACCTTATGCTGTTAGGATGCACCATATAAAGGCAGACATATAATATAAGTTAAAAGAGCCGAATTGAATATGCTAAGGGTGAGCCAGATAAGACTTATTTTAGCACTGTGTTTGGAACAGTACTGGATAAGAAGACGGGATGGGATATAATAATACAATCTTGTGTTTGAAATGCTCCGGATAGGATTATTTTTCCCTTCAGTTTTCCATGAATACTCTTATTTTGTATTTAATAATAAAAAAAATACAAAAAAAAATACTATTATCACATATTTTAACTCAATAATATAGTATTTAATTCCACGTGGGATGTTAAAAAAATAATATAATGAGATGATAGAGATGGACATATGTATTTGTATTTGTATTTATAATTTGTACACAATCAGCCACTAGCAATCACTCACACATACAAAACTCGTGGGCACACAAACCAACCGCCGAAAATAATGAGATAGTAAAACTCATTGTTTACTATCTTCTCTTTCAATTTAAAATAAACCAGCCACCCGGAAAATTGCTTGAAGCCATAACTGGGTAACATCAGTTTACCCCAAAATAGCCACCCGAAAACATACGAAAACAAGCAAATAGAATTGTACATAGCTTTCAACTTGTCTAGGAGGTGGGTTAATGATGGGACGTAGGATCCCGTAAAATTCAAGTTTAAAAATTTCTCAATAGGATGGTTTACAAAGAATTCCAAATTTTAAACTTCTTTCAAAAATAACCAAATTTTAATTTCTTCAAAATTAAAATGATATTAAACAAAACAAATATTTGAAATTCAATTAAACAATAATTTAATTCAATCCAAGGTCTAAAAATGTCAAACAAAACAACCATGAATTTTTCCAAATTAATTAAGTCCAATCTTGAATTAAATTAATCTAAATTTTACCCAAGCTTAATTAGCACCAAATTAAACTAATTTATGTTTAAACCAACTTTTATCTTGATTAAACCTAAGCATGAATCTAGGTGAATTTTGCAAGATAAAATAAAACACAAACTCATTATGTCACGATATACGAGGAAAACCCACAACGGGAAAAACCTCGGATTATCTTGCCCATAAATCCACTAAGTACAACATTTTTACAAAAGACACGACAAGAGACTTACTTTCTAGACTCGACTCCCTTCAACCCTTGACGCTCCTTCGTTATTCAACCTCCACCTAGTCGATAATGTTGAAGTCCACCAACACCTCGGAATCCACTGATGGGGCACAACTACTGTCAACCCACACACGATGCCTTTTCACCGTATGAGAACACCGCAACAAAAATGATCTCCTTTTTGGGGTAGAGAAGAAATCGAAACTATCCCCTTAATGGATATAGAATGAACTCGGTGCCAAACAATCTCCAAGCAAAGATATATATATATATATATATTAACTTGGATCAAACAAACATATTGTATGTAAAACAGTTGGTTTTGTTCTAAAGAACAAACATTTTTAACAAAAACTAAGGAGACTTTTTCTTGGAAGGATTTATCTCTCAACTCCTTAGAGATAATGAAAAGGTTATACTAAAAAAAAATTGTTCCCGCACATATTTTATCAGGAAAAAGTAGTGGGAAAGTGGGAAGTTTTCTAAAAAAACTGTCAGAAAAATAGAAGGGTCGTTCGAACGACTTTCCATTGTCGTTCGAACGACCTCATTCGAACGAGATTACTAACGAAACATCGAACGAAAACTCAGGCCTTAAACGTCTAAATTCATTATGAGTTCGGTTGAATCTCGTTTGAATGACTTCGTTTCAACGATCTTCGAACGATAATTCAGAGTCACAATGTCGTTAGAAGCCTCGTCTGATATGTCGTTCGAACTGTTTGAACGAGAAATATCGTTCGAACGACATTTCAGAAAAAAATATTTTTCTTTAAAAAATATAAAATCCATTTTTCAACTTAAATTTAATAAAAATAAACACCCATATAATTGTCCAAGCTCCTATATAAATAAATGCATTCATACCTTTGGAGACCGTGGAAAATAATCAAATGTTGATGATGCGAAACAAGGCACTAGAAACTGGCAATGATGTGAACTTTAAGATCTGGACCGCTGCATCTTCAACTCTTCAAATGTCATAGGCATGAGGTACAACATGAACATATATCCTATGACTCAAATTGTTTTGTCCGGAATTGAGCAAAAACTATAATTGGACTCAAATGGAAATTTGTGTCCTTTAAAATCTCCCCCTTTGGCTATTTTGGGACAAAACCAAACCAAAAATCCTAAGGACCATCAAGCTCATCTAAAAAGACACAAACCCGCCCAAAAAATAAAAAATACATTTGTTCGACTCGACACATAGGATGCAACACGTTGCCGGTTTATAAGGTTTCCGCTTAAGATGAAAATCTGCACACTTAAACACACCATTAAATGCATAGGGAATATCTATAGAATAAATGCAGAAATTAAATTCTCCCCCCTTAATTAATTCTCCCTCTTTATCTAACAATGAGCTTCCAGAGAAAGACGTCTCCCCTAAGTTAGATATCCCCAAATGTCAAAGGATTGGATACCATTTCTCCCCCTTTTTGTTCAGGAATAGACAAAGGTCAAGAATAAAATAACTTATTTCTCCCCAATTAAAGAAAATTATCCCTTTAAACTTAAACAAGGAATATAAATAATGGAAAAACAAGTTAAACATGCAATGGTGCATAAAGAAATAAGGACATGAAAGCATATAGGCAACAATGAAATGAAACTAATCCATACAAATATTAATGGATATCAACTATGATGTGATAACAAAAAGATATCACTAGTAAGATATTATGATAAGAAAGGGATATCAAACAAAATTCGCAACAAGATAAATATCAATTTTGAATTCAAAG
Source organism: Sambucus nigra (assembly GCA_949130495.1). Lineage (NCBI taxonomy): Eukaryota > Viridiplantae > Streptophyta > Magnoliopsida > Dipsacales > Adoxaceae > Sambucus > Sambucus nigra. The sequence goes on from OX422220.1 coordinate 526,578,995, forward strand.
CATACAAGGACTAGCAAGCAAAGCATACAAATATGAATGGATATCAACTATGATGTGGGGTAAGATGCAATCACATCCGCAATACCTTGGAACCATAGGGGATGGCCCTTCTGAAAGGCCTCCCGAACTCTCTGCCACTCTGACGGCCCCGGGTGGGCCGGTGAAACTGGGGCCATTGGCTGCTGTGGCTGAGGCTTGCGGGAAATGGGCTTCCATCGCTGCATTGATCGCCTGGGCAACCACCTCCGCCATCTGAGCCGTCGTCACTAACCCTGGTGGGTCCTGCGGTTGTGGAACCTCTGGCTCCTGCTGAGCCTCCCTCAGCTCGTCCCTGGCTGCTGCCCTAGCAGTTCTACCTCTCTTCGGCGGCATATGAAATTTAAAAAGAGTTGTATTAGTTCACTATTAATATAAAACTAAATAGCATAAGCATGATAACTCATAAGCGTGAAGATAAAGCAACAGTCCTAATAATAGGGATCTATATCAACAGAACCCTACGCTGAAACGTAAAAAGCCATACAGATCCTATGGACACTACAACCTGATGCTCTGATACGATCTGTGACACCCCGCCTAATAAAATACCGGGTGATCAGTCCTATACCAAATTAAATAGGAGTCTCATCTAGTTCATTCTTAACATCATTGTCGAAAAACTTTTTAATTACTAACCACCTAGTCCTTAATTAAGCTGAGGCCAGATTTTATCTTACGAATTAAATCGAACCCAACCAGTATAATAAGAAACCAAAATAACTATCACAAGAGGGAAATATAACCATGCCACGCAACAAATAAAAGTGTTAGTCGAACAACATCGACTATACAAGCAATCCACAAAGTGCAAGTATAAAAGAGTATCGGTACATGCCAAAACTGAATATAAAAGTACAAACACAATAGTACAAATGAAAAGTCCCTATTTAGAGAGAGAATAAGACAGGCGTCTAAACAAATATCCCCCATCAATCCACATATATTACAGCTACGTACCCTGTAGGAAGAATCAGGCACGGTGCCCCTGTTGGAGGACACCTAAAAGGTTTTGAAAAGGTTTTATAGCAAGGGTTAGAACCCAAAACATTTAAAAATATTTAGAAAGTAAATTTAAATGCAAGAAATTAAAATGCAATTATGCTCTTCATATTTAAGTTAGTGCAGTACACTCTCTTGAGAACACCTCACCCCTCTACTAATGTGCACGCCTAACGAACTATACATAACCCACCTAGATAACCACCCCGTAACTAGTCTTGTCACATATATTATACTATTTTCCCCACTACTATATCCCGAGTGAGTTTATCATACATGATATAAGTTGTTATTCACATTAACTTATTTAAACCAATTCTTATTCAATACTATATAACCGTTTCACAAGTTATATTAATTATACATTTACACAATGTATATATATATATATCCGTATATAATTCTGAACTATATATACATATCATATCACAACATTCACGCACATGTTGGATATCAATGCTATCACCCAACGCGTAGGAGGCGGTCATAGTTCCCCCCGTAAGTGCCCGTTCCATACCATAACGGCCCACCCCTATAAACAGACGTTATGACCTAGGGGATATACTCGCCCTGCATTCGCTAGTCAGGGGACTCACCCACATCGCGCAACCTCCTAATATAGCATTAATATTAGTATGCTTTACTTTAAATATTATTCACACAAATATTTATACGTCATATATACTACACATCACCGTATATATAGAGAGAGAAAAATCTAGGCTACCGTTGTACTATGTCCATGCACAAGCCTAAAACATTTAAGTCTATGATCCGACTTCATTTTAATTAATTATACACTAATTAATTTTCATTATTTTGGTGTCCCCTACCAAGTATACCTGGACTCTCTATCTCTCGGCTCGAAATTCAATAGTTTCAATTCGTCATTCAATTTCATGCAATTAACTCTACCCACTTAATTAACAACATTACAATTTACTAAATCATGAACCTTACATCTTCAATTTCATTAATCCTCTAATTAAATCAAGGTTCGGTACTCACAAATTAAACCCTCAATCATACTCAAATTTCATAAATAAGCTAAGGCAGAAACTGTGAATCTCCAACACATAACAGGTTTGAATTAGGGGAAAATAGAAATCTGACAGACTTAACAGGTCGTTCAAACGACAAGACCCATCGTTCGAATGACAGTGGCTCTCGTTTGGACGAGATACCAGGTCGTTCGAACGACCCTGGTATCATCTTCTTCTCTCTCTTCTACCAGAAAATCCAGTCCGCCAATAACACGTTTTAAACCTTCATTATGTACAGATTTCTTCACCAGAACGTCCCCAGATTCATCCTAAATTCAAACTTTTATCCTATTAAATCAAACCCTAACAATTTCATCAATTAGGGCATCAAATTCATCAAATCTTAACAACTCTACAGATTTATAAATTCCCAATCAAAGAAGTCTCCAATTTCTCATGAACACAAACCCTAACATATTAATTGATTCCCACCTCCTTCAATATGAATAGGTAAATACAAACAATTATAAATTAAATCATTTGCCTCAATTTGTAGATCAAAGCCTTTCAATGAGGATGTTGGATTGAATTCAAGGATCTCTTCTTGTTCTTGAAGCTATCTCCCCAAATCCCCAAATTGTATTCTAATGCCTTTCCTCTTAAGCTCTCCACAATTTTAGTCTTCTAAATTGACTTTAAGTTGCCTCACCCTTACACAATTAGGGTTAAAAGCTTTAATCCCGATTTTGGGCCTATGGCCCTCCTAAAAAGGGTCCAAACTCTCTATTTGGAGCTCAAATATGTCTACTTAAGTCCCGAAACCCATTATATATATGGCCACTCATTTCGGACTATTTCGACCCTACTGGACTCAACCGCTCGCTCAAGATGACTATCTGGATAATAATTTTTTAAAATTACTCGTCAATTTATTTAAATATTCTCACTTTTAAATATCCCAACTAATTAATTCTCATTAATTTACGATACAAGTAAATTACCAAATTACTGAATCAATTAATAAAGATAAAACCCTGAAATTACGAGGTGTTACAACGTTGCGGACATAAATATCTTGTGGCATGACAACGGTATTTTAAAAATTTAATACAAAAAAATAAAAATATAAGATTAGGATATTAGTATAAAAATTGAATGGGGTTCTCAAATGCAAATCCTTGTCGACTCGAATAAAATCTTTCGAATAGAATAGCCTATACGGAATAGAACACCCCAACTTTCAGACTAGTTTAATTTTCAAACAAACCTAATGACGAGAGACAATTTGCGAGAGATATTCTGTCGGTCAATAACCGAACCAAACCTATCCCAAACAAAACTGACCCACATCAATCAGCTAATCACTTTAAATGGTTCGATTTCGGTTCAACAAAGCCTAGCATTTGTGCTAACAAATATTTTCCGATCCTTAGGATCATAAATCCACCCTTTGTTCCTTCGGGGTATCCCACAAAAAGACATACATCCGTCCTCGATTCCAACTTTCATGGCTCCTTCCTCAGCACGTGTACTCATATAACATACAAGCTTAAATCTAACAATATACATTAAACATAAATTAAATATTTATAGAATTATTATACTATTACAAACAATTAGAACTGAAATGCAAATAACAAATATATAAATAAATAAGATAACACCTATAATAATAATAATAATAATAATAATAATAATGATGATGATGATGATGAGGAGGAGGAGGAGGAGGAGGAGGATGATGATGATAATAATAATAATAATAATAATAATAATAATAATAATAATAATAATAATAATAATAATAATAATAATAATAATAATAATAATAATAATAATAATAATAATAATAATAATAATAAGGAAACCAACAAATAAAAAGTCAAAATAACATAATACATAATCAAACATATATGTATATATCAGATGCACATATCTATATAATATAAATTTTAACATAAAGTAACCGTGTCTATACAACAATTTGGGATATAAATATAACAATTTTTAGTGCTTATCACCAAGCAACTTGATTCTTCAATTTTAGATATTCTGAACAACTTGTTGAAGCGTCATAAATGATAGGAAAAATAACTAATTTATTCGTTGTGTGGCCTAGATTGAACCTATGATAATGGGATTTAAAAATACCTAAATGAAATAATTTAAGGAAAATTCTATGGGTACAAACAAATTATACAAATAGATGTGGCAGTGCAATAAAGTACTATATATTGTCTTGGAGTGAGTATGTAAAATAACCTATTGCACTGCCATATCAGTTTGTGTAACTTTTTGTGTAATTTATTTGTACCCATAGCATTACACTTAATTTGCTCTACAAAAATTAAGAAGTTAATAAAATAAATGACAATGTAATAGAGGCTTCATTTATCCTATTTAAATGAAAGATTATCCTAGTTTCATAATATATGAATTCCTCAAAATTACAGAATAATGAGTGAATAAATGATACAACAAGTTGCTGAAAAATCTCTCTCAAATATACGATAATTTTACCACGTATTATCCTCTTCATAATAAAAATATAAATATAAATAAAAAATATAATAGAAAATGGGGGGGGGGGGGGGGCAAAGCCCCCCTCTCAATGAAATTTTTGTCTTTTATGTGGTGGTTCCCCCTTTTGATATGATTCTGCTCCGGAATATGAAATTTCTACCTTCTGCGTTTTTTTTGGAATGTGTTAGAGGGTGAATATAGGTAGTCACTTTGTTAGGAATTTTATTTTTCATTCATTTTGTATGATTTTCTAATATATAAAAGGATGAGGGGGTCATTGGGTAAAGTGGGTTAAGGACATACTTGGAGATAAATTGGGGTGGGGTGTTGTTGGCAGGAGGTAGGTTTAATATCTTCTTTGTAATTTAGGAAAGAAAAATGAAGAACTATTATCCTTATTATGCAAAAACCAGCAGCCTATTCCTCTAGCATCTTGTTCAGTTGGTCAGGGGGTCCTCCAAATTCACTATCTCCTCCTCCTGATTTTGGCCTTCCTTCAAAAGTCAGTCAGCACAACGGTTAGCCTGTTGAAGTACATGGACAAAATCAGCCTTAATGTCTCTCCTTATCCCAATATAGACATTAATGACACTTGTGTACGAGTGATTGGTCGCCTCCTCCTTGTTGACAAGCCAAATCGCCATTTGAGAATCCATCTTTATTTGGACATTATGCAACCCTTTTTTATAAGGTAGATTAATGCCACAAAATATGCCCTCTAACTCAGCCTTTAGTGGGCATCCACCCTTCGTGATCATCTCTAACTAAACAACCAAAAGCTCATTTCTTCGTTGCCTCATCCCAAGTTCCATCAGTATTGATTTTTCTTCCACCTGAAATGGGAGAAACCCTAGAAATTTGTACAATTCTACTTGCCCATTATTGATTGATATCATGATCAAAAGGTGTCCTAATGTCAAGGGGGAGCTTTGGCTAAGGTGCGCAATCAAGTACGGATGGGTGTCCTTTTTAAAAGTGATCAAGTTACGAGCTTTCCAAATGTTCAACATACTGGAAATGAAGATAAAGTGCAAATTGTTATCATTACGACTCTAAATATTATCAATAAGCCATTCGTGAAAACTAAAATATGTACCTCTTTGCCAATTGTGCGACGTGAAGATGTGAAACCATGTTTCCCGTGCAACATGACAACCACGAAAAAGGAGTTGAAATTCCTCAATGTTGTGGCACATGTCGCACTCGGCATTATTTATGAGGCCCCTGACCATTCTATGACGGTTCATTAAGATTTTATTATGAAAGACTATCCAAAGAAAAGTTTGGAGTTTTTGAGTAATTTTTAATTTTCATATGTTTCTCCATGCCTCATAAAGTGGGGTGTTTAAATGTAAGTCAACAAGTGAAGTGTAACAAGACTTAATGGAGAATCTCCCATTTTTCTTTAGTCCCTAACTAGGTTTATCGTTCTTACAAACCACTCTAAGAAGGGGTGTACTAATAACACCCCTAATCATATTAGTAGTGAAAAGGTTATTGATCCTCGGGAGGATGTCCCAAGTTCCATCATTAGTAATTAAGGAGGTAACGAAATTAAAATTTTCTCTACTAATATTATCCGACAGTTTATTTTTCCCATCCCCACACCACCCATCATCGTAAGTGTGGATTAAGCTTTCATCTCCAATAATCAATTTAGTGTTTTTGATGAGTGTATCCCGACACTCAAAAATAAGACATAATGGGCAGCCTCTCGGTAGCGCTAACTTTAACGTCTTCAGACTTATATAAAGGTACTCACCCTAAATATGGAAACTACGAAATAATGGGGTGGGCAAGAAGTAGGCCTATAAATTGAGCCGGGAAAGCCCAAAGCCCATCCATTTGGCCCGTTATTTTCGGGTCGAGATTTATTTGAGTTTGAGCCGAGCTAAGCCGAGCCTGAGATAAAATTTCAGGCCCGAATGAAATTCAGGCTGAGCTTGAGCCTATCTTTGTCAAGCCCGAATTGGGCCTGAAGCCCGAACTTTGAATAAATAAATAAATAAATAATTTCATTTAATACAACATATTTATGTTAACTTATTCTATATGCATGAAATTTAATTGGCCTTTGTAGGTTTTCACACTTACTTCCCCTGTTTTAATTTAACACATTTCATACTTATATATTTTATTTTATGAAATATCAATTAGATTTTAGTATGTACATTTTCTCCATGACGGAAATACAGGAAAAAAACACTAATTCAAACTTTTTTAACAAAAAAAAATGGAACCGGGTGATGATGCGAGAAATCGTACGTAGGTAGATCTCGTGCCATCAGATCATGTGTAAGTGTAGAACAAATAGATAAAAGTAGGTAAATAGAGAGAAGACAAGGTTTAGAGTGGTTCAGCCCTTAAAATAGGCCTACGTCCACTGTGTTGCTCCATTCTCATTATACACGAGGTACTTTACAATGTAAACGTGCCTAAAGAGGCGTACAAGTATGAGAATAAGGGAGAATACATGGCTGTCGAGGTTCCGGGTGTGCCGGAGGTCGGGCCACGAGGTATGTGAGTAGCTCCCAAGTCGTAAGTTGAGGTTGAATGGAGAGGGTTGTGCAGGGCTTCAGCGAGCGTTGTCGTCACTGTTCCCGAGGTGTCCCCCAATCTCGAGGTGTGGACCTCTATTTATAGGAGATATGTGAGCTGTCACGGGCTGTGAGCACGTGGTCTGGAATGCTGCAGCAGGGTGCCGTGCCCTGCATATAATGAGGCCGCGGCAGGTTGATGAGTCAATGGCCGCGTCCTGTTCTTCTATAGGGGCTGCGCCCTGTCCTTCAGTAGGGGTCGCGCCCTGTTCCTCTGTAGGGCCGCGCCCGTCTTCTGTAGGGGCCGCGCCCTATTCTTCTGTAGGGCCGCGCCCTGTTCTTAACTTGGTTCGCGGCAGGGGTACAATATTTGCACTATCAATAAGCCCCCAAGTCGTAGTGCCAAGAGGCAGCACTTTTGGGGCTGCGGCTGAATTATGCGACTGCCGCGTATATTATGAGACAGATCTTCCAGTGCTGTGGCCTGTTTGATCCCAGGCGATGACCAAGCACTATAAAATATGCCGCAGCCTGTTTGATCCCAGGCGGCGGCCAAATATGAAATTACGTGCCGCGGCCTGTCTGATCCAAGACGGCGGCCAATTATGAAATTAGGTGCCGCGGCCTGTCTGATCCCAGGCAGCGGCGAACTACAGAACGGCCGCGGTATTGTTCTGGGTGACGCTTCGTCTCCCGCGCTCTCTTATATAAATTGCCTCTGGCCGTGGACTTCATTACGTTTCCAAGACCTTGAGAGCAAATCGAGAGAGAATTCTGTTCCTCCTTGTTCTTGCATTTTCCGGTGACCTTTGAAGGCTGCGTGTGGTGTTTCCTTGGTGGTTTGAGGCTGTGCAGCTCGGATTCCTCCATTTCCAGGTATTTCTTTGTTCTCATCTTTGTAGATTGATATTCGTAGCTTGTATTTCTTCTTCGGGTACAAAAGCACACGAGTTTTAGATAGAAACATTGATCGCGCACGAACACACACGAATAATCTGCTTATGCTGAACTGAACATCGATATTTGGATTTAAATAGCCGTAGTTTGTTATTGGAATCCTTTTCTTGTTGAACTTCTGTCTGGATTTATAAACTGCGTTTGTTGTTATTGCTGTTCTTGGTGTTCTTCAGTTTTTCTCCAAATTCTTCATATTTCGCGAGTTTGATCCATAAAACACATAAACGCTAGATGTTTGAGAGATACGCCGCGGCATCATACTCTGCCGTGGCAGTGGGGTCTTTTAGGGCTTTGGATTTGCAAATGAGTGATCACCGGTTTGAGTACGTGGCCGCGGAGTGTAAAAAACCCTTTAGCAACTTAGGACTGCACATAGTGAATCTATACTTCAAATAATTAAAGAAATATCTGCGGCATGTAGTATATAACGGTTGCTACCAATTTGAAATAAAGGTTGCGGCCTGTAGTAGCTCCACAATGATCTTTCGCGGCATCTGAGAAATTATCATCCTTATATCCCCCTCCGCGGCTACAAATATCCTTTAGGGCTTCCTAGAACCCAACACTTGGCATTCACTTTAATCTTCATATTATTACTCCTGCCGCGGCTACTTAGAAACTTTTTAGGACCATACTGGCTGCGGCACCTAACTGCGGACTCTGCTTTTCAGGTACTGCTGCAGCCATATGACCTTTGACCCAGATGAATTCTTGAGAGGCTTTTGGGCTAAGCACTTTGGAGCCTCTCCTCCTGAGATTCTTTTCGCGGTGCCTTTGAGATCGATAGGTCCTTGCAAACTGAAGAATTTCCCCAAGTGCGTAGTGTTAGATTCAGATTCAGACTCCGCAGTAATGGACGAAGGGACAAACTCTAGCAACCAACCGATGGATATAGATGCCGCGGCCAGAAACGTACAAGCTGGCACATCGGGGAGAGTTGAGAGAGCTCCCGCAGCACTTGACGTCCGCGGTATCATGACCCAAGAGTGGGTCGATCAAGTGGCTGAGGCCTTTGAATTTCCTGCCAGTGTGGTCTGCACTGCTCCCTCCGCGGACGACAGGCCTTGTTCCTCCGTTGCTGCTGATGGAGTATGTTTCCCACTCCATGCCTTTGTTTATGGGCTGCGGCTGCCTGTCCCCGTCCCTGTTAGGAGAATTTTAAATGCCATGAGATTGGCACCTGCCCAAGTGGACCCAAATGGGTGGAGGGCTATACTTGTCGCGGTGGTCCTCTGGAGAAAGGTGCTTGATCGGGACATTGCTCCTGCAGAGTTCTTCCATTTTTATAGACCAAAGGAGAACTCCGTCAAGTTTGCCTGGTACTACTACATGGCTCTTCGGAAGGATAGAGAGGAGCTGTACACGGGGAGACCTACCAGTGTGAAGAACTGGAAGGGCAAATTCTTTTATGTCTCTGGAGAAGGGTGGGAGATCCATCCAGAGGAGAGTGAGAGAGAGAAATCTCATACTATGCCGCGGTAGTGGGGTCAACCTTCAAAACTAGGTATATAAAGCCGCAGCCATTCTATACATGCCGCGGTCCTCTTCCATAGCTTTGCTTTCAATTGCACTACTGTAGTGTACTAACATTATATTTGCATGCAGCTCTTGACAATTTACATCTTAGTCCGCGGCAGGGAAGGCGGGTTGAAAGGGTCGCGGCAGTTAGAGCTAAGGATAAAAATTTCAGCACCTTAGTTACTTCTGCTTCCATTTTTGACGTCGGCTACTTCCCTAACAAATCTCATCCAACGAAGATGACTGCGGAAGGTAACAATCTACCTTCCTTAGCATTCCGCGGTAACAACCTCTACTTTTCTCAGCATTCCGTGGTAACAATCTCTACTTTCCTTCTTTCAGGTGAGGAGATAGACAGGGAGCTTTTGAAGGCTCAGCTTCTTGAGATGGATGTTAATGCAGCTAACCTCAACAATGCTGTAAGGAAGAGGAGGAAGAGGAAGAGGGCTCCTACCACGGCCCCGGATGATGAGCCAGCTACCGCTGATGATGATGTGACGAATCCAACTCTTGGGAGGGCTGCATCCCAAGAAGTGTTTGAAGGTGGTGCCGCGGCATCCGATAGAGAAGGCCAATATGATGACGATATTGGTGAGCATCTGGCCGCGGCTGGCCTGTTGCCTTCTGACACTGATCTATCCCCTAATCCACCTGCGGAATCTACCAATCCCCTTCCGCGGAATATCGTGGCAGTAAATGCTAACCTGCCACCGCCTCAAGTAAGGCCACGTATTGGGCCTGATGGACGTCCGCGGCCACAACTTAGGGAAGCGGATCCCAGCTCCTCTTGGGATACAACTGCGCGAGCTGTCCGCAGAATGAGGAAAGTTCCTGAGAAGGCGGACCTTGACCGCCTTGTTGAGGATGACCCCGAAGATCTGGAGGAGTATGCTCTTCACAGCCTACTGAGGGTAATTTCTCCACTGTTTATTTCTTGTCCTTTTCCCAGAGTTTTTAGCTAACTTTTGTCTTTTAGGCCGCGGATGTTGTAGTGACCCAGAGGATGAAGTACGATGGGTTATACAAGCTTTACAGAGCCGCGGAGTCCACTCACAGGACTGATCTGGACGCGGCGAAGTCCTCATCCTTCCAAGCGGGGAAAGCTTCTTCTGCCGCGGCACTTACGTTGGCCAAGCAAGATTTGGAGGCTTCCCTAAAAGCCAAGGATGAGGCTGAGCAGAACTTCTCTCAGGCCGCGGAGTCTGTGTCTGTATTGAAAGCTCAAGCTGTGGAGGCTGCGGAACAAGCTGCAACGGCTCGGGCCAAGTTTACTGCGGCTGAACTTCAAATACAGAAGATGGCTGCTGATCATGCCGCGGCCATTAAAAGACTTGAAGGGGAGCATGCCGAGGCGAACCGTTTGAAGGATGAAAGTCACTCCACGGCATTATCTCAAGCTGCGGACCTTGCCGTGGCCAACTTCCAGAAGTCGAGGGACTTCTTCCTTGTAAACAACAGAGCCTACCTCCGCGGCTTTCAAGAGTTGAGGCACAGGGTCATCAAGAACTTCCCCGAATCCAAGGACCAAATTATGTCCTGGAGCTTTGGTGACGCCGAACATGATATATGCGTGGCAGAATTGAAAGCCGCGGCTGAAACAGCAAGGAAGCAAGCTGAAGAGGCTGCGGCATCAGGTGATCTAACTTAAACGGCCGCGGATGATGAAGAAGGTGATGACCGTGACGACGCGGCATCTTAAATTTGTAATCTTGTTTTAACCATTAACTCAGGGTTGCGTTCCCTCTGTACTTTGTTTTTGTAGTGGCTGCGGCCTAGAATTCTTAACTTATAATATCAAGGTTGCGCCCATATTCTTCGCTTTGTGCAAATTTGATTTATTACATATCTTTGCCCATTTTACTTTTATGCCTTGATGAATGGTTGAACGTACTTGCTCTCAAATTTGCAAATTGCCCTCTTAATTGAGCTTGATTGTAGGACTAATATTAATGGCCGCGGCAGCATAGCATAATAAATTTGCAAATTGCCCTTAATTGAACTTGTAGGACTAATAGTAATGGCCGCGGCAGCATAGCATAATAACCTTTTGAAATTCCGCGGCTTCTTTCCAATTTTATGATAGCACTTTTTCGTAGCAGCTGCGGCCTCCATTAGTTTTCTACTGCCTCGTGGACAGGGCTGTTGCGCTGATATGGCTGCGGTGTTGTGAGGATGCCGCGGCCCCATAACATAGCTTTGAACTGCCAATGATCCTTTACTTGATGGCCATACCCCTTGGGCATAAGGTTGCAGCACCACTTTATGCGTGGTTTCTTCGAGAAGTCCGCGGCCTGATGGGACTTTCATTTGCAGAATCACTGGTGATCGCTTAGGCCGCGGTGTCAATGAAGTATGGCTTTAGGGCTGCGGCCATTTTTGAGGGGCTGCAGCCATTTTTGATGTTTAAAGGCTGCATCGGCTGAGAATGCCACGACCTCTCTTCTTGTTGTATTGCTGCGGCAACTTCCCAGGCTCTATCATGGTGCATTATGAAGCCTCCCCAGGCTGGGTTATGTTTTCAGGCCACCCACAGCTAATGTACGGGTTACTATCAAGCCTCCCTAGGCTGGGTTATGTTTTCAAGCCACCCACAGCTAATCTACGGGTTACTATCAAGCCTCCCTAGGCTGAGTTATGTTTTCAAGCCACCCACAGCTAATATACGGGTTACTATCAAGCCTCCCTAGGCTGAGTTATGTTTTTAAGCCACCCACAGCTAATATACGGGTTACTATCAAGCCTCCCTAGGCTGGGTTATGTTTTCAAGCCACCCACAGCTAATATACGGGTTACTATCAAGCCTCCCTAGGCTGGGTTATGTTTTCAAGCCACCCACAGCTAATATACGGGTTACTATCAAGCCTCCCTAGGCTGGGTTATGTTTTCAAGCCACCCATAGCTAATATACGGGTTACTATCAAGCCTCCCTAGGCTGGGTTATGCTTTCAAGCCACCCACAACTAATATACGGGTTACTATCAAGCCTCCCTAGGCTGGGTTATGTTTTCAAGCCACCCATAGCTAATATACGGGTTACTATCAAGCCTCCCTAGGCTTTATTGGGACATTTTCAAGCCTCCCCAGGCTTATGATATTTTGCCGAGAGAGTCACCTCCCAGGGCTAATGACGCATCCCGAAAGCTAAGAACGGGCATTGTAAGCCCTTGTGTATAATAGGAGCTCCTTGAATCATCGGATGCTCTCGTGAATTTGATCATCAAATGATAAGATGTAATTGCACATCGTGAGGGGAACTTCTGCAATAATTAAGATCGCAATCCCTCCATAGGTGCATCCCGAAATAATAATAATCTTCCGAGATAACTTGTTGTTCTCCCCTTGAGATCTGTTTAGTACAAAAGGTCTTTTGTGAGGACAGATTATAAGAGCAAGAGAGAGAAATCAAATATGGCAATATTTGCTAATTCACGTATTCATATATGTATGATTTTGTGATGATAATACACAGCTTTAGTTTAAATAAAAAAAACAGATAGAGCATAAGAGATAAGTATGATAGATAGGCATGTGTTGGGAGTGAGCAGGCTGCATCCCCTTAAACGTCTTTGAGGAACCTTTGCAGCATCCCCTGCCCAATCAGCCTTTCAATCTCGTCCTTCAGAGCGTAGCATTGCCCTGTTTCATGGCCGTGGTCATGGTGGAATCTGCACCAGCTGGCTTTGTTCCTCTTGTGGGGTGGAGACTTCAGCTTCTCTGGCCACCTTAACAGCTTGTCCTCCTTGATGTGCTCGAATATCACCTCAATCGGGAGTGCCAGTGGGGTATAGGGCCCAGATTTCCTTTCTGCCTTCCTCTTCTGGCTCCTACTGAGAGCTTCTGCGGCTGGACTCTCTTGAACTGCCGCGGCCGTTAGGCAAGTGGGTGCTGCTGGGACAAGTGCCGCACCCGTATTTGGTAAGGCCGCGGCCTCCAGCATGAGTACCCTCTGAGTGAGGTAGTTGACTTGAGTCTGGAGGGAGGCATGACTGTCATACAGATGGTTGAGATGGCTGTACAGCTGCACAATCTCATCCTTGATCTCTGTGCTTTGACTGGACTCTCCTTCCATCTTCTGCTTTTGTTAGTCTTTATAAAATATATATAATCTGAGACAAAACTAACAGAAGTGAGTTTATCATAAGGATATTAAAATATCCAAGAAATGGGGGTGCAGCATTTTTACTGCAACGTGGTCCTACTGCCGCGGCCGCGGCCATAAGGCATAAGGAGGTACTGTCGCGGCCTGGTATGGCCGATTTGGAGCTGTGCCCATATGATTATGCTTCTCGATGTTTGAAGCTTCTGCAACAGCTACGCTGGTAGAGGCCGCGGCCATAAGACATTTTCACTGTCTGGCCGCACCCCCTCCTTGGCAGCAAGGAGCAGTCACATTTGAAGGCCGGGATTTGAGCTTTTCTCCCGAAACCTACAGAGAGCCCACCTACTAGGGTTTGTCCGTGAGTAAACAACCTCTCCATGCACTTAAACGGCATAGTTTCAACGGTATACCCTAGATCACAGGCCAAGTGCAACAAAAATGGAATTCATACATTTCTTCCCTAATCATTTATCTTTTAGGGGCTAAAGCCCACCATGCTTTTCAGCACTATTCAGATGAAATGATATCACAGGGGGATGTCAAATAAATCTGAAATAATAGAATGAAGACCCCAAAGTAGATCTGGATTTGATGAATACCCATTCAAGGGTGTGAATATGAAACAGAGCTCCATAACCAAAATTTAGCCATGAGATTATGATCCAAAGGACCCCCATGGATAAGGTAAGGTGTTTACGAACTCCAGATGTAGAAAAACAAGACTGAAAATCTCGAGTTTCCCACAGACGGCGCCAAACTGATGATGCGAGAAATCGTACATAGGTAGATCTCGTGCCATCAGATCATGTGTAAGTGTAGAACAAATAGATAAAAGCAGGTAAATAGAGAGAAGACAAGGTTTAGAGTGGTTCAGCCCTTAAAATAGGCCTACGTCCACTGTGTTGCTCCATTCTCATTATACACGAGGTACTTTACAATGTAAACGTGCCTAAAGAGGCGTACAAGTATGAGAATAAGGGAGAATACATGGCTGTCGAGGTTCCGGGTGTGCCGGAGGTCGGGCCACGAGGTATGTGAGTAGCTCCCAAGTCGTAAGTTGAGGTTGAATGGAGAGGGTTGTGCAGGGCTTCAGCGAGCGTTGTCGTCACTGTTCCCGAGGTGTCCCCCAATCTCGAGGTGTGGACCTCTATTTATAGGAGATATGTGAGCTGTCACGGGCTGTGAGGACGTGGTCTGGAATGCTGCAGCAGGGTGCCGTGCCCTGCATATAATGAGGCCGCGGCAGGTTGATGAGTCAATGGCCGCGTCCTGTTCTTCTATAGGGGCTGCGCCCTGTCCTTCAGTAGGGGACGCGCCCTGTTCCTCTGTAGGGCCGCGCCCGTCTTCTGTAGGGGCCGCGCCCTATTCTTCTGTAGGGCCGCGCCCTGTTCTTAACTTGGTTCGCGGCAGGGGTGCAATATTTGCACTATCACCGGGTCTGCTCAAAATTGGTCCAGAAGCCCGTAATATTTATGAGTCGAGTTCGGGCTTAGGTGAAAAAAATTAGTTCGGGTCGATCTCAGACTTGAGCATGGGTAAGGTAGTTCGGGCCAAGCTTGAGAAACCCTATGCCCGGCTCACCCAGCCCGATTTACAACCCTAGCAATAAGTGCGGGTTATGAGAATCACCCTAAAGAAGACTGAAAAGTCAGTCATGGAAGAGTGGGTCAACAAGCTCAATGCACTTGAAGGGCAAAGTGCTTAGCA
Organism: Sambucus nigra; assembly: GCA_949130495.1. Lineage (NCBI taxonomy): Eukaryota > Viridiplantae > Streptophyta > Magnoliopsida > Dipsacales > Adoxaceae > Sambucus > Sambucus nigra. The sequence goes on from OX422220.1 coordinate 526,594,357, forward strand.
CGGTGAAGGGCATCGATCGACCAGGGGAGTGAAGAGGGGAGGTCTTATGGAGGATAGACCATGGAGATGGTATAGGGATGGTATGATTTTGTAATACACTCCCACATTTGAATAAAATTGCAATACACCTCCTTTTTGTTAACTACCGATCCAAACAGAACGGTTTATAGTTTGCATCCTCTCCCCCCCCACCCGTCCCCCCCCCCCCCCCCCCACACACACCTACCCACACACCCCGACACTTTCATGATCAGTTTTGCATTACACCCCCATTTAAAGAAAACAATACACCCCAAAAATGTTAACTCTCCATTTTTTTATTTTTATAAACAAAACTTCAACAACATATTTTAAAAAATTGAAAAAGTTCCAAAAGAATCGAAAAAAGTCCAAAAAATAAGAAATTTTGGAATAAAATTAAAAACCAAAAAGTCCTTATTGGCATTTATTAAAAAGTCGGAATTGGTATAAATTTTAAAAAGTAAATTATGTCAGAATATAATCGTAATATTTTTAGAGAAATCCTAATTGGTCATATTTTAAAAGGATCAGAATAGTATAATTTTGAAAAAAGTTAGAAAATATTGGGAAAAAATAGAAATTAATTCCAATTCCAAAAAAATTTCAAAATTTAAAAAAAATCAATACACCAACGATCTATAACTCTTAAATAATTTTAATTTCATTGAAAAACACTTAATCAACATATATAAAAAATATATTTTTTCCCGAAAAACATTGAAAAAGTCTTGAAAATAATTTTTAAAATTATACTATTTCGATGTTTTTAAAATATGACCAATTAGGATTTTTCTAAAAATATTATTCCTGTATTTTGACAGATTTTACTTATTTGAATTTGTACTATTCTGACTTTTTAATAAATGCCGATTAGAACCTTTTCATTTTCTAACTTTATTCCAAAATTTCTTATGTTTTGGATTTTTTTTTATTTTTTTGAAACTTTTCCGATTTTTTTAAAAATATATGCTCATGAAGTTTCGTTACATAAAAATAAAAAATTGCAGAGTTAACAATTTGGGGGTGTGTTATTTTTTATATATATAAATGGGAGTCTAATACAAAATTGGTTATAAAAGTAGGAAAAAACAGAAAATGTAACCACTACTAAGAGTTTGAATGGATAGATAGATAGATAGATAAAAAATATAATGGAGAGGTATATTGGTTACGATACGTGTAGGAGGATTTTTTTGTGGTTGCGTGGTGTCTCAAGTTGATTTTAGATATATTTAACTTGACACACTTTAACCACTTTTTCTGTCGCATCGTAAATTGAGCTTTTTAAATTGAAAAACACATGTCTTGGCCTACAAAATTATCAAATAAGCCTATACGACACATATTAACAACAACTAACAATTATATTCATAAATTTGGGATATAAATATGACAGTGTTAGGTGTTTATCATCTAACTTTTAGAGGATTTCGCAACTGAAAGAGGGTCGACGAAGTGTTCAAACAAAACCTATTCATAAAAAAAACTTTTTGTATATTTGATTTATTAGTGTGAATCTGTGTATATCTAATTTAATCAATTAAATTTCAGAATTTTCACGTTAAATACTTCTAGTTATATTTTCTAAGTAACAAATTATGTTTTGTATCGTTAATCTATATATTAGACGTATGCCTATAATATTCTATCCTACATCTTGAAAAGTTCGTGTATAGGCTATCTTGAGTGGTGATGTAATATGTATCATGTTTTTTTAACTAAAGAGATCACATTAAAGAAAAAATGAAAAATAGTGGATGAGTGAGCGCACAACCAAGGCCTAACAAGAAGAACCGCCCATGACACAGAGACAAAAAACAAAAGACCTAGACTCCTATCAGCGCTGCAGAGGACAAATGATTGGACTATCGACCAAATTACGAAATGGACAATACAATTGACACATCAGTTACCCTTGCAGATTTTTACACAAGATTCCAAAATGTTAAAATTTCTCTTCACTTCTTCAATACGGGACTCTCTGTATTTTTGGGCTTCCGACATAAAATGCGTCATACGTATTTCTCCGTCTTCTGCATTCATCATGAATTTTTTTAAGACCTTCTTCAATTACCTTTTTTGCATCAGCGATAATCTTGAAAATCTCGAGATCCGCTAGTTTCTTATTCGTTTCTTCTTGTTCAAATTGACGTTATCGCTCTTTCTTTTTCATGACTTTTTTTTGGGCTTTAGTTAATTTTTAGCCCCTAGGATGTGTCTTAGGGCCAACATTATCACCCAGGTTGTCTAATTCATTCCCAAAAGATTGAGAGTGAGATGGAACATAGGAACTATCATTAGATAACATAGGACAATTGGATTTGGAGGTTGTATCCTCATCACTAAGATAATCTGCCCAACCATCTTTTTTTTTATCAAAAATCCCCTTAAAATAATTAGTTATGTTAAGCTTGAAAGGATGGGCAAGAGCTTTCAAATCATGAGGCTTGTGAGAGGGGGCTGTGGAGTCCATATCGTGAGATATGGAGCCATCCAAATTCCCTCTCAGAAGCTGACATGAAAGTGGTTGAGAGTAGGTTAACGAGGCAGGTTGATGTGGGGATAATACAATTACAGGAACCGTACTAGAGTTTGTATCCATTTGCAAAAAAATAGGGAAATAAATATCTCTTTGATCTGAGTGTTGAACAACTCCCAAATATCCACCATAAATGCTAAGATCCTCATTCTCTTCGATCGCAGAGTTGGTAGCGTGTGGAGTCCCAAAACAGGGACTAATCGAAGCACCATTAGGCTCCAAAAAGACTTCTTTTTCATCTGACATAGAGGTAGAAAAAATAGGCTGCCTATTTTCTTGACAAGAAGCTGTTTGAACATTGGCAAAAAAAAGGAAACATTTCCTTCTGATTCGTATCTTCAGCTAAAACTAATTCACAGAATAATCCCATTCAAGAATAAATAAATAAAAACACCAGATCCTTTCTGAAAAATTCTAAAACAAGTGAACATATTTGTAAAAGACAACAAATTAGGCCATTAGATCGGAAAATTGAAAATTGGCTAGGAATGGGCATATTTTACTAGGGAAATTTTTTCCATGAAATACTTATATTTACTCTTTGATAAACCTATATTTTCTATATTTTTTCCTGTTTATTGAGTGTTTTGCTACCAGCAAAACCCCTATTATCAAAATTTTGTTTTTTGATAGCCTTAAATTGCCATGTTTTTTTTCCTACTCTCAAGTTTAAAATATATATTTTTTTATTTTTATAATAATATAGATTGATTAAAGCTATATTCATATTGTTTCCTCATACAATAAAAGTTCTCGATAAAAACTTTAAGTCCTCCATAAAAACTTTATAACATAAATCCAAAAATACTTTCTATTAGAACATACAAGGAACAATACTAACATTCCACCAACAAAGAGCATTTTCACGAGGTTGAATGCAATTGAAACATCTACAAAACTAGTTTTAAATTATATTATAAATTTGTTTCATATGATAACAACTAATGGCTATTTTCACAATCACATTGATATGCTTGAATGAAGGAAGTCCAATAAATACGAAACAAAATTGTAAAAAAACAGCCACAAAAGGTATTGAACAAGCTAATCATATACATTAAAATACAAAAAAAATCCTATCAAGGTGAATTCCAATGAATTTTTTGCAATTGTTCCTGAAATTAAACAAAGTATATCAAGAAATTTAAATGAGGACAAAATCGCTACATTTGTACAAGACTATCAAAAAGCAAACTGAAGTGAAAATTAATTTTTCAAAACTATAAATCATCCCAAGCAACGCCTCATATACACTATTACTACATGTTAAAAAGTTACAAGAATTAATCTGAGGTGACCTAATTATTTTTAATTGTTTGATATGCATAAAACATTTTCATTTGTATGACATTGGAGCAAAAAAAATTGCACCCTATTAAACAAGGCCTTAATATGTTCTAAAAGTGTAATCTTAGCGTCTCAAATTAAGAGAGTCGTTTTTTGGGTAAACGTCCAAACTTAAGAGTTAATTTCATAAATAAATTTGAAAATATTCACTATAAGTGACAAAGTTTTTTATCTTAACCATTGATAAATAGTTTTTTAAAAATTTCAATTTATTTTAAAAAAAGAGTAATATGCAGTTATTATTTATGAATGTATTCATATGTACCTCGATATACACATATTTGTGCATGTGCGCTTTTCTACAATTATATGTGCATATAATATATGGTGGCCTTAGTTACTTGGTTAGGATGCATTACTTCGTTATAATAAAAAGTTTTAAAAGTAAGGCAGTTGCTCGTCATTAAACTAGTCTCTAACACAAAAACCTTTTAGGGTTAATAACATATTTTTCCCTTGACGTATCGTGGTAATTTCATTTGGGTATCTTATCTTGTTTAAATTTTAGAAATGAAGCCCTAAAAGTACCATATTGTTCCAATTTCATCCAAATTTAAACGGACCATTAACTCCGTTAATGGAATTGCATTTGTTACTCACGTGAGGGAATTATTTGAGACTTAACAAAATTTCAGGGGACAAATTTATTAAAATTAATCAATAACGTAATTTTTCTATTCCAGTTTCTTTTGTGGTTTAATGTTGTAATTGGATTAATATATTCTCATAAAAGTACTTATATGCGCTTTATTAAGAAATTTCATATCGTCCTCATAAAATTTATTATTAAATATTTTAGGACATTTAATTTTGTAATTATGGTTTACGTGGGGCCACTTGGCTTGGAGCCCACACCCGGGATTGATAACAGCAGTGAATAACTCATAAAAACGTTACATAAATTCGTAAGGATAAACATTATTGATCATGGTAATATTGTGTAAATATCAATCGACCTCGAAAAATTAATTGAATATTTAAATAACAAATATTGAACGAATCAGTAAAAGAATGTCTAAAACTAAAATATTGAATGAATAAGTAGCTTAGTGTTAACGTCTTTTAATGCGTACAACTGTGTGTTGAAATTTCTCAACCCAATACATTATCTTAATTGGTCCGTCACGTTGACTGAATATTGACATGAACTCAATAAGCCTGTACTCATTAATTTATAATTTCATCTAGTATGGTGCAATGCCACATTTTATCAGATCTTGCCACGACCCCCTCAACAAAATAAAAATCTTCGAGAGATACTAATAAAAATTCAGTGACCTCTCCGTGGACGTAGATAATTTGCCGACCCACGTATATTCTTGTGTTGTGTGTGGCATTTGTATGCTCTTTCTTTAATTGCTTTCTAGAATTCATTGATTATGATTATTTGCACTCATATATATTATTAATTATAATAATAATAATAATAATAATAATAATAATAATAATAATAATAATAATAATAATAATAATAATAATAATAATAATAATAATAATAATAATAATAATAATACCAACATATGGTCGCATTCATGTCGTGTGATATTGAGTTCGTGTCAAAATTCCCTCAACCCATACACGACCCGTTAACAAATTGGCTCCAAATAAGAAATCCAAACCCGAACCGTTATTGTTAATGGGTCACACTAACTAAATCGTTAACATCCGTTAAATAACTAAATTTCTTCATAATATATCAAAGATAAGTTCTTTATAATATATAATTAATACTATGTCAAAGATAAGTTCTAAAAAGAGTTAAGATAGTGTAAATGGATTTTAATAGGTACAAATGGGTCAAATCGGGTGTATTAAAATTTTCAAACCTAACCATTTTTTTGACGGGTCTATCACGTTATTAACTCAAGTCGGATAGGCCTAAACCCTTTTTGTTGTGTTGTGCCATGCCGTGTAATCGTATCGTGTGTCATTTTGACAATTTTATCAACAAGTATTAAGACATAATAACATAACTCATAATCAGACACGTATATAGATTAGTCTGTTTTAGAACATAAAAATGCAGGGTCCATAGAAGCTAAAATACAACTTTGTCTCTATTATATCAAGGATGCATGCCAAATTTGTATTTTTTTTTGCCTTGTATCTTTGCCCAGTTTAGTAATTTTTAGCAAAACCTTCCAATTCAACTAATACCACCAGAATTTATTCTATCCAAGTCACAAATAATAAATAATCTAAAATCCTAAAATTTTAAACAAAACAACTAACATAGCAACAAAATTAACAAATTCAATGAGTGAATAAAAAACATAGAACATACAGTTATTTTTGTGTCGTTAGAATAGTACCCTCCTAATGTCATGTATTATTAAATTCGGCATGACCATGAAAGTCATGAAAACTCATTTTCAAATAGAAATTTCCCACCTGAGATGCAACCAACAACAAATAATACTCTTGGATTTTTATAAAACGAATAAATTTTATAAATCACGTACTATTCTATAAACATAGAACTTTATTTCTCATTAATTATATAATTGGAGAAAAAGTCAAAAGCAAAGCCCACCTTAAAGTTGAATCTTAGAAAGGGAATAGTCTCTTAAGTCATCTACGGTCTGCAAATCATTGACAAAAAACTTCTATGGTTCGATAGATATAGATGAGAAAATTAAAAAAAGATTGTGATCAAATTTTGGTTAAACATAGATTCTTTACATTGAACCATACGTATAGGGACGTCCAATTAACAATGCTTGTGTTAAACAATGAACACTTTATTAAAAAAAATCTCTGCTTTAAGGTGTAAAATTACATTATAGTTTTTGGGTCCAAATCTCTCTAGCATCTCCTGTAGTAAACATTAGACAAGTGCTAGCGATATTTTTACAAAAATCTGATTTACCTTAGTTCCCAGTTTCCACAAATATAAGGAAAGAAATAAAGTAGAACCAAATTCATTCACAACACTTTGATCTACGGTTTTAAAAATAATTCAAGAAAGGATATGTACATATACAACAGACCATTTAACTGAAAATATTAAATTAGAAGAAAAAAGATGGTAGGTAAATGTTAGTATTGTAATCATGAAAAATTATATCATATATCATTTCAATGTGGTTGTAAATTAGTATTAATAAACAAAAATTACACGAAATTAGGAAGGAAAAAAACTAAGCTAGAAAATCAAGGTGGGATAGGTCAAGATGTATATACTTCACATATTATAAAGTTAGATGAAAAATAAAAAATAAAAATAAATAAATAAAGGAATGATGACAGCCCTGTGCACCTTGAATAATGATGTTTCCCTGCAAAGAAATAGTACATGGATAACACCATATAATAAAAAAAACGTGTATCTTAGAGTTGAGTATGAAGTATCTTCTCAGTCATTATTTTGTTATCCACTGAAAATATCTAATCTTTTGAGCCTGCAAAATAATGTGTGGCCATCAGTATATAAGAAATTGAACTGGGACCTAAAAATAATGTGTACCCATTGTCCTAAAATCACCACAGTTGGTTTGCAGGTACGATCTTTCAGAAGATAAAAACAAAGATTCGAATCGTGTGTTACGGGCCTATTTTCTCTCCACAACAACAATAGCAAAAAAAAAGCATACTAAATTTTTGTCGAATAATAAAAAAGAAATAGAGCAAATAAGAGATTGTAAATTAGAATGTGTAATGCCCAAAATTTCAAACCCATATTGTTAAAACCTTAGCTTTGAAGGCAAAAAAAAACAATGCATAAAGGAGTAATAATATGGGTACAAACAAATTGCACAAAAAGTTACACAAACCAATGTGACACTGTAATGGAGTACATTACTCATTCCAAGATAGTGTACAATACTTTGTTGCACAACCACATTAGTTTGTGTATTTTTTTTTTGTAATTTCTTTATACCCTTGGCATTTTCCTAATTAAATGTCATATAGTTGATTCCTGTATTTACTTGGAACGCATATAGTCAACATAAGGCGGTAACGGAAGGATGTTCATTTTGCAACAGGTACATTGTCAAATGAGATTTGGAACTCATTCATTCATCTGGAGATATTAAGTGTCGGTAGAAACAACCTAACAGGCACCATTCCAGTCAAAATATTCAATATCTCAACAATGAAAATTCTTGACCTAAGCTTCAATCAAGTCTCTGGCTATCTTCCACCAAGTATGGGCCTTTGGCTTCCCAATCTTGAAAAGCTTTACCTACAAAATAACGTTCTCAGTGGAAAAATTCCAAGCTCTGTCAGCAATGCTTCTAAGCTTTCCTTACTAGCCATGAATAATAATTATTTTACTGGCTCCATACCCAATACACTTGGTGATCTAAGACTCCTCCAAAAACTTTACCTCGCAAATAATTATTTGACCAAAGAATATTATAGTCTAGAATTGAGGTTTTTCACTTCTTTAACAAACTGCAGACAACTTGAATATTTTTTATTATCAAATACCCAACTAAATTGTATTCTCCCAACTTCATTTGGGAATCTCTCCACCTCTCTTCGATATTTTTATGCATCAGATTCCAAAATTAAAGGCGAAATTCCCATCGAAATTGGAAACTTAACAGGCTTACAGTACATATTTTTAGATCAGAATGAGCTGATAGGATCAATCTCAATAACACTTGGGGGATTAACACGTCTACAAAAAATATATCTTGGACAAAATAGACTGAAAGGATCCATCCCAAATGATCTGTGTATGCTAAAAAACTTGAGAGATCTTTATTTAAGTGATAATGAGTTCATTGGGTCCATACCAACATGCTTGGGGGATATTAAATCTCTAAGATCGTTGTACTTGGACTCCAACAAAATGACTTCTACTATTCAATCAACTTTGTGGAGTTTGAAAGATCTCGTGGTTCTAAGCCTATCCTCAAATTTTCTAAGTGGATATATAGCACCAGATATAGGAAGTATGAAGGTTATAAACCAAATTAATTTATCACGGAATCAGTTAAAAGGTGATATCCCAACCACGATTGGAGGTGCACAATCGATAAGTTCCCTCTCATTGTCGCATAATAATTTTGAAGGATCTATTCCCCAAACATTGAGTAATATGATAAATTTGGAATTGTTGGATCTGTCAATTAACAATTTATTTCGAGTGATTCCCAAGTCCTTAGAGGAACTTAGGTATCTAAAGAACTTCAATGTCTCTTTTAATAAACTAGAAGGAGAAATTCCCAATGGAGGACAATTTGCAAATTTCACATCCCAATCATATATGAAAAACGATGAACTATTTGGTGCACCTCAGTTACAAGTTCAACCGTGCAAAGCCAAAACTCATCGATGGTCGATAACAAAAGTTGTGCGTCTATTGAAATATATTTTGCCCCTCATAACAGCAGCAACGGTTGCAGTTGCCCTAATATTTGTGTTCACAAGATGCACAAAAAGGAAGATGGAATTATTGGCCCACAAAGATTCATTGCCCCTTGCGTGGAAAAGGGTGTCTTACCATGAACTTGTTCAAGCGACAGATGCATTTTGTGAAAGTAACCTACTTGGTATGGGGAGTGTTGGTTCGGTATATAAAGGAATACTTTCAGACGGGATGATTGTTGCGGTAAAAGTTTTCAATTTAAATCTAGAAGGAGCATTCAAGAGTTTTGACGTTGAATTTGAGGTAATGCCTAACATTCGTCATCGAAACCTTGTCAAAATCATCAGTAGCTGTACGAACTTGGATTTCAAGGCCTTGGTTCTAACTTATATGCCTAATGGGAGCCTTGAGAAGTGGTTGTACTCTCATAATTATAGTTTGGACATTATGACACGGTTAAATGTAATGATAGATGTTGCAACAGCCTTAGAATATCTACATCACGGCTATGCAACACCTAATTTTCATTGTGATCTGAAGCCTAGCAACATCCTTCTTGATGAAGATATGAATGCACATGTGGGCGATTTTGGTATTGCAAAACTCGTAGCTGGAAAGGAATGTATTGAACAAACTAAGACCCTAGCAACAATTGGGTATATGGCACCAGGTGATGTTTAATTTTCTTTTATTTTGATAACTTGTACTTGCTCAAACTTTCTATAGTAATTCAATTCTGTCGTTGATTTATATATCATGAATGTTTTGTCTTGTAGAATATGGAATGGATGGAATACTCTCTACAAGTGGCGATGTCTATAGTTATGGTATTGTACTGATGGAAACATTCACAAGGAAGAAACCAACTGATGAATTGTTTTCTAATGGGATGAGTTTGAGGAGTTGGGTTCTTGAAGCATCTTATGGTTCAATAATGGATAATGTTGATACAAATTTCATAGAAATGGAGGATGAATATTTATCAGCCAATGAGGAATGCTTGTCATCTATCTTTGCTTTATCCTTGGAATGTTCTACAAATTCACCGACTGAGAGAATCACCATGGAACATGTTGTGGCTAGGCTAAAGAAAATTAAAAGCGCTTATCTAGCAAATAAATTAATGAATTCATGACGAAGGTAAATGATAATAACAATTATAATGTTCATTATTGTTTAGTATATTTAATGTTTGCATATCAGTATCATACTTTTAAATGATTAAACTTCCTTTTATTGGAAAACTCTCTTGGTTGAACTAGAGAATTGAGTCATAATTCTAGCTTAATATGGGGTTGGGATAATGCTCTTATATAGCCCGTAATTGTTACTGAAATAGATAAGAAGGATAGTCTTTTAAACAAGAAATAAAAAAAGGAACTTAGTAAATATGCCTGATCATAGTAAAGAAAAATATGCCCCCAAAATCTCGTACATTTAAGTTGTATAGTCATTTCAATAAATTACATACCAAATTTGAACTAATCATAATATCAATCATAAGTAATAGAAATGTGCATCACTTTATACAATTCAAGTGCAATTTATAAAGGGTCAGTTTCTCCGACCTGTTTTTACACTGTTTGTGAATTTTGTAACATTTTTTCCATAAAAGCATCACAAAAATTGAAAATGTACTTTTCTTACAATACATACAACTTTAGCTTATGTTAGTATTTATACATTACAAATGGACATGAGTATTTTTAAATTTGTAAGCATTGTAAAGATATTTTTTGTCGCAAAAGAGTAAAAAATAATGAAAATAGACCCCAAAGTGCAAATGCTATAAACTTTGGACCTAAAGTTCATTATCAAGAACTAATGGATCCCCATGTATAATCAAAACATAACTACGATTCAATTGTTTACATTTTGCATGTATATTTCTTAAGCATGAGCGTGTGTATATATATATATATATAAAGCTAATTATTTAGTCTATTTTGTTAACTATGTATGCCAAGCTTTTCAGCCATTAAATTTTGGAATATTAAAATCGTGAAAATCAAGATCCATAGTCAAACTTGATATACGACATAGCATAATAAAAAATTCAGGTGATAACCTACCTACATTAAACTAGATAAATTGTGTTGGAGAAAATGTATAGAAGATAGATAAATTGTGTTGAAGAAAATGTATAGAAGATTGCAAGAAATACCTAAACAAGGCATAACATAATCTACTTGCATTCATTTCCACAAAAAGCAAAAAACATCACGTTTTAGAAAGTGTAGAGAGAAAGAGATAGAGAGAGATTATTTGAAATCCAAAGCAACACTACTAGCAAAGTCATAGGTAGGTTTAATTTTGTTCTCGTCCACCAAAAAGATATTATTAGCGTCGTAATTCTTCCTACCAAATCTAAATTTTATTAGTTGTTCTCATATAAAAAATTAAAATATGGTAAGATATTGTACAACATAGGCTTACCTGTCATTTTAGCCCATGCATTGGGAAGAGAACTGACCCTTAGCTTAAGGGCTAGAAAATATACTTCCAGAGAATTTACCACAGTCCATGTTGCTTTACATCATCAAAATCTGAAAACCAATCGAAACAATTCGCAAAACAAATCTAACTTAAGAGAAGCATATTCAACCACATAAGCATACTTATCACCACAATTACACAGTCAAAGTAGTGTTTATTCATCAATGTTTGAAATATTGTTTGAAATATAGACTAACATAATGATTAAAAACACCTACAACAAAAGTGAAACAGCATAGTGAAGCTAAATTTACTAAATTGCAAAAAAAAAACATTCTAAATGCTTACAAATAAAATAGGGAGGGGATTTACAAATCGGGGATTTTTATAATAAACATGGCATAGTTCATCTTTCATGTCACTTTCTAGCAAATGTTTGTCCAGATTGAAGGATTGGAACTTGTAGAAATCATCAACAGATCCACCATCATAGCTATTTCCCCACTTATTGTCATTGTTGTGCATTAAATTTTTATTTCTACCAATAAATATTACGGCATATAAAGTAGACATAACTTTATCGTAGTTGCGTTGATTTATACAACAAGATCTAGTTTTTCTAGCACGGATGAATTAACAGCCAACGGATAAAGGAAATAGAGAATGAGTTATTTTCATTTGGAGCTAAATTAAGAATATGGATATTCACAAGCAATGAACTTTTTATCCTGTTTCCCCCTTTAAATTCAACTCAACTCCGAATGCTTCTTGATATTCTTCTCAATTTTTATACTCTTCAAGAGGTTCGCTAGCTTCTCATTTCTTATTTTTATCATCTTCAAAGAATATATTTCCTTACGTGTATATACACACAGATACATACAGTTTGTTGTGTTTGTATTGGAACATATGCGATATTACATTTATTTATATTTTTGTTAAAATTTCCAATTGGTGATTGTAAGTTTTTAAACCATCTGTATTTGCAGCCTCTTTGGCTCCTAGGGCACCTCCTGGTATGAGTTTTTAGTATGTTGTGTTTTATTAAGTGAAAATGCTTTACATTAGCATGATTTGAATAAAAAACTGAGTTTTGGTTAGCATGTATAAAACAAAGCTTATGAATAACGAAGTACTCCATATGTCCCAAATCAATAGTTATGTTTTCCTTTTTAGTCCGTCCGAAATTAATACTCGTGATTCTAGAAGTAGTTTGTGAAACTAGGTGAAATACAAAGTTACCCATCCGAACAATACACATTAAGAGAACAATGATCCAAATTTATGTCTTGCATTCAAAGATATTTATCCTTTTTAAAAAGATAAATTTGGAAAGTAAAAACTTTTCTGATGTGAATGAAGAATTAGGGGTTATTTTAGTATTTTTAGGGCTTTATTGTATTTTTGTTATTTTTTTAGTATTTCTTTTATTTTTAGTATTTCATTGTATTTTCCTTTTTTGTTAGTATTTAGAGGAAGGAAGGCTAAATTGGCATTAAGGGCATATTTGTAATAAGATACTTAGTTTCGTTGCCAAACAACCTCCTTCCTATAAATACCCTCTATGTAGACTCATTTGAGTCATTCTTCCATTTTATGAGCTTTGATTAGAGAGAGTTTAGAGATAGAATTAAATTTTCTTACTCCCATTTGACGTCATTTACGTCAATTGGTATCAGAGCCTAGTCGCTCCACCCGTTGTTGTTGTTGTTGTTGCTGTTGTTGTTGTTGTTGTTGTTGTTGTTGTTGTTGTTATTGTTGTTGTAAAAAAACAAAAAACTCGTAAACAACGTCAAGGTGGGTTCAAGAAAGGATGAACACCTCCACAACAAACCCTTTCGAGCAAATTTTGGGAACCCTCAATCAATTGAAGGTTCAAATGGATGTGATGAATGCGCGACTTCCATCACCGGCAACCACCACGGACCGCCCTCACACCGCCCCAGTAATACCTCAAAACCCTAACCCTAGCCCCCCAAACCCATCTACTCACGCTTCCGCAACCCATTTTCCATCTTTACCTCAAGAAAATCAAAACCCCCACCATCCATCCAACCTCAACCCCCCTGCCCATTCACAGCAAATCATTCCGCCGCACACCGCGACCTCCGATAGCAGGTCGTCCACTCCCATACCCTTCCTCCGACGCCGACAGAGCCTCTCCCGCCCCTGCCTACTTCCCTGAACCTCCTGCCGACACCACAACCTCCAACAAATGATGTATCAACGTCGATCACCACCAGACCTGCTGGAATTCCAGTCTTGAGTTTCAGACTCAATAATCTGCCAAAATAGGCGGATTACCGCCAGGGACCTCCGGAAGACATAACTGACATCACCCTACACCTAACCCATGCGAGCCAACTGCCGAACAGTCTTCTCAGGACCCTACACGTGTCGGATCTGTCTGAAAAATAGTCCGTCGGGTCTGTTTTGCAGAACCGACCTATGTCACCCTTTCCACCACCATCTCGGGTAGATCGCAAGTCTGAAATGGAAAATAATGCACCGGCATTTCAAGAACTTGTTGCAAGTAAACAAGAATCATTGTTTTCCAACTCCAAGCACTCCAAGATTCGCCCGGATCTAATCAAGAAGTCTAATATTCAAGGTTTTGATTTCTCCAAGAACCACCCAAAAATCATTCCCCCACAAATTCAATCCAATTTCAATCAATTTTGCCCCAATCCTCTCAAGAACACATTCAAGAACTAGGGTTTGGCACCAAACTCTTGGTTTTTTACCCCGGGGGTAGATAATTTTTGATGATTTGATGTAGGGATAAAAAAAGCACCATTTGTTCCTCAGGAATTGGATTGTATTGAAAATACCATTGTGCTCTTTGCAACCATCCCCTAGCATCATCTCCTCCAAATTTGGGGCATTCCACTTTGGGTGTGTGATGTCCCACAAATCAGGAACTCCCAATATGATTGTACCTCTTTTCTGAATCCACAACCACTGTGTGAGGATTTATGATAGGTGGAGTACCTAAAACCCCTTTGTTCTTGTCAATTTTTTCATCCATTTTCTCAAATCTTTCTTCAAACTTCTGTGATTGGGTATTGATGCTGCTCACCAATGCTGCGAGGGTTTCTTTAACACCCTTCAATGTGTCTTCAGTGGAGTCCTGCCTTTGATTCATTTCCAGTACAGACCTTTCCAACTGCATGTTTCTTGTTTCTGTCATCTTATACTTGTATCTCCCCAGTTTGTTAACTCGAATTTAGGGTTTATGTGAATTTTCTTATCGATTGGTTGCCAAGAACAGAAACAAGATTAGAATTGAGAGAAAAGGGAAGAAGACAGAGATAGAGAGAATCTATCAAACAGTTGGTGGGCAAGAAAAATAACGAAGGCAGATAAAAGATAAAAATGAGATTGTAGTATATTTCTTGGATGAAACCAAAAATGAAGAGTGAGAGAATTTAAGGAAAGAAGAAAAATAATCATGGGTTTGGTGGTGCCAGGAAGGATGCTCTGATACCAATTTGTCAAGATCTTGCTTGATTGACGATGGTAGATATCATAAATTTGAATTAGAGATTAAGAAATAGAGATAGAAATCAGAATAGAAAATATAGAGCGTAGAGGAGAACATAGATGAGAAATGATAGAAATGATCATATTGATAAGCTGCCCAATCATCTACAGGCTATGAAGCACGGACACGTAATATGTGTTTCGACACGCGACACGCGACACGTGATTGATCCAAAAACTAGGATACGACACGCTATGATACGTATAATATATAGTATATATTTAAATATATATTAATGAAATAAAATATATTTTCTCCATAAAATACATTATTAGAGCATTCTTAAAATGAAATTAAGAAAATGGACCATACAAAACAAAATTCAAACACACTTTGACCTTAAGAATCATAAATAAAGCACAATCACCATCACTTGAGTCAAAGTTGGCTCGTGGTTTTCGGGAGAGTGTTCGTGCTTCATAGGTGTCCGACACGTTGTAGGACACAACACGTTGGTTTCCAGGAGAGTGTCCATGCTTCATAGTCTACAGGTTACATGTATTTACACACAAAATCAATCCACTGAGCTGTAATACTAACTAATTCTAACTAAATAACTGACGTGGATTCATTAACAGAATTACAACTGATTTTGTAACTAACTAATCTAACAAACAATAAAAACAATATCAAAATGATCCATTTCAGCATGTCTTTACTGATCCTGACACTTTCTCAGCAACCAAACAAGGTTAATAGAAGAAACACAGATAAAACTACTCAAAACCCAACTCAATAATGAAATCATTCACCCAATAAAACCCAGCTAAAAAAAATTAAGATTTAAGAATCTACCCAACTTTCTTAGCAACCAAACAGATGAATTACAAGAAACCCAGATAAAACTAGCGAAAACCCAACTCAATTAAACAAACATTCACCCAATAGGACCCAGATAAAGAATTCTAGATTTTAGAATCTACCTGACTTTCTTAGCAACCAAATAGGGGTAATATATGAAATGAAACCCAGATAATACTATTCAAAACCTATATAAAGAAACCAATATAAAGAAAAGAAGAAGTTTACTCACGCTGAAGCTGAGGTACTAAGGCTGAAAAGGCAACCTTCCAAGAGACTTGAAAACACAATCTCCACCAGGTGTTCTCTCTCTCTCTCTTTTGTCTATTTTCTTCTCTCGGCTTCAACACACTGTCTTCAGTGTTGAAAGTATCAATTTAGGTTGTGATGGATTCATTATCTCAATTTGGGTTCGCTCTTTTGAGCTCTCCATTTATTTTGTATTTCTTCAATCAAAGATCCTATGAGGGGTAACTATAACTTATAGTCTATAAGTGAGGTATCTCTCTCTCGATAGAAAGGAATTGGCGGGAAATAATCAATTTCTCTCTTAGAAAAAAAGGAAATTGGACTTGGGAATGAATGATTATTTTGGGACCGAATACCATATGTAAACCAAGCAAAAACCACACATACATACATATACGTCCACAAGATTATGACAGAGAGAAATTGGCATCCCGCGATACGTCCACAAGATTTGTGTATATAAAGGGACTTTTAGGTATATTTGGATTTGGCTCAAAACATATTTTGAATTTTTTAAGGTAAATTAGATAAAATTTTGTGGACAAATACGTGACCTATCTCACCTTTACCTTCACTACAGCAACAACTTGTCTCGCTGCGGGGAAACTTATCGCTCGTATTTTTCTTATCCATGATAAATTCTTTGGACAAAGACACGACTTGCATCGCAGCAGTCTCGTTGAAACGTTGGTCTGACTAGCTGAAGCGACTTTGTCTCGCTGTTTGATTGTGTTCCCGTGGAAAATCTCTAAACAAAGGTGCAACCTGCATCGCTTCAGGTCCGTCATACGTAATCCTCGCTAGAACGACACTGCATCGACACACGTCTGACAACGCCGAAAGTTATTTTTTCACAAGATCTTTTTTATAATCTTTTTCGTTAGTGTGTTAAGTACAATATTTTGGGTGACTAAGACCCTAATGTGACTATTTAACACCATAAGAGTGTGACAACTAGCATTTCGACCTTTAAACATTTTCAAACCAAAAGACTATAAATTAGTGTGTTGTTCACTCTTCCAAACCAAAAGTGAGGGCATCAAAAAATATATCTGTTGATTAAAATATTTCATATATTTGAGAGAATATTTTTTCACTCCTCTTCTTTGAGTTCTTTTAAGCCATTGTTTCTAATAGAGGTATATTTAATTACCATGTGGTCAAAATCTAATCTTCGTTAGTGAGTAAATATTCTCCCTTCATTGGCTTGAAAAAACTTATTTTGAGATTCAAAGCACTGTGCTGTAATTTTGTAATTACTCCATAATTGAAATTCAAGCAGTACCATAACTCTGTCGACTAGTTATCTATAGAAATAAATAGCAAACCCTAGCACTCCGTGGACGTAGGCACGTTGTCGGACCACGTACATCTTGTTTTGTGTGTGTGATTTCATTACTTTATGTCATATTTGTTCTTGTTTGGCTTATGTTCATTGGACATCATCACATGTATGAATTTACCACTTATAATCACCATTGTTTGTGGGAACGATCTGAGTTCTTTGTTGCTAGCCAATCTTCTGTATTGTATCACTCACCCAACCAGGATAAACAAAATCTTGTTGAGCATAAGGTTCATCAGTAGTTTAGTCATGGAGACCGTGACGGTTATCCCCTAGACTACAACAATCATGATGACCAGGAGGGTCATCAACCATCTCCTCCATCCCAAAGGGTCAGATATGAAATTCAAAATTATTACCAATCATCTGAAGCACGTTATTGTCAATTATGTCTCCAAGATTATTGTCAATTATGAAAAGTGCCTCCTAGATGAAAAGGGCTACCAACGGGCATTAACAGGAGTTGAACGCTATGCTTCAGCAATGCCTGGAAAAGTTAAAAAAGAGATGCCTAAAGGAAAAAGTGCAAGCATGGGCACAGGTGGTGAACTCCCAGTCCATAGGCGAGAAGGTCTCGCATTCGAAGAAAAAACACTCAACGACAAAAGGAATCCCCTCCTCGTGAAAAGTCTCATGAAAGGAGACCTCGTTCTGACGAGCGGAAAGTAAACAAAGAGCTCTGTGATTGCATCTGAAGAGAATTAGATAAGCACCTAGCCTGAGGGCACGCACAACCAATGAGCTTGCGAGAAGATCCCTCATTTGTCAAATGAGGTCCATCTTCAATCGGAGCATATAATTGTTTGATCCTCCTAAGAAATTTACTCCCCCGAGATTTAAAATCTATAACGGGAAAACATATCCCACCGATCACGTCAGGCAATATCGTCTCGTGATGACATTGTGGAACACCAACGAAGGCTTGATGTGCCGACTATTTCCCTCCAGTCTTAAAGACACTACCCATAGGTGGTTCAAATTATTTTTCACCAGTCGATCGCTTCCTTCAAATAATTTGTCGAGGCCTTCACGATCGGGGTTATCACTAGCAGCACCCATCTTAAACGAATGGACTCACTTCTGATAATGAAGAAGAAACCTCAGGAAACACTCTAAGAGTATGCCAAAAAGTACTGGAAAATGTGTAATAAAGTGGAGGATTTCACCGAGAAAGTCATTGTGGCATCCTTCAAAATTGGTTTGTTGACCAGTTCAACGTTGTACCAGTCTTTCACTAAGAGAGAGGCCATCGCAATCTACGACCTTATGGAAAGGATTGAAAAATATGCTAAGGTCAAAGACACAATGGCCGGAGGTGGTCAGGAAGGCGAGAGACATAAAAAGTCCAAGAACGGGAACAAAGAAGGGACAAATAAAAAAGGAAGGAAAAAACATAACGGAAAGCGAAAGGATCCTGAGAAATCTTTTAAATCCATCAATGCGATCTTTACTGAACCAATCTAGAAGATCTTCTATAATATTATAGATCAATAATACTTTACGTGACCTAAGAAGAAGATCGACGATCTTAAGAAGATGAACAAGACACTAAGGTGTGCGTACCACAAGGATCATGGCAACAAAATGGAAAATTGCAAGTTGAAGCCAGTTAAATGTCTTTGATGAATGTTTGGGTCATAAGTTTGTTGTAACTCTTCGCGCTTCAAACCCAAATCACTTCAAGCGGAATTTCCTCGTAATGGAAATCAATAAGCTAACGGAAGTAATGGAGGCATTTTAGATCAACTCGGCCAAGATCATTGTAGGTAAACACTAATGACTTAAAGATATCGATTATTCAAAGCATATTGTGTTCATTAATGATGATCTCATCGAAGTAAGGACTCCCCACTATGATTCTCTTATAATCACTCTCAGGGTCGCTAACTAGCATGTGGAAGCTATTAGTGGAACAGGGGAGCTCCTCAGACGTAATGTATCTCTAGATGTTTAACCAGATGAACCTATATGTCGATAACTTGTAGGAAGCCATAGTGCCCATAGTCATCTTTACAAGAAGAATGACTTTGCCCCTTGGAAAGGTTATTCTCCTCGTTCGAGTAGAAGTAATCTCTAAGCTCATTGAGTTCGTCATGGTTAATATAGATTCCCCATATAATGCCATATTGGATAGAGGATGGTTGCATGCCATGAAGACAGTGCCCTCCACCAACCACCAAAAGGTAAAATGCATTATTTATAAGGGAGTCATAGAGACCCAGGGGGACCAGGCTTTAGCTAAAAAATGATTCATAATGGCCACCCGATAAAAACAAAAGAAGAAGAAAA
This sequence comes from Sambucus nigra, assembly GCA_949130495.1. NCBI lineage: Eukaryota > Viridiplantae > Streptophyta > Magnoliopsida > Dipsacales > Adoxaceae > Sambucus > Sambucus nigra. The sequence goes on from OX422220.1 coordinate 526,614,248, forward strand.
AGAAATTTTTGGAACCAGCAGAGGGATCCGTTCCCTCCAAGTATCAACAAAAGTATAAGCAATCGGGTATTGAGGAAACAACAATTACCCCTGCCGATCGAGTGATGGAACCTCTTGAAGAGGTGGACTTTGACAAAAATCAGCCTGATAAGAAGTTCTTGATCAACAACACACTTACTAATAAAGAGAGGGAAAATTTTGTTATTTTGCTCAAGAGCAATTAAGACATTTTTACTTGGAAACCATACAACATGCCGGGAATTTATCCAAAAGTAATGTGTCACGAGCTCCATATGGATTCGTCATATCTATCCGTAAGTCAAAAGGCGTGATGAACTGATACCGAGAAAGCTGGGTCATTCAAAGAGGGAGTGGGGAATATTCTAAAGGCGAAGTTCATTAACGAAGTCCAATTCCCCAAGTGGTTGTCAAACCCCTTGATCATGAAGAAAAGCAATGGAAAATAGAGAGTTTATATAGGCTTCACCGATTTAAATCAGGCGTGTCCAGAGGATAACTTTCCTTTGTTCAATATAGACCAATTAGTTGACCCGATTACCAACCACGAATGTATGAGCTTTCTCGACGCCTACTTCAGTACCATCAGATCCCACTATTTGCCCCCAACCAAGAAAAGACTTATTTCATCACTACACTAGGGGTGTATTGCTATAGGGTAATGTCATTTGGATTAAAGAATGCAAGAGCAAACTATCTGAGATTTGTGATGAAGATGTTCAAGAATCAGTTAGGAGATACGATAGAGGTATACATATACAATATATTCGTGAAATGAAGGAATATGGAGCACCACCTTGTGGACCTAACAAAGACTTTCACAATCCTTCCTTATTATATAGTGAAAGTGAATGCAACGAAGTGCTCCTTTGGGGTACAATTGAGAAAGTTTCTCAGATACGTAGTCAATTAGAGAGGTATAGAGGCAAATCCTGACCAAATCGAAGCCATCATGAAGGTGCAACCCCTAAGTACTGTGAGCGAGGTAAAGAAGTTGACTGGAATGATTGTCACGCTAAATAGATTCATATAAAGATCTTCAAATACCTTTCTTCCAAGAATTAAAAAAGGAAAGTAAAGGAAAGAAATATGGAACGATGAATGCATAGATCCACTTGAAGAAGTAAAAAAGTATTTGAGCCAACCACCGCTGCTAACAATTCTTAATAACGAACAGTTGCACTTATATCTGGCGGTGTCCATTAATGCAGTTAGCTTATATCTGGTTTATGGAGGAACAAGAGTTAGGTTCCATATATTATATAAGCAAAACCTTGATTGACACTCATAAAAGGTATATCCCATTGGAAAAGCAAACATATGCACTGGTGGTAGCCTCTTGAAAGTTAAAACATTATTTTGAATCATATGATATCATCATTCTAACCTCTTTCACCCTAATGTAAGTTGTCAGAAAGGTAGACCTATTTGGGCAAATTTCCAAGTGGTCAGTAGAATTGGAAAGGTTTGACATCTAGTTTTAGCCAAGGACCTCAGTTAAGGGCAAGTCCTAGCTAACTTCATCGCTAAATTCTCTAACGATTAGGAACCGGTGGAAATGAGCACTGGGAGCATATAATCTATCCAATAACCACTCGAAGGGGTGAAGAGATGGACCATTTTATGTTGATGGAACCTCAAATTCGAAAGGGGCGAAAGTTGGGATGGTGTCGGTATCCTCAGAGAAGTTTATCATTGAATAAGAAATTCGTTTAGGATTTGAAGCATCCAACAACGAAGTAGAGTATGAAGCCTCATTCTACGGGTTACGGAAAGAACTCTCCCTAAGCGCTCGTTACCTTGACATATTATGTCACTCAAGGCTAATATTAAATCATATATTAGGAGATCACAACGCGAGAGATTAACGCATGGATGCATACCCAGAAGAGGCCCAACATTTGATCGCCCAGTTTAAGAATGTAACATTTCCTAAGGGGGAACAACTGTCATGCAGACACACTAGCCAAAATCATTTATGCTGTTACGAGATATACGAAATGAATGGCATAAGTATATTATCTTAACTAAACTAGAATAAACAAAGGGAATATGTCGATAAGGTTATGTCCAATAAAAGGGCCCCAAGCTGTGTGGATTTAATTGTGCGCTTCCAGACGATAATAAGGAATTAACATGTCGACTGATCAAAAGCTTTATCGGTGCTCTATTTTTGGTCCTTACCTTTAATGCGTAGACCCAGATGAGGTCGATCAGACCCTTTATGATTTTCATGAGGTAATATGTGGGAGCCACGTAGGGTCCAGGTCGTTAGCATTAAGGGTAATGAAATGGGTGTAATGGTGGTCGTATATGCAGTAGGACATAGTCTCATACGTCCAAAAATGTAAAAATTGATATCTCTTATTCCCGTTAATGCATCAACCTTCCAGTGACCTCAATTATCTCACAAGTCCATGGCTTTTTGCACAATTGGGCTAGACTTCATCGGTCCGCTGTCCATAGTATCTGGCAGAAGAAAATATTTGTTGGTTAGCACAAACTACTACTCTAAGTGGGTTAAAGGATAATATTTGGGAAACATCCAAGATATTGACATGACCGAGTTCATATGAAAGAATATCATAACGCAGTTTGGCATCCCCCAGATCATTATCATGGACACTGGGATTCAATTTGATAGCAATATTTTTCAAACCTTCTGCAATGAGCACACCATCAAGCACTACTACAGTTCAGTGGCATATCCCTGGAGCAATGGATAAGAAGAAGCTTCCAACAAGATGGTCCTTGATGGGATAAAGAATATATTAGAGAATGAAAGGGGGTATGGGTCGACCAGCTCCCCCACATTCTCTGGGCATATCGAACTATGCCTTGAAGATCAATAGGGGAAACACCATTTGCCCTTGCTTATGGTACGGAGGTTGTTATCCCACTGAATATAGTTTTTTTTACCTTCAAGCTTTCCTTAGTCAACTAATACCTCAACAACGAAGCAATCAGAGCATAGTTTAACATGGCCAACGAAAAAGGGAATTAACTCTTGTAAAGCTTTCCTTCTACTAACAACAGTTGTCCAAGCAGTACAATAGGGTGTCAAATCCAGAAACTTCAAGGTCGGAGACTACGTACTTTGAAAGATGTGGGCAGAGCAAAGAAGCCCTCAGATGGAAAACTTGGGCCCAACTAGGAAAGTCCATTCAAAGTTACCAGGGATGACTTGCAAGGAGCCAACCACTTGAAAATAATGGAGGACATGGAAGTTCCCCGAGCATGGAACATAACCAATCTAAAAAAGTTTTACTTTTAAGTTTAAGTGTATTTTAATTTTTAATTATTTTTCAAATATTCTTTTAAATTACTCACATTTATTTTGTTATGTTTATAGTTCTCTCTCTACATGGTTCAACCTCGCAAATAATGAGTATTTAGTAAAGAAGATCTATTAATCAAATGAGTTATGTTACTTATCATTTTGATGCTTATCTTCCCTTAAATGTATTCTCTTAAGCCTAATCAACTGGTTGACTAAATATCGTCACTAATTGAAATATCTGTAGTCCAATTGACTGGTCGACTAACGGCCAACCAGGCTTGATGTTTTGATGATTTAGAAAACATAAATAAGTTGTTCACATCTGATGAAAGGCCTACTAGGAAACCCTAGACCCTCATGACCAACAAGGTTAAGAAAATACTAGCTGGGAGATGACCCCACAACATGTTCATTCTTTCTAAACTGGATATAGGCCTAAGTATTGATGTGATGATATCACCTAATAGGTAAGAGCGGGAATCACACAATGTAAAAAAAAGCAAAATGTGAAAATTTCCCTTATTACTTTAAATTGTTATAATTAAATTAGCAAAGTAAACGATTTACAATGAGAGAGTAAACACAAATTCCATCAGTTACACGGTTTAAGTGATCCGTCCATTAAATTTCCAACTCCGACACGTGGGATGTCCAAAGCAGAAGGCAACACGGTAATAACCAAATCTGTGATTCTTAATGGCCCTCCAGGTGATACTCTCCTGACCAAGTTTTGGGGGCAATACAGTCCATCATCTCCATATAGGACACAACCGCCTAGATTTTTCCTGACTAAGATAATGAGAATGGCATTCGTTGGGATCCACAAAACATCATGCTTGTGAAGATGTTTCTCCTGGTCTAGGTAACCAGGATCATATCAGTACCACAATTCGGATACCTTAGGCCCTTTTGCAATTATTAAGGCATCTAGCCATCCTTTCTGATACCTAACGTTGTGAGAATCATTCAAATATGAATCCACATTGATAAGGTCCTAGTTGTAGCCATTCATTCACACTTAGCGAGCATAATTTTGGAACTGAAATCTAAGGCGGTCAAGCTTATTGGTAGGCTCCTAATGGTTGCATATTTACCATGAGCGATCTAATTCATCTTTTCCATATCCTTTTGCCACCGATCACAATATTTCTCATCAGTAGAAGGTAATCTTTGGATTATCATACCCTTGTCATGAATGGCCTTTTGTGCTTTTCCAGCTCTTCTCTTAGCTGAGCATTCTCATACTTAATTACGGAGGCTTCTTCCCCAGATTGCTTATTTACTTGGTACTTATTGGCCCTCCCAATCTCATATCTTAAAATAATATTTTCCTTCTCACGGAGACCAATAACCTCTATCACCCCTATAAGGTCAGTATGCAGAAGGAAACTCTTCCTTACATGGGCAGACTCAATGTCAGCCAACTTTTGGTCAAATCCCCTACCTATACTCAACTCAGTCACCTTTTTTTTATCAAAGCTATCCCTCGAATTGGCTAATGCTTCCCTATTAATACCCTGGGTGGTGAGGACCATGTTATGGAAAATTGCATTATTTGTTACAACCTGGTAAAAAAGGCAACATAGATCCATGTAAGCCTCCTTTTTCTCAGACAGACACACCAAGGCCCAAAACCCGGTCGAGATCATCATCCTCAGCATAGCCAACAATAAATATAATTTAATGTCTTTCCTCAAAGTCACATTATTTAGCGACGATCACTGTAAGTCTTACTTCAAACTACAAGGATAGGTGGTCAGACTTATGAGCTTGATAAATGGAGAAAAATGGATGGGGTACAGTAAGGCAAATGAACAAGCAAACATTAAAATCAAGTTTCGAATTTCATTAAAAGATAGTAAACAGGGAAATCTTCTACGTCATTGATTAAAAATAAAAATAAATATAACGCCTCCTAAATAGTGCTAAGGAGAATTTCCGTCTACCTTATCAGTCACAACAACCTCCACCCTGACTATGGATTAAAAGTGGTTGGCCTCAGTAGAAATAGCTTATTCGACATGACCCTTAGGAAGCCCAATAGCGAAAGCTTGTTCTATGATCTCCCCCTCTTACTTATTATCATTATTCTCCTCCTTAATTTGAGGATGGGGGCCTGCTTCATGCTCCTTGAGAAGGTTAGAATCCTTAGCAATGTCGGCCTTCACAAAGGCCTCGACTCAACCCTTTTTAAAGAAAAACTTCTCTAAGTATGCAGTGTTTTCCCCATGTTTGATGAAGGCCTCATCCCAACGTCGAGTATATGCATCATCTTTAGCCTGTGCAATTCGCACCAGGGCCTTATTGGCTCTAACTTTGTCCTCATCATACTTTGTATTAGCATTCTCGACTTCGACCATTGCTTTATCAAAATCCTCCTTAGCCCTTTTAGTTGCTTCCACTAGGGAGGTAAAGTTCTCAATCTTCTTTTGGAGAGCAACCTTCCCATCCCCCAAGACCTTGACCTTTCAGTTCAGCTATTCATTTTCATTGATTGTTATTTGACCCGTTGATCGAGCATTTTCAAAAGCCTTGGTAGCTTGGTCTGAGGCTACCTCTACGTCCAAAGAGAACTTATTCATCCCAAAATCTCTCTCCAATAACTGGTCGTGGTCAATCATAAACTGCAAAGGTAATAGAAATAAATCAATGAATCGAAGATAAAAAGAAAGTAAATAAGTAAATAATATGAGGAAGTAACTTATGAGCAAAAAATTATGGTTGGCGCATTTCAGCAATTGATCACGAGATAGGGCAACAACATTCATCCTTTCAACATGAAGAAGCGTCGAGCGGATTAATTCTCGAGATATTTCAGGGCAAGCGACGACAAAATGGACAACAACCTTACCCTCCTCGATAGTGTTTTTCCCCATAATAACTAATGGGGGAGGAGGGAAGTGGTCCTTTTTAAACATCTTTGAAATAGGCTCGTGTTCTTTGGAGGGTGAATCCCTAATGTCCATATGATAGGAAGGAAAAACAACTTGACAATTCTTGATCTCCGGTTGAGCAAGATCCTTGTCCTTGCCTAAGGGCGAGCAGGGGGAGACTTGGTATCCAAATTCTTGGCGATCAACTTCACTACTTTCCTCCTCGGAGCCATGGTATCAAGATAAATTTCAATATAAAGAACAGTCAAAATGTATAAAGGCTCAAAAAAGGAAGAGGTTCTCTCCTCACTCGATCAATTCTTGTCCAAGCCTGTAGAACTAGACTCATTGCTGGTGGAAGCCTTCAGATCATCCACAATAATAGAGATAGTCAGAGATTGTTTTGTCGACATTACAACAAAAAAGGTATTATAACTCTTATATCCAAGCAAAATTATTGTCGACGTGGGATGATCATCAGTTCCAATCCTCTAGTATATGAACCAAATTGTTCAAATATCATCAAAATTAACGTTACGAGCAAGAGGAGGATTTTATTAACATCTTTTAAAAAAAATAGATAAAAGCATTCGATAACATCCAACATGAAGAAAAATAAAGTGCAAAAACAAAAATTCAAGTGCAACATAACTTATGCCTTATCCTTCCTAAGGGCATCTTGGCCCTTTATATGCCACACCGTCAGGAAAATGTGAGTGTTGCAAGTTATTCACAGTTATACCATGATCCCAATAATCATTGCGATCATCCGGGTCAAATTCCTTCGGTGCGGGCCAACCCCGAAATTGGGACGGGAGGGAAAATTGAAGAAATCCCTCTCTCCCGCATGTGCGTGTGATTCGAGGATATAGGATTCCTCTTCCAGCCACTCGTGATGATATCTTCACGGGTTGCCTCAAATATAAATCGTTCATTGTCAAAAGGGGATAAACTCGAAGAAATGAAATCACCATCCTATTTTGCTCAAAACAGGCGAAAGAAATGTAGTTGTCCCGAGACAACGGCAACAAAGACATACTGATGAATACAAAACCAAATGAATCAAGAGTTCAGGGACTAAGTTATGAAATGGAAAGGTGTGAGGGACCCATCCCGCCCTTTCGGTCTCTCACGAGATATGATAATATTCTCCTTTTCTCCAAAGTGTTATACGTGTGTACATGTGTGCGATGTGAACAACGGGAGAAAGAAATTATCTGACTCATATCATGGGAAAGACATAGTGAAATCATCCTAAGGAGTGTACCAAAGAAATGGCATAACAATAAATATAATGTGAGTGTCCATCGAATCACAAGTCACTATGAAGAAGTGAATGTGTATATTGAGCAGAACACAAATATCTAGGAGTTCACGACTCACAAATACTAATAAATACAAGAAAGTGCAAAAGGAGGAAATGGGGCTCGAATCCCAGGATTGGATCGGAATGCCTACATAGCCCGAAAGGCATCAAAGTCCACGTAGTTCGATATGTCATAAGGGTGGGGTATAACCTATAATCCCAAATTTAAGAATGCTCTTTAGTTGTTTTTGTAAAAAAAAAGCGTGCTCAAGTGTAGAAGTGTAAAAACAGTGAGGAAATCTTACTTTTGGAGTTTACAAGTAAACCCTCTTTTTTTGTCTTTTGGATTTTATGAAAATATGTTATGTGAATACCAATAATAAAAAATTATGTTAGTTGATGTGAGATAATGGAGTAATAATTAAAGATATTAAAAATGAAATAAAATAATTAAACAATACTAAATAGATAATTTAGATAGGAATAAAAATAGACCTCCCATAATACTTTGCTACTGATTTTTGGAGGAGAGTAGGCTGATTTGATGGTGGTGAAGTAAGGGTGAGGAAAGTGGCCAAAGGTAGTATAAGAGTGAGGTAAGAAAGACGAAAGGAATGTTGGAAACTTGATTTTGACGGGACACTAATTTCAAGAGAATGTTTCTGATTGCTGAAAAAGGGTCCTTGGGAATGAGGTCATGACCTCCTTAAATAGTGCCAAATTAGGATTCAGGGTGTGCCGATAGGCATGGCCTCTGGCCTGCCTAAATGCAGTTGTGTATCTCGCGAAAGTAGATCTTTATCCTTTTTTATATATTTTTTAAAATAAAATGGCAAAATTTGACACGAATAAATCTTTTAATATGTTGTTGGGGACTAGCAACACTTTAGTTAGGGGTGTGATTATTATTAAATATTGCATTTTATTCCAATTTTTATTGTACAATAATGCAATCCCATTCTATTTAAACTCATGTTTTATACTCATTTATTGTATAACCTAATTATTCATCATTAATCGCTTGTGCAAGGTTTATTTGAGTACTTACATGGTTCACGATGTTAAGGACGAAGTCTAGATGCAATTTGGGAAAAGAACAGTCACATACGCACCTTCAAGGGCAGAATGGTAAATTCAAATTACTAATTTTGGAGCCGGACAAATCACAAAAGTTATAGGCCTCGAATCAAGGAATCCCTGGGTTTAAACGGCGCGTCAATCTGAGCTTGAACGAATAAATTACGATTGTGCAAAGTTCAAAACAAGAAGAAAGTCAACGCCCCGGGTCAAATTTGAAGTCAAACCCCGTGACTCGAGCGCTGGTTAATTATTATTGGTCCCAGAATATGAGTCACGTCGGTTCTTACGGTGCATCGATCAGAGGTCATATGAGGAAGTTATAGCATTTTGGGGCTTATTTGTAATAATTGGAAACTAGACTAATTAAAGGGTTATATTTTTTTAGTCTTTTTATTTAATAAGAACCTTTGTTGGTTCAGTGGTAGGAGATATGTGTGTTTTGTTGGAGGTTACAGGATCCCCCCAACCCCCCATTTCCTTTTTCCTTCCCATCTCGCGCCCGGTGTGGCCTCCCTGTTCCAGCCAACCACGCGCGCGCACGTGGTGCATCACCCTCTCCTTTCCCTTTTATTATTTTGTTGAGATGAGGCCACTCTCCCCTTTTTTGCTTTTCCTTTTGTATTCTGTAGATAACAGCTTATGTCCCCCTTTTTGTTTCTTCCTTTCATTTTTGTTCTTTTTCCCCTTTTTCTTTTTTAACCCTTTCAGTTTAACCGAGATTCCTTCTTTTTATTTTTTTATTCTTTTTTCTTTTATTTTATTTTATTCCCGTCTCTGTTTGTCCCCTTCTCCATTTTCTTTCATTCAAGATTTTGTAATATACTTATTTATTTTATCTTTTTTTATTTTCTTTTTTATTGTTTAAGCCTTTATTCCGTTTTCTTTTTTTACTTTGCACTTGGCCTTGCACATTCTTTTACTACAAACAAAAATATTGACCCTTATTCTTATAAAAGATCTGCAATTATTAACAAAGTCCAAACCACTTTTTAGTAATTAATTCAAACCTTTCCATTTTGTGGTGTTCCTTTATTTCTCTCATCCAATTTTCCTCTCCTATATAAAGGGCAATTTGGTTCATCTTACAGGATCCAATTTAACACACTTATTATCTTCGTTAGTTTATGGTATGATACTTTATTTTTAATTGTTTCTAATAAAATTCCAGTTTCAATAAATTATTCTTTTGATTTATTTAGTTAGATTATAATTATTTCAATTGTTTCCATAATTAGTTGTTCACTTAAAAATTGTTTTCCTCCTTTTAAAAACATTTCTTCTCTCACACTATTTTATTTAATTAATTAAAAATTCTTTCTAAGTAATTTTTATTAGGTTGAGATTAATGAACTCATTTTGAGTGTGTAGTTGATTTGCTACGATATGATGGAATAAATCATTTTTTTACGGATTGACTATTTCCAAAATTACACCTAACAACCTTAATGGGGTATATCACGTATGCACCATATTTGCGGCACTGCATGTATAATTTTGGGATTATTGTTGAAGCAAAACTCATGTTAGACTTTTGTGGCAATTTGGGGAGTGACACTCTGGGTTTTAATAAATGTTCAAACGAGTATTAATTGCGTTGCAAAACGCGTCTAACCATGTAATCATTTATTAAACGTATTTTAAAGTGACGAACTTAATTCTCAACCAATGCTTTTATAGTTTTAAATTAATTTAGTTAAATATTTGCCGAGAATAAATTGTAATATTAAAACATTTAAAAAAAAAATCATCTTTTACACTTTCTTTTAAAAGTAATAAATCAATTAAATTTTGAATGACATTCCATGTGGATTCGATACCCGAACTCTCCGCTATACATATAAAACATGTGTGGTTAAAGTTTAGTTTTTTTATTGAGATGCAAAATCGGTGACAACGACAAACGTATTTACATTATGCTCGATTTTTGCCCGATCAGCCATCTGATACGGTGATTCGTTACTCTCTGCAACTCGGAATTCATGAGTTGAGGATGAGAAGACAAATACCGAGCCTTTGATCTCGCAAAGGGGACTTGTGGAAGTCCTTCAAGATGAGATCCTTAAGCTTTGGTGCGACAATGATAAACCTTTTCATACTGCTGAGGACATCGATTCATTGAAAAAGCAACTCTCAAACCTCAACATTATGAGGGACCATATGATGACTAAGGGCCTAAAAATTGCAAGAAGAGTTATCTAGGCATAAAGTCAAGCATACTAAGATTATGGGGAAGATAGACTCTATGCTAAGGATCCATATAGATGATTATTTGAGCTCTGAGGCCTACCGGAGGTTTCTTTTTCAGAAGTAATCTTCAGGATTTGAATTTTGTAAGGCCAAAGTTCAGCTACTCTTCTCAAAGCCAATAATGAAGACCCTCTTCTCCATCCATGGAGACTAAAGTATAACAACCCCCATTTTCATTGTAACAGTTGGCCAGATCAATACGCCGAAGATGGGGCTTATTTAACAATCTATATTATTCTTAGCATCAAATAATAAAATAAAAAAGTAATTAAATCTTCCGTGCATGCAATAAAGAACTTAAATAACATAACTACATAAATGAATAAGTCTCAATCCCACTAACATAGAAAAATATGCACATCGCGAATCTAAATAAAAAGTGAATGAATAAATTAATTAGAGCTTATGCACATACAAAACTCTAAAATGAAAATGTTTGGAAATAAAATGAGTAGCAACATATGCTGGAAACAAAGACTGGAATCCGTTATACAAATGTAGCTGCAAGTTTGATCTTTCCTCAGCCCTGTTGATCTTGTCTAAGTAAAGCTGGAATATATTTTTGATAATTTAGATCAGAGCCCTAAAGTTGCAAGACTTAACTTCAATATCAATAAATAATAATGTAGTTTATTCGCAATACATGTCGCCCATCGGCTCTCACGTCCAATGAGCATCTCACCCCTCATCTATGTGCAATACTATATACATTCCTAACCCAAGCCATATAATGATAACTAGTCTCTGCACTATCATAAATAATCAGTTTCAACTAACTATCGCATAATAGAGATGTAACTACCTGCGTGTATACGATCACAATTCCAACACTAACCCCCACAATACTAACCCCACATGATACAAATAAAGCACATAATGTATTTTACGTTGTATTGGGTCTATTATCAATTGTCTACTTTATTATACTACTAACGGAATGCCCGTGCCTGAAGGCACGGGAAAAAAAGTACATAATCATAAAACGACAAAGATTTCCAAAGTACATAATTGCAAAATGGCAAGATTTCCGTTCCCCAACAAAACAAAGTGTAATTTTAAAAAATGGTCATAATCTTCTTTGTTTATAGGACTATCCACACTGCTTAACAAGTAACAAATAATAACATTCAAATAGTCTAAATTCGTCAAACAAATTCACATATAACATTAAATATATAATATTCATCAACCTAATTCGCATTGTGCCTCAAAAAAACAAATAGTCAATTAAAAAAAATTGGACATAGTCTCCTTTGTTTATTGAACTATCCACCCTGCTTAGGGATAAAAACCAATCCAACAATATTCAAAGAGGCGAAATTCATCTAACAAATACTTTTTAATAAACAAACTTTTGAAAAAAAATCACATATATCAATTGAGATCGTCTCGCATGTTGCACTATAATGATTGTCCGTAGTTTTAAAAATGCGACCTGATACAAAACAAAAAATATAGTTAGATAAATATTATATAAACCATGCCAATTGGCCAAACGTTCGTCTTCATCTTTCAAACGTGGACACTATTACTTATGTATAAAGTATATGTATCCTCGCATCTTTCAACGTGTCAGAATCCATCGACACTTAGATGTTGGGGCGTAGTAAGGGTGCCCAAAATCTCACGGGCCAACCCTTAATGTATGCCTAATGACTTGTACAGTTTTCAGCAGATGTTAAGCCAACCATCATTGTCTAGGTTTTAGATCACAATTTACATAGATAGATATAAGGCTAAAAACTGATAACACATAATTTACATGGATGTCACAAAGCCTGATAACACAAAAGCATATCATCCATGACATTTGTCAAGTTTATTAGAAATGTGAGTCGACTTCTAAAATAACCCCAAATCATTTTGTCGACGAACTTGGGCATCCAAGTTTTTTTAGAGACACATAAATGTATACCACTAAGATGACTGGAAACAATTGAAAGTAACTAGATATATGAAAAATGAATTGTCTTATTAACTTGTGATCACAAATTAGTTTAGGTAGTGTCCAAAGTAACCCAATAAAAAGATATCAAAATTATTCTAAAATATGTTTCTTTACTTTCCATAGCTCCATAACATACATGTTGATTGAAATGTTCTTTTCACATTCACTTCAATATAGAATGAAATCACGATCCATAAATGTTTATTGAAAAAGGAATCTAAGTCTTTAGCACGCATAGGCCTATAAAGAATATAAATTTGAAACAATTCAGATTATGTTTCCAACACAATCATAAATGAGAAGGAAAATGGGGAGAGGTTACTTATAACGACTTAAAAGAGAGAGGGAGGAAATCGTTTTTGTTGTACTTGATCACAACATGGATTTGTTACACAAAAATGGCATAATGCTGCCACTGAACCATGCTGCAACTAAAAAGGATGCAACTAAAATGGCATAATGCCATAATGCAACTAAAATGTTCTTGTGTTAGTATTTTATGCATACTCTACACTTACGTTTCCATATGACACATTTTTGTCATACGAGTGTGCAAACTTATTGTATTTTGTGTCATGTGTGTGTTTATATCTATATATATATGCAAGTGCTCTATTGGTATATTTCTAGTATATATATATGATATTTGTTTATCTTTGCCTTGCTTACTAGTCCAACTATGCTTATACTTAATTTTTTTTGGTATCTACCATGGATTAGTTGTTGCTATTTGTTGCCTACATGCTTTCACGATCTAAACATCTTTTGCATCTTCATCGTTGATCTTAGTTCTTTAACCTTTGCCTATTCCTGAACAAAAAGGGGGAGAATGATAGGGGAGAAATGGTATCTAATCCTATTAATCGTACCTTAATTTAGGAGATTTAACTTAGGGGGAGTCGCGACCTTCTTTGGTAGATTGTTTTGATAAAGGGGAGAATTAATTGTGGGGGAGTATTTTTTTTTATTGTATTAAATACTGTGATATTCCCTTTGCATTTGATGAGTTTGCTTAAGTGTGCAGGAAATCTTCTTATGAGGCAACTTTCTATGGCAAAGCATTTGGTCCTTGGGGTTGAGTCAAGATTGGGTTGGGATGTATTGAGTCTAGTGAGCTTGACGGCCCTTTAGGATTTTTGTTTTTGTTTTTGTCCCGGAATAGCCAAAGGGGGAGATTTGTAAGGACACATTTCTCCGTTTGAGTCCTTTTATAGTTTTGGCTCAATTCCGGACAAAAACTTTATTCATAGGTTTTTTATGTATTTGTAATATTCAAGTCCTATGAAGATGTTTGTTGATGACGTAGCGGCAAAGAATTTAAAGCTTCATCAAAGTGCCGTTGTTTACGTGCCTCGTTTATACGTCATCAACCTTTGTTCCATGCTCCCAAGGTATGAATGCAAATATATTTATATAGGAGCTTGGAATATGTTTATTGGGTGTTAGGTTTATAAAAACTGCATTTTATTTTTAGAAAGTTTTAATTAAAATCTTTATATAAATGTTTATAATGTTTTCTGGGCTAAAATCGAATTTATCAAACTTTCTGTCATTTCGTTCGAAGTGTCGTTCGAACGAGATTTTCGTTCGAACCACAATTCGTTCGAACGAACTGCTAACGTGTTCCCTCTATCTAACGAAGTTCTAACGAAACTTCTAACGAGTCTCCACTGTGACTTCGTTAGAATCTCGTCAGAAGGTCGTTCGAACGAGACTTCGTTCGAACGAAATTCTCGTTCGAACGAGTTTCCAGCGGGAACAGTTATAGGCAGTTTTTGAGCAGTTTTCCCCACTTCTCCACTTGGTTTTCAACCAATTTTTTTCAGACTTATCTATGTGCGGGAATCCATTTTTCTAATCTAACTTTTTCATATCTTTCCAACTTTCAAGAGAGAATTTGAGAGCAAATTAATTAGAGAAAAAGTTCATGTTTTGAGTGTTCATCTTCTAAAGACAAAATTGTTTAACACTCTAGTTTACACCCAAATATCTTTTATCCAAGTTTCTATATACATATCTTTTACTTGGAGTTTGGCACCGTGTTTGCTTCTACATCCCATCACAAAGAAGAAGACATTTGTTGCGGTTTTACTCACTTGGAGAAAGGCTCCAAGCGTGGGTGACGGTGTGCCTAATTGCCCTATCGGTGAAATCCGAGACCACGGTGGAGCTCCGGTGGTTATTCGCTAATTGGAGGTCGATACAAGAAGACGCATCACGGCTTGAGAGGGTTCGAGTTTAGGAAGTAAGTCTTTTGTCTTGTATTTTGTAATACCGTTTTTAGTGGATTTGAGGCTAGGGCCGTCCCGAGGTTTTTTCCCGTTAGTGGGTTTTTCCTCGTTACATCGCGGTGTAGTGTGATTGTATATTTTATCTTTCTTTATCACATAGAATGCATGTTTAGGATAAAAAGATAAAATTGGTTTAGTCTATCACACTTAATTAATTTCGTGCTAAATTAATTCATTGGGTAAAGTTTAAGTGAAAAATGTTTTAATTGAATAATTTATATTTCACTTGTGTTTAATTTTAATTTGTTTAAGAAATTAAAATTCGGTTGTATTTATTTGTTGGACCATCACTTTACGCTTCCGCACTTTAAAAGGAAATTCATTTTATTAATTTAAAACTTGAGGTCCCTCCGGGGTGTTTCACATATAAATGGTCTATAGAATCGGAACGGGCACACCCAATAAGAGTGAAAACAAACACGAATGAAGCAAATAAAATAGTAGAGACCATTTATTTGTTCATTTTTTTCTGCTCATCGTGACCCAATGGTACCAAGAATACAACATATATAAAAGAAAAAGAAGAGAACAAAAACTGAAGAGAAATACAAATCATTAAAGAATACCAAAATCAATACAAAAACCAATGGTGGCTGATTATGTCATACTTTGTTGCCTAGAGATATTTTAAAGTATGAATCCATGGAAGGGAAAAGACTCGTAACCAAGAACAAATATTTAAAGTCACTAACTCCCCTAGTCAATTACTTCACATACCAATGCTTCGATGATCCAACAAATTCATCCAATATTTTTTACAATAATAGATAGAAAGCTAATGAGGCATAAGAGTGGGGTGTAAGATATTAAAACAACTATTTTTTACTAAATAAACAGAGCTTCAAACTATAATGTGTGTCTAGGTGAAAATAAAATCCAACTATAAGTACATTAAAGACATCGCACTGAAAAAAGTCCATTAAATAACATAACCTTTACACCCAACTTAATGTGGTTGAAGGATCAAAGTTTTCTAAGAAAAATTGGTTAGGGATGTTACATAGATGACGAAGAGAGATCATGAAAATATGTTGCTCACTTTAAAGTTCTGCAAAATATTTCACATTAGCAAACATACCACTCTCATCCTCTATTGGTTTGTTCGTCATTATTGTAATACGCATTCAAAAATTCTGCATGAGAGTTGCTTCCCAAGATCCTAGGTATGTTTGAACACAAAAGGAAAATGAATGTGGCAGTAAGAATAGCATTGTAGTCTTAACATGTACAAAAAACAAATTATGAACTATTGAATCCTTATATTAACAAAATCACTATAAGTAGTAATACCAATGAATCACATAAACGGTATCATAAAAGCATTTATATAACTAATTTGACAAAAACTTTTATCGAAATAAATTTGACTGGAAACTACACAGATTTGGATGAGAATAAAGGGATAAAAAAGCATCGAAATTCAAGACTGATGAAACATGTAAGTTCATTGTCAAGTTAAATTTGGGGGTAATAAAATTCACAACATGATAAACTATTAAAACTAAAAATTCAAATCTATCACATATAAAGAATTTACAGACGTCTACTATAACCAACAATACAAAAATTGCAAAATAAACCACAAACACATACCACTAATAACCTAATAAAAACATTAAGGCTAAAAATAAGTGATATGTGATTTTATGGTGATCGAAAGCAACAGAAAATAATATATACATACAAAACTTTTAATGAACATTGCAACAATTTTAAGTGGAAGTTGGAAATTTCCCTTCATATGACCTCAAAAAATGAATTTACAAAACTTGTTCGACATGAGAAGTCATATATGAGTTATCTTGTTATAAGTTGGACATCAGCTGTGGTCTATCAATGAACTCACCAAGCCTTCCAAGAATGTACCATTTATATATTGGACAACAACATTGTTGTACCATTCATGCATGCATACTGTCTAAGACATGTCCGTTATTACTTTTTAATAATAAAAATAAGAGCATACCAAATTTGAACTACGATGTGATTCCGAATCGCGATATGATGAATCAAAGATTAAAATTATAGGGTTTGAACTACTTTTTCACTTCATTCCCCACCTATTGGTTGAAGTACAAAATACAAAAATGTGATCCCCCCATTAGCATTGTTGCTCTGCTTGTCTTAAAACTGGGATCATATTAGATAAGGGGACAGTAAAGCGGAAACAACCGCCCAACTGCTTTGAAGCTGGAATGCAATTTTGCTTGGTCATGCCAAATACAAAATGAGAACATATATCAAATGAAAGGAAAAATAGGAAAAATACATCTTTGAAGTAGATATTTGGTACTGACATCAAATAATTGTGCTCCTCAAATACCATGAATTCACACACAAAAGTAGATATTTGGTACTCACATCATAATATTTGCAAGAAAATTAAATATTCAATACAAAAGTTGATATTTGGTACTGACATCATAATATTTGCAAGAAAATTAAATATTCAATATAAGGTGTACATAAGTAAAGCTACTAAACTATGCCAAGCCTAAAGCAAGATGGGTTAAAAATATCAACTCTAACACTGAATAAATAAGAAGTCGAACCTGAGAAAACCCATGGATAGGCTCATGTCTCAAACCCATAAATAGGCTGTGGAAAAACTTTTGATAAAACTGTAATAATATAAATTAATGGCTCAAATATATAATGTTATTAAAAAGGGGTTAAGGAAATATAAACAGTACTTGAGATATGGAAGCAAATAATGTTTGATCTGCAACGTTGAATAAAAATAAGGAGAGATGTAAAAACAAAATCAACAAACATGGAAGAATACAAACTGTCACTAAAATAGAGTACACCTTTCAACTAAAAAAAATCACCCTAAGAGTAAATGAACAACTTCAATAATAATTTTGACATTGTAGGTCTATCAAAATAACGCATACATGCACAATAGACACTATACGTTGTAGACATGGCCAATTTCAACCAGATGGATATTTTCACAAGCATAAAGCAACATAAACATCTAAAAGCAACTTAAACATCCAATAATATAACCATTATGATAAGCCAAGCCAAAACAACAAAGATAAATGAACAAAAATATCTCAGATAGATGAAAAAAAAAATAACAATGCAAGTTAAAGACCAAATTGGTGAAACCCCAACTTAGTACCTTTAAATTAGACACAAATCCAAGTTAGAACCTGCAAAACCAAAAAACATACAAAAACCAAATTTGTGAGAGAAAAGAGTAAGCTAGTAAAAACTTCATGTTACTTTCTCACCCCCCTTTTTCTTATCGGATAAAATGAAGATACAAATCCACAAGTTCCATGAATTCTCATATTATATTGTCATGTTCCACAAACCAAATACCTTATGCCCAAGACACAAAGCATCAACAAGTATAGTACTCTTACAAATATTTAGTTCTCAACCCGCACACAACCATGAGCTAAAATTCCTTGCTCAACAATGAACCCGCTAAACCCTGAATCTCCTCAGTAATAAAAATCCTTTACATCACATCAAAGCATTACCATAAGATAGGCCCTTCCATAATTGGAACATTAAAAATACATGCATCTAGCCTAACTATAAAACGATAGCCTTACCGCTACTACTCAACAAACTTTAACAGTTCCCACTTTCGAAACAAAATCGTAACTCTCTACTAGCACATCTCAAAATAATCTATTCTCCCAAAAGATATCATCCAAGTGCCACACTTGCTCACTCCTACCTTCAAGGTAATTCTATACACAACATGGTTATAACGGCTAACCACTCGCTAAAATCTTACGTGCGACGCTCCCAATACTGCTCAAAGCATGACCTAAACACATAGGAGAATAATTTACATATTACCTCCGATGTGGTGACCATTGAAGAGTTGTACCCATTAATTTAAAGGTGGTGAGTATTTGTTTCTGCACCTCACTCCATTCAACCATTCGAAGGTGCCTTTGTATATCCTTCTTCCACCGACTTGCAACTATTACATCATCTCCCCCCCCCCCCCCCGAAAATTCTGGGGGATGTCCTTTTTGAAAAGCTTCCCATACTCTTTCCCACACAGATGGCCCTAGGTGGGCTTGAGCTACAGAAGATGCAGGTTGATGTGACATCACAACAATGGCAACATTTAATGCTTTTGCCACATTATTGGCATCTTCGGCTGCATTCACAGCCCCTTGAGGCATTTGGGGTTCTATATTCTCAGCCCCTCTGTTTGCCCTGCCTGGACGACCTCTTCTCGTCGACATCTGAAACAAGAGCAACTGTATCAGAACGCCAATAAAGTAATTACGCATTGCAAAAGAAAATATAGGCGTAATGAACACAACAGTCCTAATAATAGGGATCTACATCAAGAACGCTTACGGAAGAACGCAGAAAACCCCCACAGATCCTAAGACACTAGAACCTGATGCTCTGATACCACCTGCGACACCCCGCTTAAAATAATAACGGGTGGCCAGCCCTATACTAAAATAAATCAGGAATCTCAAGTGGATCATTCTCGGCATCTACTGTCGATACTAAATAAACATAGCTAACTACCCAATACTACAATAAGAGGATGCCCAAAAAAATTTAAAACATGCAATGAATCATCATACCAATAATATAGTAACTACTGAACCTGATAATATATACACACATACCACGATAAAATGAAGTACTCCTATAAAACATAATAAGTACAACAAAAGGAAATACCCGAATATGCTGTCGGGTCACAGACAAACAACATCCTGAGGAGAGAAATATAAAAGTGCTACAAATATAACCCTTGGGTATACACCCGATATACAAAATGAATCCTTGACTAGGTTTACAAAAGATAGGAAGCGGCTATAACAAAAATCCCGCAACAGTCCACATCTGCTACAGCTCCAAGGACACTGGATAGAAAAGCATCATTGGCGTCCTTGCGGTGGGACACCTATAATATATTGCAATATATATATATATATATATATATATATATATATATATATATATATATATATATATATATATATATATATATATATATATATATATATATATATAGCAAGAGATAAATATAAACGGGTCAGAGCCCGCTGTTTGAAAAAATTTCTAACAAGTGCATTAAAATGCATAATAATTATGAATGCAAAATTCCATAGTTAAAGTGGAGTCGCACCCTCTTGGAACTCAAACTTACCCCTCGACTAGAGCGCGCACCTAAACGTATACACATGAACCTCAATTAAGCTACTCTACACATTCTAGGGACAATTAAATCTTAATCTAAGCATGATCTACACCCACGTAACCCATTATCTAAAACACATAACTTAATAGAATTTATCGGTTTCTAATTATTAACTTAAACAAGTTATTAGCATCAGAATAATCACACACCACCTCTTTATTCTTATAAAGCATTGTTTCACTATAACACATAAACCTGAGTACTAAGGACTAAACTTCTCCCCACTCCCAACATTGCGCTATGTTTCGTGCATGGGACGTCTCGCGAAGCGAAATCCAAAAACGAAACCCCCCATACACTACTACATGACAATGTTGATCATCAAGATCCATTAGTCCCTCAGTACACAACACATATAACCTCAGTTACTTATTATGAATAACTATCTATAATTACATAAATAAGATATCGCACAGTACCTTTAGGGTCCATATAACATTATTCTAGTTATAGAACACGATCATTCAACCCTAATAAACACGTACACATAACACACATAACGTGCATTTTAAAATATCCATAACACACTCACTTATAGGATATATATACTATCTACAATGCTATCATCTTCTAGGAATTACTCACATTCTCTCGGGTTACCAGCTATCGAATTATTATCATACCGCCCTGGTAAACAATCAAATCACAGCGTATGGGAAGCGGTCATAGTTCCTCACCAAAAAATAAGATGAATCATACCCAAGACACCTTACCCCCGATACAATATCTCGTAATACAAATAATGGACGCCTATGACTTGGGGACTATATGCTCCCTGCTTTTCTAGTCAGAGGCCTCACCCACATCGCACAACTTCCCATGATAGCATATGCTAGGTATGTCTACCTAATCTATCATATACACAAGATATATATACAATCATCATACACACACCATCTATAACCTTATGCACATAGATATACAATAATTATCCCGACTATAAGTATAAACACAAACTATTCTAGTCGGGGACACACTAAATCATTCCCCATTCAGGTTACGGTTCAGTTACTCATATAAACCCTTAAATTATCGCATTTATGATTAAATCCTTAAGTTTAACGTCACTAGTGGTACACGACCTCTCTCTTGTTGGCCCATAATTATCTCCAAACAGAATTCTCATTGCTAATAGGATTCCCCACTAAGTCAATACGATAACTCTAATTTATACCTTCCCAAATAACTCGATACGTCCCCAATATCAGATCATATAAGAAAATTCCAATAAATCTCCAAAATGTGTTTCTCGTATCATATAAGAATGTTCCTAATCGATAAAACCAATCAGAACGGAGTAAAACTCACGTTAGGAAAACTTCGCAAAATAACCCTGTTTCCGAATCGATTCGACCCTTCCGAATCGATTCGGTCCTAAAAGCGAATCGATTCGGTCCAAGCGAATTGATTCGGTCCAACGGACCTGTAAGTCTGCTACATGCCGAATCGATTCGCAAGGGGTGAATCGATTCGGTCCAATGGACCTGTAAGTTCTGCAACATGCACTACACCAAATCCTGCGAATGGTCACACCCAGTGGGTCACGGCCCAAGTCCACGACCAGCTGGTCGCGGACTTGGGTCGTGACCCACTCAATATTTAGCGTGACCATATTTATTATCATACTAAATTATCGATGCTCTCGAAGTGGTCATGGCCCAAGTCCGTGACCACAGTGGTCGCGGACTTGGGCCGTGACCAGGTCGTGACCATCTTAGCGCCAAACTCGCGCCAAAATTCCCTCCAAGCTTGGTCACAGATGGGTCACGGCCCAAGTTCGTGACCCATGGCATGACGAAGAAGAGAGTACACACGTTGAGGGTCACAACTTAGGGCCGTGACCATTTCTGGGTGTGGGTCACGGCTACGGGCCATGATCATCCCTCATTCAAGCACTAGGGTTGATAAAAAAGGGTCGTGCATCACAGATTGAGGGTCACGGCTATTGGTCGTGACCAATAGGCTGTATACATCCCACTTAGCTTCATTAATGGGTCGCGGTGGGTGGGTCACGGCTCTAGGCCGTGACCACTGTTAATCCTAAAACAAAACAAAGCGTCTCAAATTCTCAATTTCCCCTCTCATCTTGTTTATGTTTCTTACCCAAACTGTGGAAAAGGTGCGGACATGTTTGAGATCGATGCCGAGGGCGGGGCGAGTTGGTTGGGTGAGTTACATTAGCCGAGTCGAGGTGAGGGCATGTTTGGGTTCGATCTTCTCTCAAATGTGGAGCTACGTTCGGATTCAGATGGTCGGCTTTGGCGGAACATAGTTTGGGACAGAGAGTGAGAGCAAAAGCGAACAAAGCGGACCCGATGGAATCTCCACCTAAGCTTCCAACAGTGGATTAAATAGGTCTAGTTTTGGGTTGCTACTACTCTCCAGATGCGTTTATTGACACAAAGTTTCCTATGTACGTGTTTATTTTTATGATTATTTTTAATTATGTGTTTTGAGCATTGAATTAAAAATTATGAGAGACAATGGCACCTCAAAATCTGATGAGTTTGTTCGGGTTTTATTGGTTGGAATATGATAATGTCTAAGCCTCCATTCTACTTTGGCGTTTGAAGATGGGCCAGTGTTTGATAGATTAGTGAAGGAAGAGGAATGGGTTCTTTGGGTTATTTATTTTTTAAAAGTATTTTGTAATGTCTGTAGTAAAATAATGGGTGTTAAATGTTTTCATAATTTGTCAATTTTAAAAATTTGTTTTCATAATTTGTATCTTCTTTTTTCTTAGGAATATTTCAGTTAGTAATTTTCTTTTCATTTTCATATCATCGACAAAAAATTTGGTGTGCTATAATTTTGTTTATCACTTCATCAAACATTTGGTGTGCTATATTTTGAAATTTTAAACTAACATCATACATTACTTGGTTGTATTTGTTGTTTGTACTGTAGGATCAAACATTTGGGGTGTTATATCTTGGAATTTTATATCTTGGAATTTTATACTAACGTCATACATTACATGGTTGTCTGTTATTTGTCCCGTAGGTGGTGATAAAATTGATAATAACGTTATGGAGACCTTTATTTGGGATACTTTTGGGCCAACACACAGCAATCTGTCGAGGTAATTGTAGTAATATTTCTTTTTGTAAATCAAAGTAAGTCTTTTTTTCCAATCGCTTTTTTAGAACAGTTTGAGTTAGTTATTGTTTGGGTGTTAAATGATCATACCCGTGCGGTTCTTTCTCTCTTAAGTATTTGAAAATGCTCACAAAATTTCTTAGACACGGGCAACTTTGCGATGCTCACATGGGCATAATAAAATGGATTTCTAAATAGTCATAATGTGTTCATGTGTTCAAATTAATGATTTGGTTAGAAACTTTTAATCCATTTCGTCGCATTATCATCACTAACCTTAGGTGTCTTACTAATGCTTCTATTATCTTGACATTGTATGGATAATTTGATACACGATGCTATGATAATTTAATTCACTAACATGCCCGATTGACACGTGGAGAAGTTATTAACATATATACAGTTATTGCATATATGTATGCATATATGCTACTGTTTGCATATATGTTGTTGTGTTCATATATGCATACAGTTATAACATATATGCTACTGAATGCATATATGCATACAACGGGTGATGTTTTTAAGACTTTTTTCATACTGGTTGGTAATGGGAAAGTCATAACTGATGCTGGGAGCATGACTTCTGATCTTGCCAAGGGCTCAGCAGCAGTTGCATCGCTTTTCTCTATTCTTGACAGACACTCACTCATTCAAGGCTACTGCGATGTAATTATACTATCATTTATCTTACTGTTTTTCCTTCCATATATTACGTTGATAAGAGTTTTCATCTTTTCATCACACTTTTGGAAGATTAATGCTAAACATACAAATTAAATTGTACACTCCTCATTTTTTAACAAACTGAGATGCCATTCAGAGACCGAAGAATAAAAGAGAGAGCATTTCAAACGTGGACAATTATTGCGATTGAGGTTTTGATTATTTTCTCTATTAAGAAGTTGAGTACAAATTTTTATCTCTATTTGTTTTATTAACCTTTTGACTAATTTAAATGTAGGGTTTCCAAACTTCAGTACTAAGATATTGGATTTAATTGAACCACTACATTCATCAAGCTAAAGTTTTGATTATTTATTAATAGTTTTGTTATGCGTTTATTGTATTTCCAATTCTTTACATAGTTGATTGTAGTAGTCAAGATGATCGAGCAGGTCTATAGTCCATCCACTCATAAACATGACAGTTGTAGGTACAGGGGAGGTTAGCACAGCAAAGCCGTGGCCGTGAGGATCAATGGCATTAGTGGACAAGT
The DNA here is from genome assembly GCA_949130495.1 of Sambucus nigra. NCBI lineage: Eukaryota > Viridiplantae > Streptophyta > Magnoliopsida > Dipsacales > Adoxaceae > Sambucus > Sambucus nigra. The sequence goes on from OX422220.1 coordinate 526,638,812, forward strand.
GTTGAGGATGAATTGCAGAGTTCAGGTAAAAATATTCCATCCCTCTTCTCTTAGTATATGGACAAAGGTCATATGTATGATTATTGCATCTTCAAACCCCAACTTAAGAAAACCAAAGAATCCAACTCAAACATTCCTCTCTACCTACGCAAAAGCCAACCCCAACCCCTATTTTGTTTGAAGGAAGTTTTGTAGCAGCCCCTATATTTTTTTTAGCAGCCCCCGTACGGTCCCGTACTTTCATCAATTTTCAAAAACAATTCAGTGGTTTTGTGAGGTAATTTATTTAATTTTACATACCCGTCCTTCATAACACATTGTTTACGTATTGCAGATCTAACCAATTGGATACCAGTTCTTCATTACACACCAGGTACTCTGTACATTAACTAAAGTAGTTATATAATTGATATGCATTATCTATTAAATCTTTTAGATGATAGAAGGAGTACAGGATAATTATTTGATTTTGTTTGGTTTGGCTGTTGAATAATTATTGGTTGTTGGCTTGTTGTTGGATAGTATGTTAGAAGGAGTATGGGATAATTAGAAGGAGTACGGGATAATTATTGGTTTCATTGTTGGATAATATGTTGAAAATATTTTAGACTCCCGGTTTCAGAATACGATGATAACTTGCTAATGTCTAGACTTAAACTTAAAAACATGGCACCAACACCTCGCACGGGACCAATGTAACTCGTACGAACTGACCGCGCGATCACGGGACCCCCGGTTTGAGAATATGACGATAATAAAAAATATTAGGACTTAAGCTTAAAAACAAGACGTTAGATAGCAAAAACACGAAACAACTCTCGTACGGACCCGTCAGAGGCACCAACACCTCTCAAGAGACCAATGTAACACGTAGGAATAGACTGCGCGATCACGGGACTCCCGGTTTGAGAATACGATGATAATTTTAAAATATGAGGCCTTAAGCTTAAAAACAAGGCTCGAACGGCCCCGTGGGTGGTACCAACACCTCCCACGGGACAAATGTAACTCGTAGCAACTAACCCCGCAGCCGCGGGACTCCCGGTTTGAGAATCCGATGATAATTTGCATATTTCTAGACTTAGGCTTAAAAATATGGCGTTACTGGGTGAAAACCTAAAAAATCCCCCGAACGGCCCCCTGGGTGGCACCAACACCTCCCACAAAACCAATGCCACTCGTAGGAATAGACCCCGCAGCCGCGGGACTCCCGGTTTGAGAATACAACGATAATTTGCATATTTCTAGACTTAGGCTTAAAAACATGACGTTAGATGGTGAAAACCCAAAACAGCCCCCGAACGGCCTCGTGGGTGGCACCAACACCTCCCACGGGACCAATGTCACTCATAGGAACTGATCGCGTAGCCGCGGGACTCCCGATTTGAGAATACGAAGATAATTTGCCTATTTCTAGACTTAGGTTTAAAAACATGGCGTTAGAGGGTGAAAACCAGAAACAGCCTCCGAACGGTCCCGTGGGTGGCACCAACACCTCCAACGAGACCAATATAACTCGTAGGAACTCACCCCGCAGCCGCGGGACTCCCGGTTTGAGAATACGACGATAATTTGCATATTTCTAGACTTCGGCTTAAAAACATTACATTAGAGGGTGAAAACCCGAAATAGCCCCCGAACGGCCCCGTGGGTGGCACCAACACCTCCCACGGGACCAATGTAACTCGTAGGAACTGATACAGCAGTCGCGGGACTCCCGGTTTGAGAATACGACGATAATTTGTATATTTCTAGACTTAGGCTTAAAAACATGGCGTTAGTGGGTGAAAACCCGAAACAGCCCCCGAACGGCCTCGTGGGTGGCACCAACACCTCCCACGGGACTAATGTCACTCGTAGGAACTGACCGTGCAGCCGTGGGACTCCCGGTTTGAGAATACGACGATAATTTGCATATTTCTACACTTATGCTTAAAAACATGGCGTTAGAGGGTGAAAACCCGAAACAGCCCCCGAACGGCTCCGTGGGTGGAACCAACACCTCCCACGGGACCAATGTAACTCGTAGGAACTGACACCGTAGCCGCGGGACTCCCGGTTTAAGAATACGACGATAATTTGCATATTTCTTGACTTAGCCTTAAAAACATGGCGTTAGAGGGTGAAAACTCGAAACAGTCCCCGAACGGCCCCGTGGGTGGCACCAACACCTCCCACGGGACAAATGTAACTCGTAGGAACTGACCTCGCAGTCGCGGGACTCCCGGTTTGAGAATACAACGATAATTTGCATATTTCTAGACTTAGGCTTAAAAATATGTCGTTAGAGGGTGAAAACCCGAAACATCCCCCGAACGGCCTTGTGGGTGTCACCAACACCTCCCACGGGACCAATGTAACTCGTAGGAACTGACCGCGCAGCCGCAGAACTCCCAGTTTGAGAATACAACGATAATTTGTATATTTCTAGACTTAGGCTTAAAAACATGGCGTTAGAGGGTGAAAACCCGAACGGCCCCGTGGGTGGCACCAACACCCCCCACGGGACCAATATAACTCGTAGGAACTGACCCCGCAGCCGCAGGACTCCCGGTTTGAGAATACGATGATAATTTGCATATTTCTACACTTATGCTTAAAAACATGGCGTTAGAGGGTGAAAACCCGAAACATCCCCCGAACCGCCCCGTGGGTGGCACCAACACACCCCACGAGACAAATGTAACTCGTAGGAACTCACCGCGCAGCCGCGGGACTCCCGATTTCAGAATACGACGATAATTTGCATATTTCTAGACTTATGCTTAAAAACATGGCGTTAGAGGGTGAAAACCCAAAACATCCCCCGAACGGCCCCGTGGGTGGCACCAACACCTCCCACGGGAAAAATGTAACTCGTAGGAACTGACCACGCAACCGCAGGACTCCCGGTTTGAGAATACGACGATAATTTGCATATTTCTAGACTTGGGCATAAAAACATGGCGTTAGAGGGTGAAAACCCAAAATAGCCCCCGAACGACCCTGTGGGTGGCACCAACACCTCCCACGGGACAAATGTAACTCGTAGGAACTGGCCGCGCAGTCCTGGGACTCCCGGTTTGAGAATACGACGGTAATTTATATATTTCTAAACTTAGGCTTAAAAACATGGCGTTAGAGGGTGAAAACTCGAAACAACCCCCGAACGGCCCCGTGGGTGGCACCAACACCTCCCACGAGACTAATGTAACTCGTAGGAACTGGCCGCGCAGCCCCGGGACTCCTGGTTTGAGAATACGACGGTAATTTGTATATTTCTAGACTTAGGCTTAAAAACATGGCGTTAGAGGGTGAAAACCCAAAATAGCCCCCGAACGGCCCCGTGGGAGGCACCAACACCTCCCACGAGACCAATGTAACTCCTAGGAACTGACCACGCAACCACGGGACTCCCGGTTTGAGAATACGACGGTAATTTGCATATTTCTAAACTTAGGCATAACATGGCGTTAGTGGGGGAAAACCCGAAACAGCCCCCGAACGACCCCGTGGGAAGCACCAACACCTCCCACGGGACAAATGTCACTCGTTGGTACTGGCCGCGTAGCCTCGGGTCTCACGGTTTGAGAATACGACGATAATTTGCATATTTCCAGACTTAGGCTTAAAAACATGGCGTTAGTGGGTGAAAATCCGAAACAGCCCCCGAACGGCCCCGTGGGCGGCACAAACACCTCCCACGGGACTAATGTAACTCGTAGGTACTGGTCGCGCAGCCCCGGGTCTCCCGGTTTGAGAATACGACGATAATTTGCATATTTCTAGACTTAGGCAAAACATGGCGTTAGTGGGGGAAAACCCGAAACAGCCCCCGAACAGCCCCGTGGGTGACACCAACACCTCCCACGGGACCAATGTAAGTCGTAGGAACTGGTCGCGCAGCCCCGGGACTCCCGGCTTGAGAATACGACGGCAATTTACAGAATTCTAAACTTAGGCCCAAAAATATGGCGTTAGTGGGTGAAAACCCGAAATAGCACCCGAACGGCCCCGTGGGTGGCACCAACAGCTCCCATGGGGACCAACGTAACTTGTAGGAACTGACCGCGCAGCCCCGGGACTTCCGGTTTGAGAATACGACGGTAATTTGCCTAATTCTATACTTAGGCTTAAAAACACGGCGTTAGTGTGTGAAAACCCGAAACAGCCCCGAACGGCCCCGTGGGTGGCCCCAACATCTCCCACCGGACCAATGTGTCTCGTAGGAACTGGCCGCACAGTCCCGAGATTCCCGGTTTAAGAATACGACGGTAATTTGCATAATTCTAGACTTAAGCTTAAAAACATGGCGTTAGTGTGGGAACTCCCAAAACAGCCACCGAACGGCCCCGTGGGAGGCACCAACACCTCCCACGGGACAAGTGTAACTCGTAGGAACTGACTACGCAGTCGCGGGACTCCCGGTTTGAGAATACGAAGATAATTTGCCTATTTCTAGACTTAGGTTTAAAAACATGGCGTTAGAGGGTGAAAACCCGAAACAGCCCCCGAACGGTCCCGTGGGTGGCACCAACACCTCCCACGGGACCAATAGAACTCGTAGGAACTCACCCCGCAGCCGCGGGACTCCCGGTTTGAGAATACGACGATAATTTGCATATTTCTAGACTTCGGCTTAAAAACATGGCATTAGAGGGTGAAAACTCGAAATAGCCCCCGAACGGCCCCGTGGGTGGCACCAACACCTCCCACGGGACCAATGTAACTCGTAGGAACTGATACCGCAGTCGCGGGACTCCCGGTTTGAGAATACGATGATAATTTGTATATTTCTAGACTTAGGCTTAAAAACATGGCGTTAGTGGGTGAAAACCCGAAACAGCCCCCGAACGGCCTCGTGGGTGGCACCAACACCTCCCACGGGACTAATGTCACTCGTAGGAACTGACCGTGCAGCCGTGGGACTTCCGGTTTGAGAATACGACGATAATTTGCATATTTCTACACTTATGCTTAAAAACATGGTGTTAGAGGGTGAAAACCCGAAACAGCCCCCGAACGGCTCCGTGGGTGGCACCAACACCTCCCACGGGACCAATGTAACTCGTAGGAACTGACACCGTAGCCGCGGGACTCCCGGTTTAAGAATACGACGATAATTTACATATTTCTTGACTTAGCCTTAAAAACATGGCGTTAGAGGGTGAAAACTCGAAACAGTCCCCGAACGGCCCCGTGGGTGGCACCAACACCTCCCACGGGACAAATGTAACTCGTAGGAACTGACCTCGCAGCCGCGGGACTCCCGGTTTGAGAATACGATGATAATTTGCATATTTCTAGACTTAGGCTTAAAAATATGTCGTTAGAGGGTGAAAACCCGAAACATCCCCCGAACGGCCTTGTGGGTGTCACCAACACCTCCCACGGGACCAATGTAACTCGTAGGAACTGACCGCGCAGCCGCAGAACTCCCGGTTTGAGAATACAACGATAATTTGTATATTTCTAGACTTAGGCTTAAAAACATGGCGATAGAGGGTGAAAACCCGAACGGCCCCGTGGGTGGCACCAACACCCCCCACGGGACCAATATAACTCGTAGGAACTGACCCCGCAGCCGCAGGACTCCCGGTTTGAGAATACGAGGATAATTTGCATATTTCTACACTTATGCTTAAAAACATGGCGTTAGAGGGTGAAAACCCGAAACATCCCCCAAACCGCCCCGTGGGTGGCACCAACACACCCCACGAGACAAATGTAACTCGTAGGAACTCACCGCGCAGCCGCGGGACTCCCGATTTGAGAATACGATGATAATTTGCATATTTCTAGACTTATGCTTAAAAACATGGCGTTAGAGGGTGAAAACCCAAAACATCCCCCGAACGGCCCCGTGGGTGGCACCAACACCTCCCACGGGAAAAATGTAACTCGTAGGAACTGACAACGCAACCGCAGAACTCCCGGTTTGAGAATACGATGATAATTTGCATATTTCTAGACTTGGGCATAAAAACATGGTGTTAGAGGGTGAAAACCCAAAATAGCCCCCGAACGACCCAGTGGGTGGCACCAACACCTCCCACGGGACCAATGTAACTCGTAGGAACTGGTCGCGCAGTCGTGGGACTCCCGGTTTGAGAATACGACGGTAATTTATATATTTCTAGACTTAGGCTTAAAAACATGGCGTTAGAGGGTGAAAACTCGAAACAACCCCCGAACGGCCCCGTGGGTGGCACCAACACCTCCCACGAGACTAATGTAACTCGTAAAAACTGGCCGCGCAGCCCCGGGACTCCTGGTTTGAGAATACAACGGTAATTTGTATTTTTCTAGACTTAGGCTTAAAAACATGGCGTTAGAGGGTGAAAACCCAAAATAGCCCCCGAACGGCCCCGTGGGAGGCACCAACACCTCCCACGAGACCAATGTAACTCCTAGGAACTGACCACGCAACCGCGGGACTCCCGGTTTGAGAATACGACGGTAATTTGCATATTTCTAAACTTAGTTATAACATGGCGTTAGTGGGGGAAAACCCGAAACAGCCCCCGAACGACCCCGTGGGAGGCACCAACACCTCCCACGGGATAAATGTCACTCGTTGGTACTGGCCGCGTAGCCTCGGGTCTCACGATTTGAGAATACGACGATAATTTGCATATTTCTAGACTTAGGCTTAAAAACATGGCGTTAGTGGGTGAAAATCCGAAACAGCCCCCGAACGGCCCCGTGGGCGGCACAAACATCTCCCACGGGACTAATGTGACTCGTAGGTACTGGTCGCGCCGCGCCGGGTCTCCCGGTTTGAGAATACGATGATAATTTGCATATTTCTAGACTTAGGCAAAACATGGCGTTAGTGGGAGGAAAACCCGAAACAGCCCCTGAACAGCCCCGTGGGTGACACCAACACCTCCCACGGGACCAATGCAAGTCGTAGGAACTGGTCGCGCAGCCCCAGGACTCCCGGTTTGACAATACGATGGTAATTTGCAGAATTCTAAACTTAGGCCTAAAAATATGGCGTTAGTGGGTGAAAACCCGAATGGCCCCGTGGGTGGCACCAACAGCTCCCATGGAGACCAACGTAACTTGTAGGAACTGACCGCGCAGCCGCGGGACTTCCGGTTTGAGAATACGACGGTAATTTGCCTAATTCTATACTTAGTCTTAAAAACACGACGTTAGTGGGTAAAAACCCGAAACAGCCCCGAACGGCCCCGTGGGTGGCCCCAACACCTCCCACCGGACCAATGTGTCTCGTAGGAACTGGCCGCACAGTCCCGAGATTCCCGGTTTAAGAATACGACGGTAATTTGCATAATTCGAGACTTAAGCTTAAAAACATGGCGTTAGTGTGGGAAAACCCAAAACAGCCACCGAACGGCCCCGTGGGAGGCACTAACACCTCCCACGGGACAAGTGTAACTCGTAGGAACTGACTACGCAGTCGCGGGACTCCCGGTTTGAGAATACGACGGTAATTTGCATATTTCTAGACTTAGGATTAAAAAATGGCGTTAGAGGGTGAAAACCCGAAACTACCCCCGAACGGCCCCGTGGGTGGCACCAACACCTCCCACAGGACAAATGTAACTCGTTGGAACTGACCACGCAGCCGCGGGTCTCCCGGTTTGAGAATACGACGACAATTTGCGTATTTCTAGACTTAAGCAAAACATGGCGTTAGAGGGTGAAAACCCGAAACATCCCCCGAACGGCCCCGTGGGTGGCACCAACACCTCCCACGGGAAAAATGTAACTCGTAGGAACTGACTATGCAACCGCAGGACTCCCGGTTTGAGAATACGACGATAATTTGCATATTTCTAGACTTGGGCATAAAAACATGGCGTTAGAGGGTGAAAACCCAAAATAGCCCCCGAACGACCCCGTGGGTGGCACCAACACCTCCCACGAGACCAATGTAACTCGTAGGAACTGGCCGCGCAGTCCTGGGACTCCCGGTTTGAGAATACGACGGTAATTTATATATTTCTAGACTTAGGCTTAAAAACATGGCGTTTGAGGGTGAAAACTCGAAACAACCCCCGAACGGCCCCGTGGGTGGCACCAACACCTCCCACGAGACTAATGTAACTCGTAGGAACTGGCTGCGCAGCCCCGGGACTCCTGGTTTGAGAATACGACGGTAATTTACATATTTCTAGACTTAGGCTTAAAAACATGGCGTTAGAGGGTGAAAACCCAAAATAGCCCTCGAACGGCCCCGTGGGAGGCACCAACACCTCCCACGAGACCAATGTAACTCCTAGGAACTGACCACGCAATCGCGGGACTCCCGGTTTGAGAATACGACGGTAATTTGCATATTTCTAAACTTAGTTATAACATGGCGTTAGTGGGGGAAAACCCGAAACAGCCCCCGAACGACCCCGTGGGAGGCACCAACACCTCCCACGGGATAAATGTCACTCGTTGGTACTGGCCGCGTAGCCTCGGGTCTCACGATTTGAGAATACGACGATAATTTGCATATTTCTAGACTTAGGCTTAAAAACATGGCGTTAGTGGGTGAAAATCCGAAACAGCCCCCGAACGGCCCCGTGGGCGGCACAAACATCTCCCACGGGACTAATGTGACTCGTAGGTACTGGTCGCGCCGCGCCGGGTCTCCCGGTTTGAGAATACGATGATAATTTGCATATTTCTAGACTTAGGCAAAACATGGCGTTAGTGGGAGGAAAACCCGAAACAGCCCCTGAACAGCCCCGTGGGTGACACCAACACCTCCCACGGGACCAATGCAAGTCGTAGGAACTGGTCGCGCAGCCCCAGGACTCCCGGTTTGACAATACGATGGTAATTTGCAGAATTCTAAACTTAGGCCTAAAAATATGGCGTTAGTGGGTGAAAACCCGAATGGCCCCGTGGGTGGCACCAACAGCTCCCATGGAGACCAACGTAACTTGTAGGAACTGACCGCGCAGCCGCGGGACTTCCGGTTTGAGAATACGACGGTAATTTGCCTAATTCTATACTTAGTCTTAAAAACACGACGTTAGTGGGTAAAAACCCGAAACAGCCCCGAACGGCCCCGTGGGTGGCCCCAACACCTCCCACCGGACCAATGTGTCTCGTAGGAACTGGCCGCACAGTCCCGAGATTCCCGGTTTAAGAATACGACGGTAATTTGCATAATTCGAGACTTAAGCTTAAAAACATGGCGTTAGTGTGGGAAAACCCAAAACAGCCACCGAACGGCCCCGTGGGAGGCACTAACACCTCCCACGGGACAAGTGTAACTCGTAGGAACTGACTACGCAGTCGCGGGACTCCCGGTTTGAGAATACGACGGTAATTTGCATATTTCTAGACTTAGGATTAAAAAATGGCGTTAGAGGGTGAAAACCCGAAACTACCCCCGAACGGCCCCGTGGGTGGCACCAACACCTCCCACAGGACAAATGTAACTCGTTGGAACTGACCACGCAGCCGCGGGTCTCCCGGTTTGAGAATACGACGACAATTTGCGTATTTCTAGACTTAAGCAAAACATGGCGTTAGAGGGTGAAAACCCGAAACATCCCCCGAACGGCCCCGTGGGTGGCACCAACACCTCCCACGGGAAAAATGTAACTCGTAGGAACTGACTATGCAACCGCAGGACTCCCGGTTTGAGAATACGACGATAATTTGCATATTTCTAGACTTGGGCATAAAAACATGGCGTTAGAGGGTGAAAACCCAAAATAGCCCCCGAACGACCCCGTGGGTGGCACCAACACCTCCCACGAGACCAATGTAACTCGTAGGAACTGGCCGCGCAGTCCTGGGACTCCCGGTTTGAGAATACGACGGTAATTTATATATTTCTAGACTTAGGCTTAAAAACATGGCGTTTGAGGGTGAAAACTCGAAACAACCCCCGAACGGCCCCGTGGGTGGCACCAACACCTCCCACGAGACTAATGTAACTCGTAGGAACTGGCTGCGCAGCCCCGGGACTCCTGGTTTGAGAATACGACGGTAATTTACATATTTCTAGACTTAGGCTTAAAAACATGGCGTTAGAGGGTGAAAACCCAAAATAGCCCTCGAACGGCCCCGTGGGAGGCACCAACACCTCCCACGAGACCAATGTAACTCCTAGGAACTGACCACGCAATCGCGGGACTCCCGGTTTGAGAATACGACGGTAATTTGCATATTTCTAAACTTAGGCATAACATGGCGTTAGTGGGGGAAAACCCGAAACAACCCCCGAACGACCCCGTGGGAGGCACCAACACCTCCCACGGGACAAATGTCACCCGTTGGTACTGGCCGCGTAGCCTCGGGTCTCACGGTTTGAGAATACGACGATAATTTGCATATTTCTAGACTTAGGCTTAAAAACATGGCGTTAGTGGGTGAAAATCCGAAACAGCCCCCGAACGGCCCTGTGGGCGGCACAAACACCTCCCACGGGACTATTGTAACTCGTAGGTACTGGTCGCGCAGCCCCGGGTCTCCCGGTTTGAGAATACGACGATAATTTGCATATTTCTAGACTTAGGCAAAACATGGCGTTAGTGGGGGAAAACCCGAAACAGCCCCCGAACAGCCCCGTGGGTGACACCAACACCTCCCACGGGACCAATGTAAGTCGTAGGAACTGGTCGCGCAGCCCCGGGACTCCCGGTTTGAGAATACGACGGTAATTTGCAGAATTCTAAACTTAGGCCTAAAAATATGGCGTTAGTGGGTGAAAACCCGAAATAGCACCCGAACGGCCCCGTGGGTGGCACCAACAGCTCCCATGGGGACCAACTTAACTTGTAGGAACTGACCGCGCAGCCGCGGGACTTCCGGTTTGAGAATACGACGGTAATTTGCCTAATTCTATACTTAGGCTTAAAAACACGGCGTTAGTGGGTGAAAACCCGAAACAGCCCCCGAACGGCCACGTGGGTGGCTCCAACACCTCCCACCGGACCAATGTGTCTCGTAGGAACTGGCCGCACAGTCCCGAGATTCCCGGTTTAAGAATACGACGGTAATTTGCATAATTCTAGACTTAAGCTTTAAAACATGGCGTTAGTGTGGGAAAACCCAAAACAGCCCCCGAACGGCCCCGTGGGAGGCACCAACACCTCCCACGGGACAAGTGTAACTCGTAGGAACTGACTACGCAGTCGCGGGACTCCCGGTTTGAGAATACGACGGTAATTTGCATATTTCTAGACTTAGGATTAAAAAATGGCGTTAGAGGGTGAAAACCCGAAACTACCCCCGAACGGCACCGTGGGTGGCACCAACACCTCCCACAGGACAAATGTAACTCATTGGAACTGACCACGCAGCCGCGGGTCTCCCGATTTGAGAATACGACGATAATTTACGTATTTCTAGACTTAAGCAAAACATGGCGTTAGAGGGTGAAAACTCGAAACAACCCCCGAACGGCCCCGTGGGTGGCACCAACACCTCCCACGGGACCAATGTAACTCGTAGGAACTGACCCCGCAGTCGTGGGTCTCCCGGTTTGAGAATACGATGATAATTTGCATATTTCTAGACTTAGGCTTAAAAACATGGCGTTAAAGGGTCAAAATCCAAAACAACCCCCGAACGGCCCCGTGGGTGGCACCAACACCTCCCACGGGACAAATGTAACTCGTAGGAACTGACCACGCAGCCGCGGGACTCCTGGTTTTAGAATACGATGGTAATTTGCATATTTCTAGACTTAGGCTTAAAAACATGGCGTTAGAGGGTGAAAACCCGAAACTGCCCCCGAACGGCCCCGTGGGTAGCACCAACACCTCCCACGGGACAAATGTAACTCGTTGGAACTAACCACGCAGCCGCGGGACTCCCGGTTTGAGAATACGACGATAATTTGCATATTTCTAGACTTAAGCAAAACATGGCGTTAGAGGGTGAAAACTCGAAACAACCCCCGAACGGCCCCGTGGGTGACACCAACACCTCCCACGGGACCAATGTAAGTCGTAGGAACTAGCCGCGCAGCCCCGGGACTCCCGGTTTGAGAATACGATGGTAATTTGCAGAATTTTAGACTTAGGCTTAAAAATATGGTGTTAGTGGGTGAAAAACCGAAATAACCCCCGAACGTCCCCGTGGGTGGCACCAACAGCTCCCACGGGGACCAACGTAACTTGTAGGAACTGACCGCGCAGCCGCGGGACTTCCGGTTTGAGAATACGACGGTAATTTGCATAATTCTATACTTAGGATTAAAAACACGGCGTTAGTGGGTGAAAACCCAAAACAGCCCCCGAACGGCCCCGTGGGAGGCACCAACACCTCCCACGGGACAAATGTAACTCGTAGGAACTGACCACGTGGCCGCGGGACTCCCGGTTTAAGAATACGACGGTAATTTTCATATTTCTAGACTTAGGCTTAAAAAATGGCGTTAGTGGGTGAAAACCCGAAACTGCCCCCGAACGGCCCCGTGGGTGGCACCAACACTTCCCGCGGGACAAATGTAACTCGTTGGAACTGACCACGCAGTTGTAGGTCTCCCGGTTTGAGAATACGACGATAATTTGCGTATTTCTATACTTAAGCAAAACATGGCGTTAGAGGGTGAAAACTCGAAACAACCCCCGAACGGCCCCGTGGGTGGCACCAACACCTCCCACGGGACCAATGTAACTCATAGGAACTGACCCCACAACCGCGGGTCTCCCGGTTTGAGAATACGACGATAATTTGCATATTTCTAGACTTAGGCTTAAAAACATGGCGTTAAAGGGTGAAAATCCAAAACAACATCTGAACGGCCCCGTGGGTGGCACCAACACCTCCCACGGGACAAATGTAACTCGTAGGAACTGACCACGCAGCCACGGGACTCCCGGATTGAGAATATGACGGTAATTTGCTTATTTCTAGACTTAGGCTTAAAAACATGGCGTTAGAGGGTGAAAACCCGAAACTGCCCCCGAACAGCCCCGTGGGTGGCACCAACAACTCCCACGGGAGAAATATAACTCGCTAGAACTGACCACACAGCTGCGGGACTCCCGGTTTGAGAATACGACGATAATTTTCATATTTCTAGACTTAAGCAAAACGTGGCGTTAGAGGGTGAAAACTCGAAACAACCCCCGAACAGCCCCGTGGGTGGCACCAACACCTCCCACGGGACAAATGTAACTCGTAGGAACTGACCCTGCAGCCGCGGGTCTCCCGATTTGAGAATACGACGATAATTTTTATATTTTTAGACTTAGGCTTAAAACATGGCGTTAATTGGTGAAAATCCAAAACAACCCCCGAACGGCCCCGTGGGTGGCACCAACACCTCCCACGGGACCAATGTAACTCGTAGGAACTGACCGCGCGGCCGCGGGACTCCCGGTTTGAGAATACGATGGTAATTTGTATATTTCTAGACTTAGGCTTAAAAAACATGGCGTTAGAGGGTGAAAACTCGAAACAGCCCCCGAACGGCCCCGTGGGTGGCACCAACACCTCCCACGGGACCAATGTAACTCGTAGGAACTGACCACACAGCCGCGGGACTCCTGGTTTGAGAATACGACAGTAATTTTCTTATTTCTAGACTTAGGCATAAAAATAATTATATGTTGATAATTTTAACTCATATATGCAATTTTTCAGCTTGATTAAATTTTTTGTAAAACTACTTGGTTACTGATATTTTTTTTTTGTATCCTATCATTTGTAGGATTTTTGCACGCGGAACGAATGAAGGAGGCAATGGTTTACAACATGAAGATTGTTTATATGTTGTGGACATTCAGGATTTTATTTTTTATGCGCTACAGCCGTGCGGGCTTTTATTGTTTAGTTTTATGGCCGTGCGGGCTTTTAAAATTTGATTGTTGAATTTTATGGCCGTGCGGACTTTATAATAAGCAGGTTTTACATTTACAGGATTTGGAATGTCAAGAAAATAAAGTAAATTCTGCCCAATTTTTTTTTTGGTATGTGAATTATTAAGACGTGTAATATTTTTAAGTTTGTATATATATTTGTTTATTAACAAAGTTCTCGATTCGCAATTTGTTATTTTTTTTATTGTTTTGCCAATAATAAATATTTGTAACACCTCGTACGCGCCCAACGTTACACGTAGCAACCGACGGTGCACTGACAGGACCCCCAATTTTAGGATTGGACCAAAAAAATACATTTTTTTTTAAATTATAGTTAAATATGGTCATGGACTTTGTCCATGACCATTTTTATTTTTTTCGTCGCGCATAAAAATGGTCGCTGCCAAAGTTCGCGACCATTTTGTTTCTTTTTTTTCGTCACGGTTGTGGGTCACGGACTTGGGCCGCGACCATTTTTTTTATTTTTTTTGTCACGGTTGTGGGTCGCGAACTTTGGCCGCGACCAATTTGTCACGGTTGTGGGTCACGGATCAGGGCCGCGACCAATTTTTTTTTATTTTTTATCACGGTTATGGGTCGCGGACTTTGGCCGCGACCAATTTGTCACGGATGAGGGCCGTGACCCGTCACAGCATGGGTCACGGCCTAAGTCCGCGACCATCTGCCGTGACCCCTCTCGGCCGTGACCATTTTTTGGTCACGGACTTGGGCCGCGACCCACGAAAATGGTCACGCCCGAAATGGTCACGGCCCAAGTCCGCGACCCACAGCTTTGGTCAGGGATTTTGGCCGTGACCAATCGCCAGTTTTGGTGCAGTGATGCCGAATCGATTCGCAAGGGGCGAATCGATTTGGTCTGCTCAGCAAGCTACGAAATGGCTTATTATCTTCAAAACCCAAACTTTCAAAACCCAAAGATATCATCTTCTCTCCATCATTCTTCATCCCCAACATGTTTTTAATATCAAAACTCATCCTATATCTCATCCCCTCAAGTTATACACCATTAAACCCATATAAAAACATCAAATGCAAGATTTAATCCAAAAATCTAGGTTTTAACATATTAACCCAAAATCCATATTTTTATCCACAAATCATGAAATAAATTACACACATAGATTATTTAGAAAGTTAATCATTTGCCTCAAAGTTATAGAGGTTGAATCTTCCTCGAAATCACGGATTGGCCGGAATCTCCAAGCTTTTCTCCTCTTTCTCTTCTTCCTTTCCTCTTCTTTCTCTCTCTCTAGGGCTTTATAAATCTAAAAAATGAGATTGTTATCTCACGTAAGCTTAATAAGCCTTATCTCCAAAATACCCAACTTTAAATGATAATACACACTTTAAATGACTCGTTTACTCCAATTCGAGTCAAACTAACTTAAAATATTCCAGAACCCAAATAAAACCCAAGAACAGTCAATTCGACTATCTCGACCCATCCCAGATCAACCGTGCACTCAGAATCGTCATCCGACATACTTTATAATATCCTCAAATTTAGACCTCATTTGCCTAATTTAAAATTCTCCAATTTAAATAAATGTTATTTCTCCAAAAAATAATTAAATTCTCAGTACTCAAAATTACGGGGTGTTATATGTTAGCCCTGAATTTGACCCTTCTACCCAAATTGTGCCTTCCAAAAATACATGGCATCTCCACATTCTCATCCAAACCCCTCAAAGTTTGCCTATATTTTGTCCTACATCCTACAAGATTTGTTAATCAAGATCGGTCGCACCTCAAATAAGCATGTGTTATTGTGCGCACCTGATCAGAGGGGGGAGGCATGGAACTACCTGCAGTACTAGATTAACTCCAAAGGTTTGGGCAGAAACTACTCGTAGAGATGACTGTCGACTATGAAAAGTTCAATGGAGTGTTTATGGAAACTCGAAAGTGGGCTTGGGAATCAGATAAATATGTGGTACCCGTAGAAGAAACCAAAATGGATGATTTCATGCAGACCGTGTCCAATATGTTTTGCTAAAAAGGATAAATATGTATCATCCCTAAGTTGCTCACAGCCTTAAAGCTCGAGGGATGTCTGGTCCCTTGACTCCTGCACTTCCCCGCTGAGTCAGAAGACCTGTTTTATCAAGACTTTGAGGTTTTTGAATGCATCAATTGCTCTTGGCAGGAGGACATAATCGCCACCGGTTGGGGTGATGATTTTGAAATTTCAAACGTCTAATCCGAGGGCGAATACTTCCCTTTTGTGGATTCTACGAACCATGGTATAACACCACTGAGGAAAAGCTAAATCCAAGAATGGAGATCTTCTTCCAAGATGATAACACCTAGGGTGATGGATGGATGCACGAGGTGAAACCTCTGACTAATGAGTCCATGGAAATCACTGAAGAATCTGAGGGTAGCTACACTGAGGAGTCATTCGACCTACATGCACTGGGGCTGAGTCTCTACATGATTCTTTAAGAAGTTATGCCATCAAACCCATACGCTAAGATTGTAATTGCTAAAGCACTCTCCTTAACTTGCATGCCATTCCGGCCCAACCTACTCAAACCCAGCTAAACCTTACTATTCACCCCATTCAAGAAATCCCTGAACTTGTCATTGTTTCTCCTATTTCCGATATCAATGTAAACGAGGCCTCTTGTGATGAGATTCTTAATGTTTTATTACCTGAGAATGAAATAAACGAATATTTTGAGTATCTTGACGTACCTTACATTAATTGCATTGATTCTAATAAAACTTTTGATGATGATTTTGTAAATGAAAAATTCTTAACAAATCTCAATAAGAAAAAAAAACATATCCGTGTTCAAACTAATGATGATGAGACTATTGTTATTAATCTCGATTCTAGTAGCCATCTGAGCGAGATTAGGATAGGGTCAACCCTTTATGAGCATGTGAGGGCGCAGTTTGAAGATCTTCTAAAGGAGTTTGTGGACGTCTCCGCATGGTCCTACGATGATATGCTCGACATTGACCCAGAGATAGCCCAGTACGAGATCCTCGCATTCCTTGAAAGAAAACCTGTCAAATAAAAACTGAGGAATATCCAAATTGGATGGTCCCTTAAGGTCAAATAATAAGTAGTAAAACAGATGGATGTATGTTTCAATCGCGCAGTTGAATACCCTAGATGTGCGTCGACTATTAGGATCTAAACAAAGCATCCCTAAAAGATGATTACACTCTAGACAATATCGACATGATCATGGACAATATGTTCAGCCATGCTATCAAATCATTTGTCCATGAATTTTCCGCCTACAACGAGATTAAAATGCACCCTGACCACCAAGAGAAAACTGCCTTCATCACCCCATAGGGAACCTTCAGCTAGACAGTCTTGTTGTTTGGGCTTAAAAATATCGGGGCTACATACCAAAGGGATTCCGTAACCATCTTGCACGACCTCATCCACAAAGAATTTGAGGTCTATATTGGAGACATGATCATCAAGTCCAAGACTTGGGAAGGTCATATCCCCGCCCTGAGAAAATTCTTCGAACATCTGCGACAATACCAGATGCCGCTCAACCCACAGAAGTGTTTCTTCGGTGTCACTAAAGAGAAACTCCTTGGATTAATGATCAGTGAGAACGAGATTTAAGCAGACCCCGCCAAACTAAAAGTCATACTCGATATGCCACCACCTCGAACAAAGAAATAAGTATAAAGATTCTTAGGTAAGTTGCAATACATCAGTCAGTACATCAACCAACTGACCTCTATATACAAACCCATTTTCAAAATTCTCTTAAAGGACTCAACCAAAGTTTGGAATGAGGCGTGACACATAGCCTTTGACCAGATCAAGCGATACCTCACCCAACCTCCGGTGCTTATACCTCTGCATCCAGGTCTCCCCATCCTCATATATTTGACTATCACCGATACCGCAGTAGGGGATTTACTGGACCAATACATTGAAGAATCCCACAATAAAAGAGACATCTATTATGATAGTCTAAAGCTAGACGAGTAGGAAGTCAATTACACACCTTAGAGAAAGCATGTGTCGCCCTAGTTTGGGTCACGCAGAAATTACAACACTACATGATCGAATTTCCCATCAGATTATTATCCCGAATGGATCCCATAAAATACATGTTAGAAAAACCCTCTATGTTAAGACGAATGACCCATTGGTGGATGTTGCTAGCCGGGTTCGATATTGTGTATGTCACACAGAAAGCCTTGAAGGGGAGAGCCATCTCCAACTACCTTGTCGATCATCCCATGGAAGGAATCGAGGTTTGGGTCTTTGAATTTCTGGATGAAGACATCATCTACACCTCTGAGGAGGATCTCAGGTGGCAGATATTCTTCGACGGAGCTGCCAATAAGAAAGGGTATGTCATTGGGATAACCCCGATCACTCCCGATGCTCTCACACCCCCATTGCATGAATTAAATGTTTTTAATTTTTGGGAATTAAAATTAAAGTTTTAAAAACGCATTAATTATATCCAAGGAAAATTGTTTTTAAAAATTCGAGGATAATCATGAAATGAGAAAATAGATTTTAGTGTCGTTAAAATGACATGTAAACTCGTTCGAATGACAACGCAAGTCGTTCAAACGACATCGTTTGTCGCTCGAACAATAGCACCACCTCGAAATTTGTGTTTCTATTTGCTTGGACTCTGTTTTACTCATATATATATTCAACTCAGCCTAGACGTTTTCAAGTGAGATGAATAGTGTTAAAAATTCTCATTCGGTTTAGTTTCATCCATAGTTTATTCAAGATCCAATTTGCATAATTCTAAAGGTTTTTGATCTTGAACACATTCGGTAGAAGACTTTGCTATTGTTCAACATTTGTGGGGAGATCTCTACAATCGAAAGCTGCGTGCTATTATGGAGGGAGACTCTATGAAGATTAGGACTACGGTTCTTGTGGTGTAGCTGTGTGTGAACCAATGTTGATGACATCGACCGACACCTGCGGGTATTCGTATGTCACTTATATTTTCACTGTAATCCGTGTTAGCTAAATTTTACAAATTATAATGGAAATAAAAAGGTTTTTGCCCTTCGAGGATTTTTTCTTGAAATTGTTTCTTTTACCGTGCATGCTTTAATTGTTTGATGGATTAAATCATTTATATGCATGTTTAGGGTTTAAGAAGATAAAATTGGAAATAATTGAAAAGGTTTGTTTTACCTAAAGAACTTGTTAAAGGGCCACTCCCTCACAACATTTGCCTCCCCGAGAACTGTACAATATGACTTCTCCCTAGCCCTTCTCTACCTGGGGCATAGACATCATAGGGAAGATCACGCCTAAAGCTTCGAAAAGGCACAAATTTATCCCAATTGCCATTGACTACTTCACGAAATGGTTTGAAGTTGAGTGATATGCAGTGCTGAATGCGAAGAAAGTGACCAAGTTTATCAGAAATAATATCATTTACTGCAATGGAGTTCCCCATAAGTTGGTATCAGATAAAGGACTCCACTTCGAGGATAAGGTCACATAATTAGTCGACGAGTATGGAATTCAGAGGCACAAGTTTTTCTACCGACCCCAAACAAATGACATTGTCGAAGCCGCCAACAAGAGCCTCAAAACCATCATCAGTAAGATGACTAAAAGTTGCAGAGACTGGGCCGATCGTATATTTTATGCCCTCTGGGGCTATTGCACCTCTATCTGGACACCCACTGGGCTACCCCTTACTCTCTGGTATATGGCATGGAGGTGGTTCTCCCCGTCGAGCTAGAAGTGCCTTGTCTGTGTGTCATGCTCGAAAGAAATGTCAGTGAGGAAGACTGGCATCAGAGCCACTACGATGAAATCACACTCTTAGATGAAAAGAGACTCAAAACTCTATACCACATACAAGCGTATCATCATCGGATCACGCGATCATTTAACAAGAAAGTCAAGGATCGCAGTGTCCAAAAAGGAGACCTTTCCCTCAAAGAAATCATAGAACCCATCCGGATCCCAGAGGAAAGTTCAAAACTAATTAGAGTGACCCTTACATTCTAAAGAAAATACTGTCAGGAGGCGCCGCTATGCTCACAAATATCGATGGAGAAAAAATGGCAAGTCTAGTCAATCTTGACCATCTCAATAAATTGTACCCTTAGTTCAAACTCTTGGCGCGCTACGACTCTTCTCATCCCCCTTATATTAAAAAAATCCTTTCCTTTCGCTGCACTTAGAACTACGTGGGACTTGGTCCTCTCAAACCCCCATTTCAAAATGAAGCTCACAGACTTTTAAAACCCACAATGGTACATAGGCAGCCCATACAATACACATGGGCGCGATCCTTTCTTTCTCATAAAATGTTATTATTTTCTTCCTCCGAGAACGGCGGTCCATCTCATCATTCAAACGAACAAAAGGATTATGTATGCCTTAGTGATTGGTATAAACAGTTCAAATACAAAATTCATCAAAAGACACAACAAAATATGTCAAAAATTATTTTTATTTAAATCAAGGAATATGGTTGTTACACGAAATATCAGTGACGGGAGTCAAGCAAACCACTCCCCTTCCTAACATTTTTTACAACCTACCAATCCCTACCCATAACCAGCTTTACAAAAATCCAATAACATACTAAAACACACACCTAAGCACAAATTCCCCATAAAACACAAACATAACTAGCTTCACAAAACCCCGTTCTCAACTACCAAATTAGCCCGCCTCGTCATAATTACCTGATTCAGGAGATCCCCAAGTGTCCCACTCTTGATTAGTGTTACAGATGCACTATGTACTCCTTGATTAGCCTTGATGAAACAACAACACCTTCCTCCATGGTATCAAAAGAGACAAGCCATCTTTGCCCAGTCTCCTCCTCCAAAATCATACCAATCACCCGTTTCCATAACCACTTCATATAATCCCCAGTCACAAACTAAGCTCCTTTGACGAATTATGACGGATGGGTAGACAATCGACGATGCAGCCATAGAGGTACCAATATCATCCTTAATGACTCGGTCAAGTCTTCCACCATAAAGAAATTAGTTATACGGGGTGGCACGATCTGCTCCCATCCTACTTGGCGCAGAAGCTGCTAAATAAAGATGAAGTAAGTCTGGTGAAGACTAACTAACCTCACATACCAGTATTTCCCTAACTACAAAATAAGCTGCAAGTCCCCCACCATGGCATAGACCAGTGAAGGCATCGAGCCCCGTGCTCCACAAGCCATTTATTCCAGTTCTCCGTCAAAGGACCAAAACTGAAAAAGGGCCTAATAAAGAAATTAGGAACACCCGACATGGGGTACTCAGGAGGGGACGCCAGGCGCAGTCTCTCAGAAAGACACATAAACAACATGAAATTGTTCCCCCATAGAAATTCATCTTGACCTTCCGTCCAGGCATCTAGGCCATTCAAAGTCTCCGCTAACACCACCGTCGCATGACTATAGTTGTAGGACAACCACGCCACTATTGTGTCTATCTAAGGATTAGCCGTCAGGTTATCGATCACCAATAAAATCCTAACAGTCGGAATCAAAGCTACAGATCTGGCAAAGCCATTGTCAGAAAAATTCCTCCAGCACACCAAGCTCATAACTGTTGCGAGGATAATATTTTCTCCATGAACCAGCGGTCGAGCGATCGAGCGAATGAGGGGGAGATATGAATCAACTCCGCCAACGACACCTAGAGAGAATGTGATAAATCTGGCATAGATATTGCTACACTGGGCTAACACCCAACATTGTAGAGAACTCTTTATAGGTCGGGCACAACTCGTCTAAGATGAAAAGGAAAAGATGGTCTTTAAGGTACCAAAACTGTACCGCTGCTTTTAGAAGATTCCAGTCTACGACACGGTTACACCATAAAGAGACCTGATGTAAAATAAAGGCTTCGTAGTCAACATTATAGAGGCACGTCGCCTTTAGACCCTCAAAATATGAAGAAAAGGCCTCGAAAGTCGAAATAACCATTTGCATAGAAGAAGAAAGCTATAGAGGGGAGAAAATGGAAGATGGTGAAGAAAACACATCCAAAACCCCTTTTATACTTAAAAACCCCATAAGAAAATAAGCCATTCAAAGAACCACCGGTTCCTCTGCCCCCAAAGTACATCAAGTACGCAAGAAGTGAAATAAAAGCTAAGGGAGTGATTTGGACTTGACCCTTATGCCGATAGGCAGGCCAAGGGGTATGCCGATCGGCAACCCCCATTTTTTTAAAAATATTCATTATTTCCAATTTTACACATATCAATTTACAAAATAAAATTTTTCTATGAAAAAAGTCAAATCTCCGGTTTGTTTTTAAAAAAAAAATTATTTCTTTCCCTTTTGTACATAATTTATAAAAATAAATGTTCTCCTTTTCACTATGAGTCCCGTTTTCAATTTATCTCTTCGCAAATAATGAGAAACCTCAATCGTAAATTGAAGTTTATATAGAGTAAGTCATTAAACCAAGATAACACAAAAAAGAAATGCATTTCTCATATATATTTTGTTTTCTATAATTATTGCGCTTCCCTACAGGTTCAAAAGAAAAGAAAGAAAATAGAAAAGAATACATCGGGACACTAGCAAAACCCCCAAAACCTCTCAAAAAAACAACCCTCAGCCTTTGTGGTGTACACACGTCCCCCTGCGACGAGCAGTAGTTCCTCAACTCCCGGAGCTAGAACTCTCGTCAAATTTGCTCGACATCACGATACTAGAAATGGATGATTTTCTCACATAGGCTGACACTGACCCCATCTAGTCCTTAATGTCCCTCAGCTAGGTGGTCGACACACTGACAATCTGCAATAAAAAGGAAAAAGAGCAACAAAAATAAATTAAGTCAGTAAAGGGAAAAATAAGGCATGAACAAGAAATAAAAGGGGAAAGAAAAGTGTATACCTCAATTTGGAGGGCATCGTCATAAAGACCCGCCAACCCATCCACAAATGCATGAGGCAGGTGGCACACTGACATCACTTCCCTGTTACTCAATCGTAAATGGTAGGAAGGAGTAAAGATCTGAATGAGCAGAGCCTCCTTCGTTGCCATAGTCGCGCCTCCTCCAGTGTTGTGGGTCGACGCTGCTAATAAGTTGGTACCTCTCCCCAAAGTAGTAGCAGGTGGAGGCATATTCTCCACCTCATATATGCACGAAGGAATCAACCAGCTGGTCATAAAATCCAGGTAGTCGTAGCCAATCGTCATATCGATGTAGAGCGTATAGGGCTCGCCCTCCTTCGTCGCTGCCCTCGCCTCGTTTTTCATATCTCTCACCTACCTCAAGTACTATGTGAGAGACTATGGTGGAACCTCCACCTATCTCTCCATAATATGACACACCACCCTCTCCCCGTGGTACCAGACGTACCCGAACTTGTGCTTTAATAACCTCTTCATCTGTGCATGTATGCCCGTTGCCTCCGTGCCCCTCGAAAGAAGACTCCAAGGGTAGTAAGTCACATATATCCCCAGACAAGAGTCAGTAACTACCTATAAGAAAAAAACTCCAAAAAACTCAGAAAGAGATAAGGATAAAAAACCTAACTTGGTTCCTCGTCAGGGTGTTCACTGCCACCCGCACGTCCTTTAAGGCAAGGGATTAGTTCGAGTGCCTATTCGACTTCCTCCACCGGTGCATCCTGTAGAAGTCTCCCAATTTTTTCTCCTTTAAGGATACGAACCCTACATTGTTCCCTATCACCTCGTAAAATCACATATGCAAAAGACAACACCAAAGAATCAGAAGAGAAAAAAAAAAGGGGACTGGAAGAAAATAAAAAGGAAATTAAACTTTAAGATTACCTCCAAAAAGTACGTGGGTTGAGAGAATATTTATCGGCATCACCGATTGAACGCATCCATATAAGCATATTGGAAAGCTAGAGTAAAGCTCCCCCAGTCATACAGATGAACATCCGAAATAATCCTTAAATATGGTAAGAACCAAAGATGAACCACGTTGCCACTCGTCGTCGCCACTAACCTTCCCAGGAGAAGAAAAATGAATAGGTGTTACCCGTATCACCTTCCAACCATTTGCATCCTCAATTTTCTTAGACAACAGAGTCTCCTTTAGCATCGATATATGGATAGAATTCCCTGACATGTTTTTATCGACATCCCCTAAGGTAGCCCGCATCGCCGCCTTCGTAACCTACAGAGTACGGTCCACCATGATCTGATGATTAGCAGAGTCTAGCTCCATTAACTGGTGGACATCCAAGGGAGTAACCGTCATCTTCCAAATCCAAAGATGGAATGTGTGGGTTGTATCCCTCACCTCTCATCAAACGCGCATAACACTGCAGTAGAGCGCGACGTCTCGTCCATTGCACCTGCTAATGTACCAAACTCGATGGATGACACCATCCATCGCACCACCACAGGGAGACGGTCCCAAATATCCTTCATTCCAATCATCCCCCGGGATCAGATGCTCAAAGAAGAATTGTCAGTCTGCGAGAAACCAAGGAAAATCCTTCACTAGCCCAAGGGCAAAAAGAAAAGGAAAAAATGGAAAACAAAAGGGCAGATACTCACATATCCGTTAGGGTTCTTCACCGCTGAACGGTGGCGCGTAGGATCACGCAACAATATCCCATCATTAGTCACCGACTGAAAAAAGTCGTAGGTCTTCTCATTGCCCAAAGCGAGTGGCACCGTAGCCCGCCACTCCAAATTTGCCCAGTCATCAATTCACTGTTGGTGTTGCTAGAAGTACCCGCCATTTGAGATATTGTGAAGAAATGAACTCGAAAATGACTTTTAGAGAGAGAAAACAAGAGAATCAATCACTTGGAGGTGTAAAAAATGAGGAAGGTTTCCCCATTTATAGAAGGCTAAGGGGTATGCAGATCGGCAGTCCCCCGGTCCTTCCTATTAGTAGTAACCTTCTAATTCCCCAAAAAACCCAGGAGTTTATTCCCCATGCAAATAGGCACTTCCCCAAAGCTACCTATCGACAGTCCCCTAAAAATTGTCTTAAAAATGCCAAAAAACTCTGAAAATTGCACAAAACATTCACAAAAATTCCTATAAATCCCCGCAAAGTCAAGGACATTTGTTCTACGAGAAAAAAACATGGTGAAGCAAAAAACTAATTACAAACTCTCGTAAATCTTCGACAGGATCATCAGCACTCAATCTCATCATTAACGTACTCCCCAGTGGAACCAAGAATCCAAAGTACGCCTGTACCAAATACTTCATGCTTTCTCTAGCAGAGCCACTCCATGTAAACTACATCTTTAAGTTCGTAGAATTGACATTGACCCGTAGAATCAATCGTCACATATTTAGATTCGTAGAATTGACCTCGACCCACAAAATCGATCGCTACTTCTTTAGGTTCGTAGAATTAGCCTCGACCTGCAGAATTGATAATCACATCTTTAGGTTAGCAGAATTGACCTCAACCCATTGAATTTATTGTCACATATTTAGGTCTGCAGAATTAACCTTAACCCACAGAATCGGTCGTTACATCTTTAGGTCCACATAATTAACATCGACTCGCAAAATCGGTCGTTACATCTTTAGGTCCACAAAATTAGCCTCGACCCACAGAATCGGTCATCACATCTTTAGGTCCACATAATTGACCTCGAGCCTCTGAATCGATCGTCACATATTTAGGTTCACTGAATTGACCTCGACCCACTAAATTGGTCGTCACATCTTTAGGTTCGTAGAATTGACATCAACCCACAGAATCGGTATCTACATCTTTAGGTCCGTAGAGTTGATCTCGACCCACTAAATTTTTCATCCCACTCTTTAGGTCCGCAGAATTGACCTCGACAAGCATAATCGGTCGCCACATCTTTAGGTCGGCAGAATTAACCTCGCCCCGCTGAATTGATCATCCCACTCTTTAGGTCCAAAAAATTGACCTCAACCCATAAAATCAGTCTCCACATCTTTAGTTCCCTAGAATTTACCTCGACCCACTGAATTAGTCATCCCATTATTTAGGTCCACGTGATTAACCTCAACTTACAGAATCGTTGCCACATCTTTAGGTCCGCAGAATTGGCCTCGACTCACATAATCGGTTGCCACATATTTAGGTCCATAGAATTGACCTCGACCTGTTAAATACCTTTTAAATTGATTATCCCACTCTTTAGGTCTGCATAATTAACCTTGACCCAAAAAATTGGTTGCCATATCTTTAGGTCTGCAAAATTGACCTAGACCCATAGAATTGGTCGCTACATCTTTAGGTCCCCAAAATCAGCCTCGACCCGCAGAATTGCTCATCATATCTTTAGGTATGTAGAATTGACTACGACTCACTGAATTGGTCATCTCATCTTTAGATCTGTAGAATTGACCTCAACCCACAGAATCTCTCGTCACACCCTTAGGTCCTCATAATCAACCCTGACCCACTGAATTGGTCATCTCAACCCTTAGGTCGTTAGAATCAACCTTGATCTGCTGGATTGGGCATCCTAACCTTAGGTCTGAGGATTTAACCTTGACCCTGTAAATCAGTCACCTCTGTCCCCTAAGTCCGCAGAATTAACCTCAATCCTCTTCTCCAACATCGATGAGGTGTCTATCTTTCGATGACATTCACTTGTTCCAAGATTACCCGTCAAGGGGCTTTATTAACACTCCATCCTATTACCCACTAAGTACATCCTTAGGTCCCAAACACTCATCCTCTCACCATAAACCCTAGGTCATACCCCGAGTACTAATCTAGAGGACACTTGGAACTTCTAGGCCCCATTTGACTTAGAGCAACTCTCTAACCTAAGAAAATCTCAATGAAAACTCAAAGGTCACTAAATCCTCTATCTAACGCTCTGTCCCGTGCATGAATCAGCCTCACAGTTTTCATGAATGATCCGTTTTACCCCGAGTATTGATTCAGAGGCCACCGAGCTCTCTCGGGCCCCGTTTAACTCTGGTCAACTCTCTAATCTAAGAGAACCTCAATGAAACCTCTAAGGTGTTTGAATTACCTTTCCAGTGGTAGATACCATGCGTGAATCAGCCTCACAATTCGCACGAATGATTCGTACTACTTCGAAGGGCCACCGGGCACTTTCGGGCCAGGTTTGACCTTGATCAACTCTGCAAATCAAGCGAAGATCAATGAAATCTTGAAGGTCACTGAATTTCCTTTCCAACAGTCCATTCTGTGCACGAATTAACCTCACGATTTGCACGAACAAGTCATTTTCCTTTGAAAACCCCTATCAAGAGACCATCGGGCACTTTCGAGCCCCATTTAACTTTAGTAAACTCCCAGACCCAGGAGTGGCTTAAAGGATTCTTGAATGGCCATGAATTTCATTTCCAATGGTCCCAGTCTGGCGCAATTCAAACTTACAATTTGTATTTTTTGCTCATTTTTAAAAAGAAGTCTGTTCCGTACTTCCTATAGGCACCCAAGACCCCTTGCCTATCAGCGAGTTGTGGGTGTACTTTTGTTCCCCAGAAAGGCAGGCACTATGCTGATAGGCATGCGAGGGGCAATGCCGATCGGCACTCCTAACCCTAAATGGAACTATATAGATGGCTCGTGGCCTCACCCCTAGGGGAGGCCCATTTTAGCAGTCAGCAAATATTCTCTCGAAATTAGAGCCTTCTCATTACCAAAAACGTCCATTTTTCAACATTCCCCCCTTCTCACTTTCTTACCTCACTTAGTCATCCACCTCACCCTATCGTATTACCTTTATACCACTACAAAAATCAGCCTACATACAATCTAAATCCATCAATAAAGATCAACAAGGAGGTCCATTCGTCACCCTTTTTTTTAGTTTCATCAATTAAGTGTTATTATTCACATTATTCTAATTTTGTGGCATCTTCTAGTTTTGTTTCATTATCTCACATCAAATAATATTCAGTTTTTTATTAGTAGTATTTCACACAACTTATTTTCATAAATACCCAAAAAAGACAAAAGATGGTTTATTCATAAATTCCAAAAGTAAGACTTCTATTTTCTCACACTTTCACACTTGAACACATTCTCCTTAAAAAATCACTCGAAGAGGATTCCAACATTTGCATTTATGGGTTGAACCCCACCCTTGTGGAATTTTTGAACTACGTACACTTTGTTGCCCCTTGGGATACATAGGCATCTTGGTCCAATCTTGAGATTCGAGACCTTCATTCTCATTTCATGTATTTTATATTCTATTATATCTATTTTGTGAGTCTTGGACTCCTAAATATTTGTGTCTGGTCCGACATGCACACTCGCTCTTTCACAGTGATTCGTGATTCGGTGAACACTTACATCATATATTTTATGTTATTTTGGGTACACTCCAATAGATGAATCTGCTCTGTCCATTTCGTGGCGCGAGTCGGGTAATTCCATTTTTCCATTATTTATATTATACACATGTACACACACACATCATAGAGACAAAAGGAGAAGATTAACATATCCCATGAGAGACCGAAAGGGCGGAATGGGTTCATCATAACTTCCCATTTAGTAACATAGTACCCTTACCTTTGAATCACTTGGTTTTGTATGCATCAGTATGACCTTGACGTCGTTCTCTCGAGGCGACGACATTCTTTTGCTTGTTTTGAGCAAAATAGGTTGAGGACTCCATCTCTTCATTTTATCCTCATTTGACGATGACCAATTTTATATCCGTGGTAGACCGCGAATATGATGACACGAGTGGCGGAAAGAGGACCTCCATATCCTCGAATCACCCACACGTGCATGGCAAAAAGGGAGAGAGAGAGGGGGATGATCCATTTTCTACCTTCGCTCCCCTCGTCTCGACTTTGAGGTCGGGCCCGCACCGGAGGATTCATACCCAGATGGCCACAAGAAGGTTCATTTTTCCTATTAACTGAAAGAGATTAGGAATGGATCTAGAGAGGAGTAATTTAGTAAGCTAATAACACCTACATCAAAAACTTATTTTGATAATAACTCCTCAATGATTAAGTACGTTAGCCATTAGTAGTTTATTTATTAAAACTCAACGTGTGGTAAAATTATAATTCTATCTTAACCATTTTTGATATATGAGTAACATGTAATGGTAAAATAAAAATCCCAAGTGTTTCTTAGAATATTAACTATCTTCCTTAATAATGGTTTTTCTATTAAAGTTGTTATACGTAGGGGTACTTGATTGAAATATAGAGCATTGTTCTTCTAGACAAAGCAAGTTGTTAATAAACTTTTCCTTAGGGGTGCAACAGATCACTCTATTCTCATTTCATATGACACTTTAAAATGTTCACTTGACATAAGTTAATGTGAATTCAGGAGCGGATTTAGGGGGCGAGGAGGGGCGGGAGCCTGGTGAAATTTCGTAAAAAAATTATTGAGATGTTTTAAGGGGTGCTGTATGTAAAACTGGAAAGTAAGAGGAAGAGTTAATGATATTTTATCAAGTATAGGATTAAAAAATATAAATAGTTTGAAAGTTGAAAAACTTACACGAATCTCTTAAGTTGAAAAACCTCCTTTTCATATATTTTTTCTCAAACATTTCTCTCTCTCTCTCTCTCTCTCTCTCTCTCTCTCTCTCTCTCTCTACGATGTCTCGGCTTCCTCTCCTTTCTCGCCCGGATCTGCAACCTAATCGCCGGTGCTCCCAACTCTGTTGGTGCTGCTTTCGACCTCCCGTCCTTCTCCTCCAACAGCCACAAATGAGGTGTGTACGCAGTACAATTAAGACCCTATTTCTCTTAAGATTATTTTTTAAACTTGTCTTCTTGATACTTTTAACTCCAAGAGTGGAGATTAAGCCTGATATGTTTTATTATTGTTTTAATACTTGTTAGTTTATATATTTCCAAATGCAATTTATGTTTGACATGTTCGCTTAATTTGTTAATTTATTTATTAAAAATGTTAGTTTAATGTTTAAATTAATGTTGGTATATTTGTTAATTGAAAAAATATCAGGGCTAATGTAAGAGGTCTGTTACAACGAGGTTTGTTTAGTTATTTTTTTCAAAAAGTTATTAATTAATTTTGTGAAATTTTACTACTAAAATATAACCCGAATGGCTAATTGTTTATAATATAGCTTCAATCAGTCAATATAATTTCAGAGCTAAAAATTTGTACAAAACTCATAATAAGTAAAAAAATCACCACGGGAGCTCCCGGCCTTGAACCCCTAGCCACACTTGAAACTTTAGTACCCCTGACCAAAAATCCTGAATCCGCCACTGTGTGAATTTTAGAATGATTTTTTGCTCAGAATGTCTAAAATCAACTTCATGATGTGAAACTATATACGAGGAATGTTTTTTTACTTAAATATATCCATAAGTTACCTATTCTGACTCGAAAATGCGACACAATTTGGTGCTACACACTAACGTGTTGCACCCGCATTGACTTGTGTTTAAGCTCTATAACTGGAAAATTACACCCTAAATTCACAGATAATTTAACCGATCCACCCATGCCAAAAATACAGCTAATGTATTCAATTTAACTAGTTTTAAGCCCCTTGTGATGCACGCACGCTTTGTAGTCCTTGTTTTACCACACAAAGTAGTCAAATTTTGAAATACATAAGAAATATTTGGTCATTCTTAGGAGGTGATAATTCCGTTGAATTTTTGTATGTCATTTCTCACGTCCACCATTGTCCCTGAAATAACCGTAATACAGAAAACTGAGAGATTACATAACATGGTAGTACTATATAATTAGTTTTTTATGTAGATTTTGGATTCCCAAATGAAAAGGAGAGTATAATAAAAACATAAAAAATGAATCTACATATTATTGAAGTATTTTACATCTAATTGGATCAAGGGTCAATCGCTACACCACAATGATATATCCACTTGTCTAACTAAATTTAAGTAGTAGAAGAAAGAAGTATTTTATATTACCTTTTGTTCCCAATTTGATATACGAATCACATAAGCAACTATCACATAAATTGATAATCTTTTTAGACTGTAACAACCCGCGTAATTTTTGGGGTATTTTCAAAATATGGAGGAAAATAAAGTTTTTGATAAAATTATTTTTATTGCTCAAATATGTTAAGTATTATTTTTAAAGGCGAGAATTTCAAACGGTTTCGAAATCGGAGTTAAAATGGATTTTTAAATGATTTTTTAAATATTTTAACTCTTATAATTCCCAGAAAACTTAATCACCAAGTAATTTTAAAAAGAGTCTTTTGGGTTTCCAACTCTTCATTTCTTTGCCTTATAAAATAAGGTCGTGGGTGACCCTTTTTAACACAACTTTTTGGCAGCAAACTTATTTTAAATTCCTCTCTTTTATTCTCAAACTAGCCCTTTAATTTATGCTTCCAACCCTTAGGTTTTTGAGGTGTTCTTGGGGCTGTTTTGGTGTTGAGCTTGGAGGAACTTTTGATCATGTTTCCGGGCAGATTTGTGGTGGTTCTTTCTGCCTTTCTGGGCAGATTTGTGTTGGTGCTTTTGGAGGTTTAAGGTAATGGGGTTTTACACAATATGCTCCCTTCAATCTCGCGAGTATTGAATTCGTTGAATTCTTGTTGTTGAACTCATAAATTTGAATTGTTAAATTCATTGGAAATCTGAAAAATAATTTGTTGAAATTATTTTGATTGATGTGGAATATTATTCATGTTGTTGTATAGCATGTTGTCATGAAGATTTTAATATGGCACGGAGGTTGGGGCACCCGCCAATATTGCCTAAGTTCTCCGACTACTTGATAAAGTTTGCACGGACGGAGGGTGAGGCTTGGTGTTCCCGGTTAATGTGTTATAGAGAAATTATAGTGAGATAATTGCTCTTGTGATTTATACTTGATTTGAGAAATCGTATTCGTATTGTTACGCTTATTCTTCGCTAACGTATTTTTGTTGAGCATATTCCTGTCGTATTGTGTACTTCCCCATCTTTTTTCTTAGTTGGCAGGTGAGCACGGAGATGAGTTCTTTGGACCAATTGGGATTGATTTGTAGCGAAGATATTTGGGAAGGATTTTAATACAAGGATGAGAAGACTTGTATTATTTATTTTTGAAGTATAGAGTTGGTGATTATTTAGTTGTGGTATTTTATTTTTGAGAGACTTGTTGTATTTTTCCTTTTGAAGAGATTGGGTTTTGTAGTTCTCTTTTGTTTTGGGAAATAGATGCTCTATACTTGTGTTTTATGGAAATTGGTTTAGTATTTATCGAAATTTGTAGTTTCGCTCCGTTCGCTCTCCCCGGGCGGGCGGGGTGTTACAAATGGTATCAGAGCTTAGGCTTTAGACAACCCTCGGGGCTTGGGTTTTGGGTCTGTTGCGTTTTGTCGCGCATGTTTTGGAGATAGATTATTTTAGATAATCGTTCCGTGGTAGGCATCTAGATTAGATGTGAGGAATTTTATTTTTGGAGATGAAATTATTTTTGGAGATGTGGCCTGATTTTTGAGAGTTAGGCATTCGGCGAATTTCGAGGGCGAAATTCCATTGTTAGTGGGGAAGTGTAACAACCCGCGTAATTTTTGGGGTATTTTCAAAATATGGAGGAAAATAAAGTTTTTGATAAAATTATTTTTATTGCTCAAATATGTTAAGTATTATTTTTAAAGGCGAGAATTTCAAACGGTTTCGAAATCGGAGTTAAAATGGATTTTTAAATGATTTTTTAAATATTTTAACTCTTATAATTCCCAGAAAACTTAATCACCAAGTAATTTTAAAAAGAGTCTTTTGGGTTTCCAACTCTTCATTTCTTTGCCTTATAAAATAAGGTCGTGGGTGACCCTTTTTAACACAACTTTTTGGCAGCAAACTTATTTTAAATTCCTCTCTTTTATTCTCAAACTAGCCCTTTAATTTATGCTTCCAACCCTTAGGTTTTTGAGGTGTTCTTGGGGCTGTTTTGGTGTTGAGCTTGGAGGAACTTTTGATCATGTTTCCGGGCAGATTTGTGGTGGTTCTTTCTGCCTTTCTGGGCAGATTTGTGTTGGTGCTTTTGGAGGTTTAAGGTAATGGGGTTTTACACAATATGCTCCCTTCAATCTCGCGAGTATTGAATTCGTTGAATTCTTGTTGTTGAACTCATAAATTTGAATTGTTAAATTCATTGGAAATCTGAAAAATAATTTGTTGAAATTATTTTGATTGATGTGGAATATTATTCATGTTGTTGTATAGCATGTTGTCATGAAGATTTTAATATGGCACGGAGGTTGGGGCACCCGCCAATATTGCCTAAGTTCTCCGACTACTTGATAAAGTT
This sequence comes from Sambucus nigra, assembly GCA_949130495.1. Lineage (NCBI taxonomy): Eukaryota > Viridiplantae > Streptophyta > Magnoliopsida > Dipsacales > Adoxaceae > Sambucus > Sambucus nigra. The sequence continues at coordinate 526,671,760 of OX422220.1, forward strand.
TGCACGGACGGAGGGTGAGGCTTGGTGTTCCCGGTTAATGTGTTATAGAGAAATTATAGTGAGATAATTGCTCTTGTGATTTATACTTGATTTGAGAAATCGTATTCGTATTGTTACGCTTATTCTTCGCTAACGTATTTTTGTTGAGCATATTCCTGTCGTATTGTGTACTTCCCCATCTTTTTTCTTAGTTGGCAGGTGAGCACGGAGATGAGTTCTTTGGACCAATTGGGATTGATTTGTAGCGAAGATATTTGGGAAGGATTTTAATACAAGGATGAGAAGACTTGTATTATTTATTTTTGAAGTATAGAGTTGGTGATTATTTAGTTGTGGTATTTTATTTTTGAGAGACTTGTTGTATTTTTCCTTTTGAAGAGATTGGGTTTTGTAGTTCTCTTTTGTTTTGGGAAATAGATGCTCTATACTTGTGTTTTATGGAAATTGGTTTAGTATTTATCGAAATTTGTAGTTTCGCTCCGTTCGCTCTCCCCGGGCGGGCGGGGTGTTACAAATGGTATCAGAGCTTAGGCTTTAGACAACCCTCGGGGCTTGGGTTTTGGGTCTGTTGCGTTTTGTCGCGCATGTTTTGGAGATAGATTATTTTAGATAATCGTTCCGTGGTAGGCATCTAGATTAGATGTGAGGAATTTTATTTTTGGAGATGAAATTATTTTTGGAGATGTGGCCTGATTTTTGAGAGTTAGGCATTCGGCGAATTTCGAGGGCGAAATTCCATTGTTAGTGGGGAAGTGTAACAACCCGCGTAATTTTTGGGGTATTTTCAAAATATGGAGGAAAATAAAGTTTTTGATAAAATTATTTTTATTGCTCAAATATGTTAAGTATTATTTTTAAAGGCGAGAATTTCAAACGGTTTCGAAATCGGAGTTAAAATGGATTTTTAAATGATTTTTTAAATATTTTAACTCTTATAATTCCCAGAAAACTTAATCACCAAGTAATTTTAAAAAGAGTCTTTTGGGTTTCCAACTCTTCATTTCTTTGCCTTATAAAATAAGGTCGTGGGTGACCCTTTTTAACACAACTTTTTGGCAGCAAACTTATTTTAAATTCCTCTCTTTTATTCTCAAACTAGCCCTTTAATTTATGCTTCCAACCCTTAGGTTTTTGAGGTGTTCTTGGGGCTGTTTTGGTGTTGAGCTTGGAGGAACTTTTGATCATGTTTCCGGGCAGATTTGTGGTGGTTCTTTCTGCCTTTCTGGGCAGATTTGTGTTGGTGCTTTTGGAGGTTTAAGGTAATGGGGTTTTACACAATATGCTCCCTTCAATCTCGCGAGTATTGAATTCGTTGAATTCTTGTTGTTGAACTCATAAATTTGAATTGTTAAATTCATTGGAAATCTGAAAAATAATTTGTTGAAATTATTTTGATTGATGTGGAATATTATTCATGTTGTTGTATAGCATGTTGTCATGAAGATTTTAATATGGCACGGAGGTTGGGGCACCCGCCAATATTGCCTAAGTTCTCCGACTACTTGATAAAGTTTGCACGGACGGAGGGTGAGGCTTGGTGTTCCCGGTTAATGTGTTATAGAGAAATTATAGTGAGATAATTGCTCTTGTGATTTATACTTGATTTGAGAAATCGTATTCGTATTGTTACGCTTATTCTTCGCTAACGTATTTTTGTTGAGCATATTCCTGTCGTATTGTGTACTTCCCCATCTTTTTTCTTAGTTGGCAGGTGAGCACGGAGATGAGTTCTTTGGACCAATTGGGATTGATTTGTAGCGAAGATATTTGGGAAGGATTTTAATACAAGGATGAGAAGACTTGTATTATTTATTTTTGAAGTATAGAGTTGGTGATTATTTAGTTGTGGTATTTTATTTTTGAGAGACTTGTTGTATTTTTCCTTTTGAAGAGATTGGGTTTTGTAGTTCTCTTTTGTTTTGGGAAATAGATGCTCTATACTTGTGTTTTATGGAAATTGGTTTAGTATTTATCGAAATTTGTAGTTTCGCTCCGTTCGCTCTCCCCGAGCGGGCGGGGTGTTACATAGACCACCACTATAACTTCTAAAAACAATATGTGTATCCATATTTATATATATAGATATATGTGGAGCACTCACAACTGTATCGTGGAGGTCAAGGTCATGAGTCATTGACAACGCCTCCCTCGTTAATTCAAATAATAATAGAGTTATGCGAAACACACGGAACCCCTAAACGTTTGATATATCTAATTGAATTCAGATCATAACCAGACATTGAGGCACACTTAGGTTATTATGGGAAACTAGAAACCACTTGTATTAAATTTTCTATAAGGAAAATTTTGAGTAGTTGTCTCACCAAAACAATATTTCCCACTAAATAAAAAATGTTTTATACAACCATTTGACCATGTTTTCTGAATCAATCACATACACATATATTTCTAAAATCTTCTGTGACTACTAATACAATGAAAATCATATTCAAGATTACATCTCATGGTCCAATATGTAGGAAATGAATATTTAACTGTAGAATTCAACATCAACATCAACATCAACATCAACGTACCTTAAAATGACATCAGAGATCCGAGTCTCCGTATTTCCACCTGAAATAGACCCAATAGTATCAACACAAAATGTAGTTTTTAATTATATATAAATAAGCCACAAATCAGAATACACGTTACTATTTGAAATGGCAGAACTTACACTTGGTGGCAATATCGGGTTCCTTTGAATATTTCACCTGAAATTTCATCAGCATAACACAATAATAAAATATTGGACATTTTATATACATATAATTAATGTGAGAAGTCGGATTTTCGACTTACCATGGTTGCCACTGGTTTGGAGGTTTCAGATTCTCAGCCAAATATGAAATGAGGTTATATGAAATGAATCCCTAGTTGTAGTAGTAGTAGTATTGATTAGGGTTTATTTATTGAGTTTAGACATTGGACGGAGGTTCTTCAGAAAGGCTCTAATATTTATGTCAAATAGGAGAATACTTGCCTTCGTGTATGAAGGGATAGAGAATACATGAGGTGTGTTGTGGTTGCTTCGATTGTGGTGCGTTTGACTGTTTCAGTACAGCGGGTTGAACCCCAAAAACAAAAAACTCAAATGATTATTTTTTTAAATAGTTTGACCTCAAAGTTGAAAAATAAATAACCTTGAGAATCTATAAACATGGGAGATATTTTTACCTTCTAATGCCAAAGGATTTGATGATTGGACGAGACCTTTTCTTACCATTCTTAGACAATTGTAACACCCCGTATTTTTAAAGCATTTTAAATTACACGTGTGCACATAATTTTGATTTAACCGAGAAATAAATTGTCTTAGATAAATATTAATTAGGGAATAAAATGATTAATAGTTATGTATATTTATATTTACTTGTGTGATAAGTAAATGATAACGTATTAAGTTTTGTACGTCGTAAGTGAGTTAAGGCGACGAGTTTATCGGTATTTCATTCGGGACACGCTAGTAGAGTCATGTTGAGAATGAGGTGAAATTTTATGTTACACGACTCGGATGGTAGTTTTGAGTGCATCGATGGTCCGGAATGGGTCGAAATTGTCCAGAATAGGTACCCGAGAGTTATAGTTGGGTTCCAAGGGATTTTTAGACTAAGTGGGAACCGTAGAATGGTATGCGAGTCATTTTACTTAAAGGGGCTGACCCTGTATTGGGATTTGAGTGTTTTAGGCTAATAAATAAGCGAGGTAGATAGAAGGGGGCTTCTATATATCAACCCAAGGAGGCTAGGGTTTGAGAGAAATTGAGAAAAATGAAGAGAAAGGGAGAAAAGAAGATGAAAGGAGGATCCAGGGAGAAGAGCCATCATTTTTGGATTAAAAATCATCATTGATAGAGAAGGTCCATAAGAGAAATCTCAGGATCCATCACTTTAAAGGAAATTATTTACTTGCTTTAATATCCATGGGTAGTTTCAATCGTTCATGTAATTTGGTGTAGAAGAACATAAATTTCGGGTTGGGAAAACTATATAAATTCAGGTTTTGAATCAAGAGATTGTTAAGAGATGAATCTAAGGATAAGTACACGTTGAATCTGATTTTAATTGAATAAGAAAGATAGGTTCTTGCATAATTTAAGAAGAAAATATCAAATCTTAAAACTAGGGTTCAGTATTACATGATTTACTAGTTTTTATCCCCGCGCGATGCGTGGGCATTTTATAGTCCTTTATATATAATGCATTACAAATAAAAAAAAAAGAACATATGTATTCAAACTTTAAACTATCAATTCTTAATGTAGTAATAAAACCATGGATAAAGGTACAATTTTAAATCAATCCCACTATGGCAAAACAACAACTTAATCAGGAATGATATCCCATATTCATTCTGTGATATAATTCATATGCAACTTCAACTTGGGAGGCTCACGAAACTGAGCCATCGTTGGCAGTTTAACAAAACATGAGGCAATAATTGGGTGGCAGGGCCCATATATTAGTAAATGCTTATGAAGTTGTCACGACTTGTTTTCCAATGATTTCATCAAGTGTCATGTAGTTTCCTTGTCCTTCCTTTTTTCCCCCGATAAAAGTATATCTTTATAAAATGCTCTTTTCATAAGCATGGAGTGTCAACCGAAAACTTGAAAGAGATATGGCAGACATTGGTAGCGCCATCTTCTTTGGCGGCGACCTACCTCATTATTTCATTACATTGGGTTATCTTCATGTGCCATTGTATTTCAACTTTAACACAATGCTTGAATTATCTGGAAAAAAACCAAAGAACAAATCTACAAATATACATTACCGTGTAATCAAATTTTTACCACTTTGTAATACCCCGTACTTTTATTGATTTTTATTTATTGGATTAATTAATTAAATGAGAATTAATTGGTTATTAATCCGGAATTAAATACTAGCGAGATGTGAGTTGGTATTTGAGCATGTTGATAAAATTTAATATTACTGAGTAGATATGGTAATATATGAGCTTTGAAAGTATTAAAATTGTCGAGAGTTATATATACGGCAATTTGAGAAATTTAATTGGAACGCGCGTGACAATCGCGTCAGGAACGAATTAATGAGATTAAAAAGTAAATTATTTTTCTATCGACCAAATAGTCATTTTGAGTGCGTCAACATGTCCGGAAGGGTCAAGATAGTCAGAAAACACTAGCCGGGGGTTTAGTTTGGGTCCCGGGGCATTTTTAGGCCAAACCGGCAACCAAAAAGGGTAGTTTGGTGATTTTAAAAATAAGGGAAATAAAACCCACGAATTTAAGAGTTTAAATTTATTATATTAATGAGCCCCACTAAACCCATTACCAGCATAATCAAATTAGTGGGCTACGGGAGAACAAGGGGAGTTAAAAGAGAGGTTAGAACTTCCAAAATCAAACCATCATCCACCATTACCTTTGAGAGAAGAGATTCTGTAGAGAGAAGAAGAGAGAATCAACCATCATCCTCCAACAACAATCTGAAGAACGAATTTAAGGCAAGTGATTTAATGTTTTTAATTTCATTGAATGTCTCCTCCATGTTTAGTGTAGAGAACTTTAATACCTAGAAAGTTTTGATGAAAACCAATGGAATTATTGTGAAACCTATGATTTTGAGATAGGAATTGCATGTAGAATGTTTATGGACGAATTCAATACATAAAACATAACTTTTGATGATTTGAAAACGGATTTATACGGAGTTATAATATGAAATAAAATTCTGGGTTCATGTTCATAGAGTTTGGGGCAAGAATTGGGGATTTATAATTATTGCATGTTGATTGGTGAGATTTGACCCCTAACATATGTTAAGGAGTGAACTAGGGTGCCTTAGAATGGTTTTAAATCATTAAAACATAATTGGGATGATCTTAGGAGGGATTTAGAGAAGTGAAATTTGAAGAAAAACGAATTGGGAAAATTCTGGGCAGGTTCTGCCATCTCGTTAGAAGACCAACCTAGGTCGTTCGAACGAGTTTCTCAACGAGATTCCAGTGCCACTTCTAACGAGTTCAAAATTTGTCAGAAGCCTTTCGTTCGAATGACCTTGTTCGAACGAGCTTCTAACGAGGTTCCAGTGCCTTTCTAACGAGATCAAAGTTTGTCCGAAGTCTTTCGTTCGAACGACCTCGTTCGAACGAGAATTCAGTGACTTCTAACGAGTTCACAGAATAATCTTTTTGAGCCGATTTTTGGTTTAGAGTGTTCCGTAGGCTTATATAATTCAGTATTATTCTCCCCTTATGATTAGTGAATATAGTGGTGAGATGGAAGTACGTTGAGGACTAAAACTTAGAAGATTATAATAAACCGGATGACTTTTTATGGGTTAGATTATAAGTAATGACATTTCGACGTGAGAAGAATTGATAACTTATAATGGTTAATATTCGGAAACTGTTAAGCGTATAACATTTAATGACGGTATATACATGTGAAATATACCTCTATTAATACTAAGATATCTAAGATGTGTGAATGCTTAGTATATGACTTATGTGTAAAACATACCTACCATACTTGTTATCACGGGGGTCGACGTTCATATTGGGCCATCTAATCTTTGTGTGCCTACGGGGGGATTTAGATTGGTACCTTAAGAACATAATACTAGAATGGCTTATTTGTGAGTTAATAAGTCAGCTGACTATGGGAGCGTAGGTATGTGGGTGACCCATGGATATGTTGAATTATGTTCGCCTCCATTGTGTGTGATTGTTACTTATTGATACGATTCCTGAGAGATTCGGAATGCGTAGTCCTTATGTACGTGATGTACCGGGATGAGATAGCAGAGTATGTTCACCTTAGCTCAGACTAGGGGTGCCCTTATTGTATATTTAGGATGTGACTAATATACTGATATTGTTTTCCATGAAATAATTAGTAGCATAAAGATGTGCGTTCTTTAGACATTTTTAATGAAGATAAAGATGGAAATTCTAAATAATAAATGTATTAGTAGTGCATGAAGACACATACAAAGCACACTTTAATGTCTTGAATAAACCCTTAAATTATAAAGTGAAGTCAGGTTATGATTTTAGACTAGTTAGTATGAGTATAACTAGAATGGGTTACGGATACGTTAGGAGTGCACAGATAGTCGAGAGGTGAGTATCTCATGTGAGAGCACGTCCTAACATGTATTTTATATTCACTGTTTAAAGATATTAAACACTTGCAATATTTTAAACTGCTTTCACAATCGGGCTCTAACCCGTTTGCTTTCAAATATATTTTTGTAAAAACCTTTTAGGTGCCCAGCCACAGGGACGCCAAGCATAGGAGTTCCATTCCAAGTAACGTGATGTAGCTGCTGTGGAAATTACAGGACCTTGACAGTAGACGCCTCAATACTCTACTTGACTCTATCTTCCTTATTTCATCTATTGGGCATGTCGCCCCTTCATTTAGAGACAGTTGGATGTATTCAGTTTTAATTCCAGTTTGAACTATTAAATTTCCATTCAGACTTGTATTGGGTTGTATTCAGTATTTGATTTATTCAGGGGAGTGTTACTCCAAATACCATTTATTTCAGTTATTTACATTGTGACTATTGTGCGATTGTGATGTCTTTAATTAATAAAATTAATTGGTTGTATGCTAACTTGTTTTAAATAAAATTGACAACTCACTTTTTAAATATTAGGTGGCTAGTAATTGTTTTAAAAATGGTTTCGACAGTGATGCTATGAACTGAACCAACTTGACATTTTGTATTAATTTTAATAAAGGAGTAGCTACCCGGTATTTAATTAGACGGGGTGTCACAGGTGGTATCAGAGCCAGGTTTTAGTGTCTTTAGGATCTGTACGGCTTGTTATGTTTCCGCATTGCGTCCTTTGATATAGAGCCCTATATTTTAGGATTGTTGTACTCTTTTGTGTATCATACGCTCTTCAGCTATATTGAGATAATAATTGTGAACTTATAAGAATTCTCTCTCATTTCAGATGCCTCCACGACGTGCATAACGTATTCCCAGGAATGCTGAGCCCGAGCAACAACCTGCACCTGTTCAGGGTACTATGAACGCTGCAGAGGTTGCTGCCATTGTGGCCCAATCGGTGAATGCCGCACTAGCAGTTGTATAGCTGGCACCGCCGTAGGCACCGGTAGCTGCACCAGTTCAGGCTCATGCATTCCCGTCTACTTGGGAATGTGTTAGGGATGCTTTTCAGAAGGCACACCCTCCGGAGTTTGCAGGTAGCTCTGATGTTGTGGTATCCAGTCAATGGAAGAAAGACATTCAGTGACACTTGAGGATGTACGAGTGCACTGATGTACAGAGGCAGGTACTAGCTACTTTTAAGCTAGTAGGGTCAGCGCTACAGTGGTGGGAGTCTATTACCACCGAGGAGGAGAGAGATGTCATGTCTATTCAGGAGTTCTGGGTGCGGTTCGACCGCAAGTACTTTCCATCTGCCGTTCACACTGAGATGAGGAAGAAGTTAATGAACCTCAAGCAGGAGGGGAGAACTGTAGCTGAATACGAGGCTGAGTTCACTAATCTTCTAAACATTGTTCCCGACGAGATCCCTACAGAAGAGAAGAAGACACAGAAATTTATGGATGGGTTAACTTGGAGGATCCGTCAGCACTTGTTAGGAAATCTCTCATTAGCCACTTACTCTGATGTGGTTAATGCAGCACTGCTTCACTGCCAGGACCACCGCTTCCACATGTCAGAGGGCAAGCGATTAGGAGAGTCCAGTCATCAGGGCAGGATAGGGGGAAATGGTGCCAACGGGGCACAACCATCTCAGGGTCAGCACAGGCAGGGCGATCAGAGTTCCCAGCAGGGGGATTCTAAGAGATTTCGATCTGGGAGTTTCAGGAACGGTCAGGGAGGTTTTCGGCATGGCCAGCAGGGTCAGAACGGCCATCAGGGTCAACAGAGCCAGCAAGGCCAGCAGCAGTTCCAGCAGGGCCAGCATGGTCAGGGTAGGAATGGTAACGGTCATCCGGGCCGGGGGCAGCAGGGGCAGCGAGGGGGAAACTTCCCAGGGAAGTGTTTCATTTGTGACAAGATTGGCCACAAACGCCAGGATTGTCCTGATAGGGGCAGGGCCCACAGCAGCAGCAGCAGGGTGCTCGACACGAGCCACAAAGGCCTATGTTTCCCGCCGCCCTCCCAGCACCACAGCAGATGGCAGCTTTATCACCCATTCCAGCAGTCCCAGTTCAGCAGGGACAGCTTCAGTATGGGAGAGTGTATCAGCTCCAGCAGGCCGCAGTCCCAAATGATCCACCCGCTATTGAGGGTATGTTTTCTATTCAGGGGACTTTGGGGCGTATTTTATTTGATACAGGGGCCACACATTGTTTCATTGCCTTGAGTTTTGCACGCACTATTGGGTTGTTAGACACCGCAGAGAGCACGGTTACTTGCGTAGATTCACCGTTGAGTAGAGGTTCTGTGATATCTCATATATGTAGAGGTGTGGGTATAGAGATCGGGAGATTTACACTACCTGCTGATATGTTAGTATTAGATATGACTGAGTACGATGCGATCGTTGGTATGGATTGGCTAGTTGAGTACCGAGCCATGATTGACTGTTTCAGCAGGAGTATTATTTTCGCCATTCCCGGGCAGGAGATGTTCCTTGTGGCGATGCCTCATCCTGAGGGAGGATCGTCCACTCATTTGTATTATATAGAGGAGGAGACCTCTAAGGAGGTGGTATTACCACTTGATTCGATTCCCGTTGTTAGGGAGTTCGATGATGTATTTCAGGAGATTCCGGGACTACCTCCTAGCAGGGAGATAGATTTTGTTATTGATTTGACGTCGGGCACTCGGCCAATAGCCCGCGCACCTTACCGTATGGCTCCAGCAGAAATGAGGGAGTTACGGGATCAGATAGAGCAGTTATTGGGGCAGGGGTTTATTCGGAGAAGTACTTCGCCATGGGGTGCCCCAGTGCTGTTTGTAAAGAAGAAGGATGGATCGCTGAGATTGTGTGTAGATTATCGGGAGTTGAATAAAGTCACGATACGGAACAAGTATCTGTTGCCCCGAATCGATGATTTATTTGACCAATTGAGAGGAGCGGCCTTCTTCTCAAAGATTGATTTGCGATCAGGATACCATCAGTTGCGTATCAGGAAGCAGGACCTCTCGAAGACTGCTTTCTTGACAAGATATGGTTCCTATGAGTTTCGGGTTATGCCTTTCGGCCTAACCAACGCCCCAGCCGTGTTTATGGACTTGATGAATAGGGTGTTCAGAGAGTTCCTAGACCAATTCGTCATCGTCTTCATTGATGACATTCTGGTTTACTCCCAGATAGAGGAGGAACATGCCGAACACTTAAGACAGGTTTTGCAGATGTTGCGTCAGAACGAGCTATATGCAAAATATGAAAAGTGTGGGTTTTGGCTGAAGGAGGTACAGTTCTTGGGGCATATCATTTCAGACCGGGGAATATCTGTTGATCCAGGGAAAGTATTGGCGGTGAGGGAGTGGGGACAGCCCATGACACCGACCGAGATACGTAGTTTCTTGGGCTTAGCAGGCTACTACAGGAGATTTATTCAGGGTTTCTCTAAGATTGTGGGTCCTTTGACACATCTGACTCGTAAAGGTGTGCCATTCATCTGGAGCGATGCCTGTCAGTTGGCATTCGACGAGTTGAAGGACAAGTTAACTTCAGCACCAGTGTTAGCATTTCCCAGACCGGGAGTAGAGTATTTAGTCTACACCGATGCGTCCTTACAAGGACTTGGAGGTGTGCTACAATAGGAAAGTCAGGCTATAGCGTATGCTTCCCGTAAGCTTAAGCCTCACGAGAAGAACTACCCCACCCATGACTTGGAGTTAGCGGCAGTCGTGTTTGCTCTTCGGATTTGGAGACACTATCTCCTGAGGGAGAAATTTCATCTGTTCACGGATCACAAGTCTCTACAGTACCTCTTCACGCAGAAGGAACTGAATATGCGTCAACGTAGGTGGCTTGAATTCGTGAAGGATTATCAGTTTGATATCCAATATCACCCAGGGAAGGCTAACGCGGTAGCAGACGCGTTGAGCCGTAGGCCAGCAGGTGAGGTGGCTGGAGTGTGGAGAGCAAAGTTGAAAGAGTTGGGACACCAGGATGCGGTGGCTCGATCTTTCATGTCGGTTATGACCGTTATGCCCCAGATAGTCACGAGAGTGATACAGGCTCAGGCCAACGACTCTTTCTGTCAGGAACAGATAGTTCAGTTGCTAATAGAGGGAGCTGAGTCCTATTCCGTTAGTTCAGACGGGGGCTAGCGTTTCAATGGGAGACTGGTCGTCCCTGAAGGGGAAGACTTGCGACACGAGGTAATGTCAGAGTCGCACGGTTCGCGGTTTGCAGTACATCCTGGTGGGGATAAGATGTACCAGGATATGAGGAGACAGTACTGGTGGAGTGGGATGAAGAGAGATATTGCAGAGTTTGTTTCTAAGTGCGCCACTTGTCAGCTAGTAAAGGTGGACCATCAGAAACCGGCAGGACTGCTTCAGCCGTTAGAGATTCCTATGTGGCAATGGGAGAGCATTTCCATGGACTTCATCACGGGGTTACCTACTTCACAGAGGGGTCATGACTCCATATGGGTAATCGTTGATAGGTTGACGAAGGTTCCTCATTTTCTGCCAGCCCGGACAGACTACACTACGGGCCAGTATGCGCAGATTTTCATAGCGAAGATAGTGAGACTCCACGGGGTACCTCTCAATATTGTATCTGACCGAGACAAGATATTTTTTTCGCGATTTTGGGAGAGTTTCCAGGAAGCCATGGGTACGGAGTTGCGGCTGAGTACATCATAACACCCGCAGACTGACAGGCAAACAGAACGGACAAACCAAATGCTGGAAGATATGTTACGCATGTGCATCCTAGACTTTGGGGGTGGTTGGGAGCAGTACCTTCCACTGGTGGAGTTTGCCTATAATAACTCCTACCAGTTCACCATTGGCATGGCTCCATTTAAGGCACTGTACGGTAGACCTTGTCGTTCCCCAGCATGTTGGCTAGAAGTGGGGGATAACAATCTTCTTGGGCCGGAGGTGATTCAGGATACTTCGGCGAGGATAGAAATGATACGAAGCCATATTCGGGTAGCTCAGGACAGACAGAAGAGTTATGCCGATGCCAAGAGGTTCTTCAGAGAGTTCAAGGTGGGGGACCAGGTGTTACTCAGAGTATCTCCGATGAAGGGGATTATGCGTTTTGGGAAGAAAGGGAAACTGGCACCTAGATATGTGGGGCCATTTCCTATCATCGAGCGGGTTGGACCAGTAGCTTATAGACTGGGATTACCAGAGCACTTGCATAGGATTCATGATGTGTTTCATATTTCCTCGCTAAGGAATTATCTTAGGGATGATTTGGCCCATACTCACATTGCGTTGGAGGACATTGATCTTCAGTCCGATAGTTCCTACGAGGAAGGACCGATTGCTATTCTGGATCGCAGCGAGAGGAAACTAAGGTCGAAGATAGTACCGTTAGTACGCGTTCAGTGGCGGCATCATAATGTCGACGAGTCCACATGGGAGCGCGAGGATGAGATGCGAGACCGTTATCCGGAGTTATTTGTGCCAGGTATACTTTAAGTTCCAAATTTCGGGACAAAATTCTGTTATTAGGGGGGAGTATGTAATACCCCGTACTTTTATTGATTTTTATTTATTGAATTAATTAATTAAATGAGAATTAATTGGTAATTAATCCGGAATTAAATACTAGCGAGATGTGAGTTGGTATTTGAGCATGTTGATAAAATTTAATATTACTGAGTAGATATGGTAATATATGAGCTTTGAAAGTATTAAAATTATCGAGAGTTATATATACGGCAATTTGGGAAATTTAATTGGGACGCGCGTGACAATCGCGTCAGGAACGAATTAATGAAATTAAAAAGTAAATTATTTTTCTATCGACCAAATAGTCATTTTGAGTGCGCCAACGTGTCCAGAAGGGTCAAGATAGCAGAAAACACTAGCCGGGGGTTTAGTTTGGGTCCCGGGGCATTTTTAGGCCAAACCGGCAACCCAAAAGGGTAGTTTGGTAATTTTAAAAATAAGGGAAATAAAACCCACGAATTTAAGAGTTTAAATTTATTATATTAATGATCCCCACTAAACCCATTACCAGCATAATTAAATTAGTGGGCTACGGGAGAATAAGGGAAGTTAAAAAAGAGGTTAGAACTTCCAAAATCAAACCATCATCCACCATTACCTTTGAGAGAAGAGATTCTGTAGAGAGAAGAAGATAGAATCAACCATCATCCTCCAACAACAATCTGAAGAGCGAATTTAAGGCAAGTGATTTAATGTTTTTAATTTCATTGAATATCTCCTCCATGTTTAGTGTAGAGAACTTTAATACCTAGAAAGTTTTGATGAAAACCAATGGAATTATTGTGAAACTTATGATTTTGAGATAGGAATTGCATGTAGAATGTTTATGGACGAATTAAATACATAAAACATAACTTTTGATGATTTGAAAATGGATTTATAAGGAGTTATAATATGAAATAAAATTTTGGGTTCATGTTCATAGAGTTTGGGGCAAGAATTGGGGATTTATAATTATTGCATGTTGATTGGTGAGATTTGACCCCTAACATATGTTAAGGAGTGAACTAGGGTGCCCTAGAATGGTTTAAAATCATTAAAACATAATTGGTATGATCTTAGGAGGGATTTAGAGAAGTGAAATTTGAAGAAAAACGAATTGGGGAAAATTCTGGGCAGGTTCTGCCATCTCGTTAGAAGACTAACCCAGGTTGTTCGAACGACCTCGTTCGAACGAGTTTCTAACGAGATTCCAGTGCCACTTCTAACGAGTTCAAAGTTCGGCAGAATCCTTTCGTTCGAACGACCTTGTTCGAACGAGCTTCTAACGAGGTTCCAGTGTCTTTCTAACGAGATCAAAGTTCGTCCGAAGTCTTTCGTTCGAATGACCTCATTCGAATGACCTCGTTCGAACGAGAATTAAGTGACTTCTAACGAGTTCACAGAATGATCTTTTTAAGCCGATTTTTGGTTTAGAGTGTTCCGTAGGCTTATATAATTCAGTATTATTATCCCCTTATGATTAGTGAATATAGTGGTGAGATGGAAGTACGTTGAGGACTAAAACTTAGAAGATTATAATAAACCGGATGACTTTTTATGGGTTAGATTATAAGTAATGACATTTCGACGTGAGAAGAATTGATAACTTATAATGGTTAATATTAGGAAATTGTTAAGCGTATAACATTTAATGACGGTATAGACATGTGAAATATACCTCTATTAATACTAAGATATCTAAGATGTGTGAATGCTTAGTATATGACTTATGTCTATAACATACCTACCATACTTGCTATCACGGGGGTCGACGTTCGTATTGGGCCATCTAATCTTTGTGTGCCTACGGGGGGATTTAGATTGGTACCTTAAGTACATAATACTAGAATGGCTTATTTGTGAGTTAATAAGTCAGCTGACTATGGGAGCGTAGGTATGTGCGTGACCCATTGATATGTTGAATTATGTTCGCCTCCATTGTGTGTGATTGTTACTTATTGATACGATTCCTGAGAGATTCGGAATGCGTAGTCCTTATGTACGTGATGTACCGGGATGAGATAGCAGAGTATGTGCACCGCAGCTCAGACTAGGGGTGCCCTTATTGTATATTTAGGATGTGACTAATATACTGATATTGTTTTCCGTGAAATAATTAGTAGCATAAAGATGTGCGTTCTTTAGACATTTTTAATGAAGATAAAGATGGAAATTCTAAATAATAAATGTATTAGTAGTGCATGAAGACACATACAAAGTACACTTTAATGTCTTGAATAAACCCTTAAATTATAAAGTGAAGTCAGGTTATGATTTTAGACTAGTTAGTATGAGTATAACTAGAATGGGTTACGGATACGTTAGGAGTGCACATATAGTCGAGAGGTGAGTATCTCATGTGAGAGCACGTCCTAACATGTATTTCATATTCACTGTTTAAAGATATTAAACACTTGCAATATTTTAAACTGCTTTCACAATCGGGCTCTGACCCGTTTGCTTTCAAATATATTTTTGTAAAAACCTTTTAGGTTCCCATCCACAGGGACGCCAAGCATAGGAGTTCCATTCCAAGTAACGTGCTGTAGCTGTTCTGGAAGTTACAGGACCTTGACAGTAGACGCCTCAATACTCTACTTGACTCTATCTTCCTTATTTCATCTATTGGGCATGTCGCCCCTTCATTTAGAGACAGTTGGATGTATTCAGTTTTAATTCCAGTTTGAACTATTAAATTTCCATTCAGACTTGTATTGGGTTGTATTCAGTATTTGATTTATTCAGGGGAGTGTTACTCCAAATACCATTTATTTCAGTTATTTACATTGTGACTATTGTGCGATTGTGATGTCTTTAATTAATAAAATTAATTGGTTGTATGCTAACTTGTTTTAAATAAAATTGACAACTCACTTTTTAAATATTAGGTGGCTAGTAATTGTTTTAAAAATGGTTTCGACAGTGATGCTATGAACTGAACCAACTTGACATTTTGTATTGATCTTAATAAATGAGTAGCTACCCGGTATTTAATTAGACGGGGTGTCACACACTTGTTCAGAATTTCATCAAGAAGTTGATGTACATCACAAAATTAAAGGAAAGTCTAACAAAATGGAGCCAAAACTTAATTCATAAATGTGAAAGAAAATTAAACTAAATTCATATACAACACAACATAAGACAAAAAGGGAAACTAACATTTAGAATAATATATTTGATAAATAGTAGTACAAAGAAAAGAAAAAGTTATATGAACAACTGATTCATTAGAACCATGTTATAGATTAAAAATATATAAAATTTCTCATCACATGCAATGGAATAAAGTGGATGGCTATCTCACAAAAGGATCCTACAGACCACACCAAAGATATGGGATCTACCTCCAATTGATATATTTCCTTGACGTAGGTCAACTTGTGAAAGAGGGAAAAAATTCAATAGAACAACCAAGTAGACCATCCTATGGAAGTTAGATAAAAGGTTATAGAAGATAAAGAAATAAATAAAAAGGATCAGTGAAGATTCAGTTAAGGATGCCGCTTCAGAGTGTGATTCGTCAGATTTTGGGAATACCTCATTCAAGAATTATTTGAAAATGACTATTTGCAGACGCAAATTAACTCTTTGAAAATGAATTTCGGGGTGATGTTTGATGAGAAAGATAAAATGATAATGAAAAAACTGATTATAGGACTCAAGATTTGACACCAAATAACACCTCAACATAATAAAACAAAAAAAAATTATAATCTACAATCACAATTTTTTACTCTCGCAACATACCTCCATTAGATAGAGAGTTTGGGCAATAGACATGCAAAAAAATACAAACTATTAGATTAGAAAATATTGAAAAAGTAATAAGAAAACAATTATTTTTTGGGGGGTTTGAATCTGTTAAAAAAAATTTGTTCAATCCCAAGATGAAATCTATATAGCAGAATTATGAGTGGGAGAAAGGAGATGAATGAAAAGAGCATAGAATAAGTTTGCAGCTTATTTGCTTTTGTGTGGGAAAATCCTCCTCTTCATATTTGGAGAGTAAGTGGGAGGGGTATGGGCTATTGAAGGGGTTCTGTAAAAATGATTAGGTTAAATGAATGAAGACAAATGAGCGTGTAATGTATGGTAGGAAACTGAGTGAGGTAGTATTTTATGGAAGAGAAATCCATTTGATGTGCCACGTGGTTACTTAAAAAAAGGAGTATTTAAGTCTTGTATAGCATCTTATAATATATAAAAGATTGGTTTTATTGATGAATATGTTAGAAATTTTGATGTCACTCCAAACACATGCCATTTTATTTGTACTTTGAATTAGACTACGACCCATAGATTTCAAGAACGATATGGATCTTAGCTTTCCAACGAGCTTTGAATCAGGTCGTTTGGACTTCTCTGGAGGGAGTAATAGTCATTTTTGTAAAAGGTGTTCAATTTGTCAAAATATTAGATTTGTGCGGATTTGTGATTTTTAAGAATTCTAATGGGATAAGGACTCTTATATTTTTACCTATTAAAAAGGAGCTCGGGGGAGGACTTTTTCAAACACATATTAAACTATTCCTAAGAGACTTTGTAAGTGTCATAGACTAACCGGGGATGGATTCAGTGTAAGAAAAGATGTGACTAATCGAGTAAATGATCACGGGTGGAAAGTAGGACATCAGATTAGGATTTCGGGATGGCTAGGCTAGTGCTTGGTTAGATTAGCATGTTGGTCAGAACCATATAATCATTTAGTTCAACAATAAGTAAGTGAATACTTAGCTGAGATCGGAAATTCGGTTAAGACTTTGGGATTTAGTAGGCTAGTGCTACAAGAGAATACGCACTTTATATATATACGTATCGAGTGTGACCATTATATATGTTTATGTGTGAATGACTTTCTGTGAACATACCTACTCTAATATGCTATCGTTGGAAGTTGCGCGTAATGGGCGGTCCAACCTGTCATTGACCAGCGGGTGTTGGATTGTTCCCCAAGTCATAGTACTATTGCACGACCACTATCCGTTTGTGAGGATAGCTGAGTTTCAAGTTCGGTTGGGGTAATGTGGTATGGTTATGACCCATGGATTTACGATTTTGGGTTCAATGGTGAGATTCTGACCCGGTGGCCCAAAAATGGTATGGGACATACCTTGTGCCGATAGCATTATAGGGAATGCATCCGGGAGGTCTAGCTTAGGGATGCTATGTATATACGTATAAAGAGTGATATATGTATATGTTCTTAGTTGTTTGTGTGAATATCAAGTTATACCTAGTGTATGATTACATTGCCTACGTAGTGATTTAAATGCAATTGAGAAAACCTAACTTATAGCTTGTGTGTTAGCTACGTAATACATTGGTATGAGGTGTCGTACGGACGGTATGGATTGTATAACTCCTTTAGAGATATCAAATTTAGTAACTTTTGGGGCATTGTTTTTTAGTGTCCTGATGATGTGTCTTGGGCCTACGGATCTCGATAATCGACAAAGCTAAGTAATAGTGTATTCGGAGGGTTCCTTATTTGGATTTCACATCCCACGCGTGAAACTTAGTAAGTGTTAGGAGTTGGGAGACGTTTGGCCTCTAGGGCATTGGTTCAGTACGTGAATCGTTGCACATCAGTAAATAACGCTTTGAGCATTAGTACGAGGTATCGTATGGGCGGTAGGAATGGGCTAGATGTTTAACAGATTATAGTATGTTAAGGATTGTGAGACTAGTTAGGCGGGGTAGCGTAACTTGAAGAATAAAATAAATGCATTAGGTGCACACTGTACATGGGTGTGAGGATAATCCCAAGTGAGTGTGACACTAGGTGAACATGGAAAATTCTTTCTGCTTTATTATTATTGTATTTAAATACTTACAAATGTTTTTCAAATGTTTTGGGCTCTAACCCGTGTCAAAAATATTTTCTAAACCATTTAGGTGTTTAGCCATAGGTTCACCAGGGATAGTCAATCCATTCCAGCCAGACGATGTTGCAACAACTGTGGATGCATTCAGTGCTTGATTAAACGCCTCACTCATTTTTATTTAGATAGGTCTTCAGTTCCGTATTTCGTTTGGGGCATGTTGCCCGCAGTTGAACATTTTTATTATTAGTCGTCATTTACATTTTGTCAGTTGAGTATTTGGATTATTGTATTCTGGATACCGAGAGTTTATTATTTTATTTATACGATCAATACTCTTTATGTTGAATTATTGTAGATGTTTATATTTCTATTGTTGAATGGTTTCATGTATGCATGTTCAAAATATTTTAAAATTGACACCATACTTAATAAGTTATTAGTTAATTAATTTTGTTTTCAACAGTGATGCTAAGAAGGAAATCATATATGATTTCCATTTAATTTAACAAGGGCATGATCAATCGGTATTACAATAGTTGGGGTTTTATAACAATCCCAAATAGTAATGAGTACCTAAGAGATTTTGACTATTATCTCTTTATGTTAGCTGAAAAATAAGAAAGAGGTGGTCATGAGGAAATTATGTTCAAACAACACAAAATAATAAAGAGGTTGTCATGAGGAAATTTTGAAAACTTATCTCTTTATGTTAGCTGTAAAATAATACCTATTAATGATTTTTGGCGAAAAAGAAAGAGAGAGAGATTAGAGAAGAATTGAGAATTTAAGAGTAGGAAATGAAAAGCTAAGATGGTGTAGGGAAATTTTGGGGGGACATGAAAATTTGAAATTCAAAATAAAGTATGCGAGTGTGGTGTGCAAATGGAGGGAAATGATCTCACCCCAAAATTATTGAGTGATGTTGCAAAATCTGAACATATATATATATATAACCTAATTAGGGGTTATAATTTTTGACACAACATGTTAACATTACTTGAACACGACCTAAGCTAAAAAAATTACAATTTCAACCAACATACATAATCATCATGCCGCGTTAATATTGAAAATTAATCACCCGAAAAGAACCCAAATATAGTTGATTAAGTACGCATGAAAAACAAATTAAATATCTTATTTTTATTTTTATCATGGTATTGTATGATGCATAGTTAGATGGCCTTTTCAATTAATTTGTCAGTTTAATTAAGACTCCCAATAGATGGTTTCAATCATATAAGTTGTTTAATAAAGTAAAGTATGATGATTAATTCTAAAGAGTTCATCTAAAAATCAAATATAATGATGCATCATGTATCAAAACATGCTCGGGCTGTTATTTTAAGTAAACCCCATGTGAACTCCAAAAATTAATCTGTCAGTGTTTGACATATTACCGAGTCTAATTTTTGGGTATTATTTGAGAGTCTATAGAATTATTCAAGAACAATACTTAAACATGCTAAAAACATGGGATACGTTGGAATGTCGATAGCTAATAAATAAATGAAAAAAAACAAGTCCAAACCCCAATTAAAAAGTACATAACACACATATTGTTCAATACGTCTAATAGAAATAACATCTATCTAAAGTACATTTACCTAAAAATATATTTTGTTTTCCCAACATGAAGTCTAATCCTATAGCCTGTTTGGTTGCGCAAATTATTTGATTATGTAAATTGGTTCATTGTGAATTTGTGAATTGTAAATGAGTGCATTTGAAATGAGTTTAAATCCAATTTTACGCAATGTTTGGTAATCTGAAATTGATGTTAAGGTTCTATGAGCAAAAGAAAAAAAAGAGAAAAAAAATTAAGAGATATGGGGAGGGGGGAGGGAGGGAAAGACAAAGAGGTACATGCACTTTATGTGACTTTTTTATTTCAAATGGATTCATTTCACATTTTTTGTAAAATTATCCAATTTCAAAATTTACACACGAGATAAAATGGGTCAATTGATGAATCATTTCATTAATGAAACCAAACACAAATAATATGTCAATTTGTAAATGGACTAATTTTTAATGAACCAATTTACAATATTGGGACAACAAAATGGGGTCAAAATCTGTTGGAAATTTATATGCAAAGGCAGAAATGAAACTCTTCTATATATAGCAATAATGTCAACTTCAATACAATAGTGTAAACTTCTGAATACAACTCTGTTGAACTTCAAATCAATTCTTAAAACTTCAAGGCGTGAGGTCAATTTCCTAAATATAGTATTTTGCCCCACCAAGATAATTCAGTATAAAAATAGGAATCCGCAAAACTGTACTCAAGATACAATGAAGCAATTGCATTGTCTTCAAATTGTATGTTTGAAGACAACCCTTAAATGTAGCAGCGAAGAATGACAAACAAGTTCCTATTCTATTTCTGTACAAAAAATAGAATAAGAGAATTTTTGTATCTCCTGAAAGTTCTAAGTGAGTAATTGCGGGGTTGGGAAATCTGAAACTGGGTTAATATTAAGTATGTAAAACTTCGGAATAGGCAACCTTTATTTATTGGAAATGAAAGGTTGTGTCTCAAGAGTCATGGCTATTGAATTAACAGTCTTAATTAATTCTAAAACGGTATGACTATTTAATACCAACAGTCATAAGTCATTTTCGAACCAGTGCAACTAAACTGAACCGATTTTTACACAGACCAAAAAGTTACCGTGCCCGAGCTACCGTGATTCGACCTGGATGAATCTCGGTAACCCGCTACTACTGCAGACACGCGACATGCGAAGTACGCCACTAGCACCTCTACAGTCCATTACCCAGGTCCGGGTTCGGGTCAGCGCGCGCATACGGTGCTTAGGAACCGTAGTGGAGCTCTCATAAATAGCCCTCTTAAATGCTTGGTAAAGTAACTCTTCATCTTACATTTGTACTTATTAAGTGTACCCTTCCTTTATCTTTTTCCAATGTGGGACAAATGTTGTCCACATGCTTTATAGCTTAGTGGGTTTTACTTAGCTCTACTCATTTTCCAATGTGAGACTCTCCCTTTTATATTCGCATTGCTTCCCACTTCACTCCACACACTTCGAATGTGGGACAAGCTTTTACTCACTTGTATTAAAAAAATCTCCAACATTACTCCACCATTTTCAAAATAAGTTTTAAAAATATTTGATTGTCTATAAGACTGTATATAAGTATTGGCGTCTCACGACTTGAACCAATACCCTGTGAAGATTCGTCAAGGGTAACGATGAAAGAGTAGTAGATGTGTCTACGAACTATCAATCCATATCGATCAGTCGGATTTGTCTACACGCGAATATTTTAGTCACTGATTATCCATATAAGCCGACACGTGTATTAGGCCTTGTGTTTGTACCTTGATTTCATGCATGCTTTAGAGTCAAGCCCAGTTCTCATAGGAAGCGGCACCACTTCCACACGCGTATAGGTAGACTATCATAGGTGTCCATGTAACTAAAACACCACGAGTCTATTAAGATCAAACTCATCCTTATTCATTATTCAATACATGTACTAAGCACTTATCCTTGGGATGTTTAATTTTGTAGTGCTTACAGTCACGCCGTATGATGTACTTTAATCATTGAACTTGAGACTTGAATACGTCAACTATCAAGTTGAGTTTCCATCAAGAGTGATTATTATTAATAGGTTTTAGTCTGATCCCTAATGATGTCTTAGACACCAGTCCTCTTATAAGACCTTTCGTAAATGGATCAGCTGAGTTTTTACTTGATTTTACATAATCCACTGTGATTACACTATCTGTAATCATTTGTCCGACATAAATATGTCTTAGGCCAATATGTCTAGATTTTCCACTGTACACTTTAATATCTGATCTGGAAAGTGTAGACTCACTATCACAATGTATAGATATTGGAGGCATTGGTTTTGGGCAAACTGGAATTTCGATCAACAAATTCCTTAACCATTCTGCCTAGGGGTGTGCAGAATCCAGACCAAACTGATCAAACCGACCGATCCAATCCAATCCAATCCAATTACAAAACCAACCTTAATTGGATTGGATTGGATTTCGATTTTTTAAAACCGATTTAATTAGATCGGTTTCGGTTCTTATCCAAGAAAACCGATTAAAAAACTGAACCGATCCAATTATAATTAAAGTAGTTAAAAAAATACCCAATACCCAATACCCACCCATTACCCCAATATATATATATATATATATATATATATATATATATATATATATATATATATATATATATATATATATATATATATCCCCTTATTAAAAACCTACCCAATTTCCAAATTTTCCATACGACTGGTTTCCATAAAAGAAACCCTTCCCCCGATTTCGGTTCGACGCCGCCCCTCTCGTCCCCCTTTCACCGCTGCTCTCCGCTTTCCCCATTCCGGTAAGTTTTTTCATCCTTTCACCGCCCCTCTCTCTCTATATACACAAACACACACACAAACTGTCACCGGTTATCTCCTCCCCCTTTCACCGCCCCTATCACCGGTGATCTCCTCCCCCTTTCACCGCCCCTGACACCGCCCTCTCCTCCCCCTTTTCACTTCCCCTGACACCGCCCCTCTCCTCCCCCTTTCACCACCCCTTTCACCGCCCCTGTTAAAACACACACATCTATACCCTCTTAAAACATATCGGGGTTTGAGTTGAAAAAACAAAAAAAGACATTTCCTTCCTCTCTCTCTCTCTCTCTCTCTCTCTCTCTCTCTCTCTCATTACAGTCCTTGTTTGAATTTTTTGAGACTGACTCATTGGGTTTACAGGTTTGGTTGATTAAAGGCTATGACTTTTTTCTATATCTACAAATATTTCTTCTTTTTTAACGCCGCCTTATATCTCTTGGTCGATATTATTTTCTCTCTTTTTTTATATTTCTTACGTATATAAATTTTTCTGGGAGAGTCCTGATCGACTCCAGTCATGAACAGGAATGCTGTTAATAGGGGTATGCTTCTCCTGGTTTTTTAAGATGAAAATTGTTTGGGGGCTTCCATATTTTTAAGAGTAAAAAGTTAATGTTTAAGTTTGGGATTTTTAACAGTTGTAGGGATTAAAATTATAGTGTTTAATTATTTTGGCTCAATCATCAGGTTTCTCACACACTGTTGTGCATTAAAGAGTAATCACGGCTCAATCTTCAGGCGCATCTCAACAACCTAGTTCACTACCGAATCAACAAGAAGCAACTATTAAAGGTAAAAGAAAACCAACTCGGCCTCCCTCAATCGCGTGGGATCATTTTACAAAATCACTCGATGGATTCCATGCAACTTGTAATCAGGTAATATTTTAATTTTATAAAGTTTCTATTTTGCCATTATTATTCAGTTACTAATGCCAATTTTTTGTTTGAATGCTCTATAGGAGTAGAGGCAACCTACTGATATTTGGGTACAAGCTTGGATCTTGGAAGTTTTGGGAAGATTATGTGAAGGCTTTTTAAGGCAGATTTTGGGAGTAGAGGCAACCTACTGATATTTGGTCTTAGGCAGGTTTTGATTGGATTATGTGAAGGCTTGTATAAAGTGTCTATTGTACTAATTTGAATGCTGTAATGGGAAGATTATGTGAGAATTTTATTTGTATTTCTATTAAATTCTGGTTTATTATTTATTATTTGGTTTAAAAAAAATCTGGTGTATTATTTATTAAATTATGGTTTATTATTTATTAATTGGAATTACAGTTTATCAACTATGATTGGAATTACAGTTTATCAACTATGAAATGGATTGGATTGGATCCAATTGGATCAGTTAATTGGATTGGATTGGATCCAAATCCAAATCCAAATCCAATCCAACTACAAAAAAATGGGACTCAAATCAGATACTCGAAACCGATTAAAAAAACCGATCCAATCCAATTACAATTGGATTGGATTGGATTGGATTTTAACTCAATATCGGTTTGGATTGGATTGAAAAATATAAAAACTGATTTTAATTGGATTGGATTCGGTTTGATCCAAATAGGTCGGTTTCGAGCCGATCCACACCCCTAATTCTGCCTCTTTACTAGTTGCAGCTAATGCTACAAACTCAGCTGCCATTGTAGAGTCAAGTATACAAGTCTATTTCTTTGATCCCCAAGAAACAACTCCTCCACCAAGAGTGAAAATCCATCCACTTGTTGAGGAATAATGCTCCCGCTCAGTTATCCAACTGGCATCAGAAAAACCTTCTAACACTGAAGGATATCCACTATAGTATATACCATAGTCCATAATTCCTTTTAAATATTTTAATATTCTATTAACAACATGCCAAAGCAATAAACTAGGATTACTAGTATATCTACTTAATTTACCAAGAGCATATGCAATATCAGGTCGAGTAGATATCATGGCATATATTAAACTACAAATTACTCGTGCATATTCCAATTGTGAAATAGCTCTACCAGTATTAGGAATCATCTTTAGCTATGGTTCAAAAGGTGTACTAACAGGTGTGCAATCAAACTGATTAAATTTCTTTAAAATTTTCTCAACCTAATGAGATTGAGTGAGAATTATATTTTTATATTTTCAAATTATTCTCATTCCTAATATGACATCAACCACACCCATATCTTTCATATCAAATTTAGAAGACGGAAAAGTTTTTGTATTATTAGTGCTTTCTAAATCAGTACAAAGAATTAACATATCATCTACATAAAAAGATGATCACACCTTTACCACATAAAATTTACTATGAACACACTAATCAGATTCATGAATTTTAAAACCATAAGAAATAATGACTTTTTCAAAATTTTCTTTCCTTTGTTTAGGTGCTTGTTTTAGGCCATATAATGACTTAATTAGTTTACAAACTTGATGTTCTTGTCCAAGCACAACAAACCCTTCAGGTTGTTCCATGTAAATTTCTTATTCTAAGTCACCATTTAAAAAGCAATTTTTACATCCATATGATCAATTTCAAAATTATATATAGATGTTAATGCAATAAGGACTCTAATAGTAGATGTTCTAACAACTGGTGCATAGGTATTTAATAATCAATTCCCTATTTTTGTGTAAAACCTTTAGTAACCAATCTAGCCTTGAATTTGTCAATTATTCCATCTATGTTCATTTTATTTTTAAAAAACCATCTACAGTTGATAGGTTTATATCCTAGAGGTAAGTCTACTAATTTTTAAGTTTTATTTCCCGTGATTGAATCCATTTCATCATTTATGGCTTCTTTTCAAAATGTTGAATCTACAAACTTAATTGCCTCACTATAAGTTTGTGGGTCCGTTTTAATACTAAGAGTCAAAGAAAAATGATTACAAGGTGTGTCTCTAGTTCATTCTACAAGATAGACTACAAAGTCAGGACCGAAGCTCTTTTCTTTTCAAGGTCTTTTACTTTTCCTAATCTCTTCTTGTTCTACTGGTGGTGTATCATGTAGTTGTGAAGGAGTATTGACTTCTTTTTCATTATTTATTCTAGGAATAGAAGAAAATCTTAGTTCATAGAAAATTGCATCTCTAGATTCAATTATAGTATTTACCTCAACATAATCATTAGGTTCACTAACAATAAATCTACAGGCTTTACTATATTATGCATAACTGTGACACCCTGCCTATATAAATACCGGGTGGTCAGTCCTTTATAAAAATAAAACAGGAATCTAATTTGGCTCATCCTTAGCATCAATGTCATAAAACTCTTTAATTTACTAATCACCTAATATTATTGTGGTGACAATTAAATTCAACACAAAATAACAAGCAAAGACAATCACCAGAATTAATAAAGAACTTGAAAGAATGACAATCACACACAACACAAAGATGTATGTGGTTCGGCAAGAAGGCCTACATCCACGGTGGTGCTCTCAGTATTTTATTTCTCTTTACTCCGGGGGAGTGTTTACAAAGTTGCGTGCCCTTTGCCCCCGGCTAAGGGTTTGATATATACATGTTATTTCGGAGAGTGGAGGTGTGGGACTTATCCACGCTTGCCCATAATCCCTAAAGTATCTCTCAAGAGAGATTTTAGGGACTGAACGGGTCACAACAGAATTAGATAAGGCGTGAGGCCTCTAGACTTTGGGTTGTATTTAATTGGGCTACTCGTGTGGGCCAAAAGTGACAAATCGACTTACCCACAATTGCCCCCTAAAATTTTTGGGTCACAATTTGGGCTCAATAATTTTAAATGATTTGCCTTAAGGGTATTTTTGTGAATCGGGCAACACTCTTGGGATTGAAGCACCCTTCTCGAATTGATTTAGGCGGCAGATTGCCTCGTTGCCAGTGCGTTATGATTAGAAAGGTTTAAATCATCTTGGAGTGGTCATTCCCTGAACGTCGCTTCAGACTTCTTCATATTCTCTAAATTTCTCCAAGCTTTCATTGTAGCTCTCTTACTCCCAGGTCTCGTCTTCCATCTTCAAGCTTCTTTCTTATCTGTTCGTCGTTCTTGCTTGCGACTTTGCATCATTTCAAGCTGACTCTTACTTCGTAAGTTCCTCTCACTTCTTCTTTTTTCTTTTTCTTCTGTAACTTCTTCATATTCGATACTAGGGTTTCTCTTTTCTGATGACGAAGATAGGTAATAGGTGGATAACTGAGTTTAGGAAATTCTACAATATCCCAAACTGGGTAGATATCGGGTGTGCCCCTGTTCCTCGTAATGTCAGGGACATTGAGGACGATCACTAGATACATGTTCTTTTGTTGTCCCACGGGGGTCTTACTTTTCCCCCAAATCGTTTATTTTTGCACTTTTTTAGTTACTTCGATATAGTTCCAGCACAGTGCTCGCCAAATGTTTGGAAAATTTTCAATGGTGTGCATAGAATTAATCAGCTCTATGGCACCAATCTAGGGCTTGCTGAAATCTGCTACTGCTATTCTTTTTCTCGAACAAGTTCTGGTCTTCTTTACCTCAAAGCTAGGAGTCCTGATAGGGTATTGGTAGTAAATTTACCTGATTCCCACAAGGACTACTAGCATGAGGGGTTTATTGCCAAAAATTGGCAATTCTCTCCCCATACTGAAGGGTTGAGGTCTGGGAGATTCATGATTCCCTTTTATGGGGAGGAATATATAGGTAGGCCTAGTTCTTATCCTGATAGTTGATCCTCTGTTACTATACAATCTTTCTCATATCTTTTTCTCTTTCTTTTTTTTTCCAGTGAAGACAAAGAACTCAGAACTAGATCTTCGCGAGATTAGAGCTGCCGAGATGGTTAAGGCTTGGGAAATTAGGGAACCCTTAGCTGACGGTGAGCATCCTCGATCTGCTGCATTTCTTCTGGAATATAAGAACATTGGGTCCAGTTTCATCGCACGACCTGTGGATAGCATTCCTCAGCTAGACATCACAGAAGAGGTTTCTGCCGACCCAATCCAATTAGAAGAGGAGGAAAGCAGCTCTGGTAAGGAGAGCGAGGGTTCTAATAGGGGTGGTGTTGAAGATAATTCCAGTGAGGAGAGCTCTAGTAGTGAAGAATCTTCTAGCCGAAGGAGGGTTCAGAGGCTCAGGAGTCTTCAGGGGATTCGAGTAGCTCCAGCGAGGAAGATATGGCTCCCCCCCAGGAAGAACTTGATTCGAGATGATGATGAAGACAATGTGCTTCTTTCTCGCCGGTTGAAGAAGCAGAAATCTGGCAGCAGGGATGTTGCCACTGGTTCCCAGATTGCTGCCCATGAGCAGGAGAAGAAGAAGAAGGAGGGGGAGGAGGAGGCGAAAGAGAGGGAGAGGAAGAAAGAAGAAGGGAGGAGGAAAGTGGAGGAGAGAAAAAGGGTTGAGAGGGAGAAGAAATAGAGACAAGAAGAAAAGAGGAGAGAAGAAGTTAGGACAAAGGCGGGGCAGTGTTTGGTGCCCGTGTCTGCTCTGCCTGAGGGGGCTTCTGTTTCCATTTCCCCTCAGTTGGCTCCGACGGTGCTTGAGAGAGCAGTTTTGCCGGCTGATCGTCAGAGGGCGATGGGTGCTGACCAGTTAGCCCTGAAGGCAAGTCAGAGGCTAGCCTTGGTAAGTTCGCTTTTCCCTTTCTTCTCTTGCAATGTTATTTTCAATACTTTTCTTGCTAATATTTCTCTTTTATTGAGACAATCATTTATTGTAATTTGGCTTCTAGATTCGTCTTCACACAATGTGCCCCCATCAGCCCATGTAACAACATAGTTTCCATTTAAGCTCACAAATCTCACCTGAGACAATACATAAAATAAATAAATCATAAATTTAATGTAACAACCCACGTAATTTTTGGGGTATTTTTATAAATATTTTGGAAAAATAGAGGAAAATAAATTTTGAGATTTAATTATTTTTCTTGCTCAAAAATGTTAAAATTTATTTTTGAAAACGAGATTTTCAATCGGAATGGGATTTGGAATTAAAATGAATTTTTAAATAATTATCCCTTGGTTTTATTTTAAGTCGGCAGATTCGATTTTACTGGGCGATCGATCGATCGATGTCAGGGGTTGATCGATCGACCCCAGCTGATTTCGTGCGCTGCAAGGTTTTTCAACAGTTTGTGTTGATTAAAACTCAATTCTTTTTGCCTTATTTAAAGGGGTCGTGGGTGACCATTTTGGATCAAACTTTTGGCACAAAAATATGCAGCAAACATATTTTTATTTCCTCTCTTTTTATATACACAAAGCCTCTTTTATTTATGCATTCAACCCTAGTTTTTGGAAGTGTTCTTAGGGATGTTTTGATGTGGAGCTTGGAGATGATTTGATGATTCTTAGGAGATGATTTTGATGGTGTAATCTGACTTTTCTGGGCAGAATTATGTTGATTCCTTTTTGAGGGTTTAAGGTATGGGATTTTACATAATATGCTCCTTAATCTCGCGAGTGTTGTTCCCTTTGATTTCATGTGATTATTGAACTCATATTTGAATTGCTAAATTCATTTGGAATCTGAAAATTATTGTTGAAATCGGATTTTGATTCATGTGGTATTATATTTGTGTTGAGCATGTTGTCATGAGATTTTAATATGGCACGGATGTTGGGCACCCGCCAAGATTCCTGTTCCGGCTACTTGATAAAGTATGGCGCGGTATGGTGAGGCCTGGTGACTCGGATTAATGTGTTGTTGAGAAATTATATTGATAAAAATGCTTTTGAGATTTGCATTTGATTTGAATATTCGTACTCGTATTGTTACGTTTTATTCACCGCTAATATATTTGTTGAGCATCTTTTT
The DNA here is from genome assembly GCA_949130495.1 of Sambucus nigra. NCBI lineage: Eukaryota > Viridiplantae > Streptophyta > Magnoliopsida > Dipsacales > Adoxaceae > Sambucus > Sambucus nigra. Next base: position 526,701,358 of record OX422220.1, read on the forward strand.
TGTCGTATTGTGTACTTCCCATATTTTCTGTTAGTTTGCAGGTTAGCATGGATTTGAGCGCTATGGACCAATTGGGATGATATTTGTGAGCGTGGATTATTTTGGGAAGAATATTCGGGAACAGATGAGAAGATTTGTATTTATTTTGATGTGTAGAGCATTGGAGATTTATTTTTATTTCGAGATAGATAGTTGTATTATTTCGAGAGACATTTGTTGTATTTAATGTGAGAATTGAGATTAGTGGTTTCTTTTGTTTATTATGGGTTTCATTTAGATGATCTATACCTTGTTGATTATGAATTTGGTTAGTTTTATCGCAGTAGCACGTCGCTCGCTCTCCCCGGGCGGGGTGTTACAAAATGCTATCAGAGCTTAGGTATACGACCATCATCGGGTCTTGGGTTTTGGGTCTGTTGCGTTTTAGTAGCGCATATTTGGAGATAGAAATTTTAGATAATCGTTTCGTGTTAGGCATATAGAGTAGATGTGAGGAATTTATTTTGGGAGACGGGATTATTTTTTTGGGAGATTGTGTAGTGGTCTGATTTTGAGAGTTAGGCTTTCGGCAAATTTCGAGGGCGAAATTCCATTATTAGTGGGGAAGTGTAATAACCCGCGTAATTTTGGGGGTATTTTTATAAATATTTTGGAAAAATAGAGAAAAATAAATTTTGAGATTTAATTATTTTTCTTGCTAAAAAATGTTGAGATTTATTTTTGAAAATGAGATTTTCAATCGGAATGGGATTTGGAATTAAAATGAATTTTTAAAGGATTTTTAAATAATTATCCCTTGGTTTTATTTTAAGTCGGCAGAATCGATTTTACTGGGCGATCGATTGACCCCAGCTGATTTCGTGCGCTGCAAGGTTTTTCAACAGTTTGTGTTGATTCAAACTCTATTCTTTTTGCCTTATTTAAAGGGGTCGTGGGTGACCATTTTGGATCAAACGTTTGGCACAAAAATATGCAGCAAACATATTTTTATTTCCTCTCTTTTTATATACACAAAGCCCCTTTTATTTATGCATTCAACCCTAATTTTTGGAGGTGTTCTTGGGGCTGTTTTGATGTGGAGCTTGGAGATGATTTGATGATTCTTGGGAGATGATTTTGATGGTGTAATCTGACTTTTCTGGGGAAAATTATGTTGATTCATTTTTTATGGTTTAAGGTATGGGGTTTTACACAATATACTCCTTAATCTCGCGAGTGTTATTCCCTTTGATTTCATGTGATTATTGAACTCATATTTGAATTACTAAATTCATTTGGAATCTAAAAAGTATTGTTGGAATCGGATTTTGATTCATGTGGTATTATATTTGTGTTGAGCATGTTGTCATGAGATTTTAATATGGCACTGATGTTGGGCACCCGTCAAGATTCCTGTTCCGGCTACTTGATAAAGTATGGAGCGGTATGGTGAGTCCTGGTGACTAGAATTAATGTGTTGTTGAGAAATTATATTGATAAAAATTCGTTTGAGATTTACATTTGATTTGAATATTCGTACTCGTATTGTTACGTTTTATTCACCGCTAATATATTTGTTGAGCATCTTTCCTGTCGTATTGTGTACTTCCCCATATTTTCTTTTAGTTGGCAGGTTAGCGTGGATTTGAGCGCTATGGACCAATTGGGATGATATTTGTTAGCGTGGATTATTTTGGGAAGAATATTCGAGAATAGATGAGAAGATTTGTATTTATTTTGATGTGTAGAGCATTGGAGATTTATTTTTATTTCGAGATAGATAGTTGTATTATTTCGAGAGACATTTGTTGTATTTAATTGGAGAATTGATATTAGTGGTTTCTTTTGTTTATTGTGGGTTTCATTTATATGCTCTATACCTTGTTGATTATGGATTTGGTTATTTTATCGCAGTAGCACGTCGCTCGCTCTCCCCGGGCGGGCGGGGTGTTACATTTAAAACTTAAATTTATATTCATAAATTGAAATACAAAACACTTGATAGTGTTAAAATATGCCTTTATGCGTGGATATTGATCATAAAAGTCGATCCAAATACAAGAACATAAATTAAAATACGAAATCATATATTTCAGTGTTAAAATATGTCGTTATGTAGTAGATATTAATCACAAAATTCATTCCTAGTACATGAGCTAATAATAGTGATTAACAATTAATAAAACTTAACTAATTGATACCATAACTTTAAAGAGTTAACCAAATACAAATATAACAGAAACTATCTTCTAATAGAACACTCCCATGCAACGCAAACAATGAACATTTTAGTACATCTTCAACAAATGGAGGTCTATAAAACAACCATTATCAAATAAATGAATGTGGAGTTAAAAAGTTTATTTAAAAACAGAGTCCTAATAAACTCCAACTAATAAAAGATTGGTCGGTATACATGTGAACAATATACGATGTCAAGAGAACTGACAAAAAAATAGCTAAATGGCACCCTAACAAAAGTTAGGTACATATATTTAATAAAGAAAAAAATGTGAAAAGTTAAGAACAAATAACTATAAATTCATCTTCATTTTCAAAAAATGCAGAATAAAAGAACACCCTAAAAATTTTACCTAGCTAGATAAGACATTGTAATTATGTGATATATGAAAAAAAAATATTAAAAATAACTTTAAATTGTTTTCGCTTATTTTTTCCCAACCTAAAAAAGCCAATCCAAAGAAAGCCACATCTCCTGAACCTACTTAATGACTTTTATACACAAAAACTATTGTTAACATAATCAAATTTTCTAATTGTTCTAAGATACATATGTGTAGAAAAGTTCATTTCTTATCTGATCATCTATAGCTTACATTTTATCAATGTTAAAATAGAAATTTCAATTCCTCTTATATATTTATAACTTTTACTTTTCTTTTTCATATTATCTTTGACATGAAACAAATCTTTTAAGACTGCAATTTTATTCCTGGAGAACTAAACAGTAAACACTACAAATAGAATTCTAGAGTAAACAAGAGTAATTGTAGTTAACACTATCCAAACAAAGTTAAGGAGTGATGAATACAATCAAGAGCGTATCTAGTTAATTTTCATCTAAAAAAATGAGAGGAAGTTTTCACCTTATGTAATGATCGCCACATTATTTGACCATCCAAACACTTGCCCGAACATAGGTTATACAACTGATGAAAAATCAATTAGTAAAAATCAATAAATGGTATAAAATAATCCTATAACAATTAAAGTCATCAAGTAAAAACACGGGGTAAAATAATAATAACTGAAATTTATAGACATATTTGGAAATGGTACCCAACTTCAATGTCTATTATCCATTTTACCAAATCAAATACCAATATATGCTAACCTGCACACTTGATGGCAATTATTGAAGTTTATTTTCGATTTCGTCCAACAGTCATCTCCGGCGAATTCTTCGAACTCCAGCTTCTGCTTCGTTCTTTGTTTGCCTCTGTTTATGCAGCGCCACTGTAGAGATGTTGGTTGATGGTTGTATTTGATCACTTAATTGTCTATAAAATTGCTTAGGCTTTTAAATATTACATCATTGAGAATTTATATACTTTCCTTTCCCTTTCACATTCTTAAATTTGAGAAAAGAAAGTTAACCCTTGCACGCACAAGATGTAATTAATTGAAAGGGGGAGAGAGATGCTAACAGAGGAAATCGAAGGGCAAATGGCTGCTTGTTGGAATTTAAAAGGGAAAATTCGAAGAGAGCAAAAGGCATACCACAACTAAATGTAGATTAAATTAAAAAAAACTTTATTAGTTTACAAGTGGAGCTCTCCCTTAGAAAGAGACTCCATTTTTATACTTATTTATATTATTTTCACTTCACTTTAGGACTCCTACTTCTATTTTCTATATTATTACTGGAATATATTTTCAATTTCATGTGCAGTTCATAATTTTATCTATCACTAACAATCCTTTCTTCTCGAACAACATTATTACTAATAATCATTCCCACGTCCAATGAGCGTAACCATCATTGACTATGATACATGATTTAATGATTTATTTAAAATAAATTAGAGAATTTAATTAACATCCTACTCATAGAGTATAAGACTTTATAAGAATTAAAGGGTATGCCAATAGGAATTTACTGTGTCAAAGTATAATTTGACGTGGTTGTTTCTTTTAAATTTGTGGTTAATTTTATACAATCTACACCATAAATCTTTCCAAAGGAAAATTCTCAAACTCCAATTGAATAAACATGTATTATGAACAAAAGATGAACAAATTTGAAAAAAAACACGGGGATATACCATTTCCATCACTTCCTCACAAAAAACTGCCAATTATGGAAAACATCTTAAAAATGACGAATATGAATGAAGAAAAGAAGAATGAATATGATTTATATTTTCAAGTTGCTAAGGGTTTATATAGCATTTTTAATCGTGGGGATAATGAAATTAAAATCAAGTAAATTAGTAGCTTACATTTTAGATATGCCTAAACAGAGAAACAGTGCAGCCCTTCACGTTCCTAACCCACATATAGACTCGCGTTGTGTCCTATTTGAACAGGATTGATGGCCGAGGTGGTGATATATTGCGACACACATCTTAACCTGCATATACCTTAGGCATGGAGCGAAAACACTACAATATAGATGATTCGTAGAATCAAGCTTTGTTGAGTTGAGGCATTTATATTATAAGGGCCCAAAAAGTCAAAAGCCTAGACCTAATTGTCAAAAATCACCATTCTTTTATACATCTTATCAACTAAAAATGTTTCCTCATATTCTGCTATAATGATGCACCTTATAAACAAAAAGAAATATTTGGCATGTTAAGCAGATGACTAGACATGTATTTGAATAACTGAACAAACTTATAACAGACCAAGTAGATCATGTGTACTCCAATATGACCAAACAAGGATTTGATGAATAATTGAACAAATAAGCTTATTGCATACCAAGTAAGTAAAACAGGCACCTCAATAAAAAAAAATCATTTTCGCAGTTGTTGAAAGAGATGGAATAAGGATCTACAGAGAGCGGATGGATTTAGTAAGTGAAAAACACGTACATCACAAACTTCTTTAATAGCAACTCCTCAACTATCGTGTATACTAGCAGTTAGAAGTTTTATCTTATTAAAACTCAATTGTCTTGTAAAATTGTACTTACGGCTTCACTATTCTTGATTTATGGAAACATATTATGCTAAAATAAAAATCTCAAGTGTTCCTTAGAATATTAATTATCACCCCCAGTATTAGTTTGTCTATTGATTTTGTTCTACTGAAAAGAACGTCACAAGAAATCTAAAGGTTGAAATATAGAACCGTGCTCTTTTAGACACAGTAAGTTCTTAACAAACTTTGCTTCCTTATTGGTGAAACAAATCACTGATTTCCCATTTCAAATGAATATTGAAGGATTCATTTGACCAAATTAATGCATATTTCAGGATGATCTGTGGTTCAGAGTGTTTACAATCAACCTCGTGGTGTGAAATTGAGTACAAGGAGGCTTGAGACTATCTGATATATGAATTTCAAGTTCAATTTTATCTTAATTTTGAACATGAAAAATGATTAGAAGATTGTGGCGTGGGGAAATTACTTCCCCGTCTCTCCTGTGCAAATACCTCAAAAAATACACGTGAATAGATAGAAGACAATAAAATTATACATGATGTGTGTTAAAAATTATATTCGCATTAAAGTTGCTCAATACTAACATTGTAAACTATGCTTACCTCAATAATAAAAACCCCACCAATATAAATATTAATTGTAATAATAAAATCAAATTTTGAGACCCACAACTCAATAAATTTAAGGCATGTAATGCAATGATAACAAAAGAAAAACACATTGTTATTTATTACAAATCTTGTATAACCCCAAAACACAGACCTTTATTTGAATTAGAACATATAAAAAGTAGGAAAGTATAACTATCGCACTATACGAACGCCACATTGAAAGCTTAGTATAATCCTTTAATCTTTTTTTGATAAGTAACATAATCCTTTAATCTTAAACACCCACAGTAAATCGGATGCAGTTCAATAGTTAGAGGAACAATCTTGTGCCAAAACAATACATAAGAATTGCACATGGGAGAGTTTTACTTTGTTCATGTTCTGCATCTTTGGTAATCAGTAACCAGAACATTTTTGTGCCAAAACAATGCATAAAAACTATGACATAAATACACCCAAGTATAATTTTTAAGAATGAATGCGATACAAATTGGGAGGACAAGAAGCCTAAAATAGGGAGAATTAAAATGTAAAGCGAACTATCAATTATCATCATTTGATATTCAACACCCACAGTAAACCAAATGTAATTCAGTAGTTAAAGGAACATCATTGTGCCAAAACAATACATAAGAATTTCACTGTTAAATTAGTTACATTGAATGGGAGAGTTTTCCTCTGTTCATGTTATGTATCTTTGGGAAGTCACTGGCCAGAACAACATTTTTGTGCCAAAATACATACACAACTATGATAGAAATACACCCAAGTATAATTTTCAAGAATGAATACGAGAAAAATTGGGAGGACAAGAAGCCTAAAATAAGGAGAATCAAAACGTAAAGCTATGTACCAAGTACAAGGTAGACACTCGATCTAGCTAACCAAGTCATATTTTTCGATGCAAGGTTAATTGGCCACCTGAATAAATAAAACTATTTTTCCTATCTACTTAAAGAGACCAGGAATAAGGATCTAGAGATCGAGGGGAAAAATTTAGTAAAGTGACGTGAATGGATATGCAGGAAGAGTTAAGATTGCATTTATATTATTGATATTGAGATCGATATTTGTGTGAGAGTTTCTACTATTTCCGCTGCGTACATCATAAATTAATAACACCTACACTACAAACTTCATTTCTTAGCAACTACTCAATAGTAGAGCATCTTAGCAGTATATATAGTAAAACTCAACATTTGTAAAGTTATAATTCCAGATTCATCATTCTTTATTTATCAGAGCATGGTTCATTCCTGAGGAGGTCATTCGCATTTGCTGACGAATGCCTGAGGAGGGTTATACTAACCCTGCTTTAATGCATATCTCGTGATCTTAGTTTTATATGTTAAGAAGGGAGCCTGTAACTTGGAAAAGGTGCATGAATCATAATGTAGTTGAGAAAAATCAATAATTCATAGAATGCCACTGCCAAACAAATCTTTATTAATCAGAAATGAATTGAAAACGTCAACATTGAGTTTAAAAGGAAAAAGAAAGACTAGAAGTAGAATTTCTTCAAATTGTCTGCATTCCAAGCTCTAGGTATCTCCCTGCCCTCCAGCGTTTCTAAGTGATAGGCTCCTTGAAGGTCGTCTTTTACCACCTTGAATGGCCCCTCCTAGTTTGGTCCTAGCTTGCCATCTAATGATTTTACAGCGCTGCCGAGAACTTTCCTCAGGACGTAATCCCCGACTTGGAATGTCCTTGGATTGACCTTTTTGTTGTATTGTCTTGCTAGCTGTTGCTGGTAGACTTCTAGTTTCACTAGAGCCAATTCCCTTCGTTCTTCAACTAGATCAAGTTCAGCTAGCAATGTTGCATCGTTCTGGCCTTGTTCGACCAGGGTAGACCTCATGGTAGGGAGGCCAGCTTCCAAGGGGATAATTACCTCCATCCCCTATGTTAGTACGAATGGTGTTTCTCCAATTGCTCATCGTGGGGTAGTGCGGTAAGCCCATAGGATGTGGGGTAATTCGTGTACCCATGCCCCCTTGGCTCGCTCCAAGCGCTTCTTTAATTCACCAATCACTGTCTTGTTAGAAGCCTTAGCCTGTCCGTTACTCGGAGGATATGCCACAGAGTTGAAGTAGTGCCTGATTCCGTGGTCGCTGCAAAAACCCTGGAATAAGACACTTTCAAACTGGGTTCCGTTGTCAGTGATGATGGTCTTGGGGATCCCAAAACGAGTGACAATGTTCCTCCATATGAATCTTATCATGTCCGCATCTCTAATGTTTGCCAGTGGCTCTGCTTCTATCCATTTAGTAAAGTAGTCTGTTGCAACCAACAGATACTTGCGATTACCATATGCGGTAGGAAGAGGGCCTACGATGTCCATACCCCATTGGGCGAAAGTCCATGGGCTGGTAAGTGACTTCAGGTCGCTGGCTGGCTGGTGAACCATAGGAGCGTGAAGTTGGCATTTTTTGCATTTGCGAGCATATATTCCAGCGTCTTTCTGCATTTGCGGCCACCAGTAGCGTTCTTTCATTACTCGGAAAGCTAGCGACCTGCCCCCAAAATGACTCCCACAGATCCCCTCATGGAGTTTGTGCAGAAATTGCTCAACGTCCTTTGGATGAACGTATTGGAGGTAAGGACCAGTGAAAGATCTCTTGTACAGCTTGCCCTCAGAAGATAAGTGAAAGCGAGCTGCTTTGACTCTTGTCTGGTGAGCGATCTTCTTATCGTCCGGTAGTGCACCATCCTTCAAATAATCCCTTAAGGAGTCCATCCAACTGGGAGCTATATCAACCTAGAGAACATGCCCCACATTTGGCGGCTCATCGATCTGGTTGATACTTGGCTGGGTGAGGAAGTCAATCGGAATTGTTCCCTTCAAGTCAGAATTGATCGCTGAGCTTAAGGCTGCTAGGGTGTCAGCGTGGCTATTCTGTCCTCTGGGAAACTGTTAGACGCTGACTTGTTCAAAGTTGGCCATCAATTTCTTTGTCGTGGCGAGGTAGGCTGCCATCCTCTCATCTCTAGCGTTGAAATCGCCGCTTATCTGGTTGGAGACCAACTGTGAGTCGTTGAACACCTGGAGTTGCTTTGCTCCGAGCGCTCGTGCTTTTTGTAGGCCTATGATCAGTGCTTCATATTCTGCTTCGTTATTGGAGGCTTCAAATCCAAGCCTGATTCCTTGATCGAGTATTACATCTTTAGGGGTAATCAGCACAATGCCTACTCCTGTCCCTTTGGAATTGGAGGCTCCATCAACGAATAATCTCCAGACGCCTGAAGCTGGGGTTACTTCACTTCGTTGAATGGTTTGGGGATAGTCGCAAGGATGTTCTCCAATAAATTCTGCGATGAAATCAGAGAGGACCTACCCTTTGATGGCATTCCTTGGCTGAAACTGAATGTCAAATCGGCCAAGCTTGACCGACCAGTTTGATAATCTTCATGACAGGTCTGCTTTTCTATGCACCGCTTTAAGAGGGTGGGATGTAAGGAAGATGATGGAGTGGGCTTCGAAGTAGTGTTTTAATTTCCTTGAGGCTACCACTCGCGCAAAGGCGAGCTTCTCTGGTGGTAGTTATCGCTGCTCGGCGTCCAAAAGAGTCTTGCTCGCGTAATAGACTGGGTACCGGATCCCCGTTCTTTCACATACCAGTGCAGAACTTACAACATGACTGGATACTGCAAGGTAAAGGTATAGAGAATCATTCTCTTGAGGGATTACGAGCAAGGGCGGTTTACTGAGGTAAGCTTTGATCCCCTCTAATGCCCTCGAGCAATCCTCGTTCCACTCCACATCTTTGCTTTTCTTCAACAACTGGAACAATGGCTGGTACCTTTCGAATGAATTTGAGATGAACCGATTTAGGGCGGCGAGCATCCCCGTGAGCTTCTGCACGTCTTATCGTACGGGGGGTCTACTCCCTGTTGATGGCATTAATTTGATTTGGGTTGGCCTCAATACCTCTTTTGCTGACCAAGTACCCAAGAAATTTTCCTGACTGGACACCAAAGGAACACTTACTTGCGTTAAGCTTCATTCGGTATTTCCTGAGGATTTCGAAGGTCCTTGATAGGTCAGAGAGGTAGTATTCTTTAAGATTTATCTTGACGAGCATATCATCAATGTAGACCTCCATAGTGCTTTCCATTTGGTCTTTGAACATTTTAGTGACCAACCGTTGGTAAGTTGCTCCTGCATTTTTGAGCCCAAAAGGCATGACCTTGTAGCAATATAACCCAACTGTGGTGATGAATGTTGTTTTGTCTTGATCTGGCTCATGTAGAGGGATTTGGTGATACCCATAGTATGCGTCTAGGAAACTCATTCTTTCATGAGCCGTCATGGCATTCACCAACTGGTCAATCTTCGGAAGAGAGAAACTGTTTTTAGGACAAGCTTTGTTAAGGTCAGTTAAATCAATGCAGACTCTCCACTTTCCATTGCTTTTCAGGACTACTATTGGGTTGGACATACACTTAGGGAATTGAACTTCCCGTATGGATCCTGCATCCATCAGCTTTTCCACTTCCTTCTCTACAGCCTTGGCCTTCTCGGGGGCAGTTCGCCGTGCCTTTTGTGCGATCGGCTTGAAAGTCGGATCAATGTGCAGCCGATGACAAACCACACTAGGATCAATCCCAGGTAGCTCGTAAGGTTCCCACATAAAAACTTCCAAGTTACTCCGCAAAAGTACTGTCAGTTCCTTCTTCTCTCGACCTGTGAGAGAGGCTCCGATAAAAAAACATCCTATATTTTTTATCGCCACTGGCTGTGACTTCCTCCAGGTTCTCGACGACCCTCTCACAGGGGAGGAGCCTGGTCTCCTCCACTCAAGGTCTTCCATTGGAAGGCATCAAACCTTCCTATTCTTCAACCTTCTCCTTGGCTTTCTCAACTTTTTTTTCTGGTTTGGGGCGGATGGTTGCTATGAAGCACCTCCTCGCCATCGCTTGATCCCCATGGATCTCCACTACTCCCCGTTCGATCACACATTTGATATTCTGGTGGTAGGTAGATGGGACGGACTACATCGCGTGCAGACATCCTCTGCTAAGGATGGCTTGGTAGGGTGAATCAACATTAACCACGAAAAACTGGATCATTTAGGAGATGTTTCCTGCCCTTACTTGTGACAACCCGAATATAATTATGATAAATTATGTTTAAATAATGATTAGCTTATGTGATATGGATAATATGTCATTAGTATATATAATTTTAAGTCATATTTAGTCTAATCCTACCTTCATAAAGCATGAAATAACGAATTAGTTACAAATGTGAGATTTTGAAGTTTTCGGTAGGAATGTTCATGTTTAAGACTAGTTTTGACCTTTATGACATAATAATGGACTTGAGGTATAAACTAGATAGTTGTATACATATGAGTTAGGTTTTTAACACAACAAACGATGCTTCAAACGGACATCCGAGTGAGAAGATATCGTCTTTTTACGAACAGGGCTAAAGTAGTCATTTAGCCTTAAAAGACATTTTGTCTTATAGATGCCACATGTTATATTTTGATTTGGACCAAGGGGGGTGCCCTTATGCCGACTTATAACCCATGAATTAAGCTCTTCCTTCAGCATATTTCAGCCATGGAAGAGTTTTAACCAAAGGAAAGAGAATTTTGAAGTTTAGGAAGAAGGTGTGAGGAGAAATTGAAGAAAAATTCATAGAAAATTACGTAAAAGCCCCTAAGGTAGTTCCATCCATAAATCTTGTTTATTTTTTTGTATTACTGATTTAAATGATAGAAATGATCATTTGTTTACTGAAATTCCATGTCTTGATGTGTACTTATGGATAGATGCAAGTTCAAACAAACTTGAAAGTGTAAACCCTTGAAATTGCTTCATTTAGAAACCTTGTGTATTCAAACTTCCATATCTTTTTGTATACTTACTGGAATTGATTGATTCAAATTGGAGATTAAAATAGACTCATATATGTATATCATATCCTAAAATCAAGTAAAAATACCATGAAATGGACCTTGAGTGATGATTTGAAGTTGGAGTATGAAATCTGCCCCAAAAGTGTAAATATCCATACCATATGTTTGATGTTTTGCTTGACATAGCAAATGAACTCTGAAAATTATGAAATTTTAATATTGTATTATTCAATATGTTTTCTGAAATTGGGTCAAATATCATATAAATTTATGATGTATAAAAATTATGAAAATTCTTGGAAGATGACTGAATGATAGCGGAGCCTATAGGGCGGATTTGCTATATAGTAAAGAAATGGGCATATCTTGCTCTAGGAAACTTGGAATAATGTATCGTCTTTTGTGTTGGAAACCTAATATGATAAGGATTGGATTACTAAGAAGAATTAAATTAGCTTTGGGCTGTAATTTGAATATGTTAGATATCATAACCTGAGTCTAGATGGGACTTCAATTACGATGAATGATTTGGATAGAATCGTATGATGCTTATGGATTGAGTTATGTTTAAATCATTCTTTGGATTATTAATATTCTTATGATGATACTGATATTGTAAGAATGATAGGAAGGGAAGAAGAGCTGATTGAACAAGTACCGGATAAAGGCAAGGGAAAAGCCAGTTAAACTGTCAAGGTGAGTGTACTTATGATTGTTTCATATATACAGATATATAAGTATAGCTCTAAGAGCGGGATTTGTTTGAATACTTCGGTATTCAGGATTTGTTTGGATATTCAAATATCCAGGATTTGTTATTGCCAATGGGCATAATTATTTGGATCTTATGATCCAGGATTTGTTATTGCCAATGGGCAGAATTATTTGGATCTTATGATCCAGGATTTGTTACTGCCAACGAGCAGAATTATTTCGGTCTTATGATCCAGGATTTGTTATTGCTAACGGGCAGAATTATTTGGATCTTATGATCCAGGATTTTTTATTGCCAATGGGCAGAATTATTTGGATCTTATGATCTAGGATTTGTTATTGCCAACGGGCAGAATTATTTGGGTCTTATGATCCAGGATTTGTTATTGCCAACGGGTAGAATTATTTGGATCTCATGATCCAAGATTTTTTATTGCCAATGGGCAAGATTGTTCGGATTTTATATCCACAGATTCGATGTAGAATTGTTATTCCATTGCAGGGAAGGAGTACCTCACTAAGCTTAATGATTACGGTTTATATTTTAACAATTTCAGATTTGTAAGCTGCCAGCTAGGATACCATATGACCGGTAACTTTGAGAGTTGCACCGTTGGAGAGAGCTGGGGTTTAAATATGGGGATTTTATCATTTTCACACTGAATATTTTAATATACTCACACATTGTATATATTGAGTTGATGATTGTAATATTTAATCATAGTATTGTATGTCCGCTTAATTATGACTCTGATATTGATTTCGTTATGGTACAAGAATAATATTATGTTCATTATGCATATTATGCAGTAAAATATTGATAAATGAATTATATTTCCAATGGGCTCAAGATTATGATCTAATTATTCTAATAATAAATTATTAGTATGGATATTAGGATTGGGGTGTGACAATTAGTGCTATGAGAGCATCTAAGTTATTAATTCTGGACATATGTGACGATTAGATGGCAGTTATTGAGTTGATTTGATATTTATGAATATTTTTTTATACTAACCACTAATTTAGTATTATAAACCGTTTATATTGGTTGTTATAACTTTGTTGTATTACAGATAATTCCAGATGGAACCTAGGAATGGACAACCTAGAGAAGAGGGAGTAGCTTCTCGTACAGACAATACTGAAGTAGAGAAAAGTTTTGTTGGAAGGGCTAGAGAGCATGAACAGCCTACAGAGATGCAAATAATGGCACGGGCAATACTGAGGATGGCAGAGCGATAAGAACGAAATATGGCGCAAATGACAGAACAACAGGCTAGATATCTGGAATCAAAGACTGTGGCCAGAATTAAGAGAGAGGCAAGGAAGGAAATGAAAGATTCCATGCACGAAATGTTTTTAAAGCTGAATCCTCCAGAATATTCAGGGTCAGTTGAGCCTACAGAAGCTGAGATGTGAGTCAGGGATCTAGAAACTATCTTTGCAGTTATGAAAGTTCCAGATAACCAGAAAGTGAATCTAGTTGTGTTTAAGCTGAAAGGAGAGGCCAAATATTGGTAGGAAGCTAGCAACCATTTGGTGCCCAAGATGGAAGGTACTGATGTTATTACTTGGGCTGAATTTATTAAAGCTTTGTACGTTAAGTATTTCACTAAAGTTTATTGGAGGGAGAAGGTGAGGGAATTTATAAATTTGACCCAAGGGAAAATGTATGTGAGGGAGTATGAGGCTAAATTAACTGCTTTGTCTAGATTTGCTACTAAGTATGTGCAGGATGAAGAAGATAAATGTAGTAAGTTTCAAGATGGAGTGATTTGGCCTATTCAAAATAGAGTGTCCACTTATGAGTTAGAAGATTATGCTTCTCTGGTAAACAAAGCCACGATAGCAGAAAGGCAAATGAACCAAGGGGTGGCGAGTAGAGAGAGTTTTAAGAAAAATAGATTCGACGCATCTAAGGGAGGTGAGGGTGGAAGTGTTAAGATGGAAACTCATAAATTTTAGAGAGGTAGTGGAGATAGTGGTAGAGGTCAGGGGAGATTTGGCAGAGATACTAGGGGTGGAGAATCTTCTAGTCTGGTTAGGAGGTCAGGAAAAGGTGAGGCACCGGTGAGAGTTATTACATGTTTCTTTTGCAAAGAGGAGGGACATTATAAATCCGGGTGTCCTAAGCTTAAAGGAGTGGAATGCTACCATTGTCATCAAGTGGGGCATGTTAAGAAGAATTGTCCGCAGTTGGCAGAGACTCCAGCAGCACCTAGTGAAGCAGCAAGCAAAGTGTTACCTCCAGGCAGTGGAGCAAAAAGCATGAGTAGAGGACAAGCTAGTGGTTCTAGGCCAGGTGGACGAGTCTTTACGATGAAAGAGGATCATATTACCCTAGATGTGGTGACAGGTACACTTTCTGTTACTGATAGAAGTGCTTATGTTTTGATTGATCCTGGTTCCACACATTCTTTTGTGTCCTATGCTTTTGTTGTATACCTGAATAGACCATGTACTCGTTTAGATGTGGGGTTGGGTATTTATATGCCTATGGGGGATATGGTTGTAGCCGAATATGTTTTTTGTGATTCTGTTTTGACTGTGGGGGTTAGAGATACAGTTATAGATCTACTTCCATTGGATATTTCTGATTTTGATATAATTCTGGGAATGGATTGGTTATCTAAATATCATGCATCTATGGATTGTTTCTGTAAGGAAGTTGTTTTTAATATGCATGGTGATCCTGGATTTAAATTTGTGGGGGAAAGGAAAATTGTTCCCAGTTGCATCATTTCTGCTATTCAGACGAGGAAATTATTGAGTAAGGGTTGTGAGGGTTTTATTGCATATGTTCTTGACACTAGGAAGGGGGCTTTACATTTAGTCGATGTTCCTATTGTACGGGATTTTCCAGAAGTATTTCCTAGTGAGTTTCCTGGGTTACCTCCAGAAAGAGAAGTTGAATTTAGTATTGAATTAGCACCGGGGACATACCTTATTTCTATGGAACCGTATAGAATGGCACTTGTTGAATTGAAAGAACTTAAGATTCAGTTGCAGGATTTACTTGATAGGGGGTTTATACAACCTAGTGTATCTCCATGGGGTGCACCAGTTTTATTTGTGAAAAAGAAAGATGGTACTATACGTTTGTGTATGTATTATAGGCAACTGAATAAAGCTACAGTTAACAACAAATATCCTTTACCTCGTATAGATGATTTGTTTGATCAGTTACAGGGTGCTAAAGTATTTTCAAAGATAGACTTGCGATCAGGGTATCATCAGTTAAGGGTGAAGGAGAGTGATATTTCTAAAACTTCTTTTCGCACTCGGTATGGTCATTTTGAGTTTTTGGTGATGCCTTTTGGGGTGACTAATGCTCCAACTATATTTATGGATCTTATGAACCGGGTACTGCATCCTTTCGTTGATTCATTTGTGATAGTTTTTATTGATGATATTCTGATTTATTCACGTGAAATGGTTGAACATGAAAAGCATCTCAGAACTATTTTGAATGTGTTGAAAGATAAGCAATTGTATGCTAAGTTTAGCAAATGTGAATTTTGGCTATCAAAAGTTGTATTTTTAGGCCACGTTATTTCTGGAGATGGTATATGTGTTGATCCCAAGAAAGTAGAAGCTATTGTAAAGTGGGAGAGGCCCAATAATGTAACTGAGGTTAGGAGTTTTCTGGGTTTAGCTGGGTATTATAGAAGGTTTATTAAAGGACTTTCTTCAATTGCCTTGCCAATGACTAAATTGACCCGGAAAGATATTAAGTTTGAATGGAATTCTAATTATGAAAATAGTTTTGATGAATTGAAAAAGAGGTTGGTAACTGCACCTGTTCTTACTATTCCGCATGGTGGATATGGTTTTGTTATTTATACCAACGCTTCACATCAGGGGTTGGGTTGTGTTTTTATGCAGCATGGTAAAGTTATTGCTTATGCTTTTAGGCAGTTGCGTATACATGAACGTTATTATCCTACATATTATTTGGAACTTGATGCTATTGTGTTTGCTTTGAAATTATGGTGTCATTATCTATATGGTGAGGTATGTGAAATTTTTACTGACCATCAAAGCCTTAAGTATTTATTTACTCAGAAGGAGTTGAATTTGAGACAGAGGCGGTGGATGGAGTTAATTAAAGATTATGATTGTACAATTCACTACCACCCAGGGAAGGCAAATGTAGTTGCAGATGCTCTGAGTAGAAAGGCTTCGGGCAGGTTATCTTGTATTCGGGGTGCTAGAGTTGCCCACATCATGGAGTTGAGATTGATGGGAGTAGAATTGAAGCTAGCAGATGGGGACAGGTTCTTTGATCATGTAAGCGTGAGGCCTTTGTTAGCTACCCGTATTCGTTATTTGCAAGGTCAAGATCCTTTTCTTGATAAGAAACAGCAAGATGTTCGAGATGGTAAATATGAAGATTTTTGTATTGTGAATGATGGCACTTTATTGTATAAGCAGCGGTTATGTGTGCCTAATATGGGTGGATTGAAAGAGGAAATTTTAGATGAGGCTCATAATTCCATTTATACTATGCATCTTGGTAGTACTAAAATGTATAGGGATTTAAAAGAGCATTATTGGTGGAATAATATAAAGAAGGAAATAACTGATTTTGTTGTTAGGTGCCTTATATGTCAGCAAGTGAAAGTGGAGCATCAGAAACCTACAGGTCTGCTTCAGCCATTGCCAATATCGGAATGGAATTGGGATCATGTAACAATGGATTTTGTGGTTGGGCTTCCTCGATCTCAGAAGGGGTCAGATTCGATTTGGGTAGTGGTTGACAGATTGACCAAGTCCGCTCATTTTCTAGCAGTTAAGACTACGTATACATTTGATAGGTATGCTAGATTGTATGTTAATGAGATTATTCGATTGCATGGAGCACCTGTATCTATTATTTCAGATAGGGACCCTACTTTTACATCTAGATTTTGGGATAGCTTGCAGTATGCTATAGGTACTAACTTAAAGTTTAGTACGGCTTTTCATCCTCAGACAGATGGGCAGTCTAAAAGGATAATACATATTTTGGAAGATATGCTTAGAGCTTGTGTGCTTGATTTCAAAGGTAATTGGGATGAATATTTGCCTTTGATAGAATTATAATAATAGTTTTCAATTGACTATTGGTATGGCGCCATATGAAGCGTTGTACGGAAGACGGTGTCGTACACCCGTATGTTGGGGTGAATTTGGTGAAAGGAAGATAGAGGGTGTAGAGTTGATTGAAGTAACCATTGAAAAAGTGAAGATTATTTAACATAGAATGAGAATGGCTCAAAGCAGACAGAAAAGTTATGCGGATAAGCGACGAAAAGATTTAGAATTTTAGAAGGGGGATTATGTGTTTCTTCGGATATCTCCATGAAAAAGAGTTTTGAGGTTTGGAAAGAAAGGTAAATTAAGTCCACGCTACATTGGACCTTATGAAATTCTTGAGAAAGTCGGTATGGTTGCCTACAAGTTAGCGTTACCACAGGAGTTAGCTCGATTACATGATGTTTTCCATGTTTCTATGTTGAAGGAAGATTTGAGCTATGTGGAAGAACCACTTGCAATCGTCGATAGGAAAGAACAAATATTGAGATCAAAAGTGATCCCACTGGTGAAGGTTGTGTGGAGAAGGCATTCCATGGAAGAAGATACATGGGAGAGTGAGGATAGCATGAAGATGCGTTATCCGTATTTGTTTGATTCGGACAACCAAGGTATGTCAATTTCGGGGACAAAATTTCCTAACAGGGGGAGAATTGTGACAACCAAAATATAATTATGATAAATTATGCTTAAATCATGATTAGCTTATGTGATATGGATAATATGTCATTAGTATATATAATGTTAAGTCATTATATTTAGTCTAATCCTACCTTCATAAAGCATGAAATAACGAATTAGTTACAAATGTGAGATTTTGAAGTTTTCGATAGGAATGTTCATGTTTAAGACTAGTTTTGACCTTTATGACATAACAATGGACTTGAGGTATAAACTAGATAGTTGTAGACATATGATTTAGGTTTGTAACACAACAAACGGTGCTTCAAATGGACATCCGAGTGAGAAGATATCGTCTTTTTACGAACAGGGGTAAAGTAGTCATTTAGCCTTAAAAGACATTTTGTCTTATAGATGCCACATGTTATATTTTGATTGGATCAAGGAGGGGGGTGCCCTTATGCCGACTTATAACCCTTGAATTAAGCTCTTCCTTCAGTACATTTCAGCCATGGAAGAGTTTTAACCTAAGGAAAGAGAATTTTGAAGTTTAGCAAGAAGGTAGAGGAGAAATTGAAGAAAAATTCATAGAAAATTACGTAAAAGCCCCTAAGGTAATTCCATCCATAAATCTTGTTTAATTTTTTTTTTGTATTACTGATTTAAATGATATACATCATCATTTGTTTACTGAAATTCAATGTCTTGATGTGTACTTATGGATAGATGTAAGTTTAAACAAACTTGAATGTGTAAACCCTTGAAATTGCTTCATTTAGAAACTTTGTGTATTCAAACTTCCATATCTTTTTGTATACTTACTGTAATTGATTGATTCCAATTGTAGATTAAAATAGACTCATATATTTATATCATATCCGAAAATCAAGTAAAAATACCAAGAAATTAACCTGGAGTGATGATTTGAAGTTCTGGTATAAAATCTGCCCCAAAAGTGTAAATATCCATACCATAAGTTTGATGTTTTGCTTGACATAGTAAATGAACTCTGAAAATTATGAAATTTTAATCTTGTATTATTCAATATGTTTTCTGAAATTTGTTGAAATATCATAGAAAGTTATGATGTATAAAAATTATGAAAATTCTTGGAAGATGACTGAATGATAGAGGAGCCTATAGGGCGGATTTGCTATGTAGTAAAGAAATGGGCATATCTTCCTCTAGGAACTTGGAATGATGTGTCGTCTTTTGTGTTGAAAACCTAATATGATAAGGATTGGATTAATAAGAAGAATTAAATTAGTTTTGGGCTATAATTTGAATATGTTAGATATCATAACCTGAGTCTAGATGGGACTTCATTTATGATGAATGATTTGAATAGAATCATATGATGCTTATGGATTGAGTTATGTTTAAATCATTCTTTGGATTATTAATATTCTTATGATGATACTAATATTGTAAGAATGATAGGAAGGGAAGAAGAGCTGATTGAACAAGTACCGGATAAAGGCAAGGGAAAAGCCAGTTAAACTGTCAAGGTGAGTGTACTTATGATTGTTTCATATATATACAGATATATAAATATAGCTCTAAGAGCAGGATTTGTTTGACTACTTCGGTATTCAGGATTTGTTTGGATATTCAAATATCCCGGATTTATTATTGCCAATGGGAAGAATTATTTGGATCTTATGATCTAGGATTTGTTATTGCCAAAGGACAGAATTATTTGGATCTTATGATCCAGGATTTGTTATTGCCAACGGGCAGAATTATTTGGGTCTTATGATCCAGGATTTGTTATTGCTAATGGGCAGAATTATTTGGATCTTATGATCCAGGATTTGTTATTGTCAATGGGCAGAATTATTTGGATCTTATGATCCAGGATTTGTTATTGCCAACGGGTAGAATTATTTAGGTCTTATGATCCAGGATTTGTTATTGCCAATGGGTAGAATTATCTGGATCTCATGATCCAGGATTTGTTATTACCAATGGGCAGGATTGTTCAGATTTTATATCCACGGATTCGATATAGAATTATTATTCCATTGTAGGGAATGAGTACCTCACTAAGCTTAAGGCTTACGGTTTATATTTTAACAATTTCAGGTTTGTACGCTGCCAGCTAGGATACCATATGACCGGTAACTTTGAGAGTTGCACCGTTGGAGAGAGCTGGGGTTGAAATATGGGGATTTTATCATTATCACACTAAATATTTTAATATACTCACACATTGTATATATTGAGTTAGCATGGATTGAGTTGATGATTGTAATATTTAATCATACTATTGTATGTTCGCTTAATTATGACTCTGATATTGATTTCGTTATGGTACAAGAATAATATTAGGTTCATTATGCATATTATGCAGTAAAATATTGATAAATAAATTATATTTCCAATGGGCTCAAGATTATGATCTAATTATTCTAATAATAAATTATTAGTATGGATATTTGGATTGGGGTGTGACATTACTGGTAGGACAATCTTCCCCAAAGGGATGGTTACTTTCCCAGCGAAACCAACTCGAGGAACGGTGGCTTCCTTTAGGTCGGCGACGCTTAACTTCCACTTCCTTAACAGGTCGAGGTACATTACTTCGAATGAGCTACCTTGGTCGACGAGCAACCTGTCGATGTCATAGTTAGCTATCCTGAGTGTAATGATCAACGCATCATGATATGGGGTTCTTACTCCCACCAGGTCCTCATCTGTGAAAACAATATGCTTGTTGTAGTCGATATCTTCTGCTCGTCGATGCTTCCCAGCTTGTGTTTTCGCTAGATCGATCTGAAAAGCTTGCATTACTGTCGTAAGCTTTTTTACTTCCATCCGAGTTGTATTTCCCTGAATCTGCTTTAGGTCGGATGCCCCATGAATTACCGCGAACTCATGGCCGATGTCCTCCTCTAGCACGTTATCGGGTCTCCGATCTCCATTGGCAGCTACCTTCTCTGCCTTTTTCTCTACGAATTTGTTTAAGTTCCCAGCCTAGGCTAACTCCTCAAGGTGAGACTTGAGAGCCTTGCAATGCTCGATTTTGTGCTCGCCCTCCTTATGGAATGCACACCTCAGTGCGTTATTTCGCTTGGAGGGGTCTCCACCCATCTTCTTGGGCCACTTGATGAACGGTTCGTCCTTGATCTTTGCCAGAATCTTGTATTTTAGTTCTCTGAAAACTGTATTTACTGCTTGAAATGCTTTTGAGGCATCACTCTTGTTCCCATTCTTAGGGCCGCTCTTGCCCCCATTCTTACTTCCTTTCTTTTGATTCTTAGTTTTATCGCTGCCACTGTCGGCGAACTTGGCGCGACCATTCTCCCCTGCGCTGAGATTGGTCACATCTTCAACTTTGGCATATTTTTCAATACGAGCCATTAAGTCGTCAATGGTCGTGGCCTCCTTCTTAGTGAGGGACTGGTGCAAGAGGCAGGAGCTGGGTAAACCAATCTTAAAGGATGCCACGGCGACCTGCTCCGAGCAGTCCTCGACCTCGTTAAATAGCTCCCAATATCTCTTCGCGTAGTCTCTGAGGCTCTCCTGGGGCATTTTTTTCATTGTCAACAAAGCATCCATCCTCTTCGGGTGTCGGCTGCTGGTAATAAAGCGAGTTATGAAGAGCTCTACCAGGGACTCGAAGCTTCTGATGGATCTGTGAGGGAGTTTCTCAAACCACTTTTGAGCCACGTCGTGCAAGCTCAACGAAAAGATCTGGCACATCAATGCATCCTTATGGTTCCAGAGGGTCATGGCCTATCTATACTGCCTAACATGGTCGATATGATCAGTCTTTCCATCGTAGATCTTGAATCTGGGCATCATGAACTTCTTGGGGGCTTCTTCTTCTTCTATCTCCCTTGAGAAAGGGGATTTCATCTGGGTCCTGAGAGCTCGCCTAGATAGCTCTCTGGTCGATCTGGCACCCCGATGTGTTGGGTGTTGGTCCATTTCTCTTCGGACCAAATTTCGTATGTCGTCGTTTCCTCAGTCTGGGCTCTTGTAACGGCGAGCTGATTGTTGTTGGTCGGGCAAGTCATCATCTGACCTGTGTCCCTCAAATATTTGAGATCCACGTCTAGGTATCCTTCCTCGACTGCGAGACCTGTTCGCCTGAGGGCTAGGAGTGCGATAATGACGTTGCCTGGTGTTATGATGGAGTTCTCTCTCCATCTTCTCCAGTCTTCTTTTGAGGTGAGCGTTCTCAGCTTCTTGCTTACGAGTAGCTTCCTCTTGCTCTTGGAGACTGGCCTCATAGGTGTCGATCATCCTGGAGACTTGCGTGAACCTGGCTGGTCCCTGACTTTCTTATGAAGCTTGTTGTTCTGGGCGAGGCCTAGAATTTGAGCGTCGAACTTCAGATTTAACCCTACGAGGGGCAGGTTGCTCTTGAATATCCCCTGCTTGAGGGGCATTGCTGCTGTGACCAGACATTCTAAGTTCTTGTTGGTGAAGACTTTCTTAAAGGAAAACAATCGTTCTCACAGACGACGCCATTTGTGATGACAATAAATCTCAACACAAATTATAAGCAAATGAGATCACCAGAAAATATAAAGAACATAAAATATACGTGATCACACACAACACAAAATATACGTGGTTCGGTAAAATGGCCTACATCCACGGTGGTGCTCTCTGATTTGTATTTCTCTTTACTCCAGGGGAGTGTTTACAATTACATGCCCTTTGCCCCGGGCTGGGGGTTCAATATATACATGTAATTTTCGGAGAGGGCACTACACCAAAATGGGAGATTTGTGAGTGCTGTTAGCAGTCACAAATGACCTTTATAACTGCTATTTACCGTCATAATTTAGGGGGTGACAAAAGAAAATTTGTAACTCCTAACAGCAGTCACAAATTTTTATAACCCCTACGGGGTTATGACTGGTGACCCCAATTTGTAACTGCTATTTGTGACTGCTAACAGCAGTCACAAATATTAGATTCGTAACTGCTGACAGCAGTCACAAATATTAGATTCGTAACTGCTCACAGCAGTTACGAATATTATATTTGTGACTGCTAACAGCAGTTATGAATCTTATATTTGTGACTGCTGTTAGCAGTTATAAAATTGATAGTAGTGACAAATTTGTGACTGCTATTAGGAGTTACAAAAGTTAAATTTGTTAAATGTGGTAAGAGCTGTTACAAATATCTTTACATTTTCACAAAATGATGAAATAATGAAAGTAGAATAAATATCATGATAACAAGTCTAAAAAATTTAACAACATTTCATTTATATTTATGATATTCCAAATATCCAGTACACATAAAACTTGTTTAAACTTAATTTAACATCAAACAACCCCTTCGTGGGCGTCAAGTACAAAATGAACATAGAATAAAAAATAAACTAAAAAAATAGGCTTCGAGTGGGGGTATTGTTGCGGTGACATCCTCCCTCGTGTACTCGGAGTACGCCTTTTGAGCAAGTTCGATGACCTCAAATTTTTTGAATACGGCGCATGGGTATCCATTGACTTGTACTTGTGTTGCTTGTCATGAAGTGTAAACATCTGGATTTAGGCCTTTGATACTATGTATGTCGGGTATGCCATGTGTATGCCTGCAAACAATAAAATATAATTGAATTCAAAATGAGATAATTAAGACTGTTATACTACATAATAAAGAAAACCAAATGAGATAATTAAGACAACGTGTGAGACAATTAAGACAAACACCAAATGAGATAATGTTGTCCGTGTAATTCACCACATTATACTAAGAACAATTTGCAACAACTAAGAACAATCAATATGAAATTTATATCTAACTCCCATATGCTACAAACATTTGAGTATAAATAACGGAATAAAAGAGTGTTATGCAATACGTATCACTATTCAACTTGGCAAACCCACACCCGCAATACGTACCACTATTCAACTTTGAATTCTTTTGTTAGGAACGGGAAAGGTCCAGCAGTATACAAAATCTTTCCTCCATTATATATAATTAATTCACTCACCATGCCATTGAAAACAAGAAGCATGTCAGAATTTGAGGGAAGTCTTGCCAAGATGTTGACTGATTTTCGTGTCGAAACATCTCGAGCCATCGCCGAAGCAACCGCTGCCAACGTCCAAGCCATCCAGGCGTTGGCCTCAGTCCTATTGGTCCTGGATCCCATCAACCATGGCAGCGCAGATGTGCTGCAACCCTCTCCCCTGCCACCTATTGCAGCGAAGCACCTGCCAAGCCTCTCAACAGCTCCTACCGAGGCAGCCCACAACCGACAGTCAGCATAGCTTGTTGCCAATCCATCCAACACTGATCCCGAGTTTACTTTCTCTTGAGCTTCTAATGGGCTGCACTAATATAAGAAAATACATGTGATATAAGAATTTTGTTTTAAAACAGAGAGACTTCAGATTATGTGTACATGAAAGGCTTGAACAATTACAAGGCCAATGTAGAGAACATGTGGTATTTACAAACAAGTGATATGGTCATGGCAGTGAAGATCCATATGTTAAAAATTGGGTGATCTTCTATTCATCCACCACTTTCGTAAACACATCCACATATTATTTTTAATTGTTCTCGACCATCTATTTTGTGAAGACTAAAATACCCTTATGAAATCTCAAGTTCATCCACTCCCCCAAAACAGGAAACCACTCTCCCTATTACGTACGACACTCTCACATTAAACCCACAACCCATTATGCCTTCAAAAATTACACAGTTCTTCAACCTCAATATCTTAGATATTACACACTCAGAAGATGCATAACATTGATTGTGATTCTATAGATCCATGGTTGGAGGCAGCACTTGAAGTTGAGAAAGAATTATATTGGGGACTGCTTCTATACATTGATTGTGATTCTATACATCCACCGATTACCATATGTGATCCTTAAAATGGTAACAACGTAAATTCCATAGAGGATATCATCCTAAGTGCAGAAGGCAGAGGATATTTGGGTATGAACTTTGTTTCTGGTATTGATATATAGCTGATTTGCTGTATATATATTGGGAACTGCTTCTTGGTATATATCAGTGCAGACTGCTTCTTGACAGCAACAAATGGAGGTGATGTTTATAGGGGTGTAATGATTCTGATGATCTTGTTCAGATTTTTTTTTAAATCTAGGGGTTTTAATTATGAAAATGTGCACAGTTTATAAATCTAGTATTGGAAATAATATCTGCTCTCAGATTGTCAAAGCTTGTGACACTACCTCTTCTTATTCCAGGTCTCTCTATAATGTTATTAATTGCCTATAATTTTATTTTTGTAATTTGGATAGTTGAATAGGGTGTTTATGATAAGTGTTGACAGGGAAGTGACATTTATTTATGATCGATCTGGGGTGTCACTTTCAAATGTGTACAAAGAATGAAGTCAACATTTGTTGGCAATGACATTAGAAGTGGTTGTACAATTCTGATGTAGCTCTGAATCAATTTTCAATTTGGGATGCGACATATGGAACAGACGCTACCTCTTATGAAATGATACTTATGATGTGTGTGCATGTGTAGGACGAATTGCTTAGATGTATGTATCAAACCAAATATCATAGGAAGTTGGGGGCAAACAGGATAACATATCACTTAGTGAATAAAGTTGAAGGGAAAAATGATAACATAAATCAATCATATAGAGTTTAGACATTTGCTTAATAGGACCTCAGACTATGTATACGTTATATAATACAAATGATATATAGCAAATCAAAACTTTCTGAGGCCCATAGATATCAATTGAGATATCACAGTTTAAAAGATATCAAAGGAAAGGACACTTACATTAGTGTCGGCAGACAATTCTGAGTGATGAAGATGAGAGGAATCTTCTGATAAGTCAAGTGGTGCTCCATCAGCATCATCATCATCATCAAAGTAACCATCAAAATCTGACTTCCTGCTCTTTAAAACAGACTTTGGCTGGATATGATCATGAATAAAGTTGCATCACTTTAGTTAAGCTGGCAGAAGCATTAGGAATTGAAAGTTACGGGAGAAATAGATACATTTTATCCTAATTAAACATACAGAGCATCTGAGCAGCAACCTTACTCGGAGGCCCTTTCTCCAATTCCTTCCATCATTTAATTTGTCGACCTGATTAAATTAACAAAGTCTTAATGCTGTTGCAAGATGAGGGAGAGGAAAAAAGAAAAAAACAAAAAGGAAAGAGAAGGTTTGCAATTTATGATTCAAAAGTGACAACATACTGCTTTCTCAGCTATATCTGTAGTCTCGTACTCCACTAGTGCATGGAGCTTCAAAGCAAAAACCAAGAGAGCAAATAGAAAGAATATCAGATAATTAATTACTAAAAAAAATCAAATTCTTCATTGCAACATTCTCCAAATTATTTCAGTAGTAAATTGAGTTTTGAACTATTCTTGTTACCTTATTACTGATAATGAAATCCCCTTTGGAGCGAGAAGAATTGGATTCCTGGGGATGGCATATTCGGATGGTTTTCACACTGTATGACAAAGTTTGTTTAATTAATATGCAGCGACAATCTTCTTGAAATGTTTAGTGCAAAACATAGAATTTAATTATAAGCAGGGTAAGGGGTCCATGTCCAACCTTCCAACCACGCTAAATATTATCTCAAGATTCTGATGAGAGTGATCTTCGGGTAGATTCTCAGCCACAATGGTGCGGGACTGCAAAACAGAAGACAAATACCCTTTGTTATACCCTTACTCAAAGAACTCGGGGGAGGAAAAACCATAAATGTAAAGAAGTTGTTTAACCTGCAAGTCCTCTCTCTCTTTATCAGTGAAAGGGTGTTTACGCTTAACCTTCTTCCCGTCATTGCTTACGGCCTTCAAACATAGATGAATTAATTTTCTTTACATTTTTTTTGGATATAAGCAAAAGCTCTAGTAGATTTATTGCTGAACTTACCAGCTTTGAAGAGGATCGCAGAGTTTGGGCGAGCAAATGGTTGTTGCTGATGAGGGACTTAATTTTCTTCGTAGATGCAATGACGGATATTGGAACTGTTACAATGCCATTACAAATGTATGAACCCACATCAATTTGCAGAAAAATGACAAAACATGTTATAGGATTCATACAATACTCTTTTATGACACTCACCATAACCTTCAGGATCCTTCTTAATGTGTTTCACCAAGGACTCGTTTGCTAGCAAGCTCAAGCCACTGAATTGGTATTCCATCTCTAATAATCCATGTACTGTGCAAGTCAATAAGGCTAAAAGACTCTTTGAGGCTTGGCCAAATAGAAGAAATCTTATAGGAATTTGCTGAGTAAATATTATATTTAGCCAGAAAGAATTGACTCCATGGGTTGTCTTGATTGAGGATATTCTAAGATTTTTTAAAGCAAGCAGCCTTATTTAATGTAACTAAATTTCTGAGGCCCGGACCACCTTTATCTTTTGGAGTACAGACCACCTGCCAAGCAACTGGAATGGTGGAGTGTTGAGTAGATCAACCAGTCCATAAGAAGTTAATAATGCAAGCTTGGACTTTTTTTTATTAAGACATTGGGCCACATGTAATGGAGAAGAAATACAATAGAGCAGGTTGTATGGTGGATCTAATCAACTCACATCTCCCAGCTACAGATAAACTTTTACCTTGCCAACTTTGGATCCTGGAGATGATCTTATCAGATATAGATTGTAAATGGGAGAATATGGGTTTGCCTTTAAAAATAGGGATCCCTAAGTAAGAGAAAGGGGAGCATCCATCTTTAACCCCAAGAATATAAAGAATTGCCATTTTATTGGGCAAATCCCCTTTGCCTAGGTAGACATGAGATTTGGAATAGTTGAAGTGTTGCCCAGAAGATATGGAGTAATCATTGAGAAATTTAAAAAGATAATGACAGATATAGAGTCATGTCTGCAAAATATCATAAGATCATTAGCATATAGGAAGTGGGTAGGATCTTTAAAGCCTCTAGGGGAAGAAATGGATGGGAGCAGGCCAGTATTATGGAGGTGAGATAGACCTCTATTTAGAACCTCTTCTTCAAGGCAAAAAAGAATAGGAGAAAAGGGGTCTCTGTGCCTAACACCTTTGGAGCAGCTGAAATATCTATGAGGGGTACCATTGATAAGCATAGAGAGGCTGGAAGAGTGAAGGAAGGTATGAATACATACAAAAAAAGTATAGCGAAATCCAAAATCGATGAGAGAGGCTAAAATAAACTTCCAGTCCATGGTATCAAAGGCTTTGGTGATATCAAACTTTATCCCCAAATTTCCCCCAAAGCCTTTATAATTGAGGAGATTGTAGCACTTAGAAGCAATGCCTAGAGCACTTTGAATGTGCATGCCTTTCATAAAACCAAACTGAAGAGGGGATATAAGTCTGTGGATAAATTGATTAATTCTATCAGCAAGGATCTTAGGGATAACTTGCATATTAATGTTTTCTCCTAATTTTACTTTTAGTCAAAATCTATGTTCATTAGACAAGAACAGTTTTGGATTACGCAACTTAATATGGTGAAAAGTTCAACAAATGGACTATGAAACTAAAGAAGATGACTAAATTATTATTGTGTTTTACCCTATCGAAACTGTTGGTGTACCACAAGGATTACAACAAGAAACAGTAGACTTTTGGGTTCTCAAACTGCAGTAGCATATCAAGGATACAAAGGAATTCACAAAGGAAGCACGATGCACTAAAAGACGATGAGAATATTCATGTGCCTAACAAGGAAGGGAACTAAAAAAATAGAATTCTTTGGAGCGGATACTCAGATCACTCGAGAACAACTTCACTGAGTTAACAACTCCCTCATGTTCGTGAAACATACGGACTACTCGACTTGAAACATGAGTGTCCCACGGGTGAGCAGTTGCATCGCAAGAGCCAGACGCAAACATGCTTGAGTTTGACCCATTGATTGAGAAATTCAGCACATCAGCAGTGTGCCCGACTTGAAATTCACCTCCAAAAATAGAAGTTCTCAGACCGGTAGTTATATCCCATAAGAGACATGTCTGATCACCATAGATGGAAATTGTTATACATTTAAGATCGACAAAATTGTTTCAGATGTTAGTTTGAGTATAAATAAGAATGTGTTGGCAAGTTTCACATCAGCGTGCGAGGAATGAACGGGGCGAACATCAACTAACTCTTGATTTTAGGGTGAAAATTGAAGCGTAGGTGCAAGGGTTATTGTAGTGTAGAGTAATGGCAATAGTGTGTATCCCATTGATAATTGTTTTTTCAGTTTGAGCACTGCTCCGGGAACCCATACTGAGTAACCTCACTATCTATTGAACAATGATACGTCTAGTTTTTTTAGAATTGAAAAATTACATAGATAAAGACTCACATAAGTTGAAAAAAGACAAACTTTCTCAAAGGTTAACTCATATGTCCAGAGCAGCCCCAACGACTGGTGAGTTGATGGTCTCGACAAAACATGGCCTAGTAGGAGAATCTTATAGTTCTAAATTGATTGCAAAAGATGTATACCTTTTTAATAGGAACAAATGTACATACAGCTATAAAAACTACTTGAAGCTTAAATTCCAAGTAGGAACGGCCAAACCTCTGCCCTTAAACTAGGATCAACACCCTGCATCAAATACATAATTAGGATCTGCTGTAACAATTACTTTGATCACTTTCAAAAAAGCTATTGTAATAATTATAAAAAATAGAAACAAAAGATCTCAACAAGTATAATACAATTAGGATCTCAACAAGTATAATAAATTAAAAGACAAATGGAATCCTACGATGCAACTCACTGTTGCATCCATTATGGATCATACAAATAAAAAATGGTTTGAGTAATCAGTTCTATAATCAGTTCAACATTTAAAATAGTCCCAATTTGAATAAGTTCTACATATAAATCAGTTCTACATATAAATCAGTTCCATAATCATACGTGCTCTATAATCAAACACAAAACCAGTTGTATAATCATATACAACACATTGATTTATACAACAGTAGGGCATATATATTGTTTACTTAAATCAATGACTCTTGACCGTCAAGGGTTTTAACGGGTAGAGCGAGTTATCATCAAACCATTCTTTAACTCTCATGTTAGGATAGCCGAGATATGACCCGAAATCATTAATGTTCCACCCATAAACCAATTAGTTTGTTGCATGATAAGTGCACCTAACTAAACAGCTAAAATTGAATCGGCTCAAATTGATGTAAACAGATAAAATTTCAAGTGATTTCCAATTTGAACAGTTTTTTCACTTCAAATCCTACAAACCCAAAATCAGATCATGCATAGAAATTAAAACAAAACAATGTTTCAGAATTTAAAGAACTAACCGTTCTGAAGATTATTACAAACTCAAAAGAGATTTTTAATAATGAATAAAAACTTCACAACGATAATAATAACTACACAGTGATGAACAAAAACTACACAACGATGACAAAACCTATGAACAAAAACTCATCGAAAAAATAATAATAATAACAATAATAACTACACATCGAAAAAATACGTCCCCAAGGTCACGGCGAATAATAATAATAATAATAATAATAATAATAATAATAATAATAATAATAATAATAATAATAATAATAATAATAATAATAATAATAATAATAATAATAATAATAATAATAATAATAATAATAATAATAATAATAATAATAATAATATGATGTGTAATAACAAAAATTACATCTGTGTGAGCACAACAATGTAAAAATTACATCACAACGAATAATAATGTGATGTGCCTAAACCCATCTCCACGCAACAGGTGAAATGGGGATTCTTCACATCGAAAAAGAATGAAACGGGAAATGGAGATAATAATAACTCACAGAGGAAATGGAGATTCTTCACATATTAAAAGGAGATTCTTCACACATATCATAGAGCCAAAAGGAAAACTCACGGAGGGAAATTAACAGAGAGAGCGGGAGTTGTGATAAAGAGAGGAGAGAGAAGAGGGAAATTAAATCTAGGTCAAAATTAAGTGTTACGTCAGAATTTATAACTCCTAGGAGCGGTAACAAATTTGTGACTGCTAGTAGCAGTCACAAATTATGTTTTAGGCCAAAATTTGTGACTGCTAGTAGCAGTCACAAATTTGTGACTGCTAATAGCAGTCACAAATTAAGTCTTATACCAAAATTTGTGACTGCTCATAGCAGTTATAATTTTGTGACTGCCCATAAGAGTCATAACTTATGTCTACGGATAAGTTTGTGAGTGTTTGTGACAGTTATAAATTTATGACTCAAATTTTTCATTACTCAATGATTTTATCACTCCTAATGACAGTTACAAATAATTTTGTGAGTGCTCCCGGGAGTCATAAGTTTGTCACCCCCATTAGCAGTCACAAAAATACAGTCACAAAAATGACATTTTGGTGTAGTGGGGGTCGGGTGTTGGGCACCTCCACGTTAGCCCATAATCCCTAGAATATATCTTAGAGAGATTTTAGGGGTTGAATGGGTCATAATCGAATTACCTATATACAAGACCTTAGACTTTGGACCGGACTTTCCCTTATCTTGGATCGGGCTTAATCGGGATACTCATCTGGTCCAGGATAGTTAAACGAGGTACCCACAGTAACCTTTTAATTTTCCGATTAAATTGATTTTGAATTTCATTTAGAAAAATTTTAAACATGTCAAACGCTTCACTTTTATTTTTCATTAAATACACAAATGAATAATCAGAATAATCATCAATAAAAGTTATAAAATAACGTTTGTCATTTCTAGTTGTGACACCATCCAATTCATAAATATCCGAATGAATTAAATCAAGTGGTTCAGATTCTCTAAAAATAGATTTATGTGGTGTCTTAGTGATTTTTGCTTGACTACACCATTCACATTTTTCAAAATCATTTAATGATAATTTTGGAATTAATCCTAAAGTGCTCATATTTTTAACAAGTCGTTTATTAACATGACAAAGCCTAGCACGCCAAACATTAAATGAACAATCAATATAAGCATAAGTAGAAATTTTATTCATTGCATCAACATTCAATTTAAACATGCCATCACTGGCATAACTCTTGCCTACAAAAATTCTATTTTTAGTCAAAGTAAATAAATCAGCACCAATAGTTTGAGTAAATCCAACTTTGTTGAGAAGATAACCCGAAACCAAATTTTTCCTTATCTCAGGAGTGTGAAGAACATCTTTGAGGATAACAGTCTTTCCCGAAGTGAACTTTAATTCCACATTTCCAGTACCAGCAACCTCAGTGGAGTGAGAATCACCCAACAACACCTTCTTATCACAGTCTCAGAATAAGTCTTAAACAGAGTACGGTCATAACAGGTATGGCGGGAAGCGCCAGTATCCAACCACCACCCTTTGGCACCGCTAACCATGTTAATTTCTGAAATCATAGCACAAAGGTCCTCTTCGGTCAAATTCGCTTGTGTGTGTGGAAAATTGCGACATTTGCGAGCCATATGCCAGGCTGTCCACACTTAAAATAGTGAAACTATCTCGAGTTGCTAGACTGTCCATTTCCAGGGTTCTTATTCTTATTCTGAGTCTGAGTCTGATTTTTAAAATTCTGGTTGTGGCTCTTTTTCTGAAATTTCATATTTTTCCCGTTTGCCTTTAAAACAACTGGAGTGTGATTCTTTTTCTGATTTTTGTTGTTAGACACAACAAGAATTTCATCTTTGTAGTCCTGTTTTCGGGATTCCTCCTCAATTCTCAATTTAATAATGAGTGACTCTAGTGAAAATTCTTTAGACTTATGCCTCAAAATATTTTTGAACGCTTTGAACAGTGGAGGCAATTTATCAATAATCACAGCCACCTAAAATTGCTCATCTAAAGCCATGACCTCAAAAATAATGTCATGGGTAATCATTTGCAAATCATGGGTTTGAGCAACAACAGATTTTTCATCCGTCATTTGAAATTTCAAATAACGGCTGACGGCATATTTTTTTAGCACCAGCCTCCTCTATGTCATATTTTTTAAAAAGAGCATCCTAAACATCTTTTGTCGTTTTATAATTGGCATAACAATCAAAAAGTTCGTCACTTAGCATTTTCCTCCCAAGTTCTAATAGTTTTGCTTTCCTCAACAGTAGGGGGATTATTTACTACGGGTTTGTCAAATTGAACACATGATGCGACCTTTTTCTTAGTTAAATAAAATAACAGTTTTTTGCTCCAACTTTTAAAATGTTGGTCTTCATATTTGAAAGGCTTGTTTAGATTAGAGGAGTTAATTTTGTCCATGGCAGAATAGCAGACACCTTAAAATTGTTGTAGCAGTAGTAAAATAAATGCAGAATTAAGGAACGAAATTATCCAATTTTGGAGCAAATAAATCTGAGACAGAAAGTATAAGAAATCCCGGAAGCAGGTACAGTTTAGAACACGGCTGAGTCGCGGACAATGTCGTTCTCTTTAAGGTGTTTCACGGCTCTGCCCAATGTATGCTGATAGTCACAATTGCATCATCACCCCAGGATAAAACAACCTCCAATAAATAAAATACGAATTGATAAAGCACAAAAATCAATCCGGTCCATGTACATCCATTCGTAATAATTGCTCGAGTCTAATAATAAATCTGGGGAGGATTTATTATTCCAGTGTAGGAGAAAAAAAATTCGGAAGGAGTTTTGTGTTTGTAAAAGTTGGCAGAACAAGTCTGTCAAAAAACGAAGGTGGAATAACTCTTTTATGGGGCAACAAAAAAGACGTTGGACAACAAATGTGGAGAGAAAATTCTGTAAAGAAGTGGGCAACTCGGTTGAAAAAATCAACTCGAAAACCGTTAAAAATAATTTTTAAAGCCCAAAATGTCAATTAATTTGTCCAAAAAATTATTTCTTAATGAGCCCAAGCCCAAGACCCAGCCACGGGCCGGGCCGAGTCGAATGGCAGTGCGCGCGCGTGACTTGGCCCAATAAGTCCCCCACCCATACACACAAAACATCTAATAGCCAAAAGGATTGCCCATTTGTTCCAAATAAATGGTAAATATACACTCCAAAAGATACCTCTTTACCGATGTGGGACAAGAGATAAGAGTCCAAAATGGGTTTTTATGTTTTGCACTTTAACAGCTCACGGCTGTCAAAGCTATGAGCGTACTAACATATCATTGTATTCCCAACATTAAATCTCAACCCTTATTTTCTCTCTTCACGCATTTTCATCCCTAACTTTTATCCCAGACCTATTTGTCTTATCTCACACACTCTAATACGCCACCCGCACACACACCATCCTTATATATTATAATATAGAAACACAGAGTAAAAAAGAACAAAAAAATAATCGTCAACATCCCACACCCAAGCCCTAAACTTGTGACCTAGAGACAAAAATTCTTGTTTTTGGGTCGTGTTTCGGGCCAACACAACATGACAAGATTTTTTCTGACAACACAACAAGGCCCGGCACGAATTTCTTAGATTTTACACTCAATCAATCATAAATAGATACGATAACCCAATAAAAATACGATTAACATGACAAAGCGCAATAAGACGACAAACACGACTCATAATTTTGACATAAACACAACACGACACGATAGTCTTTGTGTCAAAAAGACCCTACACGAACGTGACATATTGTGTCAATTTTGGATCAATTTTGTGTCGCTTCTAAATTTTCCACCCCTACCGCCACCCCCTCACCCCACCCCGTAGCACCCCCTCCGCCCACCCCCGCTTGCCTCAACCTCCATCCAGTCACCACCCATACCCTTCTTACCCTAACCCCACCTTCCCAACCGCCCCATCATACCAAACCTAACCTCTTTATCTATGTGACAAAAGTTCATGTAAAAGACAACTCACTGAAAATAATAAAATAGAAAACCGTATATAGACATTGCAGAGCAGGGACATGACTTACACTTGCAGGTACTTGTCGAGCTGAATGTGGCGTTGATGAACAAAATCTTACTCCGTGCTTGAAGAGAATATCCTTTTGGGAGGCAAATGTGAAATATAGTTAGGAATGTCCTTGAGTTATCGATGCAACCTCTCAAAATTCCTGTATCTGATGAAAAATACCACCCAAAAAATTTAAACATTTACATGTCATAGATATAAATTGAGCAATGCTGACTAGCTTCTCAAACTTTCCCTATAATAGGAAGAACAATAACAGTTTTAACTTAAACTAAGACAACAAACATATAAGTATGTGGTATGAATAACCAAGTGAAACCCCTTTGTTATTGAAAACAAAATTTGAACAAGACCTTTTCACCAACCAAGTGTCTCTATCAGCATCCATCATTGCAATTTAATAAACTGCAAAAGATTTCGATCCGAGCTGCTCCAAATATGCTCCTAAAACCTGCAGAGAATAGGTTGTTGTTGTCAGATATACAATCATTATTCAATTTACATTCAAGGCAATAATAGTTTTTTTAATAAAAAACGGCAATCTTGATTAGACCTGGAAAAATGACACATGACACGATAACACAAGAAGAACAGGCACGAAGTTATTGTTTAATGGGTGGACCTTAATGGTTTCTGGTTATATTAGTGCCAACCCGATAAGATACGATAATGAACTGATCGGGTTAGTGTTAACCCTCTCCACCCTTTAAGATTCATTAATTTTAGTAAATAAGAAATAGTGTTGGACGTTCCAAATAGTTTATGTAGCTTACTGTTAATTTATTCACCCAATTCCGGGTTGAATTTTTTTATGATCATTTTTGTAGATGATCTCCTCACTATGTAAAATCATATATACCAAGTTTGGTTAAAAATACATTTTTTTTACTATTTTAAAGAAATGGGTGTGTTCATAGTTATGTTGCTAGGAAGTATGTTAGAGATCACGACTGATATATATATATATATATATATATATATATAATGAAAAAAGTGCTTAGAATAGAAAGATGTAAGGTGTCGAAAATTAGTGACATAAAATTAGATGCAAAACATTGTTTCTCTTGTCAGCAAATTGATAATGTAGTGCATCATCTTGTCATTGACATTGTTTAAAGGAGGATGGGTCCTAAAGTTAAAGGTATGCTATTGTCTGGAGCTCTATACACTCTACATAAGATTTGCTATGCTAGAAATATGTATAGGTTTTATGATAGCGAGACTAATTCTGCTGCTATATGCAAGAGTATTAAATCACGGATCATACAAATAAATAAAGGGGATTTATAAATTTAGGACTTATTGTAATATGTATTTTGGAAATAGGACAACAAACATTTTATTTATAGTTTTAGTCCCTATTTTTGAATAAAGCCGCTGGCGCGGACCCATATTCATAAAACGTCAACCAATCACAGCATGCCACGTGCCCCTTTAATTTGAAAATAGGGACTAAAAATGGAAATAAAATGTTTGTTGTCCTATATCCATAATCAATATTATTTTAAGTCCTAAAAGTACATAATCTAATAAATAAAATAGTCACTGGATTTGCTGGAGATCATTGTGAGATTAGTATTTTGGATGGGCTTGGTACTCTCCACTATGCCAGAGAAGGTCCTAAAATTACTCAAGTGGTATGGACATCCCCTCCTATAACATGAATTAAAGATAAAAACTAATGGTATGGCCAAGTGAATCCTGGTCCAGCTCCATACGAGATTATTTTTAAGGATTTTAGATGCAATTTTCCTGGAGCTTTCAGTTCAAGTTTAGGGCATAAAATTTACTTTTTTGCCGAACTTAAGGGATACATTGGTCTTTGATAAGGGGTGGAAAAATTTACGGTTGGAATGTTATTCCAGTTTTGTTATGGAATGTTTTAAATCTACCATGTTGATCCACCATGGCAGCTCAGAAATGAATGGCTAAATTGTTCCAGGCAGCTGAAATCTATGAGGTTTCATTGCCCTCATATCTACGAAGGGGACAATTGTGTAGCAAATTTCTTGGTCAACATAGGGTTAAATTACCCAAATGGAATATTATGGGATTCTATGCCTCGTGAGATAGCTAATCATGTGGAGAGAGACTTCTATGGATTGCCTAATTATCAATTTTTATAAAGTTCTTTTGTTGCTTCTGTTTTGTGAGTTGTTTTTGTATTATTATGTCCACAACTATGTTTATAAAGCTGTTATTGTGTGTTCTACTTTGTCTTTTATTCTTTATTGCTGCATACGATTGAATCCCAATATGGTCTGCTTTGTATTATTCTAGTTGGGATGTGTTTGGAATTAATGATGCTATTTTAGCACTTGATATAGGGAAGGTCATCGTAAACTCATAGTACTCTGCTTCTTTTGATTAATAAAATTGACTCTTTTGAGTTGCTTTAAAAAAAGATATTTTATAATTAATTTAATTTTTCAAAGTAGGTTAGATGAATTTTTTTATTGAATATTCAATATATGGAATGAGGAAAGCCTGTTACTGGAAATATTGGAAATGGTTAATAAAAAAACAAACAAATAAAATACAAAAAATAATATTAAGCAAACATACCGTATTTCCAAATGGATTAAATATATAAAGGCTCCAAATTGATTTTCCCTAAAAAATATATGTTACGACTCAAGAAAATAAACATTCCATTGATCTAGGGAGTTGGGTCTCAGTAAATAATGGTCATAAGATAAGAGCAACAAAAGCTAAAGAAAGGAAACATTCAGAAAATATAAATGCTTATAGTACAACGTTGGACTTTCCGTAAAAGAGATTGTGGTATCAATACTAGGAAGTTAAGAGAGTGTGAGTCATATGCAAATGTGGACCATAAAGTAAGTTAAAATAACACGTGTTACTTGGTCATATCAATTTACTAATCGAAACTTTGTTGGTAGGATGTTATTTGAGAACAAAACTAAAAAAAATAAATGTAAGACGGGGATCCTTGAATTTTGACAACTATCAAGTTCTGAAAATTTTTATGGTTTAGTGCAAGAATTTTCATAGTTGAATGTGTCGGGTTCAATTCTTCAACTTTCACTTAAATTGTTGTTTTAACTTAGTATTAGGGTCCGAGCTATGGTTTAAACTTTCAACTTTGGGTAAAATCCGCCTTAAAGATGCATGAATACAAAAATCTATTTAAATTAATATCTAACACCTTGTATATCATATCTCTAATATCCATTTAGATTATAACATATCACAAACCCAACTAGGTTCTACTATTGTGCTACATTTTACCACGAAGTAACTCCATGTTGTATCATCACAGATATGAATTGAAATATTATCAATAGCTCCATACATGAGTCAACTTTACCCTTCCGCTACCACTTGTGTATTTTTAGGTTAATTTTCTACTTTACCCCTATGAGATAAAACATTGTTCCCCCAATGCAACATATAATGCATATGGTACAAGCGTGTCGATGAACATGTCGGTGTACCTATAATTATTGAAATTGTAGGGGGTATCTCCAAATACCACGTTAATTAAATGGGTAAAGTAAAAAAAGAACTTATTATCTTCTCCTGTGTATCATGGGAATTAAAGGTATATGAATTTTGAGGTAACACATCTACATGCTTACACTGACCCTCACATTAGGCTCCAAGCCTAACTTTTAACCTCCTCTTTTATTCCCGTGGAACTAAAAGCCTTCACCTACTAAATCACGTAAATATAAATCACCAACAAAATACATCTACTCATTTAAGTATATCATTAACATTCTAACAATAGCACATCTCCAGTAATTTTCACCACCCCCTTTGAGGATGATGAATGATTTCTCTTTCAGGGGCCAAAAATAACATTGACAATCACTTTTAGTCCCATTTACAGTAAGCAAAAAAATTGTACATTTCAAATTCATCATGTTTTATAAAAGGAGAATCTATTTTAGTGAGAATAGAAATTTAAGAATTTACAAAATTGTTCCTTTCATATTCAACATGTTTTATGACTAATCAGTTGATAAAGAACCATTTTTTGATGAAAGTAACAACATGAAAAAGCATCATATCTTACGAAAAATGAAAATCTTCCACCAAAATCTCATATATTTCATTTTCTACCCCCCACCCCACCCCACCTGACACACACACACACACACACACACACACACACACACACACACACACACACACACTATAGTACTAGTGTCCAATATGTGCCCCAAAGATTTGTCTACTTCTAGAAGTTCCATGCTTTCCATACAATATATAATCTATTGAAAATACAAATGTTTATATCAATTAACCTAGATGCAGAGATCAATAAAATAAATCCAAGAGCAAGTGAACGCAAGCCAATTTACATGGAGTAGAATGCACTTCATAGAAATTGACACAGGAGATATCACCACCATAAATTATACTCTCCCATTTTTTCACATTGATGAGATTTTACATAATTGAGCAATACCAGGGCTCCCTAGACAGAGGAAATGATTTTTGAAATTGCATTTCTATTATTTTCAAGCCAACGATAATTTTTGTTCATGTTTTGAGTTTTGTATACGAGACTTACGAGAATTAGATCTTTGTTTGCAAATCCTGTTTTTAGGTTTGTTTATAATAACAAATTGGAAGATATATTACAAGCACAAACTAGTAACACATATATGAGATTCCTAATAGATTGGATTAAAAATTACTTTTCACACTCGTGACTAAAACCGAATGGATTCTACTATGTAGTTATTTAAAGATGTTTTCTCTTGTAATGAAGTTTGCATATTACCAATTATGTTAGGCCTTCATAAGATCAATGCACAAGAGAGACGACCTAATATTTCAAACTGCAAATTTGAACATTTGGACAAAGCCAAATTGAGGGATGATTAGAAAAACTATCATGAATGATAAAATATGTTTGTGAAGAGACTTTGAACATAATCTCTTCGGGAAGATAAATCATGAAACAAATTTTTGCTCAATGTATTTAAATAGCTTCAAAATATAGCTCAACATAAATCTTGGTGCCCAATGCAAAATAACCAAACGAACATCTTGATGTATATGCATTAGAATGATGAACAATCTTACAAATCTCGCTAAAATCATAATAGTATTATTCATTATAATTGTCGGGTAAAGGCCTATATTTATGCTAAAACATCCAGAGTCCAGTTTTGATAAATAACTAATAAAATCACGAAGAGATAAACATTTAAGAAATATAAGTTTCAATATGAAAGATCTCCTAAAAGTCCAAAACAAATACCCAAGAGTTAAGATTGTCAAAATGACAGTACGTTTTAAAATCTCAAGATTGATTTTTTTGGAACTGGGAAAATCTTAAAGCAAATACACTTCATTCCATACAAATTTAAATAGCACGCTTCATTAATCCTAAACAGGCAACAAGATGATATTTGCACTTTAGGGTCCGATGGATATGAGTATTCTTGGTATGGGGTTAAAATTTTTTCATATTTTCACTTTGGAGTCCATTTTCATTGTTTTGATGCTTTTTAATCATTTCGGCAACATTTCTTTCTCTCAAAAATATCACAAAAAGTGAAATTGAACCCCAAAGTGTAAATATGCAAAAATTTGGAACATATACCCAGTAGCCCCAAAATGCAATTACCCATATAATTAAACGTAAAGGAATTTAAATAGTCTAATTTAACCACAAATTTCTCCAGGAAATATTAATGCTTACTGGGGTAAAAATTAAGAGAGCTAGAAACAAATTACTAATTTCTATCAAGAGTTGTAAAATGACCCGTCTTAACAGTGAACAAACACATTTCAGACTCCTCTCAACGTGGTTCATCCCTGCTACTAAAAGCTAGTATGATTAAAAACAATGATAAAAAAAATATCATTTTACAATAACGAGGGTTTCAAATTTGAACAACTTAAGGTTGATATATGTTTGGTCTATTACCAACAGCCAGTAAACCAATTTCAAAATTTCAACATATTAGAATTTGACTTAGAGCAAGATTGACCCAATCCTAACAAGCAAGGATATTAAACAACTCAGCTCTCAACACACTATTTGTTGAACCCCATGCGGCATATTGGAGAAACATTTCTAAATTACATTAAAAATGAATGCCACCTAATTACCATTCAATAACATAACTATCCAAGATGGCTTACCAATCTAAAAGAACCATAACTAATCATGTACAACTATAACTAACAAGATGAATCAAGCTAGGAAGTTGTCCTAATAGATTTTTACACCCAAACATAATGACAAGAATAATTTAAGAAGAATGTCAATGATCATTACAAAAGAAATAAAATAATGGCATTAAGCAATTGGATCTATAACAATAACTTCAAAAGCCTTCAACAGAAAAATGTTAAAGCGGACTACAAAAATAAAACAAAAGAAAAAAAAATCCCCCGGTCAATCATTTGGCTTCCCATTATTCAGTGTCTCTCCTCCGATAACACACAAGATTTGAAGATTCTCCAAGTATATTGGACTTATTATCAGGGTCTCCCACTGACTGAAACTAGGCTCTCTTTGTACCTATATACCCAAATGCATTTGCAAAACTTATCTCCAAGGACCTCTCTCATTTGACTTATTATGATTGTACAAGACCAGCTCATAAGAGACAGTCCAGGTGAAAATCTCACTCTCGTTCCAAAGGCCAAGCGGTGTGACAAATGGTACACGTGGACTAACAGTAAAAAGTTGGGTCCAACACCCCTCCTCCTTCATTACCCACGTGTCAAGAAAATACCCATCACAACACTCGTGATCATAACGGATCAGTGTAATAGAGTCATCGTGCAACACAAGTGTCCACCAATGAGGGTACGGCACTATATTATCTGGCACCTTCATCACTTTAAACACATGACTAATCATGTCAAATAAAGTCATCGTATGGTAAGACCCGTTATCATTACCTGCCATCCAGTCATAAGCTCCATTCAAATATGTACCATACTCACCCTTATCACTGGCTATAAGATGTATAAAATCCAAAACAGAGTCCACATTCTCCAGATTTCTCCAACAATCATTACCAAGGGTATACAATGCAATAACATTATCAACTAATGCACACACAGTAGAATAAATCACACGTATATATGTATAAACCACTCTTGTAGTATAGACAAATACGACATCCATGGGTTGAGACCCGTTATGCGTGCATACTCTGCTATCGAGTCTTGTTACATCATGTACTAAGTAAAGGACTTCTGCTTCGGAATCACTCTCAAACCATAAATTTATGATTCACACTATTTGAAGGGGAAAATAGTTCTAAGCCTTTGGGTTACGCACAAACCTAACGCACCCAAATGACCGGTCACACTATCATACACACAAGTAGTGCTCAACCCTAAGTTTTATGTTCTGAAGAACAAGTATAAAATCCCCCCAATGGCTCATCAAGATAAGACTGTCCACGACGTGGAACCTCCCGTGATAGCAGGTAGCGTAGGTATGTTCACACACATAAGAAGTCACACAATAGGTATTCACACAACCTACATATATATATCATCAGTATAGGTATACACGCAACATGTAATATATCCCGTACACATTATATAACTCTTGAATATCCTACGTAGTATCAATTTACCATTATACTTATCATCGTACATTCCCGAGTATTTCCCACCACTCGAAGGGTCCCAATTATCCCTTAAATTATTTCAGTTGTCCTAAAATTTCTCTACTACTGGTCTGGACTTAGGTTCACTCATGCTCTCTGTGACCCGTGCTAATTCTCTTGAATTCATTAAATATCAAAATATGCTCAATAATTTCTAACATTAATTCTCCTCAATTGGGGAAACCTCAACACTATCGTATGCTTACTAAAATTACTAAATCCCTCATTGAAGTTTAATAATGTCTCAAAAGTCTCCCCAAAATTTATTCACAAGTTCTAGGCGTAAATAGGGGGAATTTCCAAATTCTGGGCAAACCGAATCGATTCGAAATGTAGCAGTTCGTCTCCTTCATTCAGATTTTACATTTTCACCATTTTTAACCATTCAAACCTCCATCATACAGTCCCAAACTCCAAACAAATTATACCAAAACATATAATAACATATATAAATGATTTCTAATGTATCAAAATCATTAAATCATCAAGGGGAATCATTTAAACTAGATTAATTCTACACTTTAATCCCAAAACCCCAGATTTTTTCTTTGTTCAAGAACATCAACAAACTCAGATTTCTCCACATTCTCATGTTACTAAATTATCAGATTCGTGCTACATACATGAGCGAATTATATCTATCATGATTTCTACCCAAGAACATGAATTTAATTTCCAATTTAAAGCCAAGAATCTTTTATTCATGAACATAGTCAATCCTACACTAACATGGATAGTATACTCACTCAAGTTTTTGCAAGATAAACACTTGTCAGGAGTTTGTAGGTCTGATTTATGCAGAAAAATGGTGGAGTTATCTTCCTTTCCTTCCGATCTAAACTCTGGTGGTGGTGGTGGTGGTGCAAAAGTGGTGTGGGGAGCCTTGGAGTCCTTCACCTTCCTTCTCCAATAGCCTCTCTCTATTTTTGTAACTGCTAACCCTACAACCCTCAACATAAATGATGATATAAACCCTAGTAAATTCATTGGTCCCTTTACTCCAAAAAGCCAAAATACCCTTTTGGGGTGCTGGTTTGGCCTAAAAATGCCCCGAAACCCAAACCAAACCCCCTGAGCACACTTTTCTAACTCTTTTGGCCCTTCCGGACACATTGTGAACTCAAAATGACCATTTGGATGAAGCGTAAATAAATCACATTTTATCTCATAAATTTAAGTCCTGACACAACTGACATGCGTGTCTCGACTAAATTACCGTAACTGCCGCATTTCTCACTCACGATAATCATAATGCATTCTCACTAATTTATTACCTGTTCACTAAGTAATACTCAATAAAATTCATACAAATAGATATTAACCTTTGTCTCACAAATTAATATTTATTTTAATCCGAATTAATTTCCTATTAATTTCCATTTTAATTTAATAAATCCCAATATAAAAAATCAATAAAAATATGGGGTTTTACAATGGCCTCGTTAGAAGTTCGTTGGAAGGGGACTTCGAATGAC
Organism: Sambucus nigra; assembly: GCA_949130495.1. Taxonomy (NCBI): domain Eukaryota; kingdom Viridiplantae; phylum Streptophyta; class Magnoliopsida; order Dipsacales; family Adoxaceae; genus Sambucus; species Sambucus nigra. The sequence continues at coordinate 526,745,282 of OX422220.1, forward strand.
ATTTCAAATGAGAAGTACATCTAATGCAAATGAGATCTTCATCTCGTTAGAACGAGATCTGGCAAAAAATATTTTTTTATTTAAAAATCTAGCCTCGTTTTAAAAGAAATAAAATCATTTCTGTTTGTTTTAATAAAAATAAACATCCCAAAGTAAATTCAAGTAATAAGTAAAGTCTCTTAAAAATTATTATACCTCAAAACGTGGAGTTCCTTGAATGTTAGAGATGATGCAGATTCGAATCTTCATGACGGCTCATGACGAAGTGTAACGAGACATGCCAAACACTATGTAAGCTTAAGCTATGGAAACATTGCCCTTATAAATCTCCCCCTTTGGCTATTCCAGTGCAAACATAAAATCCAAAATCCAAATTACATTTAAAAAAAACTATGACTTAAAATTATCCTAATAACCTCCCAAACCCTAGAAAATGGCTAAGTACAAGATAATGAAGTCTTTAAATCTCAAATCTCCACAAAAATTCTTTTCCTCCCCTAGGGTACTTTGAATTCATAGAGTGTAATACGAATATGATCTTCAATTGTACCTACATACATAAAACAAAGAAAATACCCCGTGATGCATCGAGTTAAACAAATAAAACAAAAACACATAAGTATTTCTCCCCCATAAACCCAACTCGTGAAAAATCCCTCGTAATTTGTTGCCCCCCTTTTATTTTGTCCGAAATAGACAAGGACTAAAACATAAAGCAAACAAATGGAGTGCATAACAAAAATAGAATATCATCACAAAGATATAGCAAATAATCACATGTAATGATAAACTCAAAGGCATAAACCACCAATTATTTTTGAAATTTTCAAATTTTTTTCTTTAAAGAAAAACTATAAATACAACACACACCATGAACAAATAATAAAATAACTGAATCGTGAAAGCGTAATAAATGGATGTGAACGTATTAGATAGGAAATCAACACAAAAAAATACGACATATGTGCACGAAGGATTGAGAAACCACTAACGAATGAACTCAATATATACCTTAGGTGAAAGTAAAGTGAATTCATGTGATATCGACTCAATCAAATCAAACAAATCAAAGTCTAAAATGATTTTCACACCAATAACGCCCAAAACTTATTTATTGTTGTTGAAGATTTATTATGATGTGCAAAACCATTGATCTTCAACATAACTCCCTCAAAGTCTCACAAAATCAAGACATCTCTCGACAAAATGTTTTGAAGAAATTAGCGCTCATATGTAGCGAAGCATCAATGTTCAAACAAAATGGCCCGACACTTCTATTTTTATGTGTCTTTAATATTTTTGGGCTCTTTTAAATTGCAAGTGGATGCTTTTAATGCAAAGTCAACATGTCTTTCATAGCCCCTTTCCATTGCATAAAATCAACCAAATTTTCGTAAAAAAGAATTACAAATCCGGACAATGTTTTTTACAAGAATGTCTTTTAATCTCTTGTTACAAATTTTCCATTTATAGGAAAGATTGAGATGAAAACATAATGACCAACATGTGATATAAAAGTGCAATAATCACGTAAATCCGTGCTCGTGTGCTTTAAAGGCAACAAAGAGTCCAACATGTAGTAGTTATCAACAAATCACATCTTAATGACTCCATGCATTATAAAGTACATGAATGAAATAATGTCATGTATCAAAACACTATAAAGTAGTCATATGGATAATGAAATGATATTGTGACTCGAAAATCTTAAATGTCTACTCACAAATGGTGAAAAACAAACTACACAAATCTTTTTGTGTCTTTAAATTTTTTTATCAAAAATAAAATCTTTGAGAAGGGAGAAGATATTGTCGTTTGGATTTTTTATCAAAATTTTTTTTTGAGAAGGGATAAGATATTGTCTTTAAAAAATTTTATCAATAAAAAAATAATTAACCCTGAAAGATATTATCGTTTGGATTTGAGAAGGGAGAGCATGAGAAATACATTTTAGTGGTACAATCCTATGCTGCCAGAAGCTCACTCCTTGTTGGAAAAATGAAATCATTTTTTCATTTAATTTTCTAACAAAAAACATGAACTCCATTATATACTATGATAAGGACATACCAGAAGAGGAATGATAAGGTGAGTTGCAATACTTTAATCAACGGAACAGATGCAAGTGTCCACTGCAAATTATTTCTCTGCTTTAGTACATAGAAATAACAACACCAAAAAACAACAGTTACAACGAAGAAGATTATGTATATATAACAAAAGCTTAAAAAAAGTGGATATGGATGTTAAAGATGAATTTGGGGAGTGAGTCCAGGGATGTGAACCATGTAGATTTTTCGTGAAAGCCATGAAAAAACTTATATAGCTGATGGGGGCTTAATAGTCGTTTGGATTTGAGAAGGGATTAATAAAGAAATAAATACGAGAAAAATAAATCAGTGCTAGAAATGAAAAAGTTAACCACGAAAAGAATAGAAAGCAGAAAACAAAAAGGCGTGTTAGGGAGAGAAAGAAGACGGAAGATGAATAGGTCTCCCAAAAAGGAGTGAATCGAGGCAACAATTGGAGAAGTTTATATTCCTAAACGACCTCATGATATGCATTTATGATATGCCATGTGTCAAGTTAAGAGCCTTTCAGGCTACAATTTTAGTTAGATACTATACATATACTGAGCAATCCATTAGAGGAATAACAAAAGATTATTTAGACAGTCTAAGACAAGCTATAAATGAAGAATCAATATCTAAAGTAGAGAAGATAAGATAACATCAAGATGAAAGATCAATTAAAGAATTTGTTCAATTATTTACAACATAATTTATTGGAGCCGGACATCTAGCTCAAATCAATGAATAAGACTTAGCAAAAACTAAGTTAGCTCTTCTTAGCATTTGCAAACTAGATAATATAAATGAATATAACAACAATTATGAACAAATATATTACCCAATTAAAGAATTTGGAGAGACTCTAAAATATGATTACTTTAAAAAAAATACCAGCTATTGGACAAACCCTAATCAATGAATACAGGAATTGGCCAGGAATTGCTGAAGTTAAGAATAACTCCCTTGGTGAAAGAATCAATTTTGCTAAAGACTGTATCATATTCAAAAGATGAGATATAACTCAAGGAAAGTTAATTGAAGAAACTTTCAAACAGATTCCTCTAATTAAAGATGAAAGAGACATTGCTCCAATCTATTGGGGATGTGGTAGTGAATCTAAGAAATTTAAAAAGAAACTAGACTGGAAACAAAATAAGTTTAAGGCTAGACCTTTAGGTTTTCCAAAGAAATATAAATTTAGACCATCTACTACCTTTAGAGAAAGAAATCCTAAAGCTAAGAAAAATAGATTAACTAAAGAAGATATTTTAAGAGGAACACTAATAAACATAAGAAAGTTCCTAATTATAGAAAGGAAAAAAAAGTAGCTCAATCTAAGACTGCTACAAAAGAATGTTAAACTTGTGGAAAAGAAGGACACTTTGCTAAGGCTTGTCCTAACAAGAAAGATAAAGAATGTATTAAAATTATTAATACAATATTAGACTTTGCATATCAAGAAGAATTAGATATTGTATATGCTATAGAAATATCAGATATAGAAAATAATGATAATGCCAGTATCTATAGTGCATACACAAACAGTGATTCAGAAGACTATAATAGTGATACTGATGAGTATGAAGACTCCCAAGATACTCTATACTTATATATGATGCAAATTGATTATGAAGATGATTATATAGACTTTGAAGAAGTTTGGTATAAATGTATATTAAGCCCCTTGTTAAAGAAAAGAATGACAGTTGGTAATGTTGAGTTACAAACATATATACTGTGACAACCCGCTCAAAATAATAACGGGTGGCCATCCCTATACTACATTAAATCGGGAGTCTCAGTTGGCTCAGTCTCGGCACCAACAAACTATACCATAACATATAAGGCTAACTACCCAAAATCATGTAAGCGGATGCTAAAATTTAATAAAATGTGCAACAAACAACAAACCAACACTAACAGCTACTATGAGAGATAGAATACACAAATACTATGATACAAGTAAGTGTTAGTATTTAAATGAATGAGTATATACAAATGAATATACTCTAATAAGCTGTCGGGTCACAGGCAGTACAACATCATAAAGGAGAAATATAAACATCTACAAATATCCCTTGGGTATAAACCCGAATAATACATGAGTCCTATCTAGATGTACAAAGGGATATGAAGCGACTACCATCTAAATCCCGCAACAGAACGCACCTGTTGCGGCTCCCAAGACTCTGGATAGAAAAGCATCAGGCATCCGTGCGGTAGGACACCTGTAGTAATATATATATATATATATATATATATATATATATATATATATATATAGGAGGAGAGAAAAATAAACGGGTCAGAGCCCAACGTGTAAAAAGATTTAGCAAGTGTGTTAACCGTGCATAATAAATATTAATGCACTATTTCATATTTAAAGTGGAGTCGCACTCTCGTGAAACCCCCAACTCACCTCTCCTCTAAAAGCGCGCACCTATTCGCGTCCTGGAAATCTTAACTAAGTTACCCCACCCAAAGACAACCTACCAATCCACAGGGCCCGACCTATACCTGCAAGACCTGCCATTCTAACGTAACCCAAGAATCCTTACCATTCTAACCACACTTAAATATATATCTATATACAAGTATGCCATACTAGACTTTATTGATTCCAATTTATAATTTAAATTAGTTATCCAACCATTACTTCATATATTAACATTTAGATTCAAATTAGGAGTTCATTCTCTATATAACAAGCACATATTTAATAAAGACAAAACTTCTCTCTACTTTCGACATTGCACTGTGATTCGTGCGTGGGGCGTCTCGCAAAGCGAAATCCAAACAAGGAACCCCCCCGATACACTACTACTTGACAGTGTCGGTCGTAGAGATCCATAATGTCATAAACCCCATTCTACTACTACGACTTACCTACAATTATAAAGAACATAACGTCTCTCTACTCTCAACATGGCACTGTGTTTCGTGCGTGGGGCGTCTCGCAAAGCGAAATCCAAACAAGGAACCCCCCCGATACACTACTACTTGACCATGTTAATTGTAGGGATCCATTATGTCAACCACACAAATAATAATTATGTAATTTAGATTACTATCTAAGACCAATCCCAAAATCTCCAATAATATCCTTGGGTTGACATAACCGAAATGTTCCTTAAGTGCGATACGTCAACCCCCAACAATCTAGTACACCATAATCATCCAAGATGTACACCATAGAAACTCCATATCCTTTTCTCCTATAGGATATAATATATATATATATATATATATACAACCATTCATTTCCATAGCCAGGTGTACACGTCATATATAATGTACAATGGCCATACACATAATATACCCGACTATATATTGCCGATAAACTACACCATGCTATCATCTTCCAGCTTCCCAAACCTCGTAGCACTGGGACCACCTGGTGGGGCTAAACGACACCCACCTCGTGGTAAACTCACACACCCAACGTCCGGAAGCGGTCATAGTTCCTAACCGGTCAATGAGACGAAACATGCCCACCACGTCTCACCCCAAAAGAAATGTAAATCACATAATAACACACTGGACGACTATGACCGGGGGAATATCCACACCCTGCTCCGTGAGCCAGGGTGCTCACCCCCATCGCGCAACTTCCCAATGATAGCATGTGTGGGGTATGCTTAACCATATAAGTATATATATCATTCACATACACAATATATATACATCCAAATAATTACATCATACATCTAAACCTTCATATACGGTTTAGATATACACACCATGAGTATACACATATATACATATTCATACCTATATATATATATATATATATATATATACACATATACATACCACCTCTCACGCGTATATATGAGATTTATAAATTCGGCTATACGTGTATATAATCCTATTTATACTAGACGTCGTCTCAACCGTATTTAATTTAATTCCTTCTATAAATACAATTCCCTCACTTGAAGTATATTCATCCATTGCCCTTATGATATGAACAGTCTATCAATATATTCCACATTAAGGTTATCACCCCAAAGTTCAATGTGTATGTGTTAATCGCTACACATTCCAACTAAAGGTATACCCATAACCTATAGTCTTCAACCCACAATCTTAATCCTCAATTCAATTCACCTTCCGTTCAAGTGTTGGAATCCCAATTGTTAGGCATATGATTAATAAGCCTCAAGCTTAATATTACATTTATTTTATGATCTCCTCAAATCTTGGGACACCCTAGGATTAATCGCACACGGATATATATAACAACTATCCCGACTCGATTTGCAACACCCCTAATCTAGTTGATCGCCTAATCCAACTATCCTCAAAGTTTCGCCTACGGTTCAATCGTTCAAATGAACCCTAAATCTTATCTCATTCATAATTCATTCCTTAAGTTAAACCTTACTAAGGATAATCGACCTCTACCTCTCATTGGTCCCCAAACGTAACTTAATTAGAGTCTTATTGTTATATGGACTCGACACCCAAAATTGGCCTACCGTCTCACACTATACCCTCACCACTCTCTCAAGGAGTCCTAAACCTTACATCATCCATAGCCTCACTTCGGTCCTCCAAATAGAACTCCCATCCTTAATGAGGTTTCCCACTACCTCGATACAAAAATTCCAATACATACATACCTCCTCAACTATTACGGTATGCCCCCGCGATCATAACATGTGAAAGACTCTCAAGAATACCCCTAAACGTAACTCTCGCATCATATATATAAGTTCCAAATCGAGAAACCCAACCGAAAAGGGTTCAAACTCATTCTAGAAAAAATTAAGCAAAATGCTCTGTTTTCGAATCGATTCGGCCCCTCCGAATCGATTCGGTCCTAGCCGCGAATCGATTCGGCCCCTCTAGACCTGAGAGTCTGCTACATACCGAATCGATTCGCTAGGGGCGAATCGATTCGGTCCTAAGGACCTGATGCTTCTGCAACCTGGCGAATCGATTCGCTAGGACCGAATCGATCGAATCGATTCGGCCAGTTCAGAAAGCCACGTAAATGGCTTGTTTCTCCAGAACCCAAATTTTCAAAATTCAATTTATACCTCTTCCAACCCTTAATCTTCAACCCCAACATATTTTCAAACATCAAAACTCTTCCTATATCTAATCCCATCAATTTTTATCCCTTAAATCCAAATGTAGACTTCAATTTCAAGATTGAAACCAAAAATTAGGTTTTGATAAATATACCCAAAAATCCAATTTTCTTATCCACAAATTATGAAATGAAATACACAAATGAGATATTTAGCAAGATTAAACACTTGCCTCAGATTTGTAGATGTTGAATCGTCCCCGGGATCGCGTTTTGGCCGGAGTTTCCAAGCTTTTTCTCCTCTCTCTCTTCCTTTCTTCTTCTTTCTCTTTTCCTTTCTCTTTCTCTCCTTTTCTCAAATGAGAAGGCTTTATCCGTAAGCCTCTTAAACCTTTAAAACAATAATCCCAGTTTTAAATGTTAGTACACACTTTAAATGACTCGTTTACTCCAATTCGAGTCAAACTAACTAAAAATATTCCGGAATCGAAATAAAACCCAATGACAGTCATTTCGACTATCTCGACCCATCCGGAATCGATGGCGCACTCAGAATTATCATCCGACATACTTTAAATCGGCCTCAATTTTTGGACTTCTATTTCCAAATTTTAAAATCCTATAATTTAAATAAATTTTATTTCTCCCGAAAATTTAATTTCTCAGTCCCAAAATCATGGGGTGTTACATACTTCCCCCCTTACGAAAATTTCGTTCGCGAAATTTAGGTTATGCCTAGGACTTCTATCTCGTCTAGTCCTTACATCTACCCTCAAGATCACTATACCGATCTCTAACAGTTCTCACATCGAACCATATAAATTTTAAAATCAAACTAGCTACCCAGGGCGCCCATACACCCCGTAACCGAGCTCCACTCATAAAAACATAACCCGGCTCTACAAGCCTCAAATCGTAATATAACCCTCAATAGATAAATCTATAATAGCTTACTAAGTATAAAAAGTTTAAAATTTCCAATGGTTGAACTCTTCTCAATTCCTGACATTCGCTACATTCATGCGGGGAAGGTCTCGCAAGCGAAATCCAAACAGGGAACCCTCCCAATACACTACTGGGTAGCTATGTCGGGAATTGAGATCAGTTGAACCAGGGTTAAGGTTTTGACAAAATATTTTCAAATCATAAATATTGCCCGAAGGCCATTATAACAATATAATATAAAGCAATTCCATGTCTTTCAACACGCCAATCAAATACCTTATGTTCAATACACAAGACCCTAACAATCACACTACTATAACCAACATCTAGTTCTCACAACTAGCACAACCCAGAGCTAAATTTCCCGCTCAACACTAATTTTGTTAAATTCTAAACCTCTCAGTCATACAAATCCTTTACATCACACCAAAACATCGCCTCAAGGTAAGTCCTTCCCTCATTAGAACACTAAAATTTCTTGTCCTTACAATTTTCAAGACAAAAACCTTATAACCACTACTCGACAAACCTTGACATTCCTCACTTCCAGAATTCAATAGCAAAACTCTCTACTGTCTCCTCACAAGGCGATCTATTATCTCAAAAGATGCCATACAGAGGCCATACTTGCTCACTCCTTCCTCTAAGGAAATTCTATACACCCTAGAGGTGTAGCGGCTAATCACTCATTATACCTTGCACGCGACGTTCCCGATATCGCATAAAGCGTGACTTAAACCTAAAGAAAGGTATTCTACCTTATACTTCCATAGTCCAAGTGTTTCACTGTATTCCTGAGTTCCTCTATTTCTTCCAGGACAATCCTTCTTCCTAAAGCCTAATTCTCCTCAAGAGAAACATCTTCCCGAAAATCCTTCCTAATCATTTTGAAGGACAACACGCGATTGTGACCCCTGATAACTCCTCCGGTCCTACTCGGCGAACCCAAGTCTCCAAAGCTCTTACTCCATTCTTAAATAAAGACGATCCTCCTAACCATAGGACAATGCCACCTACCTTCCACCGGTAAAAGTCAGCATCACTAGGCTTCCTCACAAAAGTTGGTGGGTAAACCTCCTAAGGACTTCACTATATGCCTCTCCTTATAACTCTCCTGATTAAGTCCAAGATCTGCCATTCGAGTAAATTTCCCTTTCTTACTCAACCACAAATAGATCACCTTGAATCGCCGCGAGAAATCTCCTCTTTATCTCCGCCTGGATCGAGGAAAACAAATACCTCCAGTCAAAGCGTACCCAAAATATGTTATGGGTATTGCGTCTCTCATCTTGCCCCTTTTGGACGACATATTCTAAGCGACGTCTGAAACGAGAGCAATTGTTATCAGAACGTCAATCAAGTGAATACAATTCGTCGAAGAAGATAAATGCAGTGAAACAACAACCCTAACAGTAGGGCTCTATATCAAGAATGCTAACGGAAGAACGCAGAAAACCCGCACAGATCCTAAAGACTCTAGAACCTGATGCTCTGATACCATCTGTGACAACCCGCTCAAAATAATAACGGGTGGCCAACCCTATACTACATTAAATCAGGAGTCTCAGATGGCTCAGTCTCAGCACCAACAAACTATACCATAACATATAAGGCTAACTACCCGAAATCATGTAAGCGGATGCTAAAATTTAATAAAATGTGCAACAAACAACAAACCAACACTAACAGCTACTACGAGAGATAAAATACACAAATACTATGATACAAGTAAGTGTTAGTATTTAAATGAATGAGTATATACAAATGAATATACCCGAATAAGCTGTCAGGTCACAGGCAGTACAACATCATAAAGGAGAAATATAAACATCTACAAATATCCCTTGGGTATAAACCCGTATACATGAGTCATATCTAGATGTACAAAGGGATAGGAAGCGACTACTATCTAAATCCCGCAACAGACCGCACCTGTTACGGCTCCCAAGACTCTGGATAGAAAAGCATCCAGCATCCGTGCGGTAGGACACCTGTAGTAATATATATATATATATATATATATATATATATATATAGAGAAAGAGAGAGAGAGAGAGAGCAGGAGAGAAAAATAAACGGGTCAGAGCCCGACATGTAAAAAGATTTAGCAAGTGTGTTAACCGTGCATAATAAATATTAATGCACTATTTCATATTTAAAGTGGAGTCGCACTCTCGTGAAACCCACAACTCACCTCTCCTCTAAAAGTGCGCACCTATTCGCGTCCTGGAAATCTTAACTAAGTTACCCCACCCAAGGGCAACCTACCAATCCACAGGGCCCGACCTATACCTGCAAGACCTGCCATTCTAACGTAGCCCAAGAATCCTTACCATTCTAACCACACTTAAATATATATCTATATACAAGTATGACATACTAGACTTTATTGATTCCAATTTATAATTTAAATTAGTTATCCAACCATTACTTCATATATTAACATTTATATTCAAATTAGGAGTTCATTCTCTATATAACAAGCACATATTTAATAAAGACAAAACTTCTCTCTACTTTCGACATTGCACTGTGATTCGTGTGTGGGGCGTCTCGCAAAGCGAAATCCAAACAAGGAACCCCCCCGATACACTACTACTTGACAGTGTCGGTCGTAGAGATCCATAATGTCATACACCCCATTCTACTACTACGACTTACCTACAATTATAAAGAACATAACGTCTCTCTACTCTCAACATGGCACTGTGTTTCGTGCATGGGGCGTCTCGCAAAGCGAAATCCAAACAAGGAACCACCCCGATACACTACTACTTGACCATGTTAATTGTGGGGATCCATTATGTCAACCACACAAATAATAATTCTGTAATTTAGATTACTATCTAAGAGCAATCCCAAAATCTCCAATAATATCCTTGGGTTGACATAACCGAAATGTTCCTTAACTGCGATACGTCAACCCCCAACAATCTAGTACACCATAATCATCCAAGATGTACACCATAGAAACTCCATATCCTTTTCTCCTATATATATATATATATATATATATATATATATATATATATATATGCACTAAACATATATATACAACCATTCATTTCCATAGCCAGGTGTACACGTCATATATAATGTACAATGGCCATACACATAATATACCCGGCGATATATTGCCGATAAACAGCACCATGCCATCATCTTCCAGCAGCCCAAACCTCGTAGCACTGGGACCACCTGGTGGGGCTAAACGACACCCACCTCGTGGTAAACTCACACACCCAACGTCCGGAAAGCGGTCATTGCTCCTAACCGGTCAATGAGACGAAACATACCCACCACGTCTCACCCCAAAAGAAATATAAATCACATAATAACACACTGGATGACTATGACCTGGGGAATATCCACACCCTGCTCCGTGAGCCAGGGTGCTCACCGTCATCGCGCAACTTCCCAATGATAGCATGTGCGGGGTATGCTTAACCATATAAGTATATATATCATTCACATACACAATATATATACATTGAAATAATTACATCATGCATCTAAACCTTCATATACGGTTTAGATATACACACCATGAGTATACACATATATACATATTCATATCTATATATATATATACACATATACATACCACCTCTCACGCGTATGTATGAAATTTATAAATTCGGCTATACGTGTATATAATCCTATTTATACTAGCCATCGTCTCAACCGTATTTAATTTAATTCCTTCTATAAATACAATCCCTCACTTAAAGTATATTCATCCATTTCCCTTATGGTATGAACAGTCTTCCAATATATTCCACATTAAGGTTATCACCCCAAAGTTCAATGTATATGTGTTAATCGCTACACATTCCAACTAAAGGTATACCCATAACCTATAGTCTTCAACCCACAATCTTAATCCTCAATTCAATTCACCTTCCGTTCAAGTGTTGGAATCCCAATTGTTAGGCATATGATTAACAAGCCTCAAGCTTAATATTACATTTATTTTATGATCTCCTCAAATCTTGGGACACCCTAGGATTAATCGTACACGGATATATATAACAACTATCCCGACTCGATTTGCAACACCCCTAATCTAGTTGATCGCCTAATCCAACTATCCTCAAAGTTTCGCCTATGGTTCAATCGTTCAAATGAACCCTAAATCTTATCTCATGCATAATTCATTCCTTAAGTTAAACCTTACTAAGGATAAGCGACCTCTACCTCTCATTGGTCCCCAAACGTAACTTAATTAGAGTCCTATTGCTATATGGACTCGACACCCACATTTGGCCTACCGTCTCACACTATACCCTCACCACTCTCTCAAGGAGTCCTAAACCTTACATCATCTGTAGCCTCACTTCGGTCCTCCAAATAGAACTCCCATCCTTAATGAGGTTTCCCACTACCTCGATACAAAAATTCCAATACATACATACCTCCTCAACTATTACGGTATGCCCCCGCGATCATAACATGTGAAAGACTCTCAAGAATACCCCTAAACGTAACTCTCGCATCATATATATAAGTTCCAAATCGAGAAACCCAACCGAAAAGGGTTCAAACTCATTCTAGAAAAAATTAAGCAAAATGCTCTGTTTTCGAATCGATTCGGCCCCTCCGAATCGATTCGGTCCTAGCCGCGAATCGATTCGGCCCCTCTAGACCTGAGAGTCTGCTACATACCAAATCGATTCGCTAGGGGTGAATCGATTCGGTCCTAAGGACCTGAGGCTTCTGCAACCTGGAGAATCGATTCGCTAGGACCGAATCGATTCTGCCAGTTCAGAAAGCCACGAAAATGGCTTGTTTCTCCAAAACCCAAATTTCCAAAATTCAATTTATACCTCTTCCAACCCTTAATCTTCAACCCCAACATATTTTCAAACATCGAAACTCTTCCTATATCTAATCCCATCAATTTTTATCCCTTAAATCCAAATGTAGACTTCAATTTCAAGATTGAAACCCAAAATTAGGTTTTGATAAATATACACAAAAATCCAATTTTCTTATCCACAAATTATGAAATGAAATACACAAATGAGATATTTAGCAAAATTAAACACTTGCCTCAGATTTGTAGATGTTGAATCGTCCCCGGGATCGCATTTTGGCCGGAGTTTCCAATCTTTTTCTCCTCTCTCTCTTCCTTTCTTCTTCTTTATCTTTTCCTTTCTCTTTCTCTCCTTTTCTCAAATGAGAAGGCTTCATTCGTAAGCCTCTTAAACCTTTAAAACAATAATCCCAGTTTTAAATGTTAGTACACACTTTAAATGACTCGTTTACTCCAATTCGAGTCAAACTAACTAAAAATATTCCGCAATCGAAATAAAACCCAATGACAGTCATTTCGACTATCTCGACCCATCCGGAATCGATGGCGCACTCAGAATTATCATCCTACATACTTTAAATCGGCCTCAATTTTTGGACTTCTATTTCCAAATTTTAAAATCCTCCAATTTAAATAAATTTTATTTCTCCCGAAAATTTAATTTCTCAGTCCCAAAATCATGGGGTGTTACATATACTTAGATGTTACTATGATGAAGGTCATTATTGCACATTTGAAAATAAATGTGCAAAGAAAGACTTTAGATGTGTAGAATGTTTTGAGACTATATAAACATAATTATTTATGGTTTGTCTTATTTGCCAATTACACTACCATAAAAACTATTGGAGAACTAGATTTAGAGCAATTTATATTACCCAGTATAATACTCAAATAGACAAATATATTAAACATATTATCAAGATATGAATAGAAATATAGCAAAGAGATTACAAGAAAATGAAGACTTAATAGGAAAGGGAATTTCCTGTGAATTAGAAGATAGTAGCTTTGAGAGTAGTTCAGAGGACTTTACACCAATAAATATTTTAGATAAACCTCATAAAGTTATATTTGTACTATAAAAGAATAATTTAGGAATTTCTACTAAACCTAATGCTTGTTTTGTAGAATTATTCATACAACACAAAGACTATCCTAAAAGACTTTCAGTCTTTATAGATACATGATGCTCTCAAAGTATTTGTAAGGAAAATGCCTTCCCTGAAGATTATTTTCTAGAAAGTGATTAAGAGATCCATGGTAAGGTAGCTAATCGAGAACCATTTACCTTATATTTTTAGACTATTCCTATTTATTTCAAAATAGGAAATTAGACAAACAAAACTGTAAATCATCAATTTTGGATTACGGATCCCCGTCCTAATTTTACAGGAAATATTACTCTAGGACAAGACTTTATTAGTAAATATCATCCTTATACTCAGTATAATGGTAAGATATTTTTTAGTAATAAAGAGGAGTTTAATATTATAGCCCCTCTAATTGATCACAAGACTGTTTTTGACATTATGCAGGTCAAACCCAATTATAGACAATTAACCCATTAGATTTTTTCAGCTGAGCATGGTGGACCTAGACCTACAAACCAACAAGAAGCACAAGAAATAACAAAACCCTTGCAAAAAGAATGTAAGTGTCCAAACCAAAAGTTTTACAATCAAATAATGCTTATACGGTAAGACATTTTAGAACGAGCCCAACAAACCTTATTAAAAGTCCAAGTGTAAGGACAATTTTATCATGTCCGTTATCTTACAGTTTTTATGTCATACGCCGTTACATTGGGCACGTCTCTAATCGATCACATTTGACGGCCCCAATCCGAATTCCGGGAATCAAGCATCCAGCATCTCCATCATGTGTCCCTCATCGGCCTCAACGACTTCACGTTCCATGTTTTTAGGGACTAAATGCAAATGGTACGGAAGAGAAGTCAAAACAGTGAAATAAGGCTTGATAGGGAAGTTCAAGGGCAATTTGGTAATTTCACATCCACCGTCTCGTGGACCGGTCAACTGGAAAGTTGAAGAGCTTGCCGCAGCAAAGATACTGGAAGAAACGGCACCTCAATCCGAGCTACGGTGAAGAAGTTATGCCCTTTTGAAGTTGGAGAAAAATCCTCGAAGAAAGCTGGAAATTTTTCTAAGTGTTGAAACCTTCCCATTCCAGCAACTTTTCCCAAACCGAGGATCGAACCGGTTCGGGGGGCGAACCGGTTCGCGGTACAGGCCGAACCGGTTCGGGGTACCTGTACGCTGGATAAGTTTTAAGAGTTCCAAACTTGCACAACACTCCAATAGTTTTCCTATTTAAACCAACTTCGGGAGACCTATTTTGCAAGACTTTGAAAGATAAAATTTAGAGTCCTTATACTCCAAGTCTTCATGGTATTTGAGTCCCTTGATTCATACCTTTGATTCACACAACTTCCATACATTTGTGAATCACTTTGCAACCCAAGAACACACCATTGCTGTTGTTCAACCCATGTGAAGTGGACCGCTTCTTCCTCTTCATTGCAGCCCTCCTGGAAAGGGATATTCCATCCGCGACTCCAGAATCCGATACCCGAGGGTAATTCTGAGTCAAAAACTTGTATTTCAGTGTAATCCGATTGTAAGCCATTTCTCTTACAAATTATAGTGATATACAAATGGTTTTGCCCCTGTGGGGGATTTTTCCTTAAACTTTGTGTGTTGATTATTTTTGCTTGATCTTCATATCTTGTCTAACACACCTAGTTGCATGCATAGGGTTAATTTGGGTTAATAAAGGAATTTATTATATTGTTTCTTAATTGAACGCAAGCGCCAACTCTTTCAAATTGGTATCAGAGCAGGTTACGCTATTTTATTGCGTATTCCTAATTTCCGCAAAATTTTCTAAAAGATATCAATTTTCTAAAAAAAATTGATTTTTGAATAGTGCGTGTTCAAATGGAGAAATCATACAATAAACTTCCTGTTTTTGACGGGACCAATTATGCCTATTGGAAAGCCCGAATGAGGTCGGCTTTAAAAACCATTGATGAACGGGTCTGGATTCTTGTTGAAAGAGGGTGGACACCTCCCACGGTTACTGTTAATAACATCACCTCCTTAAAAATTGTGTCGTCATGGACCGAAGATGAATTTCGATGGTCTGCCTTTAATTCTAAGGGGTTGAGTGCTATCTCCGGTTCCATCACTCCGGATGAGTTCAAACGCATAATGACGTGCACCACGTCAAAAGAGGCATGGGATGTTTTACAACTTACCCATGAAGGCACAAATGCGGTTAAAGAGTCCAAATTACAAAATCTGACCACCCAATTTGAGACTATCACCATGTCTGAGTCCGAATGCTTTGATGAGTTTTATTCACGTTTGTTGGACATCGTCAACACTAGTTTTATTTGGGTGAGGTAATTGATAACACCCGTGTCGTCAAAAAGATTTTGAGATCTCTCCCAAAACGCTTTATTCCTAAAGTCACTGTTTTGAACTCTTTGGGAAATTTGAAATCACTTAAGTTGGAAGAACTTGTAGGAGATCTTCAAACCTATGAGATTGACATGTTTCCCAAAACCATTAAGGCTAAGGATAATGGCATTGCATTGAAAACTCATTTTAAGAAAAAGAAAGAAAAAGTTTTGGAGTCCGATTCTGAGTATGATCTTGACTTGGATAACTTGGCCCTATTTGCAAAAAATTTCAAAAGAATTCTCAAATTCAAGAAAAGTGGAAATTTCAATGATAAAAAGAATTTTGAGAAAAATAATTTTGAAAAGAAAGATGAAAACGACTCTAAAGATCCCCCTAAGAAAGACAGTGAACGATGCTTTGAATGCGAAGGTAGAGGCCATAGAGCATTTGAGTGTGCCACTCGTCTGAATAGGCAAAAGGGTAAAGCTGTCCTAAATGCTACCCTTAGTGACGACAGTGATGTCGAGTCGGTGGACTCGGGAGATGAGTCACCGCATGAGCGTAACTTCACCGCGTTCATGGCTAGTCATGTGAGTTCTTCTAGTGCACCTCACTACGATGAGGATGCTGATTCACAAGGACACCTCGACAGTGAGAGCGAAGAGTGTGAGGGGGAGGATGATGAGGTAAGTGAGAGCGAGTGTGATCTACAACACTCCTACGCCAAGTTATATGATGAGTCAGTTGAAACCAAGAAGCGTAACAATGCTTTAGTTCTCAGGATCACTTCCTTAGAGAATGAGTTAAGATTGTTTGGAGAGAGAGAGAGTGCTTGTGAGAATGGAAAAGAGAGAAAGAGAAAGAAAGATCGTGAGAAGATAAGATGTTTTGAGTGCGATGGGATAGGGCACAAGAAATTTGAGTGTCCTTCTAATCTTAGGAAAGAGGGCAAGAAAGTTGCCATGCCCACTCCTCCCACTCCTCTAAGCAATAGTGAGGATGAGAATGGAGATGATTATGTGATCCAAAAAGCCTTTAGGAAGTTGTTTATCGAGTCCATGGAAACAAAAAGGTCTAATAGGATCCTAGGTCTTCGAATTCGTGAGTTGAAGGGAGAGAGTGATGAGCTAAAGAGGGAAAAAGGTGACTTGTCCAACACGGTGTCTAGTCTGACGACACGTGTATCCCATCTCGAGGATGACCTCAAACAAGCCCGGGAAGTCCAAGTCACATTAGAGAATGCTCCCGAGCCTATTTCCACCGTGGTGAGTGAGTCCCATAGGTGTTCGTCTAGGAATGTTCATCCCAAAATTGTTGACACATTACTTCCTAGACCGGTTTATATTTGCTCCCATTGCAAGAAGCGAGGACATCTTAGGGAGTTTTGTTCCAAGTTGGGGTTTGTGCCACATCATGCTAAGTCTCACACTCATGCACATGCACCCACTTATGATACTTTGCCTGCTCACTTTGATAGAGAATTTGCACATATTCGCGAGCAAGTGAAGTTTTTGATCAAGACTACACATGATCTAGTGGAGTTAGTTCAAAAGATGTCACCATCTTTGGAAAACTCCACCGTTACTCCCGGTTGAGATGTAGTCTTGGTTGCTAGAATAGGCTATTTTTCATGACATCTTCTTGCCTATTGCTAGCATGTATTATTAGTTCTGCTTTATTTTTGCTTTTTGCTTTTTATTTTTTTTGAAAAATACAAAAAGATTTTCTTTTTAGAAAAATTTTAGAAAAGCACAAAAAGATTTTATTTTGATAAAATTTTTGAAAAATTCAAAAAGAGATTTGCCTTGTATGGATGAGCATTTAAGATAGCCAAGTCACAACTTCATTTCATATATCCATGTGACTGTTTGATAGAGATTTGAGAGGCTACATCATTTCATCCATGTGCTTTACATAGTTTGGAGTCTATGAGATGTAATTCGTGATATCTTCCTACATGCTTGACTCCTATATCCTTTATTGCACACATGCACGGCTATATTTGATTGTTGCACTTGTCTATCACATATTGGCTTGAGTGTTTCTATCTCAATTCTGTCTATACAATGTACAATATGCGATAAAACTTGACAAGATTGGTTTTCATGTAAAAACCGTTTTGGTGAGACTGTGTGATATTTGTATAACGGGGAGGGACTGCGAAAGTTGATTCTTATCCTTTGCGCAAAAGCCACCGTTAAAAAGGACCTAAAAAATGGAGAAATTTTAATATCCGAGGTCCTAAGAGGTTAAAAGAGCCCGAAAAAAAAATTGATAAGGCAATAAAAAGCAATTCATGCCATATATGGGCCATTTAGGTTTCACCATCAATTCTCCAAACTTGAGAATTTAGTATACCTCTATTAAAATATAAATCTGAGGGAGTTTGGTTGGAAAAAGAAAAACGGGTTTGCACTTCCTTGAAAGTCCTGAAAAAGCTGAAAAACATTTTGGACGTTATTGGTGTAGAAATCACTTTGAGCTTTGATTTGTTGATTTGATTTAGTCAATATCTTATATTTGTCAATCTCTTTACACCAAAGGAAGCATTTGAGTTCATTCGTTAGGAATATCCAATATTCATCGTGCACATATGTTATGTTTGTATGCTTTGATTTTCCTATCGAATTTTGATCACACCCATTCATTTACGCCTTCACCGACTTGGTTGTTTTTATGTTTATTCTTGGTGTGATTTTGTCCTTGTGACACCCCGGTTATTGCTTGTTTGATTTATTTCTCTCATTTGTCTATTTGGGGACATCATAAAAAGGGGGATAATGAATTATCTTATTATGGGGGAGTTTTGAAATTTTGAGAATCATCATAAATTGATATATATGCATCTGTTTATCTCATTTCAAACTCGATACGTCACTTGGTATTTGCTTTGGCTCATGTGTGTAGGTACATCTTTGATATATCCCATGATGCACACCCTGATGAGAAAAGCGTAAAGATTCCTGAAGATTTGAAGAACAAACGATGAAGTCTTATTCATTTGTATCTTTCCAGTTTTGGGTTCATGGGAGGGTAGATTTGTATAGGCAATTTCCTATTTGATAATTCGGATTTTTTATGTATGTACCGGCATAGACATAGGGGGAGATTTGTAAGGACAATTTTATCATGTCCGTTATCTTACAGTTTTTATGTCATACGCCGTTACATTGGGCACGTCTCTAATCGATCACATTTGACGGCCCCAATCCGAATTTCGGGAATCAAGCATCCAGCATCTCCATCATGTGTCCTTCATCGGCCTCAACGACTTCACGTTCCACGTTTTTAGGGACTAAATGCAAGTGGTACGGAAGAGAAGTCAAAACAGTGCAATAAGGCTTGATAGGGAAGTTCAAGGGCAATTTGGTAATTTCACATCCACCGTCTCGTGGACCGGTCAACTGGAAAGTTGAAGAGCTTGCCGCAACAAAGATACTGGAAGAAACGGCACCTCAATCCGAGCTACGGTGAAGAAGTTATGCCCTTTTGAAGTTGGAGAAAAATCCTCGAAGAAAGCTAGAAATTTTTCTAAGTGTTGAAACCTTCCCATTCCAGCAACTTTTCCCAAACCGAGGATCGAACCGGTTCGGGGGGCGAACCGATTCGCGGTACAGGCCGAACCGGTTCGGGGTACCTGTACGCTGGATAAGTTTTAAGAGTTCCAAACTTGCACAACACTCCAATAGTTTTCCTATTTAAACCAACTTCGGGAGACCTATTTTGCAAGACTTTGAAAGACAAAATTTAGAGTCCTTATACTCCAAGTCTTCATGGTATTTGAGTCCCTTGATTCATACCTTTGATTCACACAACTTCCATACATTTGTGAATCACTTTGCAACCCAAGAACACACCATTGCTGTTGTTCAACCCATGTGAAGTGGACCGCTTCTTCCTCTTCATTGCAGCCCTCCTGGAAAGGGATATTCCAGCCGCGACTCCAGAATCCGATACCCGAGGGTAATTCTGAGTCAAAAACTTGTATTTCAGTGTAATCCGATTGTAAGCCGTTTCTCTTACAAATTATAGTGATATACAAATGGTTTTGCCCCTGTGGGGGATTTTTCCTTAAACTTTGTGTGTTGATTATTTTTGCTTGATCTTCATATCTTGTCTAACACACCTAGTTGCATGCATAGGGTTAATTTGGGTTAATAAAGGAATTTATTATATTGTTTCTTAATTGAACGCAAGCGCCAACTCTTTCACCAAGCTATATCCAAACAAAAGAAAATGGATATAGAAGCAAAAAGTAAAGATTAGGCAATTAGCATCCTACTTTAGGACAAAATCCCATTGCTAAGTGGGACAAATATCAAAGTTATTGTGAAATCATCCCTATTAACCCAGATGCCACTATTAATGGTGGAACCTATAAGAAAGGATATTCACAAGAAGACTGAGAAGAATTTAAAAAAGACATAGATGAAATGCTTAAGCTAGGCATTGTTAGAGAAAGTAAAAATATACATAATAGCCTTACCTTTTACGTTTAAAATGAGTCTGAACGAAAGAGAGGAAAAATAAGAAGAATCATAGACTATATACACCTTAATAAGAATTGTGAATTTGATTCTTATAAGATACCAGATAAGAGTAATCTAATTAATTTGATTAAAGACATAATTATATTCAGCAAGTTTAACCCAAATGCAATTATTTTAGACTGAAATAGACTTTGTGGGAATGCATATTAATAAAGAAAAATTATACTTAGCAGAACACATAACCAAAAAGATTCTTGAATTTCCAGACCAACTTAAAGATAGAAAACAATTACAATCATTTTTAGGATTACCTAATTGCGCTGCAGACTTTATTAAAGACCTTGCATCAAAAAGGCAAAGTCTAACATCCAAATTAAAAGGAACAGACAATACTAATCCTTTTAACTGGACTAAAGATGATTTCGAAGTCATAAGACAGATTAAAGAACCAATCAAGAATATCCCTTTACTTGACCTGCCTAATGCGGAAGATCAGTTTACAGTAGAAACATATGCCTCTAATAAACAATGGGGAGCAGTATATTTTGCCATTGATCATGAGACTAAAAATAAGAAGCTTTGTAGATATAGCTTTGGAACCTTTACAGATCCAGAAATAAGATATACTGCCCATGAAAAAGAAGTTTTAGCTATAGTTAAGGCCATAGAAAAATATATGATTTTTCGTAGACCTAAACATTTTACTGTTTATACTAACTCTTCTTATGCAGTGAAATTCAGAGACTTGGATTTATCCAAATCAATGACTAATAGACTTATTAGATAGCAATAATTGCTTAATGGTTATGACTTCTTTGTTATACATATTAAGGGAAGCAAAAATACCATTCCAGACATCATATCAAGAGAACCAATATTTTCTAACACTAATATAATTTCTTGTTTTATGTTGCAAACATAAGACTTAGACATCATGAGTTCTTCTGGAATGAATAAGGAAGACGTTGCAGACTATCATAGACGCGTAAGACCAAATGCCAGTAGAACGCAAAGACAAACTCAGACCCATATTCAAGACTCTCAAGAAAGACCAATTCTAGAGAACTTTGATGATATTCCAGTTCCTCCCCAAAAATCTAGAAATGAGATTATTTCCCAAAATAAACTTATAGGGAAAATGTATTTTCCCAAATATAGACCAGACCAAAGATACCCAAACTTAATAAAATTTAGACGAGAATTTTCAAATGATGAAAATACTCTTATAGACACCTTATGGTGGAATGTAAAGAATAAACTATGGGTAGAATTCAAGCAGAATTTAGTAGTGTTGCCAGATTCATGAGAACTCAAAGACTCGCAGTAACTCAACTTAATAGTACTGCTACTCCTAGACCACATAATCAAACGCATGCTCAGACTCTTGGAGAATCCTCCAAAATTAGACTAATTGATAATTTTTGTTATCAGCAAAAGACTTTTAAGACTAAGATTGTTATACCATTTGGTCATAATAATCTTCCATTATCAGAAGACTTTCAGAAAGAAGGTAACAACATTATTGAACATTTCAATATGTTATTATCTAATATTAATAGAGATGCCTTAATGATTAAGGTTTCTTCAAAGACATTCCAAAAATTTATCTTTTTGGAAAGACAAATATATTGCAGATAACTTTGGCAGACCATGGGTTCATTGGACTCGTTCAGATACAAACTTTAGAAGACTCTATTGCTCTTGGAAAAAAAGTTCTGAGTACACCAAAAAGGTATAAGACTTTCTTCCCCTGTTTGCCAGGATTTACCAGATTGCTCCAAGTTCATGTAGAGAAATGAGAGTTGAAGGATTTAGACTTATTAGATTCTCCACTTATTCATTTGAAGACGTTGAGTTTCTATCTAAAGACGAGACTAAAGACCTAACTATTGATAAGTCCAAACTCCAGATTGCCCAAGCTATGGAAACAATAAAAATCATGGAGTTATTGACGAATCAAGAAACATGGTACATTGCGTACCATAAACAAGATCTGTTTATCCAAGCAGACGAGCCATTTAATGGAAGGCTAAAAAAAGAATCCAAATGAATGGTAGAGATAACTTTACCATCCAGTATTAGAGTGGTAGGACTCATTGATGAATACTTTACCAGACAAAGACAAGGAAGAAGAAGACATAGACGGGACAAAGAAGGGCCCCTCGTAATTTAAAGAATTATTGAAGACCGAAGATGTTTGACACGCAAGACTGAATTATTGTAAGACAACAAAAAAAAAATTGAAAAGAAAAAGATTCTTCACAATTATCACAAGACGTCAAAAGCTTTTCGAAAAGCAAAAATAGACTCGTCAGACAGAATTATTGATAAAAGACAGATTTGCTTTACTTTAATAATTATATTTCGTTTACCGGTTTACTTTTCTCAACCGGTTACCAGTCATTTGTAAGTGCCCTTCAATTATAAAAGGGAGCATCCAATGTGTAGAAAAGATATCGAAGGCTAGGGGATCGAAGGCTAGAGTGAGAGAGAGAACTCAGTAGAGAGAAATAATATGTATAAGAGTGAGTAAAACCTCTCATAGATAGGGGAATGGTTAGAGTTGTATTTACCTATGCAATACAGTAAATATTATTTTATTTTCCCAAATATCTTATGTTAAGTTGTTATTATTCTCCAAACATCTCCAACTTTCTGTTCATAGAGGACTATTGTGTGGAACCTCCGGTGTAACACATAGGTGTTATACTGTTGAGCTACCGTCAGGTGTCGATTTGTCATGAGCTATTAGCCAGGTGGGCGTTAGGCATGGTGGCCTACAGATAGGAAATGGGTGAATTGAGGTGTGATACATAAAGAGAGAGTTGCAAGAGGCACAAACTGGAGAAGAATGGTAACAAACTGAAGAGAAGAAGGAAAGAAGATAAGAGAATTGCAGACCAGAATGAAGGTATAAACTCGAACCAAACCCCTAGCAATTTCAAATATTAATAAAAAAAACTTGCATGAGCCTACAGATCACTACAGACTTTTTAGCGTTTGTTAATCAAACAACTTCAGACTTAAGAAGAGAAATCCAAGAGTGGACTCTCACAGACCCTAAAGATAAACTACTTGTAGAAACTGCTTTAATATATGAAGGAGGTACTTATAAATATACAGACGAGATTGTTGAATGGTTAACAAGAGAAGTACCTAAAAAAAATAATTAGAACATAGATCCGTGATCTCTTCAACTTTGAACTGAAGATTTTCCAGAAGAACTTTCTAGACCTGAAAAATATCAAGAATATACTAGAATACTTACAGATACTATAGATGTATTAAAATATATTAGACGCAAAAAGTTAGTTGAGGTAAGAACTGTCCTAACTAGATCAGCAGGAATTTATCCACTCCTTAAATTCGTAGAAACAGCTTCATCAAGAACATATAGAAGATTTTTGTCATCATACGATGACAGTGAGTTAGACAAATTCATAGAAAATGATAAAATTTATATTGTTAATCAGATATATAAAGAGACTAGACAAATAAAACCTCAATACGGCATAAGGTGTTTAAGGTTAAATTATTTTCCTTCAAAACCGCTTGAAATCTCTAAACACCCTGTGAAAAATATTTATATAGATAATCCTCACTATTCTGAAATACAGTACAATAGTGATGGAGAAAGCTTAAGAGAAATTCCCGAACCATTCCTCGTTCTAGATTAAATAAAACTTTAAAATAAGCTTAAAAGACTCTAGAATGTATTGGGGTAGAAATTTCTATTCCGAAAACATTTGAAAAAGACAAAGCGGTCCCCAAAAAGTGGCCCTAAAAGACAAAAGTGGTCCCAAAATTGCGTGGACGATATTTAGCCCGTCATTTAAGCCCGTCGGAGAGCCTGACCGTATATATATAAGAAAAATACGCAGATTCCTAGAATTTTCCACCGTCGGACCATTATGGGTCCTTCAGTTTCCCACCAAACCAATGTTGGAACCCATGATGGAACCACCGCCATTGGAAATCAACGGAAAAACTATAGATAAGAGAGAGAAAAAATCCATAAAAAACGGGGACAAGTTGACAACATAAATGATAGATGAGAACAAATAAATAAGAAAATTGAGATAAAAGGTTCGTACCCAGATCAGAGAAAACCCCCAACGAAAGAAAGAGAGTGTGTGACTTTGAGATTTTATTAGTCAACGTACATGCTTTAGGAATATTTTATATATTTATATTTATATATCAATATGTATTTTTATATTGTTTGTTGACCTTTATAGTGTATAAGTTAGATTTTTTTGGGTGGGTATTTTCGTAATAGTAAAAAACTTTAATGATAAGATTAGTTACTACAAATTAGTAGCAATGTATATATATTAGACATGTTCAATGAAGATATTGATTTTCTTATTATATTTTTATTATGGAATGATTCTTGAAAACTTAGGTGGTATCTATTATATATTTTTATATATTTATGGGTTATGTATTTTTATATTATTTATTGAACTTTATAGTGTATATACGCTAGAGTTCTTCCGATGGTTATTTTCATAGTAGCGTGATTGGCTAAAAAAAATTTAGTGATAAGATTAGTTACTACAAATTAGTATATATATATACAGCCTTAAAGGGCATAAAACAAATGAAAGGTATAGAGTGAGGTATATTTTTTCCTTTATATTTGAGAAGAACAAATAATATGTTAATATGTATATTGATTTCGGCATAATATTATAGATTATGCACTTTTAGGACTTAAAATAATATTGATTATGGATATATGACAACAAACATTTCGTTTCCATTTTTAGTCCCTATTTTCAAATTATCGGCTGACGTGGCATGCTGTGATTGGTTGACGTTTTATGGATATGGGTCTGCACTAGCGGCTTTATTAAAAAATACGGACTAAAATTATAAATAAAATATTTGTTGTCCTATTTTTAGAATACATATTACAATCGATCCTAAATTTACAAAGCCCATATTATTATGTACTAAAATAAAAGAATATTTTTTTTTATTAATAATTAACATCACACAACAAAAATTTTATTTTGGGTGATACTTAATAAATAATGGTAATTTGTTATTAATAATGGTCATCAATATAGGAAATTCTAAGAAAAATACGAATTTATTATTAATCATGGTCAGGAATATTATATTAGACTAGCATGCAGGCCACGCGATGCGTGACCGAATATATCAAAATTGTATTGTTATGTTGTTGAAGTATATTTCACACAATATGTTCTACGAATGAAAGAAGTTTGAATTTTAAATTAATATTAAAAATTATATGAATGATATTAAATAAGTGCAACCCAAAACCTGCATCCTAGCTACCCACCAAGCTGCTGCCCAAACCCGAGATACTCACAATCCAAACAACATCCACCAACTACACGATCCAACCTTATACAACCTGTTACCACTACTTAAAACCATTCGACTTAACAGGGAGAAAAGCAACCGGATTGAAGAGGCTATTTTTTTGGGAAACGTGTGAACTTGTAAAGAAGTTTCGATGTTTTTTTCATCCGAAGACGGGGGCGAAAGCAGAGAAGACGAAAGAGGAGGAGTCGGTTGAATATCTGATATTTTTTTCTTTGTTTTTTTTAGAAAAAAGTAAACCGTCTGGATATAAAGATTTAGTGTAGTATAGAAATTTTGAAACTTTTGAATATAGATATTTATGAAGGTGTACACGTGTATCTCTATGGAGCTTTTAAATAGTTTTAGGCAATAATTATATATATAAATATATATATATATATACATAGATGTGTGATTCTTTAAACATTTTATTCATAAGTTTTTTAATTCGCCCGCGTATCGTGCGGATTGAAATGTAGTATTGTTTATTTTTATGTCTGAATGAATGTAACCGTTAGCATTTTAATTATTTAAATAAAATAAATATTATTCCATACCTATTTTAAGTACAAACATTTGGAATTAAGACGTAAGAAGTAAAAAGAATCAACTTACACACAATCTCCCTATTAATCCAACCGGACTTACCTCCGAAAGTAACACAAAGGTGAACTTGTATAAAAAATATATATAAAATAAAGTATACCAACTAACAATCCATCCAATTGTGACCGTCTATATACTATAGAATGACGCTTCGGTATCGAAGTATGTATGTGTGGGTACCTAGATTTTGTACAACGGGCCCGGACGAGTAACCTAATTAAGACGGCCCAAAGTCCAAGCCCGGAGAAGTTAATTTAATTCAGTTATAACTTAGTCCTCTCCCGTTATATCGGAGTGAGATATTCAAGGAGAGAAAGATGGACGTGGGGGCGTCCAACACCCCCACTCCCCGAAAATGAACCTGTATATAACAAACCATAAGCCTAGGGCAAAAGACACGCACTGTATTCTCTGTGAACTACTCCTCGGAGTAAATAGAAATAATACCGATTGCACCACCGTGGACATAGGTATTCTTGCCGAACCACGTACATCTCTTGTTTGTGTGATTGGCATTTTTGTTCTTCATTTCATTTGGTGATTGTGTTTCTTTTTATCTATTTGTGCTGAATTAATTGTCACCACAATTGGCGTCGTCTGTGGGAACGTTCGTCTTCCTTAAAAAAAAACCTCACCAACTAAGAGTCCAAGAATGTCTGGTCACAGCAGTAACGCCCCTCAGGCAGGAGATATTCAAGAACCGCCTGCTCCTCGCAGAGTCAGATCTGAAATCCATCGATCGGGTCAAGGAGCTCGCCAGGGGCGACCAGCCTCAGAGGAGAGCCACGGACCAGAAAAGTCCACACAAATCTCCAGATTGATCGACTCTTATGAAGCGAGGCCCCAAGAGTAAGGAGAATATGCTCGCAAGCAGAAGGACGAGAACGCCCGTCTCAAAAGAAGGCTTGAACGGATGGAGAGAGAGCTCTATCGCAGCACCAAGCGACGTCCTTACCGCACCCCTAGCCCTCAGGCGAGCAAGTCTCGCAGCCGAGGAAGGAGCCCTAGACACGGACCCCAGCAGAACGAGGAGCATGAGTCGAGCGATGACTCGCTCGAGCAACAGCAGCCAGCTCGTCGCCACAGGAGCCCAACTCGAGGAAATAACGACTTACGGAACCTAATCCGGAGGGAAATGGACCAACACCCAGCACATCAAAGTGCCAGGCCAACCAGAGAACTAGCTCGGCGGGCTCTCAAGACCCAAATGAAATCCCCTTTCTCAAGAGAGATAGAGGAAGAGGAAGCCCCCAAGAAATTTGTGATTCCACGATTCAAAATATACGACGGAAAAATTGACTCTATTGATCATGTTAGGCAGTATAGGCAAGCCATGACTCTCTGGAGCCACAGAGATGCTTTAATGTGCCGAATCTTTCCATCGAGTTTACACGATGTGGCCCAGAAGTGGTTCGAAAGGCTCCCTCACAGGTCTATCCAAAGCTTTGAATCCCTGGCAGAGCTCTTCACGGCTCGCTTCATTACCAGCAGCTCCCATCCGAAGAGGATGGATGCCTTGTTGACGATGAAGAAGACGCCTCAAGAGAGCCTCCGGGACTACGCAAAAAGATACTGGGAACTGTTTAACGAGATCGAAGATTGCTCGGAGCAGGTAGCAGTAGCCTCTTTTAAGATTGGACTATCCAGCTCCTGTCTCCTGCACCAGTCCCTAACGAAGAAGGAGGCCACCAACATTGATGATCTGATGGCCCGCGTCGAGAAATACGCTAAAGTTGAAGATGTGACTCGCCTCAACACAGGGGAGAATGATCGAGCTAAGTTCGCTGCTAATAGTATCGAAACGTCTGAGAACCAGAAAAAATGAGGGAAGAACGGGGGAAAACGTGGCTCCAAGAACGGAGGAAAAAATGACGTCCCAAAAGCATTTCAGGCAGTGAATACTGTTTTCAAAGAACCGATCTACAAGATCCTGGCGAAGATCAAAGACGAGCCATTTATTAAATGGCCCAGAAAGATGGGGGGAGACCCCTCGAAGAGGAACAACGCGCTGAGATGCGCTTTTCACAAAGAAGGAGGACATAAGACTGAGCACTACAAAGCTCTCAAGTCTCCCTCGAGGAACTGGCCCAGTCTGGGTACCTGAATGAGTTCGTGGAAAGGAAGGCAGAGAAGGTCGCCGCTAATGGAGAAGCGAGACCTGACAATGTACTCGAGGACGATGCTGTCCATGAGTTCGCAGTAATCCATGGGGCATCTGATACGAAACAGATTCAAAGGAATTCAGCCCGCATGGAGGTGAAAAAGCTTACAGCAGTAATGCAGGCTTTTCAGATCGATCCAGCAAAAACACAAGCTGGAAAACGTCGACGATCAGGCGAAGTCGATTATAGCAAAAACATTGTGTTCACAGATGAGGATCTAGTGGGGGTAAGAACCCCACACCACGACGCTTTGATCATTACGCTTAGGGTAGCCAACTACGACGTCGACAAATTGCTCGTCGACCAAGGAAGCTCATCCGAGGTAATGTACCTCGACCTATTCAGAAAGTTGAAGCTGAGCATTGCCGACCTGAAGGAGGCCACTGTCCCTCTAGTCGGCTTCGCGGGAAAGGTGACAATTCCAATAGGCAAGATCGTGCTGCCAGTAAGGGCAGGGAGTATCTAAAAAATGATTGAGTTTCTGGTAGTCGACATCGACTCGCCATATCAAGCTATCCTCGGCAGAGGGTGGCTACATGCAATGAAGGCAGTACCATCGACCTACCATCAGAAACTCAAGTATGTAACCGAGCGAGGAGTAATGGAGATCCATGGCGATCAAGCGATGGCAAGGAGGTGCTTCATAGCGGCCATCCGTCCAAAACCAGAAAAGAAGGTTGACAAACATAAAGAGAAGATCGAAGAACAAGAAGGTCAAACACCTTCGAAATAGCAGCTAAAGTATGGAAGACCCGGAGTGGAAGAGACCAGGCTCCTCCCCTCTGAGCGGGTCGTCGAGGACCTGGAGGAAGTTGCGGCTGGTGGTATCGAGAAAGAGAGGACGTTCTTGATTGGAGCCTCTCTCACAAATCAAGAAAAGAAAGATTTGACGATACTGTTAAAAAGCAACGTAGACGTATTCACATGGGAACCCTACGAGCTGCCTGGAATAGATCCCAGCGTAGTTTGCCATCAATTGCATGTCGACCCCACTTTCAGACCTGTCGTGCAGAAGGCACGACGAACCGCTCCCGAAAAAACCAAGGCCGTAGAAAAAGAAGTAGAGAAGCTGCTAGATGCAGGATCCATACGGGAAGTTCAATTCCCTAAATGGCTATCCAACCCTGTAGTAGTCCCAAAAAACAATGGGAAACGGAGAGTCTGCATTGACTTCACTGACCTTAACAAGGCTTACCCTAAAGACAGTTTCCCTCTCCCTAAGATCGACCAATTGGTGGACGCCACAGCTGCTCACGAAAGAATGAGTTTTCTGGACGCATACTCGGGGTATCATCAAATCCCCCTATATGCGCCAGACCAAGATAAGACAGCGTTCATCACCACTGTCGGACTATATTGCTACAAGGTCATGCCGTTTGGGCTCAAGAACGCAGGGGCAACCTACCAAAGGCTGGTTACCAAGATGTTCAAGGACCAGATGGGAGACACCATGGAGGTCTACATCGACGATATGCTCGTCAAAAGCAGGAACAAAGAAGACCACCTCTCAGACCTATCAAGAACCTTCGAAATCCTTAAGAAATACCGAATGAAACTTAATGCGAGCAAGTGTTCTTTCGGAGTCCAATCAGGAAAGTTTCTTGGGTACTTGGTCAGCAAGAGAGGCATTGAGGCCAATCCAGACCAGATCGATGCCATTAACAGGGTACAGCCCCCTGGCACAATACGAGAAGTACAAAAGCTCACAGGCATGCTCACGGCCTTGAACCGCTTCATCTCTAAGTCTTCTGAGAAATGCAAACAATTCTTCCAGCTCTTGAGAGGAAACAAGACAGTAGACTGGAACCAAGACTGCTCGCAGGCATTGAATGAGCTCAAAGCTTACCTTAGCTCACCGCCTCTGCTGGTTATTCCTCAAGAAGACGACGACCTGTACCTATACCTCGCTGTCTCCGACCACGCGGTTAGTGCTGCACTGGTGTGCAAAAAGGCAGGAATCCAGCACCCAGTTTATTACGCAAGCAAAACTTTATTGGATGCCGAACATCGATACCTATCCTTAGAGAAGCTCGCCTTTGCACTTGTAGTAGCCTCAAGGAAGTTGAAGCACTATTTTGAAGCTCACACTATCATCGTCCTTACGTCACACCCCCTAAAGGCAATCCTGCAGAGAGCAGATTTGTCAGGCAGACTATCTAAGTGGTCAGTCGAACTCGGGCGGTTTGACATCCAATTTCATCCAAGGAATGCAATCAAAGGCCAGGTCCTAGCTGACTTCGTAGCCGAGTTCATAGGCGAGAAACCCCTAGACGAGCTTCAACCAATGAAGCAAGGAGAGAAACACGCAACAGAAGGATCTTGGCAATTATTCGTTGATGGAGCCTCCAATTCAAAAGGGGCAGGAATAGGTATTGTGCTCGTTACCCCATAGGGCACAATCCTCGAGCAAGGAATCAGACTTGGATTTGAAGCCTCCAACAATGAAGCAAAATACGAGGCTTTGATAGCCGGCCTCCAGAAATCACAGACATTGGGGGCAAAGCAGTTGCAAGTTTTTGGCGACTCACAATTAGTCTCCAATTAAATAAGTGGGGACTTCATCGCAAGAGACGAGAGAATGACAGCTTACCTCGCCCTGGCAAAGAAACTAAAGACCAGCTTCGAGGAAGTCAATGTCCAGCAGTTCCCCAGAGGACAAAACATCCATGCAGATGCCTTGGCAGAGGAGTGAGCTACCAAACGTAGAACATATGCTGCAGATTGAGTCAGCGCCCAGTTGGATGGACCCTATCAGCGACTACTTAAGGAATGGCGCACTTCCAAACGATAAGAAGACTGCTCACCAGATAAGAGTCAAAGTTGCTCGCTTTCACTTATCTCCTGAAGGCAAATTGTACAAGCGATCGTTCACTGGTCCTTACCTCCAATGCGTTCACCCTAAAGACGTCAAGCAAGTTCTACACGAGCTTCATGAAGGAGTTTATGGAAGCCATATCGGAGGAAGATCGCTCGCTTTTCGAGCAATGAAGGAAGGCTACTGGTGGCCTTACATGCAAAAAAACTCGGCAATGTATGCTCAAAAGTGTGAGAAATGCCAATTGCACGCTCCTATGGTCCACCAACCTACTAGCGAGCTGAGATCTCTTACCAGCCCATGGCCTTTCGCCCAATGGGGAATGGACATCGTGGGACCGCTTCCTACTGCTGCTGGCAATCGCAAATATCTGTTAGTCGCGACTGACTACTTCACCAAATGGATCGAAGCAGAGCCACTGGCAAATATCCGAGACACAAACATGATAAGATTTATGTGGAAAATATCATTACTCGCTTTGGGATTCCCAGAACCATCATTACTGACAATGGAACGCAGTTCGAGAGTACTGCCTTCCAGAGTTTTTGCGATGAACACAGGGTAAGGCACCATTTCATCTCGGTGGCCTATCCCCAGAGCAACGGTCAAGCCGAAGCTTCCAATAAAACAATGATCGACGGATTGAAAAAGTGACTGGAACGAGCAAAAGGCGCATGGGTAAGCGAGCTGCCACATATCCTGTGGGCATACCGCACTACCCCACGACGATCAAGGGGAGAAACCCCATTTTTATTAATATATGGAATGGAGGCAATCATCCCTTTGGAAGCCGGCCTACCGACCATGAGATCCACCCTTGTTGACAAAGGCCAGAACGATGCAGCATTGCTTGCTGAACTTGACCTAGCTGACGAGCGCAGAGAGCTTGCCTTAGTGAAACTAGCGAGCTATCAACAACAGCTCGCGAAGCACTATAACAAGAAGGTCAATCCAAGGACGTTCCAGGTTGGAGACTATGTCCTAAGGAAAGTCCTGGGAAGCGCAGTAAAACCATCAGACGGCAAGCAGGGACCAAATTGGGAAGGGCCATTCAAAATAATAAGAGATGACTTACAAGGAGCTTATCACTTAGAAACACTAGAGGGCAGAGAGATACCCCGATCATGGAATGCAGCTAACCTTAAGAAATTTTATTTCTAATTTTTTTCATCTTTTATCGGATTTATGGCGATTCATTTTGTATCTTCGCGTAATTAATAAAAGTGTTTTGCAGTTGCATCCTATAAAGTGTTAAGTTTGTATTATAAACTATGTGACTTACATACCCTTTCCAAGTGACAAGCACATTACCCAATGAATAACAGCAAGGGAATCACCATCCTTAGGTTTTCGTTATGAAACACGAACAACCTCTTAGCATTGCCCCTGGCAATATATATGAAGCCCTACAGGGGATCCTTAGGCAATTTGGCCAAAACTAATTGGCCGCCGAACATTCTTCGGCTCACAAAACCTGATCGGATAGAGCATCCAATACCAGGTATGTCCTCGCCATTATGACACTTAGGCCTAAAGGGGTGTGACGACACAACCTAAAAGGTAAAGTGGGGTAGAACGGTATCTCACAAGCATACTGGACTGGGAGGACATTCACTTAGAGAAACAACTACACTTGTTTAGTCGGCTGCGAAGGGCCCAATATAGTTAAAAGAGAAACAGATGAAGTAAAAATAGCAACGCATGTTTAGTCGGCAAAAATGCCCAAAACATAAATATTACATTACTTCATCACTTTCACAAAAAATCATGATTACATTGATCCCCTAATGAGGAAGAGGCCTCTGGGAAAGATAGTCAGCTACTTGCGCTCTTAGACCATCATCCGGATGGGGAACCAACTCCTCTTCAACCTCATTCGCGTTTGGCTCTAATAATGGCCTAGAAATGGCATCTATTGGGACCCACTGGTCGTCCCTCCTAAATGGGTTAGGCATCAAGGTTGACGGGGAGATCTCATGACGACACCAGAGCATGGAGTTCCTAGGGACTTTCAACTCCCTGAGGGCATTCAACCACCCGCTGATAAAGGATAACTCCTCAACTTCTGCTAATCTCGTCGGAGCATCTGCCCAGCCTTGGTCATAACCATCAGCCCACACCTGCCGAGGACCTTCTTGAACAATTGCCTCAACAGAGTGACATCCCTTTGGAGTCCAGCGGCTATCACATAAGCTCGGCGAACATCTGCTCATAGCTCGTCAGCCTCTCTAGCTGCGCCTTCATCATTTGCGCCAGCTCGCGGACCAGCCGAAGACGAAGAGCCTCTTAAAACTTGAGGCGCAATACTTGGTGCATGCTCCCTCAATCGCAATACCTCTCTCCTCAAGGTCTCGTTTTCCTGTTGGAGAATCTCTCCGACCTAGTTGATCTCTGAGGCATCAAGAAGTCTAGCTCTCAGAGTGTCCACCTCCTCCTGAATAGAAGCACCAACTTCTTCCATCTCCTGAAGTCTGTCCTTCAGTTTGGCGACGAGCTCAGTCTGATCTTGATAACTCTTAGTCCTAGACCTCAGAGACTTGTAAATTCTCACAAAGGTTCGACGAACTTTGTTGCTCACGTTGGCGCCCAAGATCATTCCCAGTTGAGAGGTGGCAGGTATATATTCATCTATGTCAACCAACTACAAAGCATAGAAGGACATTAAAGAGCAGATGAATCAATATGCAAGAAAGGAAAAGTCTTTTCATTCATATAAGGGAGTCCAAGTACATCAGCGCTTAAAAGAAAATATAATAACAGAATAACAACAAAAGGAGGTCCTAAGGGCAGACTAGCGAGCAACCTCAGTCTAGTCAGAGGTGATTGGATGTTTCCCTTTGTCAACAGCGTTGACAACACCCTCCTCAGCAGGGGTAGCTGCAGTCCCCTGAGCAAGGGAGCATCAGCAGGAGCAGTCTGGGAAACAGAAGGAACCCCTCCAGCAGCTGGGGCAGGCGACTCAGCAACAACGGGCTTCGGGCCTGGATCGTGCTCATCATACAAAGGGGAGTCGATATCCACCTCGACAGTCAAAAGTGCCTTGTTCCAGCCTTTCTTAAAATTCAAACGGCTAATGTAGCCTATCTGGAGCTCCGCATCCTCATATGTCGCCGCCCATCCAGCATTGTACGAGCTCTCCTCTGCTGTCGCCAGTTTTTTCCTCAGCACCCTGTTCTCCTCCACCACAGCCAGCTTGCTTGAACAAACCAAGTCATAAGCCTGCCAGAGCTCGTTCAGCTCTTTGGCCCCTGCTTTCTTGCCCGGTTGGCTTGAGAAAGGGCAAGGTCGGAATATTTCTGAGCAGCATGGGCATCTTTCAGGCTTGCCTCTAGCTCGTCATTCTTCTTTTCTAGCTCAGCATTTTTATTTACCAGCTCGTCACGAGCACGATAAAGCACAGCAAAATTTGTCACGAACTGCAAGAAAGAGTGAGTACATTAGAGCGAGGCATCATACAGAACTTTACAAGAATGGAAAATCAGGAGTGAACTTACCAAGGCTAGCCTCTGACTAGCCTACAGAGCTAACTGGTCAGACCTCGTTGCCTTCTGACGATCAGCAGGCAAGATTGCCCTGTCCAGCAGCGCGAGAGCCAACTGAGGCGAAAGGGCAACTGACGCCCCCCGGGCAGAGCAGACACAGGCACCAGAACCTGCCCAGCCTTCGTCCTTGTCTCCACTCTTCGCCTCTCCTCCTCTCTCTCCATCTTCTCTCTGTCAGCTCTCATCTTATCCTCTACTTTATTCTTTTCCTCTTCCCTCTTCCTCTCTTTCTCTCTCAGCAAATATTATTTCCTTTTCTTCTCTTGCTCATGAGCAGCAGATTGGGAACCAGAAATGACAGTCTCAAATGACCTCTGCTTCTTTGACCGATGAGCAAGGAGCACATCATCTTCATCGGCATCATCACGGATCAAATTTCTCCTGGGAGGAGCCATTTCCTCGCTGAAGCTGCTAGATGCGCTCGAAGACTCTTGATCCTCGGAAGCCTCTTCTGAACTGGAAGATTCTTCACCACTGGAACTCTTCTCACTGGTATCACCTCCAGCAGCGCCCCTGATGTCAACCTCACTATCAGAATTGCTCTCTTCCTCGTCCAAGTAGATTGGATCTGCAACAGCCTCTTCAGTAAAATCAAGCTCTGGGACTTTGTCTACAGGACGAGCAATGAAACTGGAGCCAATATTTTTATATTCCAGAAGAAACGAAGCCGACCGAGGATGATCACCGTCGGACAAAGGTTCTCTAATACTCCAAGCTTTGATCAGCTCAGCTCCTCGAACTTCACTAACAGCAGGCTCCAAGTTCTTCGCCTTCGCTGAAAGAAAGAAAAGAAAAGTATTAAGAGAAGTCACACATCAACCAAAAAGATCAACAGGGCAAAACAGAATTAGCCCTACCCATAAACTCTTCCCCATAAAAGGGAATCGTAAACATATCAGATCTCGACCCCTCATTATGGGGAGAAAGTTGCCAATTCCTAGCAAGAAAACCCTCCAGCCAATAATCCTTATGGGAATCAGGTAAATTAACTACCAACACCCTATCAGGACTCCTGGCCTTGAGATAGAGAAGGCCGGAGCTCGTCCGAGAAAAAGAGTAGCAGAAACAGATCTCAGCAAGCCCTAAGTTGGTGCCATAGAGTTGATTTATTCTATGGACCCCATTCACTATTTTTCAAACGTTGGGCGAACATTGAGCGGGGACAATGCCAAAATAATGAAAGAAATGATGAAACAACTGGTTAGGAGGGAAAGTAAGCCCCCCTTGAGACAACAACAGGACATGGAGCCAATGAGCATCCTCTATTTCCCTAATATTCCTCGGTACATGGGCACACTCTATCTCTACCCAGTCTGGGATGTTATAAAATTTCCTAAACTCAGGCACTGATCGATTACCTATTTTCGCCATTCGTAAAACCTAAGTTGCAAAATCAAAGAAAAAGCACAGAGAGAAGGCACAGGAAACTTATAAGATGAAAGTTTGATTTGAACGATGGAGAATCACAAGCTCAGACAGTAAGGGGAATCGGAAGCAAAGAGAACGAAGACCTGAAGAAGAGGACGCGAATCGCTAGAGCTCGTAGAAAAAGAGAGAGTACGAAGAAGTTTGAAATGGTGATTGTGAAGCGACTGCCCAAGATGACTTATAAATGTTACTAATCATCATGCACATGACACGAAACGAGTGCCGCCTAAATCAGTCCTCGGACTTTGGGAAGAGTTACACGATATGCAAGAGAACCATTATGACTAATCATTTAAATTTATTGAGCCCAAATTATAGCCCAAAAATTTAGGGGCAATAATTGTGGTGACAATTAATTCAGCACAAATAGATAAAAAGAAACGCAATCACCAAATGAAATGAAGAACAAAAATGCCAATCACACAAACAAGAGATGTACGTGGTTCGGCAAGAATACCTACGTCCATGGTGGTGCAGTCGGTATTATTTCTATTTACTCCGGGGAGTAGTTCACAGAGAATACAGTGCGTGCCTTTTGCCCTAGGCTTAGGGTTTGTTATATACAGGTTCATTTTCGGGGAGTGGGGGTATTGGACGCCCCCACGTCCATCTTTCTCTCCTTGAATATCTCACTCCGATATAACGGGAGAGGACTAAGTCATAACTGAATTGAATTAACTTCTCCGGGCTTGGACTTTGGGCCGTCTTGATTAGGTTACTCGTCCGGGCCCGTTGTACAAAATCTAGGTACCCACAGTATGTATGTATATATATATATACAGAGAGAGAGAGAGAGAGAGAGAGGAAGGCTCACCTACATCATGATGTATACATCACACCTACTTCTAAGCCCTAAGAAATGTTTTTTCTCATTTTTTTATTTTTCTGTTGAAAATAACCTTCCAATCAACTCATATTCAAAAAATTAGGTCAAAATACATTTTGTAGCTATTTTTAAAAAATCAACAAAAAACTGCTGGCGCAGACCTTTATAAATAAGGTATTTTGAGCAGTTTTTTGTGGATTTTTAAAAAATTGCTACAAAATGTATTTTGACCTAATTTTTCGAACATGGGTTTATTGAAAGGTTAATTTTAAGGGAAAAAAAAAATTTGAAAAAAAAATGTTTTTAGGGCCTACAACTAGGTGTGATGTATGGATGATGTATAGAGTGTGATGTAGGTGAGCCTTCTCCTATATATATATATATATATATATATATATATATATATATATATATATATATATATAGTTAGTTAGTTAGTTAGTTAGTTAGTTAGTTAGGCTCTCCAACATACCTCATTAAACATACCTAGCAACATACCTATTTTTTTTAAATAGTAAAAAAAATAATTTTGAGTTAATATTTTTTATATGGGTTCATGATATTTCAATGTGTCCCTGTAAAAATATTCAGATCAATATAATGTGTTTTGATATTTTTAAAAAATAGGTAAAAAAACTGACAGTTTCAAAGGGTAAAAACTGGTAGTTTTTTTTACCTATTTTTTAAAAATAACAAAAATCATTATTTTCAATTGATTTTTTTTATAGGTGCACATTGAAATATTATGAACCCATATAAAAAATTTCATCTCAGAATTATTTTTTTTACTATTTAAAAAAAAGGGTATGTTGCTAAGTATGTTGCTAGGAGGTATGTTGGAGAGCCTGACTCTCTCTCTCTCTCTCTCTCTCTCTCTCTCTCTATATATATATATATATATATATATATATATGGGAGAGGGGTGTTTGAATAGTGCCAATAATTCAACGGGTGTGATTTGTTCTCCTGGTGCGATCTAAGGGTTTTAGAGCATGCCATGTCATATGTAGGACATTATGAGGTGGAAAATGAGAGGACACAACCCCATTCCAAACCCTCTCCCATTTTTGACTTACCCCCATCAAAAATCCCTCACAACACTCCCTTCCAAACCCTCCCATTATGCCCTTCACTACCACCTCTTGCCTTTCGCGCGGCTCCCGCCGCCAGCCTTTGCTGAACGCTGCCTCATCCAGCAGGTATACTCTTACATTCAATATGTTCTACGAATGAAAAAAGTTTGAATTTTAAATTAATATAAAAAATCATATGAATGATATTAAATAAGTGCAACCCAAAACCTGCATCCTAGCAACCCACCAAGCTGCTGCCCAAACCCGAGATACTCACAATCCGAACGACATCCACCAACTACACGATCCAACCTTATACAACCTGCTACCACTACTTAAAACCATTGGACTTAACAGGGAGAAAAGCAACCGGATTGAAGCGGCTATTTTTTTGGGAAACGTGTGAACTTGTAAAGAAGTTTCGATGTTTTTTTCATCCGAAGACGGGGGCGAAAGCAGAGAAGACGAAAGAGGAGGAGTCGGTTGAATATCTGATATTTTTTTCTTTATTTTTTTTAGAAAAAAGTAAACCGTCTGGATATAAAGATTTAGTGTAGTATAGAAATTTTGAAACTTTTGAATATAGATATTTATGAAGGTGTACACATGTATCTCTATGGAGCTTTTAAATAGTTTTAGGCAATAATTTTATATATATATATATATAGATAGATAGATGTGTGTGTATTCTTTAAACATTTTATTCATAAGTTTTTTAATTCGCCCGCATATCGCACGGATTGAAATCTAGTATTGTTTATTTTTATGTCTGAATGAATGTAACCGTTAACATTTTAATTATTTTAAAAAATAAATATTATTTAATACCTCTTTTAAGTACAAACTTTTGGAATTAAGACGTAAGAAGTAGAAAGAATCAACTTACACACAATCTCCCTATTAATCCAACCGGACTTAACTCCGAAAGTAACGCAAAGGTGAACTTGTATTAAAAAAATATATAAAAAAAGTATACCAACTAACAATCCATCCAATTGTGACCATCTATATACTATAGAATGACGCATCGGTATCAAAGTATGTATATATATATGAAGAGGTGCGCTTGCGTTCAAATCAAGAAATTATAAACTCCGTTTACCCAATTAAATCCTAAACAGGCATCTAGGTGTGATTGAAGAAGATGTAAATCATGTAAGAACATTCAAACACACACATGTGAGGAAAAATCCCCCAAAGGGGCAAAACCTTTTTATTTCACTATAATTTGTAAAGTACGGTTTACACGGATTACAATGAAATACAAGAGTGACACAAAAATACCCGCAGGCGTCGGTTCTGGTGTCGTCGGCTAGAATCTCCCTCAGGAACTCTAGGTGTGCAGTAATGAAGAAGGAAGACGGCTTCTCCATAAAAGATGAACAAACACAAGGTTGTGTTCTAGGGTTGCAAAGGATTCACAAATGTATGGCTATGTTGTGTGAATCAAATCATGAGTCTTTGGGACTCAAAAAGGTGAAGACTTTGAGTATTTAGGACTCTTAAAATCGTCTCCAAAAGTCTTAGAAACAAACTTCCCGAAGTAGGATTATATAAGAAAACCTGGGCTAGAAAAATCTCAAGCATATCTGATCGATTTTATCTCAGGCGGATCGGTCCGCTTCTGATGCGGATCGGTCCGACAGCGGATCGGTTCATTTTTTAACAGGGCCTCTTCGGTTTGCATTCGATCCGGGGTTCTCTGTTTTGGAGCAAAGCGGATCGGTCCGGTATGAAGGTGGATCGGTCCGAGGAGGATCAGTTCATTTTTAGAATTGGCGGACCGGTCCGGTTTTCCAGAAACCAAAAGTTTTTCAAGTTCGGAATGCTTTGATATTCGGATCCGTTGATGTAGGTGCAATCATGAATTTCTTCAACGGTGTAACGGAGTATGACATACATATTAAAGATGGACAAAAATGTCCTTACAAATCTCCCCCTATGTCTATGCCGGTACATACAAAAAACATATCTGAATTATCAACTATCAAAATGCCTATACAAATCTACCCTTCCATGAACCCACAACTGGAAAGATACAAATGAATAAGACTTCATCATTTGCTCTTCAAATCTTCAGGAATCTCAACGCTTTTCTCATCAGGGTGTGTATCACGGGATCAACAATGTAGTACCTACACACATGAGATAAAGCAAATACCAAGTGACATATCGAGTTTGAAAAATGAGATAAACATAGATATCAATTTAAGATGAAAGCATAAGGCAAATCTCAAAACTCCCCCAAAATTCAAACTCTCCCCTTTAAAATGATAATTCTTTCTCCCCCTTTTTATGATGTCCCCAAATAGACAAATGAGAAGAATAACTCAACCGAGCAAAGTCGGGGTGTCACAAGGAAATAAACTTCTATTTTTGAATATTTTAAAATTTTTCAAACACAATATATATAAAAAGTCACACCATGAACGAAGATAAAACAACCAAGTCAATGATAGCGTTAATGAAGGGGTGTGAACAAATTCGATAGGAAAATCAATGCATACAATCATGACATATGTGCACGATGAATATTGGATACTCCTAACGAATGAACTCAAATGCTTCCTTTGGTGTAAAAAAAATACGAGACATTGACTTAATCAAATCAACAAATCAAAGCTCAAAGATATTTCCACACCAATAACGTCCAAAACGATTTCATGCTTGTTCGGGACTTTCAAGGAAGTGCAAACCCGTTTAAATGCTCCAACCAAACTCCCTCATGCATATTTTCCTTTTTGAGGTAATCTAAATTCTCAAACTTTGGATAATTGTTGGTGAAACCTAATGGCCCATATTTGGCATGAAATACTTTTTATTGCCTTTAAATTTTTTCGGGCTCTTTTTCCTCCTTGGACCTCGGATAATAAAATTCCTCAATTTTTTAGGTCTTTTTTAACGGTGGCGTTTGCGCAAAGGATAGATAGTTACCTTTCGCAGCCCCTCCCCGTTCTTAATTAAACACACAATCTCACCAAAACGGTTTTTACATGCATTCCAATCTTGTCAAGTTTTATCGCATATTGTACGTTGTATAGACAGAATTGAGATGGAAACTCTCAAGCCAATATGTGATAAACAAGTACAATAATCAAATAAAGCTGTGCATGTGTGCAATAAAGGAGATATGAGTCAAACATGTAGAAAGATATCACTAATCACATCTCAAAGACTCCAAACAATGTAAAGCACATGGATGAAATGATGTAGCGTCTCACATCTCTATCAAACAGTCACATGGATATATGGAATGAAGTTGTGACTCGGCTATCTTAAATGCTCATCCATAGAAGGTGCAAACAAAACAAAAAAATATTTTTGGATTTTCTCAAACTTTTATCAAACTAAAATCTTTTTGTGCTTTTCTAAAATTTTAACAAAAGAAAATCTTTTTGGATTTTTCAAAAATAAAAAATAAAACAAATTACTGATACAATCTAGCAATAGGAATCAGATGATATGAAAATGACAATGCATCCTATGCTAGACACGGACCAACCTCTCAGCCAACTGTGCAAATCCCCAAAGACTGCCTAAGACTCTCGAATCTAAGGGCATCTAAAGGTTTCGTGAAAGTATCGGCTAACTGATGGTCGGTGGGAACGAAACTCAGGGATACGACCTTCTCCTCAACTAACTGACGTATGAAGTGCTCGCATAACCTGATGTGCTTTATGCGCGAATGTTGGACGG
Organism: Sambucus nigra; assembly: GCA_949130495.1. Classification (NCBI taxonomy): domain Eukaryota; kingdom Viridiplantae; phylum Streptophyta; class Magnoliopsida; order Dipsacales; family Adoxaceae; genus Sambucus; species Sambucus nigra. The sequence goes on from OX422220.1 coordinate 526,787,559, forward strand.
GATTGCGGGATATGTGTATCGCGCTCGTGTTATCATAGGATATGATCATGGTGTCCTGTGAAATCCCATAATCCTCCAATATTTGTTTCATCCACAAGAGTTGCGTGCAACAACTCCCGGCGGCGATGTACTCAGCCTCCGCAGTGGACAAGGAGATGGAGTTTTGCTTCTTTCTCAACCAAGAGACAAGAGCAGAACCAAAATAGAAACACCCACCAGAAGTGCTCCTACAACCATCTACATCCCAGGCCCAATCGGCATCCGAATAGGCGGATAAAGGGTCACCGGTATCAAAGGAATACCAAATACCGTATGAGAGAGTCCCACTCACGTATTTGATAATACATTTTAGAGCGAGTAAGTGTGACTCTTTCGGAGATGCCTGATATCGTGCACATACTCCAACACTAAAGGCTATGTCGGGACGACTGGCAGTCAAGTAGAGAAGACTATCTATTATACTCCGATATAAGGTTTGCTCTACGTCCTTGCCTGAAGTGTCCTTACTAAGCTTGATAGAAGTACTAATAGGTGTACGTGCATGCTTAGCGGAGTCTAAACCAAATTTCTTCACGAGGTCTCTAGCATACTTGGATTGGGAGATGAACATCCCATCCTCTAGCTGACGAACCTGGAGACCAAGGAAGAAAGTAAGCTCACGTACCATGCTCATCTCAAACTCACTTTTCATATCCTCCTCAAAGTGGTGAGCATGTTGGGAGCATGTGGATCCAAAGACTATATCGTCCACATAGACCTGGGCAACCAAAATAGAACCGTCATCTCTCCTGACAAACAACGTCATATCAACTCCCCCTCTCTTGAAGCCACGGTCTAAGAGATAGGAAGTAAGCCTCTCGTACCAAGCACGGGGTGCTTGCTTCAAACTAGACAAGGCTTTCCTCAGATAGTAGACGTGATCCGGGTGCTTAGGGTCTTCAAACCCTTTTGGTTGTTCCACATAAACCTCCTCCTGTAGAATGCCATTCAGAAAGGCACTCTTGACATCCATCTGATATAACTTGAAGCGCAGATGACACGCGATGGCGAGTAGTAAGCGGACGGACTCAAGCCTCACAACAGGAGCAAATGTCTCGCCAAAGTCTATACCCTCTATCTGTGTGTAGCCTTGAGCGACCAACCTAGCCTTGTTTCTGATTATGGTACCATTTTCATCCATTTTATTCTTGAAAATCCACCTGGTACCTATCACATTAGTCTTACTAGGTCGGGGGACAAGTTCCCAGACATTGTTCTTTTTAAACTGAAGCAACTCATCCTGCATGGCAGATATCCAGTGTTCATCCTTGAGTGCTTCTTTGTGATTCTTGGGCTCGACTTTGGACGTGTAGCAAAGATGGCTAACAATGTTCTCTAACTGAGCACGAGTCTTGACCCCTAGAGTGGGATCGCCAATAATGGCAGAGGGATCATGACTCTTGCGAACCCCAGCAGGTGTGTCCCCTAAAACAGGAATAGAGTCCACAGAGTGTGGGTGAGGGACAAGTAAGTCACTACCAGAGAAGTCCTCATCCTCACACTGAAGGTTGGGATCAATAACCGTCGGAGGTTCGTCATCTTGCACGGTGACGTTTATTGATTCCATTACCTTAGAGCTCTTCAGGTTAAAAACCCGGTACGCTCTACAATTCGATGAATATCCTAGTAATATTCCCTCGTCGCTCCGGGAGTCAAACTTTCCTAATTGCTCTCTATCCCGTAGGATGTAGCATTTACTCCCAAAGACACGGAAATATGCAAGGTTAGGTTTCTTGCTAGTCCACAATTCATAAGGTGTCTTAAGTGTGTGTGGACGTAGGTAAACCCTATTCACCGTGTGGCATGCATTAGACACTGCCTCTGCCTAAAATCTCCTAGAAACCTTACGACCTAGAAGCATAGATCTAGCCATTTCCTGGATCGTTCTATTCTTTCTCTCAACAATCCCATTTTGCCACTACAAGAAAAAGTACTTTCCACGACACCTGAAATGCGTCGTGAAACTACTTCCACGACACATTTTGTGTAGTCGTTGAAGGGGGATGTCGTAGAAAGTTACCTTCTATATCGACATCTTTGTGGTGTCGTAAAACTATTTGACGACACCCCTCAAGTGTCGTTGAAACAAATATCCACGACGCCTAGTTACTAGTCGTAAATATCCACGACACCTTTGTTGTGTCATAAAACTATTTCACGACATCTGTCAAGTGTCGTTGAAACAAATATTAACGACACCTAGTTACTAGTCGTAAAAGTCATTACCCAAAAAAATCTTCCACGACTACTTATTATGTGTCGTGAATGTTATTTTACGACTGAACGTACGTGTCTTTAATATTGTAGACGACTAAATATAAGCGTCGTTATTATCATTTTACGATGTATACAATATGTCGTTAAAAGTTTATAATTTTTTTTTATAAAAATTAGTTTCTCAAATGCCTATTGCTTATACTAACATTAACATATCCACATATATGATTGTATCACAATTAGCCATTCCACAATTCTTGAAATTTAAAACAAACTTATATAGTTAAGAGGAACTGATCATAATATGTACTCATAACCACAATATCAAAGTCGTGCCCAAAACATTAGAATGAATAAATACTTGGGTATTACAAGTCACATAAAAGCATGGGATTATAATGAAATGAAACGAGCATAGCATAACAAGTTAAAATGCAATCTTCCTTCAAAAAATAACTAATAGCATTCTTCAAAAACATTCCTCCCAACATGTCTTCAACATCTTCCAAAAATAAGTACCTGTTCAGAAAATAATTTTAGTAAATACTCTCGTAAATTAACAACACACTTGTAATAAAAAAAATAAAAAGTCAAAGTATACCTTCAACCCAAAAGGCAACGAAAAAACACCATACCCACTTGATTCCTTATGTTTTTCTGAAATCGATACGAGAGAAAATCAAAGCAAAATTCTTAGAATAAAATTCAAGAACTATAACTATTTCACTTACATAATTAGTTAAAATGAATGTATCGATGTCGCCATGCTATGGTACTTCCTTTTGCATCATCAAGTATGGAAAACGTATCCGAGTATCGAAAAACTGGCACTTTGGACACTAAAATTTCAACAACCCATACTTTATAGCAATCAGGCCCAAGGATTTGATGGTGCACTAGTGACTTCGGGTCTGTAGAGTCAAGTTCTGCGCTTGCCATTTCTTCTCCAGTCCCCAACCAATGTAACAATTTGCATGGAGAATTTCTTTGTGGAACACTTTGTGCACGTGAACTTTCTCGATTGCACTAATAAATAGTACAAAGAAAACAATTAAAAACTAATTATTAACAAGTAGTAAAACAATTTAGACTTAGATAATTCAGTAACAATAACTTGTAGAGTATGTGTGTCATTATGCATGGCATCCCCACAACCCTCATGTTGACCCTATAGAAATTGCAAGTGAAGTATATAAAAACAAAATAAGGGAAAAACTATATGTATTGAATCATGTTTAATTTTAAAAATATACCACATTTCGCTCATTTCCTTGTGTCATTCGACTTTCCATGTGCATCCTCCATTCCAAAAGTTGTTGAATTTGATTTTCAAGAGCCGTTACCCTTGCATTACTATATAACGACGCATTTACCTTCATAGGCGTCACCCCAAATCCAAGACCTCGAACGTTCAGGACCAAGCACCTTTACTACTACATCATCTCTCAACGATGTTGAGTCATGAGATGGAATTTTTTCCCTCTTTTCCTAAAATAAATACAAGAATTCAACATATTAAAAAATTATAATAAACACATTGTATCTTTTAAAAAAATTGTAAAGTGTTGTGTAAGTGTTTAAGTCGTTACTATTGCTTCACCAACAACTTAATTAATCGGATCGCCATTTTCTCTCCTATGTCCCCTTATCCAAACATCAACACGACGTATAATTTTATTTGGGTCTTCGGCTTTCTACAAAATTTTAAAAGATAGAATTATAAAATAATGTAAGCTATTTATGAAGTATACAACTTTAAAGGGGAAACATACCAGGGATTCCTTAAGTCTTGCATAGCCTCTACGACTTGTTGTGTGTGGATGGATTTGCTTTGCTCTAGCTTCCTTATGCTTTTCGCTTGTTTACTATAAAAATAAGAGAAATCATATATAATTGCTAAGAAATACGAGAATACTAAAAGTGGACTTTAGTCTATTAATAAAAATGAAAAATAAATAATTAAATTCACTTGCATCAAATTCAGGTGACAAACGAGATTTAACAAATTCATCCCATTCATTTGACTTCATTCCAGGGGGCTTGAGTAATGTAAGATGGCGAGTGGATTTTGGTCCTTTAGCTTCTTCTCGTATCTGTGTTGATAATTTTGACTTATAATCTTTTCAAGCTCTGCCGGTCTGACCCAAAACAATGGCCTTTCAGCATTCTTCAAGGTTATATTTTTCCTGCATCATACAAAACAAATACACTATCTTAGTTGCAATTCAATATGTACAAAGTTACATTCAAAATATTACGTAATAGTGGAAAGGTTAGAGAAATAAAATACTCACAGTAACAAACTCCCATATTTGATCCTTGATGTCACTTGTCACATTGTCCCAACCTTTATGTGTTACTGGTACGCATTCTCGTGCTAAAATCCTAATCATAGAACTAAACTAGATGGAATCGCGTCCAATTGGTTGTCCAAACTCATTGAAATCAATCTCTTTACGGTCTTTCATCCCAGTTGCAATTACATTTAATTTTGATGGCCCCAGCTTCTTTGTTTTGCCGTTATCAACAGAATCAATGTTACGTACTTCATCCGCATAAATTTCTTCCGTCGTATGTGAGTTAGAGACTTCGCATGATATTCTTGCATCCTCATTCTCATTGCATGTAGTTCTTTTCGATCTCTTACCCCTAACAAACTGTTTTGGATACACACAATATACATAGAATGCAGTGTAAATTATATGGACTTCAATAACATTTAGTACAAAGTTTAAATTTAAGAGATAATGGACTCATAGCTCACCTCTTTAAACATATCCGCCATAGTCTCAAAAAGCAGATTTTTTTCTATTCACTCCACTTGACAAGTCAACCTCCACACATACTCTTGCCAAGATAGGCCTCGATAAAGATGTCCAGCAGTATCTAGTTTTAGATTAGATCCAACTGCATTACAAATGGAAAATATGCTTTCCTTATTGTATAAATGAATCAGCAATAGAGACAGATTAATCTAGACTGGAACCAAACTATCTATAAGTCACACCCTATGGAAGTCCTCTTCCCTCAACTGTTCTCGTTTTTAAGTATTCTGTTGTTTGTGCCTGAACTGATTTTCTCACAAAAGGAAATTTGCAATAAGGAATAAGGACAATCCAAAATGAGACATCAATTCAAAGTACTATTCACTAACAGTACTACAAGCCAAAAACACAAATTGCAGATCAAAAGGATATGCCAACAGGAATTTTTTTGTTGTCTAAGAATATTATTTTACAAGAAATTTTATATGCACCCACTAAATATTTCACCTTCACCCAATTCTAGAAATTGCTTCTCACCAGAGTATTTTTTTACCAAATATTTGTACCCCACAAAGTGAGGTGAGTTTACTACAAATGCCACTACAACAAAACAAATTCAGTAATCGACTTAGTAAGCATTTGCAAATTATACACAAGTATAATGAGGTTAGAGCAAAAGAAGTATGGTGAGGGAAAAGTTTTTCTGGAGAGTATAAAAAGGAAAATTTTAAATGCACCCACCAAAATCTTTCACACCAAGATCTGGTCGGTGCATTCAACAATTCCCTTCAACAATTCAAAATGAGGTGAAATGAAAGAATTTGTCGGTGTAATCAGAAGTTCCCTATATAAGAATTACTAGTAGTCAAATTGTTTCCTTCACTAAGTTTAACTCATCTTTGAAGGTCGTATATCTTCATTGATTAAACAAGGCCACACAGTTTATCTCATAATTTACCATCTGCAATCACTAATATGTACAGGAGTGCATGCCTTGTAAACATCCAAACCCCACCATACCCCAAAATGATTCACAGCTGACCAATCAATAAGTACACGTGTCTCCAAAAGTTAATACCATAAGTAAGAAATACCAGATCGTGAGGCAGCTGATACTACAGCAACATCCATGAGTCTCTTAATTTTCTCAATTTGCACACTTTGGAATAAGTCATCTGTGTTGGGGCAAACCATACAGCTGATCTGAAAGCATGAAAGTGCTTTTTCACATGCCTGTGAAACAGAAAATAAATGTTGAAGACCCATATTAGATGAGTAGACAACCTCCAATTGCAATAATTTCTAAATAGAAATTGAAAGACATAAGAAAATATACATATAGAAGTGAACTTCAGTAAAAAAAAAGGAATGGTGATGAAGTGCGATGTCAAATTCCAAATAAAGTTGTGGTAGAAATTAACAACAAAATTAGATGGAATAACCAAATAACCGATCAGATTAAATAAATATTATTACTGGCATTAGAAAAATGCATTAAAAATCCTAAACTAGTGGGAGCAGAGAATTCAAAAACATGTTCTCAATAATTCCCAATTTAAAATTGTGAAAATTAGTAATTGACCATCCCTAATATGAATACTCAGCACAGATGTTTCCACAAAAATGCAACTACAAGAAAAGGAGAATAACAGGACCTCTGCAAAAGAACAAAACCGAAGAAAGGGATCCAAAATGATCTGTAGAAATCTTCAATTAATGTAAATTTATACTAGAACCAGATTATGTGGCCAGCAGAAAAACAAATCAAGCTATAGTAAAAGTAATAGTCTTAGAACCTCCATCCGAAAGCTAGTCTCCACTTAGGTTATTGTAACATTAAAAGCCAAAACATCTCCTATGTCCTAACACACGATGAAGTTGGTGTGTTTTAATTACAAAATGATACAAACTTGAAAGAACTGCAACAAAGTTTGTAAACAAAATCCATTCAGTTCAGTATTCCTCGATTAGATTGTTGATGCAAGCGAAGAAACAGTGTGTACATTTTTGTGCCCAAATTGAAGAGTAAATTATAATTTTACTTATTTTAATGATTGAAGTGTTAGTAAAATTATATTATATTCCATATAAATATTCTTCAAGTAGTGTAAGGGTGTATTTATACTTAATTTATTTAGAGTATCTTGGTCACCAAGTCTTTGAGCCTTATGCGTTCGTTGTATTTGTGAGTGTCTCTAGTCTAAGTCTTCCATTGTGATTGTGTTACATCAATTAACCTAGAGGAGTTTGGTATTAAGCCAGATGAATAAATGTTCAAAGACCAACTAGTCAGCATTATTAAACGTTAAAGACCGACACTCATCAGCATTAATAAACATTGGAGATGAGTTTTGAATAATTAACATAACCTTAAAAAAAGGCATCTTTGAAACAATGAAAATCTTTACTTCATGAGCTCTCTCTTGGTAAAAGTCAAAATTATATGCTCAGATCAGAATAACGGGAAAATGCCCCATACACCAACAACCACAACAAACAACTGGACACTGATCTCTACGAATAGCCTAGTGAAACAAGAAAATAAAAATATGTTTTTGATCTATCAATCCTATATTGAATGCATCTTTTAAACCAATAGATGAAAAAACATTTCTAATATTAGCTATAAATGGCCCACCATGTGAAAATTTCCCAACCAAAGTATATTTGGAAAGTGTGTCCATATTGTGGATGATAAGGAAATGTAACATAGGGACACTGAGAAACAAGACAATGATCTGATCATCTATGTACCTGCAGTTGATATTTTAGTGAGAGAATTAGACTTTCTTTATTTGGCGCTCTTGTGTGCCATGTGTCGTGTTTCGTCAATAAAAGTCCTGGAAAAAAAAACAGAGGTTGTCAATCAGTTATCATTTATGTTAATCAACTATATAGCAAAATTGAGTACAATCAAGAAAACATTGTCTAATATTTTACTACATAATCCATACTTCACTACACACACACACACATGTATATCCCATACTACACTAGATATGTACACCTGACTCCACACTAGACACATATACAGAACTGGATTGATAAACATATATATCGAACTTATGTTATCACAAAATAGAATAGGAGGAGACTATATAGTGAGGCCAATATTTTGTAGAGCATAAGATACACATGTTATTTCAGCTGTAGCTGCTGCCACACAGATAGACACAGAGTCCATCATAAACTCATTGACTCCTCCATAAAGTTTCTCAACTCACTTTTACATTGTTATGAAAGATTAATTAAAAATACATTTCATACAAATTCAGTCTATATGGATCTTCTAAGTATATGTCGGATATGGCTAGTCTTTTCCCTCATGTAATTGTTGACGTTAGCAGCATTAAGGCGTTATGCCTTAGTTGGTACCCAAGAGATAACAGAAATGCTCCTCAGAAGGAAAATAAGCACAGAATCATGGATGACATATACAAATCCAAGTGTAAGGAAAGCATATAACTTAAATACTGTAAGGATCACATATACAAATCCAAGTTTAGAAGTGAAAGCATTTTATATTGCAGATAATTTCATATAGAATCATCTATCAAGGCAAGGAAATTAAAGTTTTCTTCTCTTATTGCAGAGCATTTCATAGCCGTGTTTAGAGTAAAAAATGAATGAAGAATTCAGACAGAGGTGTGCTTATCCTACAAAAAATTTAACTAATATATATACATAACTATATAATCTATTAGATAGGTCAATAATAACGCATCAATGCATAAGAAAAATGATTTTTGTATTACAAAAATAGATCCAGATTTATTAAAGTCATAATCATTGGTACAAACAGAAACATAAATCAGTTCAAGCAATGTGCACTGCCCAGATGCGCTACCTGCTCGTGCCTTTGGACAGGTATGACTGTGCACTGTGTATCACTGCCCAAAGGCCACGTCCTACGAAGAGAGAGATAGGGAATGAAAAACATCGAGACAAAATGTAAAAATCAAACTACAATGCTTTTCCTAACTTGTTCCGCAGCGCGTGAGCAACTCTATGCTTCAAACTCCCATCTGTGCAAAACTGAAACAGTTTCGTGTCTTCAACGTGTTTATAGTGCGTGGATGATTAGCAAAGTGGTAAGAAATAAGATTCTCTCGCTTGATATTTGTACTCTCCCATTCACACACTCAATAATTGCCAGTGTCAAAGAGTGAATCTTATATAATTAGAAAAGTCAAAGTGGCATCCATTGACATTAGATATATAGTGTGAACAATGCCAACTTCTTTGCTTTTTGGGAGGGGATGACATTACCTATACCAATGTGAATTAGAAATCAAACTTATATAAGTTTCTAATAAGGGTAATCCCCTCGCATCTCCAGCAAAAGCTAAAGTTCGTGACCAACAAAGTCATGGTAGAGGTCAGAGGTGGCCAAGAAGCAGCAATGAGTTGTAATATCATAGCGATAAATAAAAATCTATATCGATCCAAGAAGAGCGCTGAGAAGGCTAAATATCAACAAAAAAGGATGATCGACTAGGGGCGGAGGAAACCAGAGTGTACCATATTAATCGAGTAATGTAGAAGTTGCATATTAATCGCTCTTGTGTGCAATCAGTAATCGTTTATGTTAATCAATATATAGAGAAATGAGTACAATCATAAAAAAACCTTTGGTTTCAAAATGAGTGATCGATATATTTCTCATTTAGCCATGTATTACTTGAAGGATTCAAGAAAAATTTCACTGAGACCCTATACGAAATTATCAAAGGTAATGTGCCACATGATTCAACTTGATCAATTTAAAAGCCAATATAAAGGCTGGCCAAATCGAACTAATTTTTTTAACAAGTAGCATCACCAAAAGGATTAAACTGATCTTTTATAAAGTCAGACCAAAGAGAAGGTATATAGTAGCAGTATCCCAGGACCTTTTCAGAATGGCAGCCCTATTTAAACTGATAAAACTCCGTAAATTTAGACCAATTTCATTAGTTGGACAACAAATTTTTTTCTAGTTAACCACCAGTCTTCCTCTTGGTTGTAGAACCAATCCACATGAAACATCTTATCCATTATTGGACTTTTTTAAGAAGATGAATGGTCCATTTATAAATCATGAAGCTCTGAGGAAACATAGGCTGCAAACATTAAATTCAATTACGTACCAAAGTTTTTGGTAAAAAATCCCACCAAAGCCATTAGTAAAAAATGTTGGAATAAATATGAGCTTGCAGAGATGCTGGAAGTTGGGATGATCATTTTGTGATGTAACTATAAACAGTTACACAACACTTGAATTCTGGAACAATGATCTCTTCTATTTCATGTTTTACATATATTTCAAATTGAATTGTGGTAGTTATAATTGGTAATTTTACCCCCATTTTAGTTGCTAATTTTCCTTGATAAATTTGACAGGTTGCCATCACAATGGGTTACAATCGAAGTCAAAAGCAGCAACATTTTTTTACGAATACGCTATTGTACTCAACTCTGAAGTTCTTATCGAATTCAGTAACAATTAGGAGCTTACCACAGTTACGCGACACGGCTTAAGAGGCCCGTTTTGCTTGACGAAATCCACATTACGTTTAGATCTTTATATGTTAGCTTTGAATATTGTTTATGCTGGAGTACTATGGCATATGCGAATTTCTTTTTTGAGTTGACGTCTTAGGGTTGTGTATACCATAACATCTAACATATACGATTAGGGGTGAGGAACATTAGTGTTGAAAACATATGTTATGTACTCTTTATAGGTTCGCATTAAGCATTGGTTAAATGGAAAACTTTTTTTCTAACTGGTGCCAATGAAGCAAAAGAGTAGCACAAAATACACTACCAGGCGCACAAAATGAAGCCAAAACTTAAGCGCATGGGTTACAAAAGATCAATTCGGAAGTGTCCTCTAAGAGGGGACTCGGTGATAAGGAGCAAAAACCATTCATCAGCCATTTAAGTGGTCAGAAAGTAAACAAGCTCTTGGTTGGTTCCTGAAGTAATATTTATTGATGTATTGGTGTTTTTTCAATAATTGAGTTAAATTGATTATTGATGTATTAGTAATTGTATTTTTTATTTCTTAAACAGGGTTGATAGTCCTATAAACAAATGAAACTGTCTAAATTTTATAAACAAATGAAACTGTCGTTTAATTCCAGGCGAGTTCTTGGCCTGTAAAGAATTCTAATTTTTTTTCCTTTAGATAAACCGAGAACATTTTATGGTTTGAAAAAAGAAATGGGCTTACTCGGACCAAACCCGATCCGCCCATTACCTCAACCCATATTTAGCCCACCCACTTTCAGCCCAACCCATATTTGGCCAATCAAATCCACCCGAACCCACCCATTTGTCGCTGCTACTGCTTAGGCAGACTAGGTACCTGCTTTCTCACTTTTGTTTAATACCCAAAGCACACTCCCACACTCAAACCCAATTCCCACGGACTCCCCTAAAATCCCTTATCCCCTGCTCCTGTCCCAAATCCAAAACCCACACAACCTCGCAACACCCAACACATTCAGCACACCATCCACCTGTAAAAATACTCACGCACACAACCAGATTACTCCCCCCAAACCCAATTCGACACCACTTGCCCTGTGCGACCCAAGAGGAGACCTTCCAACCTTTTTTGCTGACTCTAAGATACAAGTATCGTTTTCTAACTCAAATTCCCTACAGGTGTTTCCCTCATTTCTCTAAGCTTAATAACCTCACACGAACCAGTTTCGAGAAACTAACACTTAACTATCTTAATGATAATTTTTATTAAGTAACCAACCCTTTTAGTATAATTAATTCAATAGTAATTACTAATTATTTTAACTTAGTTTACTATAGATTTTTACAAACATTATGCTCACCTAATTTAACCCTTTCTTAACCAGATTATAAATAATTAAGGAGTACATACTAAATAGTCCCTCGAACATTTTTAATACACGTTTAATCCAAGTTTTTTTATTTTTCTCCAAAAAGTCATTCACCATAACGCTGGCGCGGACCTTTAGAAACAAGAGAATATTAGTTAAATGGGTGTTTGAGGGACTTTTTGGTAGAAAATAAAAGGCTTGGACTAAATGTGTATTAAAAAATGTTCGAGGGACTTTTAGGTATTTGACCCAATAATTAATCCATATCACAAAATTTGTACCTGAAACCATTCTTAAGTTTTCCACATTACTTTAATAATTCCATAAGCATTTAACATAATATCATAATCAGCTTGATTTTCCCATCTTTAGTTAAACATTCATGCCAATAATTAAATTAAATAATTGTCACAATGCACAAATATTATTCAAACCATATTAAAAAATCTTAATGAGTTTGAACATGTGAATTCATAAGCACACTTTAATGAGTTTGACCATGTGAATATATCACGTTAAGGTGGGACCCAAAATACATTCCAAAAAACCTATGAGATTACAATTTAATGAGTTTGCCCTGTGCGACCCAAAATACACGACTTATTGACCGAGATCACTCCACCTCCCATGGGAATGAGTTTATATAAACACTTAGATATTTTTCTTAAATAGTTCTTGCAACAGATAGAGAAAGTTTACCTTATAATAATGGAGGCGCATCTCTATTTCAATGGTGTTTCAATGGAGGAGCAGTGATCTCTGTCAATAAGATGTCAATGGAGTGATGGAATTCTGTTTCGTATACGGCATATTGGTTAATCTTTTCTTGCGACAGAAAAAATAAGTAATCTATGTCAATGGAGGTTCATAAACGGCTGGAGATGGAATTCTATTTCGTAGGGCATGGAGGTTTCGTATAAGGCCAGAGGTGGAGAGGCTGTTGAATGGAATCAGGGGAGTTTTTTAGGGGATCGTGCGGGTTGTTGAGATATTATCCAAGATTCTTTTTTCTTTTTTTTTTCATGTACGATTAAAACTTCTAGCGCCAAATTTTTTCTTGTTTTTTTAATTAGAAGACTACAACTTTTAGCACCAAAAGGGACCAACACAATTTTCTAACAATCACGACACACCTTTCGAAACGTCGTGGAAAGAAATTTACAACACCTAAAAATGTGTCGTCTTTGAAAAAAGAACGACATATTTATTTTAGATGTCGTGATTTTAATTATAATTGAATTATTTACGACACTCTTCAAAATTATGTTGTCTTTATCTATTTTTCACGACACATTTTTATAAGGTGTCGTCTTTATCTACTTTTCACGACACATTTTTACAAAGTGTCGTAAAATATATGTCGTGGAAAGTACTTTTTCTTGTAGTGTGCTGAGGAGTCCTCACAGCAGAACACTTATGTTTGATCCTAAGGCTATCACAATAAAGGTCTACCTTTGCTTATTTGAATTCAGTGCCGTTGTCACTACGCATCCTGTTAATAGTGACTCCATGTTGGTTTTGCAGGACACGACACTTGGTCATTAAAAACTCTACATCATCATATTTCTCTCTCAGAAAACCTACAATCGAATATCTGGAGAAATCGTCCACCATCACGAGAATGTATCTCTTACCACCCAGACTCTCCGTACGAGTAGGACCCATAAGATCCATGTGAATCAGCTCAAGAACACGGGAGGTGGTAATGGAATGCAACTTCCTATGAGGACTACGAATTTGCTTTCCCAACTGACAGGGTCCACAAGCCGTGGAAGTTGGCTTTCCAAGAGATGGTAAGCCACGTACTAGGTCCTTTTTAGCTAAACGAGTCAAATCTCTAACATTCATGTGACCTAGACGTTGGTGCCACAGATCCATAGGAGTGATCGTGGCGCTGTTGCAGACAAGTGAGAATGTGGGCTCAGTCCAATAGCAATTATTCTCTGTCCTCACCCCTTGCACTAAAAGTTTACCGGCTTGATTATAGACCTTACATGTGTCCCGATCAAACTTTACGGCAAAGTCATCATCGCACAGCTGGCTGATGCTGAGAAGGTTTGCTTTCAAAGCTTTGACGTACAAAACATTCTGTAGCTTAGTAAATCCTGGTAACTCTACTGTACCTCGTCCTACAATGCTATACTTGCTCCCATCTCCAAAGGTGACTCTACCATCCTTATAATCCTCAAGGTGGGTAAAAAAAGAGACATCACCTGTCATGTGTCTGGAGTAACCACTATTAAAATACCACTGGGAGGTATTATGTGCTTTGAGAGCGACATGGACAACAATGGCCTTTTTCTCTTTCTTAGGTACCCAAGAATAGGTAACCTTTTGTTTACCCTTGTTGTTGTTGGTTTTAGCCGGAATGCCAGAAGCATTTATTGACGGTAAGGACATCCGTCGGAATTCCTCCATCAAACTCTGTGATGTGGCAGCTAAAAACTCAACACGCTCTCTTAGACTGGAAAAATCATCAGTATGATGTGGTGGAGCAGTAGTACGTCGTGTCCGACCCAAACTATAGCAAAACTCCCTGAGGTGGCCATTTCTTTTGCAATGAGTACAAAGAACATAGACTTAGGCGGACCATGGTTTACTTTTCTTGGTCGAACTCTCCTTCTTGGTTTTTGACAATGGCCATATGGAGTCGTAGTAAACTCAGGAACTGGTCCGGGTGCAATTTGGGACGTGGAGGCACCATCAAAACCTATTCCCTACCTATCACCAAAACCTAAAGCGGGACCGAGGAGCATATTTCCCATCTTCCCAGATCTGTCCTCGATTTGTACCTTGACTTCCCGTGCTCTCTCAAGATCATGAGTAAGCTGGGCTATAAGGGCTTCAAGTTTCTTTCGAGTCTCCAGAGAGGAATGGAGCTCACTCGTAAGACTAGCCACTTGTTTAGTTAAGTCCCCTTTCTCTTTCTCAAAACAAATCTCTCTCTCTCTCTCTAAACCAACTCTCTTTTTCAAAACAAGCAGACTCTCTCTCTCTCAAGGTGGTGCAGGTGGAGGACTCTCTCTCTCTTGCTTCTTCTAAATCTTCCTGTAACGCGGTGATCCTAAGAGCTAACGCTTTGTTACACTTTTTAGTTTTAAATGACTCATTATATAACTCGGCGTAGGCGCGTTGAAGATTACTCTCGCTCTCACTTGCGTCATCCTCCCCCTCACTCACATCGCTCTCACTGTCAAGGTGTCTCTGTGAAGTAGCATCCTCATCGTCGTGAGGTGTACAAGGAGTACTCACATAACTAGCCATGAATGTGGTGACTCATCTCCCGAGTCCACCGACTCGGCCTCACTGTCGTCACTAAGGGTAGCATTAAGTACAGCTTTGCCCTTTTATCTGTTCAGACGTGTAGCACACTCAAAAGCTCTATGACCCCTACCGTCGCACTCATAGCATCTCTCACTGTCTTTCTTAGGAGGGTCTATAAAATCTTTCTCATTTTTCTTTTCAAACTTATTTTTCTGAAAATTCTTTTTTTCTTTGAAATTTCCATTTTTCTTAAATTTGAGAATTTTCTTGAAATTTTTAGCAAATAGAGCCAAGTCATCTAAGTCAAAATCACACTCAGAATCAGACGTTTCAATATCTTTCTTTCTAGATGACTCAACTCTCTTTCTTGCCGACCCCTCCCTTTTTCTCTCTTGGGCATTAAGGGCAATTCCCTTATCTTTAGGCTTGACAGATTTAGGAAACATATCAATTTCATACGTTTGCAAGTCTCCTACAAGTTCCTCCAATTTTAGCGTATTTAAATTACCCATAGAATTTAGCACAGTGACTTTAGGGATAAAACGCTTAGGCAGTGATCTAAGAATCTTTTTCACAACTCTAGCATTAGGAATATGTTCACCAAGATTAAAGCTAGTGTTAACAATATCAGATAGCCTAGCATAAAAATCATCAAAACATTCAGTTTCAAGCATGGTGATGGTCTCAAATTGAGTTGTTAAATTTTGCAATTTAGATTCTTTCACAGCATTAGTTCCTTCATGGGTAAGTTGCAAAACATCCCATGCCTCTTTTGACGTGGTGCACGTCATGATACGTAGGAACTCGTCAGGAATGATGGATCGGGAAATAGCACTTAAACCCTTAGAGTTAAAGGATGACCATTTAAATTCATCTTCAGTCCAAGCAGTTGCAGGTTTTAAATTGGTCACGTTTTCAACAGTGACGGAGGGAGGTGTCCACCCTCTTTCAACTAAAATCTAGACATATTCATCTATGGCCTTTAAAGCAGACCTCATGCGGGCTTTCCAGTATGCATAGTTTGTCCCGTCAAAAACTGGCATTTTATTATATGATCTCTCCATTCAACACGCTCTTTTTCAAAAATCAATTTTTTCAGAAAATTGATATCTTAGAAAAATTTTGCGGAAAATTAGGAATACGCGATAGATTAGCGTAACCTACTCTGATACCAATTTGAAGAGGTGCGCTTGCGTTCAAATCAAGAAATTATATAATTAAACTCCGTTTACCCAATTCAATCCTAAACATACATCTAGGTGTGATTGAAGAAGATGTAAATCATGTAAGAACATTCAAACACACACATGTGAGGAAAAGTCCCCCAAAGGGGCAAAACCTTTTTATTTCACTATAATTTGTAAAGTACGGTTTACACGGATTACAATAAAATACAAAAGTGACACAAAAATACCCGCAGGCGTCGGTTCTGGTGTCGTCGGCTAGAATCTCCCCCAGGAACTCTAGGTGTGCAGCAATGAAGAAGGAAGACGGCTTCTCCACAAAATATGAACAAACACAAGGTTGTGTTCTAGGGTTGCAAAGGATTCACAAATGTATGGCTATGTTGTGTGAATCAAATCATGAGTCTTTGGGACTCAAAAAGATGAAGACTTAGAGTATTTAGGACTCTTAAAATCGTCTCCAAAAGTCTTAGAAACAAACTTCCCGAAGTAGGATTATATAAGAAAACCTGGGCCGGAAAAATCTCAAGCATATCTGATCGATTTTATCTCAGGCGGATCGGTCCGCTTCTGATGCGGATCGGTCCGACAGCGGATCGGTTCATTTTTTAACAGGGCCTCTTCGGTTTGCATTCGATCCGGGGTTCTCTGTTTTGGAGCAAAGCGGATCGGTCCGGTATGAAGGCGGATCGGTTCGTTTTTAGAATTGGCGGACCGGTCCGGTTTTCCAGAAACCAAAAGTTTTTCAAGTTCGGGATGCTTTGATATTCGGATCCGTTGATGTAGGTGCAATCATAAATTTCTTCAACGGTGTAACGGCGTATGACATACATATTAAAGATGGATAAAAATGTCCTTACAATATATATATATATATGGGAGAGGGGTGTTCGAATAGTGCCAACGATTCAACAGGTGTGATTTGTTCTCCTGGTGCGATCTAAGGGTTTTAGAGCATGCCATGTCATATGTAGGACATTATGAGGTCACAAATGAGAGGACACAACCCCATTCCAAACCCTCTCCCATTTTTCACTTCCCCCCCATCAAAAATCCCTCACAACACTCCCTTCCAAACCCTCCCATTATGCCCTTCACTACCACCTCTTGCCTTCCGCGCGCCTCCCGCCTTCAGCCTTTGCTGAACGCTGCCTTATCCAACAGATATACTCTTACATTCAATATGTTCTACGAATGAAAGAAGTTTGAATTTTAAATTAATATTAAAAATCATATGAATAATATTAAATAAGTGCAACCCAAAACCTGCATCCTAGCTACCCACCAAGCTGCTGCCCAAACCCGAGATACTCATAATCCGAACAACATCCACCAACTACACGATCCAACCTTATACAACCAGCTACCACTACTTAAAACCATTGGACTTATTAACAGGGAGAAAAGCAACCGGATTGAAGAGGCTATTTTTTTGGGAAACGTGTGAACTTGTAAAGAAGTTTCGACGTTTTTTTCATCCAAAGACGGGGGCGAAAGCAGAGAAGACGAAAGAGGAGGAGTCGGTTGAATATCTGATATTTTTTTCTTTTTTTTTTAGAAAAAAGTAAACCGTCTGGATATAAAGATTTAGTGTAGTATAGAAATTTTGAAACTTTTGAATATAGATATTTATGAAGGTGTACACGGGTATCTCTATGGAGCTTTTAAATGGTTTTAGGCAATAATTATATATATATATATATATATATATATATATATATATATATATATATATATATATATATATATACATATATATATACATAGATGTGTGTGTATTCTTTAAACATTTTATTCATAAGTTTTTTAATTCGCTCGCGTATCGCGCGGATTGAAATCTAGTATTGTTTATTTTTATGTCTGAATGAATGTAACCGTTAGCATTTTAATTATTTAAAAAAATAAATATTATTTAATACCTCTTTTAAGTACAAACATTTGGAATTAAGACGTAAGAAGTAAAAGGAATCAACTTACACACAATCTCCCTATTAATCCAACCGGACTTACCTCCGAAAGTAACACAAAGGTGAACTTGTATTAAAAAATATATATAAAAAAAAGTATACCAACTAACAATCCATCCAATTGTGACCGTCTATATACTATAGAATGACGCTTCGGTATCGAAGTATGTATGTATATATATATATATATATATGGGAGAAGGGTGTTTGAATAGTGCCAACGATTCAACGAGTGTGATTTGTTCTCCTGGTGCGATCTAAGGGTTTTAGAGCATTCCATGTCATATGTAGGACATTATGAGGTCGCAAATGAGAGGACACAACCCCATTCCAAACCCTCTCCCATTTTTCACTTCCCCCCATCAAAAATCCCTCACAACACTCCCTTCCAAACCCTCCCATTATGCCCTTCACTACCACCTCTTGCCTTCCGCGCACCTCCCGCCTTCAGCCTCCCGCCGCCAACCTTTGCTGAACGCTGCCTCATCCAACAGGTATACTCTTACATTCAATATGTTCTACGAATGAAAGAAGTTTGAATTTTAAATTAATATTAAAAATCATATGAATGATATTAAATAAGTGCAACCCAAAACCTGCATCCTAGCTACCCACCAAGCTGCTCCCCAAATCCGAGATACTCACAATCCGAACAACATCCACCAACTACACGATCCAACCTTATACAATCTGCTACCACTACTTAAAACCATTGGACTTAACAGGGAGAAAAGCAACCGGATTGAAGAGGCTATTTTTTTGGGAAACGTGTGAACTTGTAAAGAAGTTTCGATGTTTTTTTCATCCGAAGACGGGGGCGAAAGGAGAGAAGATGAAAGAGGAGGAGTCAGTTTAATATCTGATATTTTTTTCTTTGTTTTTTTTAGAAAAAATTATACCTTCTGGATATAAAGATTTAGTGTAGTATAGAAATTTTGAAACTTTTGAATATATATATTTATGAAGGTGTACACGTGTATCTCTATGGAGCTTTTAAATAGTTTAGGCAATAATTATATTATATATATATATATATATATATATATATAGATGTGTGTGTATTCTTTAAACATTTTATTCATAAGTTTTTTAATTCACCCGCGTATCGCGCGGATTGAAATCTAGTATTATTTATTTTTATGTCTGAATGAATGTAACCGTTAGCATTTTAATTATTTAAAAAATAAATATTATTTAATACCTCTTTTAAGTACAAACTTTTGGAATTAAGACGTAAGAAGTAAAAAGAATCAACTTACACACAATCTCCCTATTAATCCAACCGGACTTACCTCCGAAAGTAACACAAAGGTGAACTTGTATTAAAAAATATATATAAAAAAAGTATACCAACTAACAATCCATCCAATTGTGACCGTCTATATACTATAGAATGACGCTTCGGTATCGAAGTATGTATGTATATATATATATATATATATATATATATGAGAGAGTGGTGTTTGAATAGTGCCAACGATTCAACGGGTGTGATTTATTCTCCTGGTGCGATCTAAGGGTTTTAGAGCATGCCATGTCATATGTAGGACATTATGAGGTGGCAAATGATAGGACACAACCCCATTCCAAACCCTCTCCCATTTTTCACTTCCCCCCATCAAAAATCCCTCACAACACTCCCTTCCAAACCCTCCCATTATGCCCTTCACTACCGCCTCTTGCCTTCCGCGCGCCTCCCGCCTTCAGCCTCCCGCCGCCAGCCTTTGCTAAACACTGCCTCATCCAACATGTATACTCTTAGGGCTTTGTGTGTTTGAAGGTTTGGATTTTATATATGATTTTTAGGGCTTTGTGTGTTTCATATTGTGTACTTTTAGGGCTTTCTCATCCATTTCCTCTTCCTCTCTCTAACACAAAGATTCCTCCTCACACACGCACATAGACACACACACACTTACGATTTGATTTCGATTCATTTTAGGGATTTGTTCATTTTAGGGCTTTGTTGAAAGAAACAATTACATGGGTTGATTTCACTTGAACACCTATTTTTGTTGAACACCTATTTCACTTTAACACAATACACAGATTGATTTGACTTGAAATCCTAAGAACATGGTATGCTTGAAATCCTAAGAACATGGTATGCCTGTTGAGGTTTTAAATTTCACTTGAACATCTATTTTTTGTGGATTACTTTCTATTAGGAGCTTAAATTGACTTGCTTTGTGCTATTTACTTCAAATTTATGGTTTTAAGAATGCGGGTTTGAACTGAGCTTCTCAATGTAATGGTGTAACATGATTCATAACTGATATCATTTTAAGAATGCGGGTTTGAACTGAGCTTCTCAATGTAGGGAGCATGTGATGAGCTGCCCTAGAAATGATATCAGTTATGTGAGTATGTCATTTACAGAGCATATCATTTACAATTGAAAACAAAGTGAGTATATCATTTATGTAAACCATATATAAATGATATAATCATTTTGTTTTCAATTATAAACATGACTCAATTCATATATAAATATACTCACATTTACAGAGTATATCACTTTATTTCAAATGATCTAATGGAATGCCCAATATCATTTTGGGCATTTTTAAATAGAGCAGGACTCAATTTGGGGCATGTTGATGGCTTTTGGTTAAGTCTTTTTTTTGCTGCAACTTAGGAGCAGAGCAACTATAAGTTGGTTATCCAGTTAATTAATGTAGGAGCAGAGGAGCCGAGCAATTGTGGTGATGGTTTTGAGTATTATTCTAACTGCTGGAGTTACCCATGGAGGTATTTATGATTTCTTTTTTTCATGCAATCTTATGAAATTATTTATGATTTTAGGATTTGTTGTTTTTGGTTTGAACAAGGTTCATTTGAACAAAGTTCAGCGTTCCAGACTTATGGAGCTTTTACATTAGGTATATTATTTTTCAGCTTCAATAGTCAAAAGTGTTTCTAACTCATTCTAGATTATTCTGTGATTGATTTCAAACTATATCTCTTTAGAAATTTCATGAACAGACTCATGGTACGTAGTCGGCTAAAAATTTCCAATTAACCAATGTTAAACCATCATATAGTTGGTAAGAAGCTGTTTATTAAAAGTGACTTGAAAGTATTCCACATTATGAGTATGTTTAATGATCATACAATACATAATATGATTCCAATCTGGATAATCTTCCCCTCCCGGTATAAACACCGTGTGTAAAAACATCATCTTCTTTTTTTGTTAGGTTGAATGCAACGGAGGTGGACTGCGGTTAATTGCGAACTTTGCATGCGGTGAGTATTTTCTTCAATAGGATACAATGGATTCTAATGTGTTTTATATTTAATGTTCAATAGGTAATTTTTTCTATTATGTTCTTTGATATCTGATTTATGCTTATTCTCATGTTAGTTTCAAATTGTTTAAACATTGCTTTGTCTAAATTTGTGCTTTAATCATCAATCGTGTGAATTTTTTAAACAGTTCTTGAAGGGATTTTATACTTATATTTTAAACAGTTTCACATTGTGAGAGGACCGTACCACATTGATCGTTGACATAATATAAGTTTATGTGTGAACATGAATATAAGTTTTGAGTTAGTGGTTTTCTCATGGTGTGGTTGTTTACATCATATTTATTATCAAGTCTATGAAATGTTTAGTATGTACATGTGATGTTTACTGTTGAAAAAAAATTTGGTCGATCCCTCATTTATTTAATTTGATTTAAAAGTTAACTTTTTATAATTGGATCGACTGGTTTTAATTTTATGTTCATGCTTTGTGTATGCATGTCTTCTGGATGCAGCTTTCTCATCTTTTCGAATGTGTGGTTGAAACTATAATGCATATGAGTTTTGGATTGTGTGTGACAAGTGTGAGGGGTGGTTCCATGGGAAGTGTGTGAAGATAACACCTACTAGGGCCGAGAGCATAAAACAATACAAATGTCCATCATGTGACAGGAAGAGAGGCAAGCAGTTACAGTCACTGAAACCAAACAGGGTGATTAATAGAGTTTATATGGTGGCTGACAAAGTAGTGTAGCTATCACAACCTTTTGAAATGTTTGTAATGAATTTGTTGTGATGTTTATATATATATATATATATATAAAAGTTATAAGTTATAAGTTATAAGTTATAACATAAAGGGCCCTCACTAAATCCTTGCTCCTATCTTTTCACTTCATTATAAATATACAACTTTTGCATTTTTATAGACTTTGTGCCTCACTTCGATCAGACGCGCACCTTGACTCCTGCCTAGGTTCCACAGGACCTTGGCGCCTTGGTGCGCCTTTTTGCCTCCGACAACTATGACCTAGACATAGAAGAGACCTCCCTATTACACGCTGAGGTGAATGGGCTCCTTCAAGAGGCAAATCCACTAATAACTCCAGTTCATCAATGAACTCCGAGAAGTCCCTCATCACTCTATAGAGCCTCGCTGCATCACGCCGTGCTGGCAGATTTTAATTTCTTGCCTGTTTTTAAAAATCACCTGCTTTTCTGCGGGTTGTATTTGGCCATGATTTCTTGCCTGCTTTTTAAAAATATGATTGGAAGATGCTGCGCTACTGCAGAGGCAGAGGCTGTGCTACTGCAGCAGCGCAATCGCAATCACAGCGGGTTCAAACTCAATTTTTCTCTCAAAGTTAGTTATACCTCTGTCTGTTGCAATTAATTGTTGTTTGGGGTTGTCCCTGCTAACAAATTATTTATTTGAAACATGAATTGTACATATCTGTTGTTTTTAGTTGAGGATATGTGCTACACATTGCTGTACAGATCTGTTGTATTGTACAGATCTGTAGTTTCCCCTTTGCAAGAATCTTTTTTGTATTTTAAGATTCAATTTCAATTTGATGTATAAGCACTTTATTGATCTTTAAAAAAATTGTTATTTACTATTTATAGAACTTGAAAAAAAAATATTTCAACTCAGATATTGTTGTATTACAACTCAGATTTGGGGATTATTTTATAGATTTGTTGAAGATTCTATCATTCATACTCTACCTTTAAATTTTCTCGATCTTATTCTTATTTTGATAAATTGTATGCTTGCTTTTTATTTCAGAATCTGCACTTGATAAAACTATATTTGATCATGTTTACTCATGCATTTGTTCACCTTATATTGCTATATCTATCTCCAAAAGAAATCAATCCAAGAAGAGCTCTATCTTTCCATTAGCATCAATGACCTCCTCGAGTCCTCTTCGTATGTAAGTCAATTTTTTTACTCTTATACGTTTGTTTTTCGTCATTTAAATGTCATGTTTATTTCTTTTTTTCCTCTTTCTAGAATTAGTGCATTCTTTTGGGATTATTACATTTTTCATTTTTTAGTGACCTGGCTGCAATTTTTTTTTAATAAAATTTATGGAGATTTAGAGAGAAATGCCCTCTCTATATGGCTTACATATAAAAAAGTTAATAACTAGAGACATTACTGAACATCTAGTTTAAATGAAATCTTGATAATTCTTGGGAGAGCTTTTTGATTTGAGTAGTTGGTAAGTCTATGTTGAGAAAGAAGCCCCTTGCTTGGAAAGAAGAATTGCCACTTGGTTACCATTTTTTGAGCAGACTGAGATTGAACAAAGAAGCCTTTTATAATGATCTTGAACCATTTTGAAGTTTAATCTAGCAGACCAAGGAATGAGACCAGCAGTAGAAGAAGAGAAGAAAGCAACCAGACCTCTCGAGTCAGCGTCATTGTCAATATTAAGGAAGTTATTGTCTGAGCAGTATTGAAGACCCTCATTCATGATTTGGAGTTGAACCTCTTAATTGGAACCAGAAGCTACGAAATTAGACATAGCCTAAATGAGATTGCCTTTACAGTCTCTGAGAATTGTACCTACTCCCAACTTTTGGTTTTTATCTCTAAAACTAGAGATATTGAGTTTAAATCTCCCTAGACAAGGCTTAGACCAGAGTTGTTGAGGTAATAAGGATGAAGAAAGATGGATCTGCTTAAAATTAAAACACTGTATAGCTTCTTGATGAATAGAACTGTCTCCCCTCTTAACTGGAAAATCTTTAGATAGCTCAGATATTTTAGATATAGCTTTGTGAATAATGAGATTAGATTTCATAGGAATACCCTCAAATAAAGAATTCCTACTCAACCACAGTTACAATAGAATACTAACTGGAATGATGCTGTGCAGCCATATAGAAACCTTTGACTTACCTGAATGAATCAACCATTGAATAAAGTTTCCATTTTGAATCAACCATTGACTTATTCCTAATCAGCCATGATGTTGTGCAACCATATACTAAGTGGAATGTGTTTTTGCAAGTTTCCACTTTACGAAGTTTCGACCTCTTATGCCTCATTTTTTGTTTATATGTCTACATACTGAACTGGGCAAAGCGAATCATTGAACTTATGAATTAATTCTTAAATTTCCATGTTTTGTATGTCTTTTACCTTAATGTTGATATCTAAATTTGAAAGATATTGAAAATCTTCCAATAATACGTGTTTTCCCCAAACCAATATAGCAACGGGACAAAGGACTAAGCAATTCTCTATTGCCTTGGGCTCTAATTTGAACTTGCTATAATGAAAAATTATAATATGAGTTTTTTTATATGCTATTTCTTTTATGAATTACTCTTAACGTCTCAAGCCTTATGCATTAGACTGTTGAAATGTGAAAGTTTGTATATTTGGGTTACACTCAGGTATAAATGGTGTGAAATGTGAATTAACATTAGACTATGGCAGAACAGGTATCAATCATGCATAACATACTTAATCATACATATGTGAATGACAGAACATGTACATATTGTGAATGATGTGAATTAATCATACATAACATACTCCCCATGAATGAATCAATTTCATGTAGAGTTAGATTGGTGTCAATTTCAGCTAAACAATAATATAGTTCCCTATGTTGATTGGTGTAAGTTATACTCTGAAACAACATTCTCAATCTCTCCGTGATGATATGGGGGATTACTGTTGAAACAATTTATTACCGTTGGTAATGATTTTGTGTTTGAACTAAGATTTCTATACCAATTTATGAGTACATAAATTCTTAGAATTTGGTTATGTTCGCCCCAGATAAAGTGCCTTTTTTCTGATAATATATTTCCTTTTTTTTACTTGGAGCAGGACTGTTCGAGTAGGTCTGTTATGAACTTACACATATTTGATCTATTTTTTTATGGATCGACCAGGTCTGTTTGAGAAGGTCTGATCGAGCAGGTCTTAATATGTGTAAGTAATGACCGATATATTAGGAGGGGCTTGGTTGTTATTTTGGATTTATACGTGGAAGTAATGGTTGGTCTTCTTCCTGCAGGTACTCAAATTCTCAGCATTCGATTTGGTTGTGTTGATCTCTCATCTTGATCGAAATGAACGTATGATGATGCTCCTGCAGGTACTCAAATTCTCAGCATTCGATTTCAGTTTTCAGGTTTTAGAATAAGTTTTAATCTTTTCACTTGCTCTGTTTTTAAGAACACACGTGATGTGTCGGCTACATAACCGAACACACGTGATTTGTAGTCCACATAACCGAACACACGTAAGTTATTTTTTGTACTTACAGTTGGGAATTTAGCCTAGATGCGAGTGTTGTAACTGCTGTACATATCACGTATTCATAACTATTGTAACTGCTGTACATTAATTCGTCTCTGAAACTTTATATAGATTACTATTGGACTCAATTTTGGGGATCTCATCAAGTGTCAATTCAAGTTGATCAATGTCAGCAGGTATCAGCCATGTTTTTTATATTGGATTTGGCATTCGAGACTGTCCTATAAATAAATAAAATTTTGCCCAATTTTTCTAAAATGTTTACACATTAGTGTTGTAGAAAATAATTTTCGACTTAAAAGTACTAGATACTAAGTTCTGTATTAACAATAGTATAGTTGATATTTTTGTTCTTAAACAGGGTAAATTGTCTCATAACTTAAGATTTTTTTTTCTAATTGTTTTCAACCAATAGGTTCGTATCATAGGTTATTTCAAAAATTGTATGTGTTACGAACTAAATACGATGTATTGTCTTATCAAAGACGTACACTTTTGAAAATTTGCATCGTGCCTTCAGGCACGGGCATACCCTAGTATATATATATATGTCTATTACCCACTCTTTCCCTATTGCACACAGTCTCTCCCTCTCACTCCAACCGCTCTTATCTCTGAAACCCCATTTCATTTTCTCGGCAAATACATACTGCTTGTTTCTCTCTGCAAGGTCTCACTCTCACTCTCATTCTCACTCTCACTCTATCTCTCTCTTCGTAAGGAGCTTTTTATATATATATTTTGGGATTCCGAAATTGAGATAAAACAATGGCATACATTTAAACAATCTCATCTTATCATTACAAATATTCATAGGATTTGGCCAAAATTCACACCTAAGATTGCTTTCCTCTATTCCTCGTTCCACTGTCTGTATTGTATAGATGCATTTCATCTGTTAATTTTTTTGGGGTTTCTTTTATGTCTTTATTTGTGGGTAATGATTGAGGGATTAAACTACTTTTCTGTTTTAAAAACATTTAAATTCTACCACGTGTTGCTTAATTTCGAATTCGTGAAATGGGTTTGCTTAATTTCAACTGTTTAATGCTTTTAAGATAATCTTTTACTTTTTTTTTGTTTTCTTCATGTCTATTTCTATTTTTCATTTTCGATAAGAAACTTAGAAAACTAGGGAAACACTTTCATTCATTAAAAAAAGGGTCAATTATTGAATAGTCCCTACTATAAATGTATATTTTTTAAAAAGGACACATATTTTTAATTTAACCCATTTAGTTCCTCAAGCATCAATATTCTCTTATTTTTAGAGGTCCGCGCCAGCATCACTCCCTCTCCAAAATATGTGGCAAAGGACTTTTTGAGGCAAAATATAAAAGCTTGGACTAAATGAGTATTAAAAAATGTTCGAGGGACTATTTGGTATATGTCCCTTAAAAATATACTATTATTTTTATAAATAAATATAATTTTTTGAAATTTTGATATAATTTACACAAAGTTTAACGACCAATATGTAATTTACACAGAATTTTGAGGCTAGAATGTAATTTAAAGAAAGCGTTTAACATGTAGTTTTTCTTAATATTTAGGGGTTAAAATGTAATATTCTAAAACAATATTTCTAATATTTAGGGGTAAAGGGTCGTTTTTCTTATTATTGAGGGGTAAAATGTAATTTATTTGGAAAGTTTTTAGTTTTATTTTCTGGAAAATGGCCTTAATTTCTACTACTAAACAGGCTCTATGTGTTTTCTAGAAATTTTCCCTAAATTTCATTGAAATGATCAACTATAAAATAAAGTATGTTTAAATTCAATATTTTCACAGATAGAAAACAATTTTTTATTTTCCAAAAAATTTCGAAAGTACTTTAACATCTTCTCAACCAATTATCAAAACATCACATATCTTTTTGAGTTCTGTAAATTACATATGTGATCCCCAAAATATTAGAAAATTTCATTTTAATCCATAATATTTAGAAAATGGCATGGCCAACACTCTCTGTAAATTATATTTTTGCCCACAAAATTTCTATAATCTAAATTATGACCCCTATCTTTTTTTAAATTATAATGTGGCCCCTAACATTCTTTAAAGTACACATTGACTCAAAATTTGAAAAATTACATTTAAAAATAATGGTGTATTTCTAAACAATGAACGTGTTTCCCTAGTTTTCTTAATATTCTATTGAAATGAAATTTACAAATAGAATGAAAACTGGAAATACAAGACAAAATATTTCTCAAGGCCTATTAGCTCCCTTTAAATTTTTTGGAGTTGAGAATTCATAGATTTCCTTTGAATTATTTATTTCTTCAAGAGATAAATACGTAGCCGGGATCGAGAGAGGGGATAACATGGAGTGCCGTTGTGATATTTATCTGCCAGAAGCGGTGGTGATTGAGATCTTGTCCAGGCTTCCTGTGAAATCAGTGTTGCAATTCAAGTGCGTGTGCAAGTATTGGTACTCTCTCATTAAAACCTCTAGTTTTAATAGCAAGCACTTCTTGAATTACCACAACAATCAAAAGCCTCAAGTATATGTTTACAACTCCATTCCTCTAACCGAAAAATGTGGCTTCACCTTGATTCCTGATGAAACACTCGTGGTACATCCTGATCTTGATAACATAGAAATTTATCCGAATCTACTCGATATGATTGGTCCTGTTAACGGCTTATTTTTTCTTCATCAGTATCATGATGTTGATGTTGTGACTCTGTGGAACCCTGCTACAAGAGAGTTTAGGTCCGTTCCTCTACCTCTCACCAACCTCCCGCCCCATTCTGCTTATCATACACATAGATTTGGGTTTGGCTTTGACCCATTGGCCAACGAGTACAAAATCATTTGGATTCGGTCTATGTGGGATGAGTCTGATCTTGATGATACCGTTGTTGCCTTGTATACCCTTGGTAATAATTCTTGGAGAAATGTGGATATTGTGGACTTTGTTTTGGGTTCCATACGTCTTTTAACCAGGAGGGATGTGTATGCCGATTTGGATGAAGCTTATTATTGGCTAGCAAGTACGGGTGCCTATTTGAATGGAGCTTATTATTGGCTGACAAGGACCGAGAACGGGTCTTACCATACCATAGTTTTGTTTGACATGAATACTCATGTGTTCAAAAAGATAAAGGTGCCGAATAATATGGAACCAGACCCTCGTTAGTGGTCACTTGTGTTGCACGATGACTCTATTGCACTGATCCGTTACGATCATGGGAATTATCTTGATATGTGGGTAATGAAGAAGGAAGGGTATTGGACCCAACTTTTTAGTGCGAGGTAACGTTTACCAGTCATCAAACCGCTTGGCATTTGGAACAAAAATGAGATTTTTGGATGGACTATTTGTTATGAGCTGGTCTTGTACAATCATAATACTAATGAAACGAGATATGTAGTCCCAGTTGACAACTTTCGCGAATGCTTTTGGGTATATAGGTACAAGGAGAGCCTAGTTTCACTCAATGGTGGAGACCCTGATAAATTGGCCAATATATCTGAAGAATCTTCAAATCTTGTGTGTTATCGGAGGAGAGACGATGAATAATGGGAAACCACATGATTGATTGAGGGATTTTTTTCCTTTGTTTTATTTATCTAGTCCGCTATCACATTTATGAGGCCTTTTGAAGTTATGTTTACAAATCCAATCGCTTAATGCCATTATATTTTTCTTTCGTAATGATCATTGTCATTCTTATTATTTTATTCTTGTCATTATGTTTCAGCGTATTGTTCTGCTAGTGTGTACAAATCAATAATGGGAACTTTATTCATCTACTTGGTTTTAGTTGTAGATGATTAGTTTTGGTTCTTGTAGATTGGTATGCCATCTTGGTTAGTTATTTTGTAATTAGGTGACATTGATTCTTAATTTAATTTCGAAATGTTTCTCTAATATTGCCATGTTGGGTTCTTTAAATTGTGGTTTGATAGCTGTGTTTTTAAGGATTAGGCCAATCTTGGTCTCACTCAAATTATTATATGTTAAAAATCTGAATTTGCTTTGTTGGTTG
This sequence comes from Sambucus nigra, assembly GCA_949130495.1. Classification (NCBI taxonomy): domain Eukaryota; kingdom Viridiplantae; phylum Streptophyta; class Magnoliopsida; order Dipsacales; family Adoxaceae; genus Sambucus; species Sambucus nigra. The sequence continues at coordinate 526,817,378 of OX422220.1, forward strand.
TTGATAATAGACCAAACAGATATAAATCTTAATTTGTTCAAATTCAGAACCTTCGTGATTGTAGAATGACAAATTTTTTTATCTTTGTTTTTTATTTATACCAGCCTTTTGTGGTAAGGATGAACTGCATTGAGATGAGTCTGAAAATGTGTTTCACATTTTGCAGATCTTGATAGAAATTTGTGATACGTTTTTACCTTCTTCAGTTTTACCCCAGTAACTATTAATTATTAAAATTGAAATTGGAGTTTTTAACTTCCTTATCGTTGAACTATGTGTTATTTCATTTTGGGGCCAGCAGGTATGTGTTTTTTATTTTGGTGTCCAAAGTTTTGCATATAACACTTTGGGGTCCATTTTCTCACTTCGTGATGTTTTTTTTTGAGCAGTGTTACAAAAATGACTAAAAAAGAATCCAAACAGTGTAAATAGGCTCCAAAGTGCAAATATGGAAAACTTTTAACCCCACACTAAGATTACGCACATCCATCTGGCCCTAAGGCGTAAATTACTCGAAAGTACAGAGAAAATGGGCTCCAAAGTACCATAAAAGTACATGGGGAATTCTAATCAAAGGGGCTCCAAAGTTCAATGAAAGTACATGGGGAATTTTAATCAAAGGGGAGAAAGTGCATTTTGTATACAATTTCAGTTTATTTTCCTTGAAAGTTAGATGGTCTTGTGTGGTTTTATCTAGAGGCATTGAGTTCAAAAGGTAACATAAGTTCTTTATATTTGGGGAGTTGTGGTAATTTATTTATAAAAGTTATATCTATTTGATACATGTAACTATAAAGACCCAATGTTCATAGATAGCCATCACTAAATATTATGAGTTTTAAGAAGTTGAAGTCAGTTCACTATTTATAGTGGCACATATTTATGGATTTTGTTTCAAAGAAAGTGTGTCTAGGATTATTATATGAACTTTGTTTCAAATAAAGTGTGTTTAGGATTATTATATGAACTTGGCAATAGCAAGTCCCAAATCATATATTATGGTGTAGAAGATCTAAGTTGGAGCACATTCATTATCCTTTGGTAGTTTAATTGGGCTGCTCTGCGCAATTTCATCTTTATTTAAAATTCAAGTAACCATTAACATTAATTAAGATCTAAACCTAATTAAAATAATATTTTGTCTCTTTATTTTTTACAAATTTTAAACTGATTACGGGCGCATCATATGGATAGGTACACCATGTGCTAGTGTATCTTCCAGTTTCTTTTAGCTCCAAATTAAGGAAAGGCGCGTGCAGATTGTGCCATAGGCAGATTGCATTTGTAGCCGCAGGTATATTGGAGACAAAAAGTATTGGCAATTATATCTTGACCTCTGCAATTTTATAAATTAGAAAATTATATCTTTGTCATGGGGCTTCTCGTAAGCATGGGGCGACACGCGGATGTCTTGAACGCACACAATTTTTTGGAGTCACGATGCACCTACATGCCGCAAGACTAAATATACTACAAAAAATTTATGGCATGGACTATACCTAGCATGGATGCATATATATACATATATAACTTATTGTAGGCTTTACTTGTTAATTTGTGTTCACTTCACATCCTGATGCCATAAGGACAGCAATGGGCTTTGAGCCAGCTTTTCTTTTACTTTCAGAGGTTAAACTAGTTTATGCAAATAAAGAAATTAGTATATAACATAGATATTTTGTGTTCATATACAAGTGGTGGGTTGTGCTTTCAACTTTGGCGCCATGCCTTAGAATATCAAGGTTAATCTGGATGTTTCCTGTTTCTTTGGAGGATTTGATTTAAAGGTCTGATCCTTATGAACTGTATACGAGTCATATTTTTGTTTCCCAGTTTATCTGTGTTGTATTGCTCTTATAAGTTGATTATTAAACAAGGGCTAGCTAGTATTAGTATACTTTTGGTCCTCTCTTGGTATTGCAGAACTATTATGAATGAATGAGAAGATGGATCGAAGAGAGAAACTTTTTTTTTCCTTTTTTGAATCTGTTCTGATTTTGTAGCATGTGTTCTTAGTTCGTTCATGTAGTTTTCGTCATGGCGAATGACGATTGGGGCACCAGCAGGTTAGTTCTTTTGCCACAACCCAAAATTCTCCAAATACCCGGTCAACCTTCACTAGAGCTTCTGCTGTCCTCGCCTTCATTCGGACCATTGCCAAGCCTCACCAACCACCGGCCCATAACAATGTCCCAGAGGTACTCCCCTGGCCATTTATCTGTAGCAACCAAAAATCGAGCAAAACTTTAAACATAGCAAATTTAACCCTTGAAAACGTCATCCAAACATTATCTCCAGCGTACCCAAGCCCTCACTGATATCAGATGAGGTCTTGCAAACTCTCTTTGACTCCAAAACCTTCCATATATCGCGGTGCCATAGAAAAAAACCCACAAAGAGCCTATACACTTTCTCTCCTGATACCGGTGAGTCCTCTATATGAAACTCTTCTATAAGTATCTAATAATAAAGGGCTACCTCCGTGGTCAAGATAGTGCTAGTTTATTGTCAAATCTGTGTACAGCTAAATATAACACATAATACACTTCTACATTAGACAACTACTATATTCTGATTAAACATAAGATAACCCCAATACGTACTGCCAGATTCAACATACCACATTAAATACCTTATATAAATATATGGTTTGGTTTTGGGCGGTGTTTTATTGAAACTTAAATAAGAATAAAGTATAAAACTTTTTTTAGTAGTAGTAAACAAATATTTAATGCATTAGATTCAGTCAATGATAATTTTAAATCTCCACCCTTGTTCTCACTTTTTCGCCAAATCGATTATATTCCAATTGTTTAAATTCCTTCTTGGATCCTAGTGCATGACGTTGATTCACGCATAATTTATGACGTAACACATTGCACGTCGAGGGCTATACCAACGCCTTTGAGTAGTACCATGTGATTATTTTAGTTGAAAATTTATCTAAATGGTCGTATTATCTCGCTGCTTTGCTAATCATACATAATTCAGTCGGAACTTCGATGAGCCCCCTTCACTCCATTCACCATTCACACTATCCTAGTTCTGGAACCAACACATTATCCTTTGGTAGTTTAATTGGGCTGCTCTGCGCAATTTCATCTTTATTTAAAATTCAAGTAACCATTAACATTAATTAAGATCTAAACCTAATTAAAATAATATTTTGTCTCTTTATTTTTTACAAATTTTAAACTGATTACGGGCGCATCATATGGATAGGTACACCATGTGCTAGTGTATCTTCCAGTTTCTTTTAGCTCCAAATTAAGGAAAGGCGCGTGCAGATTGTGCCATAGGCAGATTGCATTTGTAGCCGCAGGTATATTGGAGACAAAAAGTATTGGCAATTATATCTTGACCTCTGCAATTTTATAAATTAGAAAATTATATCTTTGTCATGGGGCTTCTCGTAAGCATGGGGCGACACGCGGATGTCTTGAACGCACACAATTTTTTGGAGTCACGATGCACCTACATGCCGCAAGACTAAATATACTACAAAAAATTTATGGCATGGACTATACCTAGCATGGATGCATATATATACATATATAACTTATTGTAGGCTTTACTTGTTAATTTGTGTTCACTTCACATCCTGATGCCATAAGGACAGCAATGGGCTTTGAGCCAGCTTTTCTTTTACTTTCAGAGGTTAAACTAGTTTATGCAAATAAAGAAATTAGTATATAACATAGATATTTTGTGTTCATATACAAGTGGTGGGTTGTGCTTTCAACTTTGGCGCCATGCCTTAGAATATCAAGGTTAATCTGGATGTTTCCTGTTTCTTTGGAGCATTTGATTTAAAGGTCTGATCCTTATGAACTGTATACGAGTCATATTTTTGTTTCCCAGTTTATCTGTGTTGTATTGCTCTTATAAGTTGATTATTAAACAAGGGCTAGCTAGTATTAGTATACTTTTGGTCCTCTCTTGGTATTGCAGAACTATTATGAATGAATGAGAAGATGGATCGAAGAGAGAAACTTTTTTTTTCCTTTTTTGAATCTGTTCTGATTTTGTAGCATGTGTTCTTAGTTCGTTCATGTAGTTTTCGTCACGGCGAATGACGATTGGGGCACCAGCAGGTTAGTTCTTTTGCCACAACCCAAAATTCTCCAAATACCCGGTCAACCTTCACTAGAGCTTCTGCTGTCCTCGCCTTCATTCGGACCATTGCCAAGCCTCACCAACCACCGGCCCATAACAATGTCCCAGAGGTACTCCCCTGGCCATTTATCTGTAGCAACCAAAAATCGAGCAAAACTTTAAACATAGCAAATTTAACCCTTGAAAACGTCATCCAAACATTATCTCCAGCGTACCCAAGCCCTCACTGATATCAGATGAGGTCTTGCAAACTCTCTTTGACTCCAAAACCTTCCATATATCGCGGTGCCATAGAAAAAAACCCACAAAGAGCCTATACACTTTCTCTCCTGATACCGGTGAGTCCTCTATATGAAACTCTTCTATAAGTATCTAATAATAAAGGGCTACCTCCGTGGTCAAGATAGTGCTAGTTTATTGTCAAATCTGTGTACAGCTAAATATAACACATAATACACTTCTACATTAGACAACTACTATATTCTGATTAAACATAAGATAACCCCAATACGTACTGCCAGATTCAACATACCACATTAAATACCTTATATAAATATATGGTTTGGTTTTGGGCGGTGTTTTATTGAAACTTAAATAAGAATAAAGTATAAAACTTTTTTTAGTAGTAGTAAACAAATATTTAATGCATTAGATTCAGTCAATGATAATTTTAAATCTCCACCCTTGCTCTCACTTTTTCGCCAAATCGATTATATTCCAATTGTTTAAATTCCTTCTTGGATCCTAGTGCATGACGTTGATTCACGCATAATTTATGACGTAACACATTGCACGTCGAGGGCTATACCAACGCCTTTGAGTAGTACCATGTGATTATTTTAGTTGAAAATTTATCTAAATGGTCGTATTATCTCGCTGCTTTGCTAATCATACATAATTCAGTCGGAACTTCGATGAGCCCCCTTCACTCCATTCACCATTCACACTATCCTAGTTCTGGAACCAACACATTATCCTTTGGTAGTTTAATTGGGCTGCTCTGCGCAATTTCATCTTTATTTAAAATTCAAGTAACCATTAACATTAATTAAGATCTAAACCTAATTAAAATAATATTTTGTCTCTTTATTTTTTACAAATTTTAAACTGATTACGGGCGCATCATATGGATAGGTACACCATGTGCTAGTGTATCTTCCAGTTTCTTTTAGCTCCAAATTAAGGAAAGGCGCGTGCAGATTGTGCCATAGGCAGATTGCATTTGTAGCCGCAGGTATATTGGAGACAAAAAGTATTGGCAATTATATCTTGACCTCTGCAATTTTATAAATTAGAAAATTATATCTTTGTCATGGGGCTTCTCGTAAGCATGGGGCGACACGCGGATGTCTTGAACGCACACAATTTTTTGGAGTCACGATGCACCTACATGCCGCAAGACTAAATATACTACAAAAAATTTATGGCATGGACTATACCTAGCATGGATGCATATATATACATATATAACTTATTGTAGGCTTTACTTGTTAATTTGTGTTCACTTCACATCCTGATGCCATAAGGACAGCAATGGGCTTTGAGCCAGCTTTTCTTTTACTTTCAGAGGTTAAACTAGTTTATGCAAATAAAGAAATTAGTATATAACATAGATATTTTGTGTTTATATACAAGTGGTGGGTTGTGCTTTCAACTTTGGCGCCATGCCTTAGAATATCAAGGTTAATCTGGATGTTTCCTGTTTCTTTGGAGCATTTGATTTAAAGGTCTGATCCTTATGAACTGTATACGAGTCATATTTTTGTTTCCCAGTTTATCTGTGTTGTATTGCTCTTATAAGTTGATTATTAAACAAGGGCTAGCTAGTATTAGTATACTTTTGGTCCTCTCTTGGTATTGCAGAACTATTATGAATGAATGAGAAGATGGATCGAAGAGAGAAACTTTTTTTTTCCTTTTTTGAATCTGTTCTGATTTTGTAGCATGTGTTCTTAGTTCGTTCATGTAGTTTTCGTCATGGCGAATGACGATTGGGGCACCAGCAGGTTAGTTCTTTTGCCACAACCCAAAATTCTCCAAATACCCGGTCAACCTTCACTAGAGCTTCTGCTGTCCTCGCCTTCATTCGGACCATTGCCAAGCCTCACCAACCACCGGCCCATAACAATGTCCCAGAGGTACTCCCCTGGCCATTTATCTGTAGCAACCAAAAATCGAGCAAAACTTTAAACATAGCAAATTTAACCCTTGAAAACGTCATCCAAACATTATCTCCAGCGTACCCAAGCCCTCACTGATATCAGATGAGGTCTTGCAAACTCTCTTTGACTCCAAAACCTTCCATATATCGCGGTGCCATAGAAAAAAACCCACAAAGAGCCTATACACTTTCTCTCCTGATACCGGTGAGTCCTCTATATGAAACTCTTCTATAAGTATCTAATAATAAAGGGCTACCTCCGTGGTCAAGATAGTGCTAGTTTATTGTCAAATCTGTGTACAGCTAAATATAACACATAATACACTTCTACATTAGACAACTACTATATTCTGATTAAACATAAGATAACCCCAATACGTACTGCCAGATTCAACATACCACATTAAATACCTTATATAAATATATGGTTTGGTTTTGGGCGGTGTTTTATTGAAACTTAAATAAGAATAAAGTATAAAACTTTTTTTAGTAGTAGTAAACAAATATTTAATGCATTAGATTCAGTCAATGATAATTTTAAATCTCCACCCTTGTTCTCACTTTTTCGCCAAATCGATTATATTCCAATTGTTTAAATTCCTTCTTGGATCCTAGTGCATGACGTTGATTCACGCATAATTTATGACGTAACACATTGCACGTCGAGGGCTATACCAACGCCTTTGAGTAGTACCATGTGATTATTTTAGTTGAAAATTTATCTAAATGGTCGTATTATCTCGCTGCTTTGCTAATCATACATAATTCAGTCGGAACTTCGATGAGCCCCCTTCACTCCATTCACCATTCACACTATCCTAGTTCTGGAACCAACACATTATCCTTTGGTAGTTTAATTGGGCTGCTCTGCGCAATTTCATCTTTATTTAAAATTCAAGTAACCATTAACATTAATTAAGATCTAAACCTAATTAAAATAATATTTTGTCTCTTTATTTTTTACAAATTTTAAACTGATTACGGGCGCATCATATGGATAGGTACACCATGTGCTAGTGTATCTTCCAGTTTCTTTTAGCTCCAAATTAAGGAAAGGCGCGTGCAGATTGTGCCATAGGCAGATTGCATTTGTAGCCGCAGGTATATTGGAGACAAAAAGTATTGGCAATTATATCTTGACCTCTGCAATTTTATAAATTAGAAAATTATATCTTTGTCATGGGGCTTCTCGTAAGCATGGGGCGACACGCGGATGTCTTGAACGCACACAATTTTTTGGAGTCACGATGCACCTACATGCCGCAAGACTAAATATACTACAAAAAATTTATGGCATGGACTATACCTAGCATGGATGCATATATATACATATATAACTTATTGTAGGCTTTACTTGTTAATTTGTGTTCACTTCACATCCTGATGCCATAAGGACAGCAATGGGCTTTGAGCCAGCTTTTCTTTTACTTTCAGAGGTTAAACTAGTTTATGCAAATAAAGAAATTAGTATATAACATAGATATTTTGTGTTCATATACAAGTGGTGGGTTGTGCTTTCAACTTTGGCGCCATGCCTTAGAATATCAAGGTTAATCTGGATGTTTCCTGTTTCTTTGGAGCATTTGATTTAAAGGTCTGATCCTTATGAACTGTATACGAGTCATATTTTTGTTTCCCAGTTTATCTGTGTTGTATTGCTCTTATAAGTTGATTATTAAACAAGGGCTAGCTAGTATTAGTATACTTTTGGTCCTCTCTTGGTATTGCAGAACTATTATGAATGAATGAGAAGATGGATCGAAGAGAGAAACTTTTTTTTTCCTTTTTTGAATCTGTTCTGATTTTGTAGCACGTGTTCTTAGTTCGTTCATGTAGTTTTCGTCATGGCGAATGACGATTGGGGCACCAGCAGGTTAGTTCTTTTGCCACAACCCAAAATTCTCCAAATACCCGGTCAACCTTCACTAGAGCTTCTGCTGTCCTCGCCTTCATTCGGACCATTGCCAAGCCTCACCAACCACCGGCCCATAACAATGTCCCAGAGGTACTCCCCTGGCCATTTATCTGTAGCAACCAAAAATCGAGCAAAACTTTAAACATAGCAAATTTAACCCTTGAAAACGTCATCCAAACATTATCTCCAGCGTACCCAAGCCCTCACTGATATCCGATGAGGTCTTGCAAACTCTCTTTGACTCCAAAACCTTCCATATATCGCGGTGCCATAGAAAAAAACCCACAAAGAGCCTATACACTTTCTCTCCTGATACCGGTGAGTCCTCTATATGAAACTCTTCTATAAGTATCTAATAATAAAGGGCTACCTCCGTGGTCAAGATAGTGCTAGTTTATTGTCAAATCTGTGTACAGCTAAATATAACACATAATACACTTCTACATTAGACAACTACTATATTCTGATTAAACATAAGATAACCCCAATACGTACTGCCAGATTCAACATACCACATTAAATACCTTATATAAATATATGGTTTGGTTTTGGGCGGTGTTTTATTGAAACTTAAATAAGAATAAAGTATAAAACTTTTTTTAGTAGTAGTAAACAAATATTTAAGGCATTAGATTCAGTCAATGATAATTTTAAATCTCCACCCTTGTTCTCACTTTTTCGCCAAATCGATTATATTCCAATTGTTTAAATTCCTTCTTGGATCCTAGTGCATGACGTTGATTCACGCATAATTTATGACGTAACACATTGCACGTCGAGGGCTATACCAATGCCTTTGAGTAGTACCATGTGATTATTTTAGTTGAAAATTTATCTAAATGGTCGTATTATCTCGCTGCTTTGCTAATCATACATAATTCAGTCGGAACTTCGATGAGCCCCCTTCACTCCATTCACCATTCACACTATCCTAGTTCTGGAACCAACACATTATCCTTTGGTAGTTTAATTGGGCTGCTCTGCGCAATTTCATCTTTATTTAAAATTCAAGTAACCATTAACATTAATTAAGATCTAAACCTAATTAAAATAATATTTTGTCTCTTTATTTTTTACAAATTTTAAACTGATTACGGGCGCATCATATGGATAGGTACACCATGTGCTAGTGTATCTTCCAGTTTCTTTTAGCTCCAAATTACGGAAAGGCGCGTGCAGATTGTGCCATAGGCAGATTGCATTTGTAGCCGCAGGTATATTGGAGACAAAAAGTATTGGCAATTATATCTTGACCTCTGCAATTTTATAAATTAGAAAATTATATCTTTGTCATGGGGCTTCTCGTAAGCATGGGGCGACACGCGGATGTCTTGAACGCACACAATTTTTTGGAGTCACGATGCACCTACATGCCGCAAGACTAAATATACTACAAAAAATTTATGGCATGGACTATACCTAGCATGGATGCATATATATACATATATAACTTATTGTAGGCTTTACTTGTTAATTTGTGTTCACTTCACATCCTGATGCCATAAGGACAGCAATGGGCTTTGAGCCAGCTTTTCTTTTACTTTCAGAGGTTAAACTAGTTTATGCAAATAAAGAAATTAGTATATAACATAGATATTTTGTGTTCATATACAAGTGGTGGGTTGTGCTTTCAACTTTGGCGCCATGCCTTAGAATATCAAGGTTAATCTGGATGTTTCCTGTTTCTTTGGAGCATTTGATTTAAAGGTCTGATCCTTATGAACTGTATACGAGTCATATTTTTGTTTCCCAGTTTATCTGTGTTGTATTGCTCTTATAAGTTGATTATTAAACAAGGGCTAGCTAGTATTAGTATACTTTTGGTCCTCTCTTGGTATTGCAGAACTATTATGAATGAATGAGAAGATGGATCGAAGAGAGAAACTTTTTTTTTCCTTTTTTGAATCTGTTCTGATTTTGTAGCACGTGTTCTTAGTTCGTTCATGTACTTTTCGTCATGGCGAATGACGATTGGGGCACCAGCAGGTTAGTTCTTTTGCCACAACCCAAAATTCTCCAAATACCCGGTCAACCTTCACTAGAGCTTCTGCTGTCCTCGCCTTCATTCGGACCATTGCCAAGCCTCACCAACCACCGGCCCATAACAATGTCCCAGAGGTACTCCCCTGGCCATTTATCTGTAGCAACCAAAAATCGAGCAAAACTTTAAACATAGCAAATTTAACCCTTGAAAACGTCATCCAAACATTATCTCCAGCGTACCCAAGCCCTCACTGATATCCGATGAGGTCTTGCAAACTCTCTTTGACTCCAAAACCTTCCATATATCGCGGTGCCATAGAAAAAAACCCACAAAGAGCCTATACACTTTCTCTCCTGATACCGGTGAGTCCTCTATATGAAACTCTTCTATAAGTATCTAATAATAAAGGGCTACCTCCGTGGTCAAGATAGTGCTAGTTTATTGTCAAATCTGTGTACAGCTAAATATAACACATAATACACTTCTACATTAGACAACTACTATATTCTGATTAAACATAAGATAACCCCAATACGTACTGCCAGATTCAACATACCACATTAAATACCTTATATAAATATATGGTTTGGTTTTGGGCGGTGTTTTATTGAAACTTAAATAAGAATAAAGTATAAAACTTTTTTTAGTAGTAGTAAACAAATATTTAATGCATTAGATTCAGTCAATGATAATTTTAAATCTCCACCCTTGTTCTCACTTTTTCGCCAAATCGATTATATTCCAATTGTTTAAATTCCTTCTTGGATCCTAGTGCATGACGTTGATTCACGCATAATTTATGACGTAACACATTGCACGTCGAGGGCTATACCAATGCCTTTGAGTAGTACCATGTGATTATTTTAGTTGAAAATTTATCTAAATGGTCGTATTATCTCGCTGCTTTGCTAATCATACATAATTCAGTCGGAACTTCGATGAGCCCCCTTCACTCCATTCACCATTCACACTATCCTAGTTCTGGAACCAACACATTATCCTTTGGTAGTTTAATTGGGCTGCTCTGCGCAATTTCATCTTTATTTAAAATTCAAGTAACCATTAACATTAATTAAGATCTAAACCTAATTAAAATAATATTTTGTCTCTTTATTTTTTACAAATTTTAAACTGATTACGGGCGCATCATATGGATAGGTACACCATGTGCTAGTGTATCTTCCAGTTTCTTTTAGCTCCAAATTACGGAAAGGCGCGTGCAGATTGTGCCATAGGCAGATTGCATTTGTAGCCGCAGGTATATTGGAGACAAAAAGTATTGGCAATTATATCTTGACCTCTGCAATTTTATAAATTAGAAAATTATATCTTTGTCATGGGGCTTCTCGTAAGCATGGGGCGACACGCGGATGTCTTGAACGCACACAATTTTTTGGAGTCACGATGCACCTACATGCCGCAAGACTAAATATACTACAAAAAATTTATGGCATGGACTATACCTAGCATGGATGCATATATATACATATATAACTTATTGTAGGCTTTACTTGTTAATTTGTGTTCACTTCACATCCTGATGCCATAAGGACAGCAATGGGCTTTGAGCCAGCTTTTCTTTTACTTTCAGAGGTTAAACTAGTTTATGCAAATAAAGAAATTAGTATATAACATAGATATTTTGTGTTCATATACAAGTGGTGGGTTGTGCTTTCAACTTTGGCGCCATGCCTTAGAATATCAAGGTTAATCTGGATGTTTCCTGTTTCTTTGGAGCATTTGATTTAAAGGTCTGATCCTTATGAACTGTATACGAGTCATATTTTTGTTTCCCAGTTTATCTGTGTTGTATTGCTCTTATAAGTTGATTATTAAACAAGGGCTAGCTAGTATTAGTATACTTTTGGTCCTCTCTTGGTATTGCAGAACTATTATGAATGAATGAGAAGATGGATCGAAGAGAGAAACTTTTTTTTTCCTTTTTTGAATCTGTTCTGATTTTGTAGCACGTGTTCTTAGTTCGTTCATGTACTTTTCGTCATGGCGAATGACGATTGGGGCACCAGCAGGTTAGTTCTTTTGCCACAACCCAAAATTCTCCAAATACCCGGTCAACCTTCACTAGAGCTTCTGCTGTCCTCGCCTTCATTCGGACCATTGCCAAGCCTCACCAACCACCGGCCCATAACAATGTCCCAGAGGTACTCCCCTGGCCATTTATCTGTAGCAACCAAAAATCGAGCAAAACTTTAAACATAGCAAATTTAACCCTTGAAAACGTCATCCAAACATTATCTCCAGCGTACCCAAGCCCTCACTGATATCCGATGAGGTCTTGCAAACTCTCTTTGACTCCAAAACCTTCCATATATCGCGGTGCCATAGAAAAAAACCCACAAAGAGCCTATACACTTTCTCTCCTGATACCGGTGAGTCCTCTATATGAAACTCTTCTATAAGTATCTAATAATAAAGGGCTACCTCCGTGGTCAAGATAGTGCTAGTTTATTGTCAAATCTGTGTACAGCTAAATATAACACATAATACACTTCTACATTAGACAACTACTATATTCTGATTAAACATAAGATAACCCCAATACGTACTGCCAGATTCAACATACCACATTAAATACCTTATATAAATATATGGTTTGGTTTTGGGCGGTGTTTTATTGAAACTTAAATAAGAATAAAGTATAAAACTTTTTTTAGTAGTAGTAAACAAATATTTAATGCATTAGATTCAGTCAATGATAATTTTAAATCTCCACCCTTGTTCTCACTTTTTCGCCAAATCGATTATATTCCAATTGTTTAAATTCCTTCTTGGATCCTAGTGCATGACGTTGATTCACGCATAATTTATGACGTAACACATTGCACGTCGAGGGCTATACCAATGCCTTTGAGTAGTACCATGTGATTATTTTAGTTGAAAATTTATCTAAATGGTCGTATTATCTCGCTGCTTTGCTAATCATACATAATTCAGTCGGAACTTCGATGAGCCCCCTTCACTCCATTCACCATTCACACTATCCTAGTTCTGGAACCAACACATTATCCTTTGGTAGTTTAATTGGGCTGCTCTGCGCAATTTCATCTTTATTTAAAATTCAAGTAACCATTAACATTAATTAAGATCTAAACCTAATTAAAATAATATTTTGTCTCTTTATTTTTTACAAATTTTAAACTGATTACGGGCGCATCATATGGATAGGTACACCATGTGCTAGTGTATCTTCCAGTTTCTTTTAGCTCCAAATTAAGGAAAGGCGCGTGCAGATTGTGCCATAGGCAGATTGCATTTGTAGCCGCAGGTATATTGGAGACAAAAAGTATTGGCAATTATATCTTGACCTCTGCAATTTTATAAATTAGAAAATTATATCTTTGTCATGGGGCTTCTCGTAAGCATGGGGCGACACGCGGATGTCTTGAACGCACACAATTTTTTGGAGTCACGATGCACCTACATGCCGCAAGACTAAATATACTACAAAAAATTTATGGCATGGACTATACCTAGCATGGATGCATATATATACATATATAACTTATTGTAGGCTTTACTTGTTAATTTGTGTTCACTTCACATCCTGATGCCATAAGGACAGCAATGGGCTTTGAGCCAGCTTTTCTTTTACTTTCAGAGGTTAAACTAGTTTATGCAAATAAAGAAATTAGTATATAACATAGATATTTTGTGTTCATATACAAGTGGTGGGTTGTGCTTTCAACTTTGGCGCCATGCCTTAGAATATCAAGGTTAATCTGGATGTTTCCTGTTTCTTTGGAGCATTTGATTTAAAGGTCTGATCCTTATGAACTGTATACGAGTCATATTTTTGTTTCCCAGTTTATCTGTGTTGTATTGCTCTTATAAGTTGATTATTAAACAAGGGCTAGCTAGTATTAGTATACTTTTGGTCCTCTCTTGGTATTGCAGAACTATTATGAATGAATGAGAAGATGGATCGAAGAGAGAAACTTTTTTTTTCCTTTTTTGAATCTGTTCTGATTTTGTAGCATGTGTTCTTAGTTCGTTCATGTAGTTTTCGTCATGGCGAATGACGATTGGGGCACCAGCAGGTTAGTTCTTTTGCCACAACCCAAAATTCTCCAAATACCCGGTCAACCTTCACTAGAGCTTCTGCTGTCCTCGCCTTCATTCGGACCATTGCCAAGCCTCACCAACCACCGGCCCATAACAATGTCCCAGAGGTACTCCCCTGGCCATTTATCTGTAGCAACCAAAAATCGAGCAAAACTTTAAACATAGCAAATTTAACCCTTGAAAACGTCATCCAAACATTATCTCCAGCGTACCCAAGCCCTCACTGATATCAGATGAGGTCTTGCAAACTCTCTTTGACTCCAAAACCTTCCATATATCGCGGTGCCATAGAAAAAAACCCACAAAGAGCCTATACACTTTCTCTCCTGATACCGGTGAGTCCTCTATATGAAACTCTTCTATAAGTATCTAATAATAAAGGGCTACCTCCGTGGTCAAGATAGTGCTAGTTTATTGTCAAATCTGTGTACAGCTAAATATAACACATAATACACTTCTACATTAGACAACTACTATATTCTGATTAAACATAAGATAACCCCAATACGTACTGCCAGATTCAACATACCACATTAAATACCTTATATAAATATATGGTTTGGTTTTGGGCGGTGTTTTATTGAAACTTAAATAAGAATAAAGTATACAACTTTTTTTAGTAGTAGTAAACAAATATTTAATGCATTAGATTCAGTCAATGATAATTTTAAATCTCCACCCTTGTTCTCACTTTTTCGCCAAATCGATTATATTCCAATTGTTTAAATTCCTTCTTGGATCCTAGTGCATGACGTTGATTCACGCATAATTTATGACGTAACACATTGCACGTCGAGGGCTATACCAACGCCTTTGAGTAGTACCATGTGATTATTTTAGTTGAAAATTTATCTAAATGGTCGTATTATCTCGCTGCTTTGCTAATCATACATAATTCAGTCGGAACTTCGATGAGCCCCCTTCACTCCATTCACCATTCACACTATCCTAGTTCTGGAACAACCCCCCCCCCCCCCCTCCCCCCCCCCACCCCCCCCCACCCCCCCCACCCCCCCGGGTCTCTCCAAGCATAACCACAATTCATTGCCTGATCGTGTAGAAGGCAATTGAGTTACAATTGATTTCTCTGTCTTAATAATGATTGCCACTTTTAAAGAACTCCATGCCATGATCTGTTCATTAGTTTTTTATTTCTTTATTTTTTTGTGTGTGTGGGGTGTGGGGTGGGGGGGACTTGAGGCATTTGAGAGGAGACGAAATAAATGGCATGGCCAGGCTACTATCAGTAAGACAACAAAAAAGAGGGGTCATGAAAATACCAAGAAAAATGATGTTGGTTAAAGTGAAAAGATGTTTGTTTAAATTGAAACAGTGACTGTGTAGGCTATTTTATTGTTTGAAAACAATGTATTCGAAAACAATTTATCCTTTTGTGCTTATTCGTTTATATTAAATATTCTTTCCTGACTACCAAACAAAACATAGAGAGCACTAAAATTGATTTCGTTGCCAGGGACCAAGACCAAAGTTTAGTCATGCAGTGCCCTTCTTTCAGGAATTACTCATTTGGCTCGGTGCCCCCCTATTTAACCAAACATGTGGAGCATTCGAATTGCCATTTTTTTTTCCAGCGGAAGGTTATTTCAGTGACCCGGTACCTTTATGATGAATGTGCCTTTAGAGAGTTGATGCCTAATTATCCAAGGCATATAATCCTTGCAACAATTGAACTGTGTTTAGGTTCCTATGTTTAAGCGAACATTCTGATAAAAATGACATCGTTGCCCCCGAACAAAAGGCATACATGCAAGCCTTTACAATATGAGAATATTAAATTTTCCTATAAGGACTAGGCTGTCAAGCCTATTGTACTGCCAAGAATTCCATATCTGCTACATGTTGTAGTCAGCATAATTTTTTGAAAGTACTGTACCGCTTGGTACATTATTACCGAAACTTGAGAGTCAAAGGATGCATGATTATACCACAAAGATGCGATCGACGTAACTGATGACTCACACTCTCCAAGTCCAACCTAAAGATTCTTCACAAATTCAAATTCAGTTCAAATCCAAATTACGCCATGTTGGACCCAAATCTATATTCCAGTTACACCTAGATGACATTTCCCTCAAATGACACAACTTTTAATGTAACTCAACTTAATCCTACCGAAAGCCACATGCAGATGCAAAAACACATAAAAGTTATCTAATAAGATTTTAGGCACAGTCAAGTGGGGATTGAAATGATAATTTTTTTGTTGTCGTGATTATTAACTTTCACATCCCATGTTCGGGATGAACTTATTAAATTAGTGGAGAGTGATGTAAACACGCGAGGGACCCTTGAAGGATTTTAAAAATAGGAAGGGATTATCTTTCTTTTCATTTATTTGATTTTCGATTTTAAGGTTGATGTTTAGGGGCTTATAGGACTCATCCTTTTGTTTCATAATTTACATATGCTTCTCTTATTAACTAATTACTAAAATCATAACTCTATCTATAGCAGTAATAGTACTAGTATAATAATAAGGCATTTGACACTCTATTTAGGGGTGTCAAATAATGTTTTTTGGTCATGTTTAGGCCGACATGACACAAGAAGACCCATTAAAACACAAACATGACACAATTTCGTGTTTCTTTACTTGACACGAAAATGAATCATTTAAAACATGGCACGATTTAGATGATTCATGAGTTTTACACCAAATTAATTCCTAACAGGATACGAAAACATGACATGACATGAATAACACGACTAATATGTGTCATAATTTTGACATGAGCTGGACATGGCATGACTTCGTGTCATAAAAATCCAAAAACAAACAAGATTTGTTATATCAATTTTGGGCCAATTTCGTGTTGTTTTGTTTCTGTTATCAAGTTGTTTCCAAGATTAGCACTCCTAGATCTCTTGTAATCACTGAAGTTGTATAACCCTAACCACCACCACCACCACCAAATGACCTTATAAATACAAAAACCTAAAAAATAATAATACTTTCCCACATTCTACTTTCGGTATCTCTCGTCCCCACACCACTCCACCTCGCTGAGATCACTCATCACCCACACCTCTCCTCTGCACCAGAGGAAACAAGGATCTGGCTCGAAATATCCCACTATAACATAATGTCATGTGTCTCAGAATCAGAAGTCCTTGTGCATGACATGATGTTTAGATTGGGTAGTAACCACTGTATAAAAATTTCAGTCTTGTTACAGGAAAATGGCAAAGTATGATATATATGTGTGTGTATATATATATATAAGCACTTTAGTTTTGATGTGAAGTTCTTCATTAATTTTCCTAGCCAAAGCAGAGCATCTTGAGTGTCTTTATATCTCTATATATGGGCATTAAGTGACATGATTATTTAACTTATACAATATTACCATTTCCTTTGATACATCCACACTTGCCTAACATAAACCATTTAGAGCTCTATTGCCTTGGAATTTAAGTGTATAACAATTTAAACATTTCATGTAGACAGTCTGCTAGAAGGTGAAAAAAGCTGGCAAATTACATGGGATATATCTCCAAAGTTCTTTCTTGTCTATAATGATATGTCCAAATTTCATGTAGTTTCTCATTAAGATTTTTATGAGTCGATTTAAGCTAATAGTTGCAAATTTATATTTAGTTTTACCTTATGTCGAAAAACTAGTTTGTTGTAGGACTAAAGCTATGAGTAATACAGTAGTAGTTTTAATATGTTTTTTTTTGTAAATAAGTTTGAAATACATACATTTTTTTTTTGTGGCAGTAAAGATTGGCATATACACTAAAACATCACCAAGAGCTTAACCTCCATCATGTCCTTCCATATCTTGATGACCTTGAGATACTTGTAGCCTGAATAAAAAACTTGTCTCAGCAATATTTATTCAGCATAAATTCTGAAATAAAGGTTATAAGTTCTAACTGACCACCAGCTCTTCATTCTGAAGGCTGACACTAGGTCCCCAATTTTCCCAACTCTCAAGCCCCCCCTTATCTATTGGCATAGCATCTTCTTTCTTACCCAAATGATGCTGACCATAATTAAATTTCAAAATAAAAATTGTTTTATTCGCTCTCCTCTTGGTTGGACCCTATCCCGCCCCATAATTTTATGTAATTTAAACCGAGTATAGAGTTGAAACTTGGCCTCTATTTGCTCAAACTTTACAATGAACCAAGTAGTGGTCCTTGTTTTGAGAATACATCCTTAACGTTTTCAATAATCATTAATTCTGCTTTTTTTACTAACAAAATTTATAATTTCCCAATAAATTTGCTTCATAGTGCATCTCAATCTGCTCATATTTGTGGACAAGTTCCTTAGGTCTGAAAAAAAGCTAGTGGCAAATCATTTCCAGCTTGGGGATTAACCTTGCAACTGCATGACAGTATATCCACATAATTGGGACCCCTTCGGCCAATCTTCCTAAGTATCCTTGCAATTCATAGTCACATTCGAGATCTTTGTGGTAATATTAGGTCCTGTAGCAGATCCCCAAACCTCTTTAATAATTCCTTCACATTCTTCCTTAAAGAACCAACTTTGCTCAAAATGAAATCTTCCTTCCTTTATATTTATAGAAGTTTGAAGTTTTCTGTAGCGGATTTTAATTGAAGAAGCAGTTGTCTGTGATCGGAGAAGCCGGATTTGAGAATTTGTATCAGTGCCGCTGGATAAATATCTGTCCAAGCGCTTGAACAAAGACAACAATACAATCTTTCTTGGATTGTTCCATTTCTCCAAGTGAATCTTGGGCCTGCAGATATTACTTCTAGCAAATTACAGCCATCAATCACTAATCTAAAGTTTGGTATGAGTTGTTGAGCACGGGAAGGACCGCCATCTTTCTCCTCGTCACACAAATCCTCATTGAATCACCACCAATTAACCACGGGAGAGAAGGAAAGTAAATCAGTCTCCTAAGTAAATTCCACCCATAGATCCTCTGATATGTTACTGGATTTCCATAATAGCCAGTAAATCGCCAAGTCTTATATCCAATTCATTAAGTGAATCTATATGGAATTGAGAGTAAGACTTAATAGATAATGATATATCATATTTCCAGAGAAGTGCCAAACCACCTCCTAAACCTTGCCGCTCCACATAAAAGCCAAACTGAAATCCCAATTTGCTCCTCAGAGAAACTGTTCAGCCTCTTAGTTTCCATTAAAAACACCAGACTTGAGGTTTTACTCCAAACAATACAATGGAGTTCGTGGAATGTACGTGGGTTCCTCAAACCCCGTACATTCCAACATAACAAACTCATGGCTCTTGGGCGGCGCTGGACCAATCCAGCCACTGTCGATTTCTGCATATCACCATCAGTCATACCCCCCAAACAATACACTGTATACGCGGATTGACACGTGGCGTAAAGACTTCGTTGAAGACAATCTGATTTTTATTTCGAGTTATTCGATTATTTAATTATTATTATTAGAATAAAAGGATATCTTTAGGGATATTCCTTAGTTATTTTAGGTACATATATTAGGATATTATCAAATCCCATAATTAGGGGATAATCATTTAGTTGTTTCCTTTTAGTCTTTGTTTCCTATTTCGATTAGGTTTCTTGCTTTGCAATCTCTTAGAATTAGTATAAATAAGGCCATAGGCTATGTCTTGTAAGGACAATTCAATATGAGCTAATGAGAGAGAATTTCTTTATTTAGTTTTAGTTCCTGTTGTGTAGTTTAGTATGCTTCCGCACCTCTGACTCACTTCACATCCTGCTGCAATTTTCTTTTGACAGTTGATGGTTGGAGAAAGTTATCATCCAAAACCCTTTGTTCTGTTCCTTTTAGAGGCCTCCTTTATTTGGGTATCAACAAACGATCCAGATTGGACCCTCTTCTTACGAATCCATGTACTGCCTTTTTTACCTCTCTGTTTTATAAAGCTGCTCAACCCAACTCCCAGCAAGTCCAAGTCCATAACACAACTTATTTCATTTGGATAGGAACTTCCAATAAATTCTCAATTTGGCCCGGCCCATCATATACACGTGACTTCGGCATCACCCTCCTCATAGCTGTATTAGTAACTATATCCACCACTCCTGAATTAACAATTGCTATGTTCGTAATCGCTGGTGTCACATTCTTAATTTTCAAGTTTTTCTCCGTAACCGCTGCCACATTTATTCCTTTTTTCTAATGTTTGTTGATTATTCTTGACAAATGAATAGGTGGTCGGATCCACCACATCAAGGCGTTCTGTCACCGTAATTTCCACCTGGGATTACATTTTACTGACACTTGCTCCTGGAGAGACATTGTTCTTCCTAAAAATTATGTTTGGTCTAAACATAACATGACTAGACTTCAACCATGGACCATATAGTAGTTCTGCGTTACTCTCCATTAAAGATTTATTACAATCCTTAAGAAAATGACCAGTCATACCACAATGATAGAAAAAATCTGGTAAACGCTCATAAGCAATAGCTCACCAGGGGGGTTTCGCGTTGCCACCGCCACCTTAATTCCTCGGCAAAGGGGAGATATCTAGTCTGATGCGAACCCTAAGTTTTCTCTTTACATACCCCAGAAGTATCCATGTCAACCTCTTCAAACTCCCCCAATTTCGAGGCTAGTGATTTGGCAAAACAAGGCGACGTGCAACTAAAGGAAGATTGCGAAAATGAATCTGAAACTCAACATTTGTTAGTTTTTTTTTTCCCAAAGGAAGCTTACCACTCACTTCATGAAAGACAATTAAAGCTTTTATCAAATGACCATGGTCCATATTTAAGAACTCTCTTCTGCGAAGGGAAATGAAACAAGAATAAATTTTCTCCAATATCCTCAGCCCAGAAATCCTTGTTAACACACCACACTTGTTGTAAAGTTGTTTTCATGGCGTCCTTGTTTATCAAAAGAATTGCCAACTAGGCAAATTGCTACTTGACCAGAATCAATCTTTTCCTTGTTTATAACCTTAGTATCTTTTTCAACATCTGTAAGAGAGAGAGATTCATTTATCCATTAAGTCAGAATCCATTTTCATCCAAAAAGACAATACAACATAAAATTAGAAACAAGAAGAAGAGAAAATAAATGGACAGGACAAGGAAAAGACTGTCATGCAAGGATGCATAGAGATTCTTTTGATTGTTTGCTGGTCTACTCTTTTGTAGTATAATAAGTGGGCTTGCACAAGTTGATGTAATAACATGAAGAACTTGGAGTCAGATATGTCAAGGAAGTGTGCGTGAAGCCGACCCATTTTTCAGCAAAGTGATAAAAAAATCAAGTGCTTACAATTGCTGGGGATGTGATTGCTATAAAAGGTGAAAATTGGTGTTCTCCTTGTGTGTATTTCCCCATATTGTACTGAATTCTCTTTAACATGCAAACTTGTCTTTTTTACATTATCAATTGTCTCGATTTGTTTGTCCTTGTCATATTTTGTGTATCCCATTCGATATTTAGTATTGCTTATATTCGTTTAGCCTTAGGTTAGGCCTCCTTCACTCAAATCTTAGCAGATATTCAATTTCCTATATCACTTAGCTGATACAGTTTCAGTACCTTAACTCAATGATTCCATTGTGTTGAGAATTAAGAAATGATAAATAATGATTTTTTCTACTTCGTTCTATGTGAGTATTCATTAATATTTTGTTTGTCTAACAGGAATTATTTTGGTGGAAAAGATAGAGGATGTGGAGGCTACTTTTGAGAGGAATATTAAGAAGCGCGTTTATGTTCTTAGACTTTGGCCTTCATATCATCAATATAATAGACCACTTAGATTGTGAAACATTTTGTTTTACATTTTGTTTTGGGCATGTAATTCACTACTATGGTTACGGATGAAAGCAAACTTCATTCTACTTCAATTCCTTTTTATTATTGTAATTATTGTTATGGTTTAACTGATATATTCAAATATTATGAAATTATTTTGTTGCGATGTAATCCCATTGAAGATTATATTGACTTTAATAATAGTATATTAGATGATAAACTATAATTTAAAAAAAATACAAATTCAATTAAATTTTTTACCATTGGGAAAAAAAGTATTTACACCACCTAGGATTTGTAATTGAAAACTTTTTGGAACCCTTTTTTATAGGACACCTAATCATGTGTTGATGAAAGAATTTGCAACGACACGGAGTGTCGTGTCATGTAAACGTTTCTACGACGGACGAAAATGGCCGTATAACACAGTGTATTGCCATCAATTTCTAATGTTTTTATTGTATATAATGGATTTTTTTTAGATATTGAATTAATGGATAAATTCATTACTTCTATAGTAATGGCTAATCCTTCCCTTTGAGTCAGTGGTAACCGATGAAAAAAAAACAATCTTTAAAAAATTTGGGTCTCCACCAGAAACTTTAACCCGAATTGAGTCAAGATGGGGAGTGCGATCCTCGCCCTCTGTTACCATCCCTTATAGGTATTAAATATTGTCAATTTTGAATGCTTGAATCAAAATGATAAAACTAAAGTGATTATGATTGTTCGATGCCTCCATTAATATGAAGTTTTTTTTTTTTGCAATATTAAGAATTGTGGTTGAGGGAATTTCGAGTGGAATTATAAAAGAACTAACTTGCTAATAAAATTAATGTTGAGAAATTAATTAAACATAAGTAAAACTCAATGAACAGTGCAACTTAATAAATGTTGAGAACTTCTTTTCATAACGCGTGCTTGTCACATGATCCACACATGTTCCTTGCATTCCTAACATCTATAACTCGTGGTATCTCTGTATGGGTCTCTTTATTCGCTCCAAATGTTTCCACGTGGTAAAGGGTAAATTACTATAATATCCATCAGCTAATATCACGTGTAATTGGAGCATTTTAATACGGTGTAAACAACCCCACAAGCAGAATTTTACTATAAAAATTTAACAACATATTAGATATTGCAAAGAGAGGTGAATAATATAATACATCCTTTGACTCTTCTCTTTTGTTTGGAGTTTAAAAGGACAGTAGAGTTGGTTTTTTGTAATTATAATATGTTTTCATATTATTGTCCAGGGCAGAGACAAACGAATAATATGCTACCTTTTGTTGATTGAATTTAAAGATGAATGGAGATATATTAGATAATAATTTTATTCTTTTTAATGTTTCGTGTTGAATTGGATGATATTAGAGTGTGATAAATTTATCCCATTTAACCACTTTTATCACAGAGGTTATGATTGTAAGGATAAATATCTGATTGAGTCAATTTGTATGTATGGACTTAATTTTGGACAAAACATTTTGAGTTATAAGTTAGGCTTTGCATGTTGACCTTTCAAGCCTATGACAAGTTTGTTTAAAGACGCAGCGACAAAGCTTCAGATATTCCATATTGTGTCGTGTTTAGTGTCATATTTTGTCTTCGTGTTTTTGAGGATCTCTCAGGTATGAATGCATATACATTTTGACCCTTGGAGCTTATTTTAGGTGTTTGTTTTTATGAAATTGTTTGGAACTGTTTTTGAAAGTTTTTAAAAGAAAAACATTTTATTTTAAAGTCGTTCGAATGACTTTATGGCTTCTGTTCGAACGAGTTTAGCAGTTCATTCAAACGAACATCAAACGATATTTTTCTATTAACATAACCAATGTCGTTCGAAGCTCGTTCGAACGACATTTGTTGTTCGTTCGAACAAGTTTTGGTTTGGTTCGACCACATTGCGTTTTCATTTGAACTAACTCTTGTTTTCATTCGAACGAGATTTCTCAAAAAATGTGTTGCCTTGAAAAACGTGTATTCTATATAAAAGGATTCAGGCATTTGTTTTATAGAGACTTTTGGCAAAAATCTTTTTCATATACCTATCCAAAAGTTCCCAAGCCCTAGTTTCACCCAAAGTGTTTAAGATCCAAGTTCCATTGTTCTATATGTTTTGAGATCTTATTTTGTGGGCACCAAGAAATTTAATCTCTTCATCTTGATTGGGAATCATTTCGTGTAGAGGATTCCATACCCGATTTGTTATTTACACATGGAGGACTCCGTAGTATGGTGTTTCGATGAAGATGCGATGGATTTCGTGTTCATATCCGTAGACGGTTGCTAAGCCAAGATCGATGGATACCGAGGCGTGTGTGGACTCACACGTTGTGGAAACTTGCTGTGACAACCCGCTCAAAATAATAACGGGTGGCCAGCCCTATACTACATTAAATCAGGTATCTCAGATGGCTCAGTCTCAACATCAACTGACAATACTAAATAATATAAGGCTAACTACCCGAAACTATTAAAAACGGATTGCAAAAAATTTTAAAACTTTTATTTTAAAACCAACTAACACCAACTACGCACAACTAACCAACAACATAACATCTAAATATGATAAGAGACGCACAAATGCTCAATTAATATAAAGGAGACTAGTAAAAGAGTACAAAACAATGTACAAAATGAATTACCCGAATAAGCTGTCGGGTCACAGACAAATACAATAGCTGTAATGGAATAAATACAAGTGCTACATCTACAACACTTGGGTACAAACCCGATATACAAACTGAATCCTATTCTAGATACACAAAGAATAGAAATCGGCTAACAAGGTCCCGCGACAGTCCGCATCTGCCACAGCTCCACGAATACGGATGGAAAAGCATCCTAGGTATCCTCACGGCTGGACACCTAAAGTAATATACAATATATATATAGAAAGAGAGAGAGAGAGAGAGAGAGAGAGAGAGAGAGAGAGAGAGAGAGAGAGAGAGAGAGAGAGAGAGATAAACGGGTCAGAGCCCGAAGCGTGAAAATATTTTATAGCAAGTGCATTAAAATGCATAATAATTATAAATGCATTATGACATGATTTAATGGAGTCGCACTCTCCCTCATAATCCAACTCACCTCTCAACTAGAGCGCGCAACTAGACGTATGCACGTGATCTCCAAGTAAATGCCCAATTCTAATTAGGCAAAAACCTAACTAAATCCCAATATACGTCTTCAATTACAATCATTTAACTATCTCGCAATCTACCCTTATCTGAATTCCATCGGAATCATATACTTTAACTTTAATGTTATTGTTCACTTTTATATGTTTACTTACTTAACATAAGGTCTTCATAAACCTTTTTCCAATCCATCATACAATATACATAAACGTTCTCGTTACTAGAATTTCTCATATTCTAGTTGTACCAACAACATATACTTAATTATATAGATGAGTTATTAGCATCTAAGTGCTAAGGACTAAACTTCTCCCAAGTCTCAATACAATACGGCGTTTCGTGCGTGGGACGTCTCGCAAAGCGAAATCCAAACAAGGAACCCCCCCGTTACACTACTCCTGACAGTATTGATTTTTGAGATTCATTATGCCCTCAATGCATGATGCATGTAACCCAATTTCTCATTAGTCCATTTTTAAATTAATTAATTAATATTCCCAATTCTCAACAGTGCGCTGCGGTTCGTGCGTGGGACGTCTCGCAAAGCGAAATCCAAACAAGGAACCCCCCCGTTACACTACTTCTGGCACTGTCGATCGTCGAGAAGTATATAATATATAATATATAAATATGAGCATTAAGGACTAACTTCTCCTCACTCCCAACATTACACTGCGTTTCATGCGTGGGACGTCTCGCAAAGCGAAATCCAAACAAGGAACCCCCCATTACACTACTCCTGGCAATGTTGGTCGTTGAGGTCCATTAAGCCCTCGATACCCAAATACCAAGCACAAACATAATATAATAACCATCCAAGCGAGCTATAACTCGAGGACGCAGGCTCACATTGCTATCATCTTCCAGTGCCCATACCACGTAGCAAACTGGGGCCACCTGGTGGGGCTAAACGACACCCACCTCGTGATCAACTCACGCACACGATGTCCGGGAAGCAGTCATAGTTCCTAACCGGCAAGTGAGAACGACTCATACCCACGACTTCTCACCCCCAAAATAGTAAATGTATATCACATAAAAATCACCATGGACGACTATGACCTGGGGAATATCCACACCCTGCTCATCGAGCCAGGATGCTCGCCCTCAACGCGCGCAACTTCCCATGATAGCAAGGAGGGGGTATGCTTCACTATATAAATGTGTATACCATCATATAAGGCATACGTACATTATCAAATCATATAAAGATATACCATCATATAAGGTATACCTGCATCATCATACCACATAAGGATATACCATCATATAAGGTACACCTGTCACATAGTTTACGTATTCATAGTACGCTCTTAGGCGTAGTTGAATTAATATTACTGTTTAGTATATTCTCTCTCGATATACTAATCGTCAATTCTCACACATCATCTCCCAAGTTAATCATCGTTAAGGATATTTCTATATCCGTATGCACATTTATTGGCATTTATAATTCTCAATCCATAATGGGGTTCAATTGATTGGATGAACCTTTGATGTTGTCCCATTTCGGGATTTGATCCTAAGATCCAATATCTCTAAACTCATTCTCATTTCTTTAATATAATTACGTAATTATTCCCAAATAGAATTTACAATGATAGTGGGCTTCCCCACTTAGAATATACCGAAATCTCTAATCGATATTCCTCAAATTAAGTCGATATGACTCCAATAATTTCTTATAAAGGAAACACTCTAAAAGTCTCCAAAACATACTTCATATGATCCCTATAGAGGTTCCCAATCGATAACCTCGAACGAAACGAAATGAAATTCTCCCTAGAAAACATTCCCCCAAAATGCCCTGTTTCCGAATCGATTCGGGCCAAATCCGAATCGATTCGGCCCTGCGAATCGATTCGGCCTACAAGGCGAATCGATTCGGGTCATCAGACCTGGGATTCTGTCTCAGGACGAATCGATTCGGTCACTCAGACCTGGGCACTGCAACTTTCCGAATCGATTCGGTAAGGGGCCGAATCGATTCGACCTATCAGAAGGCTCGAAAATGGCTACTTTTTTTTGTAAGCCAAAAATCCCAAAATTCATTTCAATCATTTTCTACCCATTTCTCTTCAACCCAAACATATATATATTGTTAAAATTCATCCAAGAACACATTTAAACTAATTTCTATCATCAAATCCAAGATCTACATAACAAATCTAAGATTTTACCCAAAAGTTAGATTTTGATAAACTAAACCTAAAACCCAAAGATTTAATCCACAAATCATGAAATAAATGGTACACAACAATTATTTAGCAAGTTTAATCACTTGCCTCAAGTTCGTAGGGTCTGAATCCGCCTCTAGATCGCGTATTGGCCGGAAGTTCCTCTTCTCTCTCTTTTCTCCTTCTCCTTTCTTCTTCCCTCTTTCTTTCTTTCCTTTTTCACTCTCTGGAGAATTTAATCTCCCGTAGGCTTTATAAGCCTTATTTCCCAAGATACACACTTTAAATGATAATACGCACTTTAAATGACTCGGTAACATTAATTCGAGCCAAACGAGCTTAAAACATTACGGGACCCAAATAGACCCCAAGTACAGTCATTTCGACTTTCTCGACCCTTACGGAAACAATGGCACTCTCAGAATCATCATCCGAACAACTTTCTAACAACCTCAGTTTTTGACCTCCATTGCCAAATTAATTATTCTCCAAATAAATTAATATTTATTTCTCCCAAAAATAAATAATTAGCCGTCCTAAGACCTCGGGTTGTTACAAACTTCCCCACTTACAAGAATTTCGTCCTCGAAATTCAGATAAGCCTAAATCTCCAAAACTCAACTAATCCTACTACCCTTACTCCACTAATCCTATACCTAAACCTCTAACTTCCCATGACGAATTTATTTTAATTCATTTTAAGTTGATTTCGAGTTTTATAAAACCAATCCATTAACCACTAGGGCGCCCATACACCCTTTATTCGAGCTATCGCTCGTACCAATCATAATGAGGCTTTATTTGCCTCCAAGTTCCATAATCCCATAGATATATAAATTATACTAACATTTTAATAGTGTAAAATTTTGGATGGTCCAAAGAAATAACTCCTCTCAATTCTTGACATTCGCCACTTTCGTGCGGGGGACGTCTCGCAAAAGCGAAATCCAAACAAGGAACCCTCCCAATACACTACTATGTAGCGACATCGGGGATTGAGAGTTTGTTAAATCCGGACTAGAGTTTAAAAGAATTTATTTTATGAAAATCATTTTGAAATGGCCCAAAGGCCGATGAAAGTTTTATATTGAAAACAGTTTATTTTAAAAAAAACGATTTATGTAATACAATCTTCATATAAAATGCCTTATGTCCAACACAAGGTCTTAACAATCATCATACATATAACAATATGTAGCTCACAAAAATTATCATAATTATGAGCTAAACTTTCCTGCGTCCCAACAATCCACAAATTATGAACTCTTATCAGAAATAACATCTCATATCATTTTAATATATTGCCTCCATATCTGGAATACACAATTACACAAGTCTAACATGACTATATACAAATAAGTAGCTTTATCATTACTACTTAACACACACTAACAATTCTTACATTCATAACAACATTATAGCTCTCTTTGAGCACATCACCAAATTATCTATTTTCTCAAAAGATAATAACATAAGAGCCTAACTTGCTCAAAATTCCCTTTCGGGTCATTACACACATAATAGGGTTATAACACTGCCCTCTCAAAACTATCTCTAGTCCGATTGCCCATCCTCATCATTGGGCTCCCAAACAAAGTCCCCTGGTCTAAAATGACCTCGAATCTGTTGTAGGGGTTGCACTTCCAAAACTTCATCAAAACGTGGTCCTTTACCTCTATTAGGACAATCTCTCTTCCTATGACCAAGTTCTTTACAAAAGAAACATCTACCCGCAAATCCTCTCTGCTCATCATGAGGAACAAAACGCTGTTGCGATCCTCAAAAATCCTGCCTATAACTTCTGGCATCACTGGTATTCTCTTCACCAAACCTACTTGTTGAACTCGAATCTCTAAAGTTCTTACCACTCGGCGAATGCAGACGATATTCATGACACTTCAATAGTACCGCATTCACTACCTCGGCGAAAGTCTCTAATGCTGGACCCTCTAACAAGTGCTGCCGAACTCTCCAATCTAAACCTCGAATAAACTTGGATATACGCTTATCTTCCGTCTTTACCTCATCAGGCGCTAATTCCGCCCATCTAGAAAATTCTTCTTCATATTCTGCCACCGTTCTATTTCCTTGAAACACATCCATTAATTTCGCCCTCGATTCCTTCTGAATTGGGGAAGGAAAATACCTTCGATCAAAGAGTTCCCAAAAATCTTCTATAGGTAAAGTATCTCTCTGTTCTGATGTGGTGACAGACCCCCACCATTGGAGAGCTGGACCCGCTAACTTAAAGGTGGCTAAAAATTGCTTCTGCACCTCACTACACTCCACCCTACGGAGATGCCTCTGCATACTATTCTTCCACTGACTTGCAGCCATTGCATCAACTCCCCCTGAAAATTCTGGAGGATGCCCCTTACTAAAGTCTTCTTTCGCTCTTTCCCACAAAGACAGTCCTATATGGGTTTGGGCTGCTTGAACGGCAGGTTGCTGCGTCATCGCAGAAATAGCAGCAGTCACTGCCTGTGCCACAATATTGGCAACTTCACCTGTAATAATATTCCTTTGGGGCAGTTGGGGTTCCATATTCTCAACCCCCTTATTTGCTCTGACTGAACGACTTCTCTTCGGCGGCATCTGAAACAAGAACAAACGTATCAGGATGCCTTTCAATTGTTTTCTCATCACAGAAGAAAATATGGACGTATGAACACAACAGTCCTAATAATAGGGCTCTACCTCAAGAACGCTTACGGAAGATCGCAATAAACCCACACAGATCCTAAAGACACTAGAACCTGATGCTCTGATACCATCTATGACAACCCGCTCAAAATAATAACGGGTGGCCAGCCCTATACTACATTAAATCAGGTATCTCAGATGGCTCAGTCTCAACATCAACTGACAATACTAAATAATATAAGGCTAACTACCCGAAACTATTAAAAACGGATTGCCAAAAATTTTAAAACTTTTATTTTAAAACCAACTAACACCAACTACGCACAACTAACCAACAACATAACATCTAAATATGATAAGAGACGCACAAATGCTCAATTAATATAAAGGAGACTAGTAAAAGAGTACAATACAATGTACAAAATGAATTACCCGAATAAGCTATCGGGTCACAGACAAATACAATAGCTGTAATGGAATAAATACAAGTGCTACATCTACAACACTTGGGTACAAACCCGATATACAAACTGAATCCTATTCTAGATACACAAAGAATAGAAATCAGCTAACAAGGTCCCGCGACAGTCCGCATCTGCCACAGCTCCACGAATACGGATGGAAAAGCATCCTAGGTATCCTCACGGCTGGACACCTAAAGTAATATACAATATATATATAGCAAGAGAGAGAGAGAGAGAGAGATAAAGATAAACGGGTCAGAGCCCGAAGTGTGAAAACATTTTATAGCAAGTGCATTAAAATGCATAATAATTATAAATGCATTATGACATGATTTAATGGAGTCGCACTCTCCCTCATAATCCAACTCACCTCTCAACTAGAGCGCGCAACTAGACGTATACACGTGATCTCCAAGTAAATGCCCAATTCTAATTAGGCAAAAACCTAACTAAATCCCAATATACGTCTTCAATTACAATCATTTAACTATCTCGCAATCTACCCTTATCTGAATTCCATCGGAATCATATACTTTAACTTTAATGTTATTGTTCACTTTTATATGTTTACTTACTTAACATAAGTTCTTCATAAACCTTTTTCCAATCCATCATACAATATACATAAACGTTCTCGTTACTAGAATTTCTCATATTCTAGTTGTACCAACAACATATACTTAATTATATAGATGAGTTATTAGCATATAAGTGCTAAGGACTAAACTTCTCCCAAGTCTCAATACGGTACGGCGTTTCGTGCGTGGGACGTCTCGCAAAGCGAAATCCAAACAAGGAACCCCCCCGTTACACTACTCCTGACAGTATTGATTTTTGAGATTCATTATGCCCTCAATGCATGATGCATGTAACCCAATTTCTCATTAGTCCATTTTTAAATTAATTAATTAATATTCCCAATTCTCAACAGTGCGCTGCGGTTCGTGCGTGGGACGTCTCGCAAAGCGAAATCCAAACAAGGAACCCCCCGTTACACTACTTCTGGCACTGTCGATCGTCGAGAAGTATATAATATATAATATATAATTATGAGCATTAAGGACTAACTTCTCCTCACTCCCAACATTACACTGCGTTTCATGCGTGGGACGTCTCGCAAAGCGAAATCCAAACAAGGAACCCCCCCCGTTAAACTACTCCTGGCAATGTTGGTCGTTGAGGTCCATTAAGCCCTCGATACCCAAATACCAAGCACAAACATAATATAATAACCATCCAAGCGAGCTATAACTCGAGGACGCAGGCTCACATTGCTATCATCTTCCAGTGCCCATACCACGTAGCAAACTGGGGCCACCTGGTGGGGCTAAACGACACCCACCTCGTGATCAATTCACGCACACGACGTCCGGGAAGCGGTCATAGTTCCTAACCGGCAAGTGAGAACGACTCATACCCACGACTTCTCACCCCCAAAATAGTAAATGTATATCACATAAAAATCACCATGGACGACTATGACCTGGGGAATATCCACACCCTGCTCATCGAGCCAGGATGCTCGCCCTCAACGCGCGCAACTTCCCATGATAACAAGGAGGGGGTATGCTTCACTATATAAATGTGTATACCATCATATAAGGCATACGTACATTATCAAATCATATAAAGATATACCATCATATAAGGTATACCTGCATCATCATACCACATAAGGATATACCATCATATAAGGTACACCTGTCACATAGTTTACGTATTCATAGTACGCTCTTAGGCGTAGTTGAATTAATATTACTGTTTAGTATATTCTCTCTCTCGATATACTAATCGTCAATTCTCACACATCATCTCCCAAGTTAATCATCGTTAAGGATATTTCTATATCCGTATGCACATTTATTGGCATTTATAATTCTCAATCCATAATGGGGTTCAATTGATTGGATGAACCTTTGATGTTGTCCCATTTCGGGATTTGATCCTAAGATCCAATATCTCTAAACTCATTCTCATTTCTTTAATATAATTACGTAATTATTCCCAAATAGAATTTACAATGATAGTGGGCTTCCCCACTTAGAATATACCGAAATCTCTAATCGATATTCCTCAAATTAAGTCGATATGACTCCAATAATTTCTTATAAAGGAAACACTCTAAAAGTCTCCAAAACATACTCCATATGATCCCTATAGAGGTTCCCAATTGATAACCTGGAACGAAACGAAATGAAATTCTCCCTAGAAAACATTCCCCCAAAATGCCCTGTTTCCGAATCGATTCGGGCCAAATCCGAATCGATTCGGCCCTGCGAATCGATTCGGCCTACAAGGCGAATTGATTCGGGTCATCAGACCTGGGATTCTGTCTCAGGACGAATCGATTCGGCTTGGGTCCGAATCGATTCGGTCACTCAGACCTGGGCACTGCAACTTTCCGAATCGATTCGGTAAGGGGCCGAATCGATTCGGCCTATCAGAAGGCTCGAAAATGGCTACTTTTTTTTGTAAGCCAAAAACCCCAAAATTCATTTCAATCATTTTCTACCCATTTCACTTCAACCCAAACATATATATATTGTTAAAATTCATCCAAGAACACATTTAAACTAATTTCTATCATCAAATCCAAAATCTACATAACAAATCTAAGATTTTACCCAAAAGTTAGGTTTTGATAAACTAAACCTAAAACCCAAAGATTTAATCCACAAATCATGAAATAAATGGTACACAACAATTATTTAGCAAGTTTAATCACTTGCCTCAAGTTCGTAGGGTCTGAATCCGCCTCTAAATCGCGTATTGGCCGGAAGTTCCTCTTCTCTCTCTTTTCTCCTTCTCCTTTCTTCTTCCCTCTTTATTTCTTTCCTTTTTCACTCTTTGGAGAATTTAATCTCCCGTAGGCTTTATAAGCCTTATTTCCCAAGATACACACTTTAAATGATAATACGCACTTTAAATGACTCGGTAACATTAATTCGAGCCAAACGAGCTTAAAACATTACGGGACCCAAATAGACCCCAAGTACAGTCATTTCGACTTTCTCGACCCTTACGGAAACAATGGCACTCTCAGAATCATCATCCGAACAACTTTCTAACAACCTCAGTTTTTGACCTCCATTGCCAAATTAATTATTCTCCAAATAAATTAATATTTATTTCTCCCAAAAATAAATAATTAGCCGTCCTAAGACCTCAGGTTGTTACACTTGCGTGGGTGGATTCCTGCGTTATCGTTATGAAGGAGTGATTGAAGATCAAAGACGCGTTAAGACTTGCGAAGGCGTCGAGTCTGTGTTGTAAGTCATCTGTTCAGTTTTGTAATTCTTCGTCATTTTGAATTTGTGTGGTCGGGTCTTCTGAGATTTTTCCCGCTGTGTATTGTCTTCGTACATCGACGTGTTGTGTGATTGATCTTATAACCTCGATGCATGCTTTAGGGTAAGATAAAATTAGTTAATCGTTTAATCACAACAACTGGGTTTATAATTAGTGCAAAGTTTTATTTGGGTTAATTATGTTTAAGTTTTATAATTAATTTGAAAAAATTAAAAATTGACTTTTGTTGTTTAGACCATCCCTCCGTATACTGCCTAGCGACTTCAATGATAAAATCATACCACGTAGGAGGTGCGATTATATCACATTGGAATGAAATAACGCTTCTCGTATCCCACATTCTTATCGGGCGTAACAAACGGGGCTTAGATTACATCAAATAAATACCAAAATACCCATTTAGGAGCCTTAATTTAATATTAAGATGATCAAATCGAATTTGGTATAAAGTTGAAGGGGAAAGATGTAATTTATCTCTTCATACTCCCTTTGATTCTAACCATCGATTTTGATTGCCACCTACCTTTCTAATCAGTTATCCAAAGTCTACTTTCCGATTACCAACGAGCATAGTAATTGAAACTATGCTCCAATGATAATAATTGCTCTTTTTCACTTAAATACCTCATAGATTCCATATTTTTTACTCTATTATCTCTGCCTAATTTGTTTAGACTTTGGTAGTCCTTCCAATAGTATCCTGCTAGAAGTAACAATCACATGCACTTTTAGATTTAAAAAATATGAAAAAAGAAAAATAAAATAAAAATTGCTTATAATAATTAAAAATTAATGATAAGAACAAAGAAAATTAAAACAAAATAAAATTTCTACATCTTCAATCGTGAACATCCCCCATCCCCTTCCCCCACCCAATCTCGCCGACAACCACCCCTATCAAGCAAGAACCCCACGTGTCCAAAACCATCCATCCACCCACCATCAGGGACAGATTTTTATGAAGCTGAGGAGGGACTAAGACCCCTCCTAAGTTTTTCGAAAAAATTGAACGAGAAAAAACTTCAGGAGTGTTTTGTATGAAAATAGTAAGTAAAAGGTAAACATTTAATGGTTTTTGAAACATAAAATGTAAAAATGTAATAAACTGTTATTTTATTATAGCCTAAAGACATCAACCTTTATTTCTTCTTTGTTCATATTCCAGTCGTCCTTCCTTTTTCTTCCTCTCCTCTCCTTTCCTCATTTTCCAATTTTGTCACCCATTTCTTTTCTCCCTCTTTCTCACGACTTGGGCGACTGACACTGCTGGATCGTCAAAGCTCCCTGTTATCTTCAGTCATGCATCTCCTTCTTCGGCTCCGGCTTGCTTTTGGTATGATTTTTTTCATTTTAAATCAAACTTGTGTTTAGATCAAATTAATGTTTTCAATTAAGGTTTTTTTTCGGTGAACGTTTTTTTTAAAGTTTAAATTAATGTTTAGTTTAATATAATGTTTTCAGTTAAATTATTATTTATAATTTTTTCATTTATAATGTTTAGATTAGATATCTTCTGCTTATGATGTTTATAATTTTTTTAGTTTATAATGTTTAGATTAGTTAAACTAACTTACAATGTTTATAATGTTTAGATTAAATTAACAACTAAGATACTAAATTAGTTAAACTAACTGCTTAAATTGGTTAAAGTAATTGTTTAAATTGTATTTTTAGGAAGTCATGGAAAAATATTTCAAACGAAAAAGAAGTGAAAAAACATATTCTGAGCTCGAAGTTTAATTTTCTCGAAATGTGAGGTCTAATAATATGGGGTCTAATAATGTGGAAATGCAAGATCAATTTGTTGAACAATCACCAAATATCCTACCGTGTCTGTTTATTGCGATCAATTTAGATGAACTCCCATCTGATCCTGCTTTGAGAAAAAATATTTATGATTATGGCGATTCTAAGAAAATTGAGAAACTTCGATGAGCATGTCTACAAAGGGCCCTTGTCAACCTAAAAATTACATTTTTCCATGAAAACAAATTCGAAAGGATAAACATAGATTTATTCCGACGTAGTTTAATGAGTTTGGGAGGTGGTTGGAGTATAGCGTAACAGAGGAAGCTGTATATCATTTGGTTTGCTTTTTGTTCAAATTGAGTTGTATATCATTTGGTTTGCTTTTTGTTCAAACTGAAGAAAGGGGGCAAGGGAGTGGTGAAACATTTGTTAGAACGTTTTGGTTATGTATGAAACATTGTATATGTAAAATTCGCACTTTATTTTATGACTTTTTTGTTGTTAAGTTTTTAGATTAAATTTTATTTGTTTTATCTTCGGGAAAAAGATTATATGGTTGGCTCCTCCTAAACTAAAATCCTAGATTTTTCACTACCCACCATTATTGTGTTTGGCCCCCTTTGCCTATTCCTCCCTCCCACCTCTCTCTGCGATGCCAATAGTTGGCAACTGGCGATTTATTTCCCCTCCTGCGTTTTCCAGTGGCTCCCACCACCAATAATCCACCATACCCATCCAAACATATATCTATAATCTTCTACATATATACACACGCACACGCAAATATCTACAATCGCAATGGGGGTTTGGATCTAGGGTTCAAATTAAAACAACCCATTTCTCCATATGTAAATTTGGTTATTTGATGTTGTTGATCTCTACAAGTGTGATGCCTTTTCAATGAGATTGTGTTGGATGGCAATGGTTGTTAGAGATGTGATATTTGATTTCCAAATCTGATGTGGTGGTTCTTGGAGTTTTGGTGGTAGATTTGTATCGTGTTAGTTGGTTCCAAATCTGAGTGGTAGTTTGGTTTGAGGAGGTTTTCCAATGGGCTTTGATGGTGGGGGTCTCCACTGGTGGATCGACTCGTGGGATGACAGTGGTGGTTCAATTGATGTGGGGTGGATCAGCGAGAGAAATGAGAGGAGAGTTGCAAGTTTTTTTCGTTTATCGTATTATTTTTAAGGGTTTTTTACCGATTAGTCTCATTTTCTAAGTATATAATTCAATTGGTCCTATCAACTTTTTTTTTCTCTAACAGGTCCCATAAAAAACGATTTTTGATCCAATAGGTCATATTTGTAAACATATAGTGAATATTCACTATATGTATAAATAGGACCTATTGGAAAAAAAAAATCTTATAATAGGACCTATTAAGAAATGTCTTATGTAAATAGGACTTATTTGTCGAGCTCCCTATTTTTAATCAATATAATCAAAATTTTCTTTATTATTTAGTTTTTCATATTTTTCATATATCAAACGGTCACATGCATGGCACATGACCATTAATTCTATCAGGACACTAACGGATGGAATACTAAAGACTAAAAAAATTAGTCCCAAGTACTAAAGTCTAAAATCGGGAATTTTTAACGTTAGGATCCATGCGTTGATTCGTCCAAAAAATTTGACATAATAACCACCTACATTTTAGGGTTGTAGTATCCAACCTTTACTATAAAATTAATAACTTAAAGCATATCAAGTACTCTCCACTAATGAATGAATGACATCCCATATAATTAAAATATAAAGTGTACCCACGGGTATTAAAGAGTTAGTGAGGCTATTCGAACACCCCCCCCCCCACCCCCCCAAAAGTCATGATGCTGCCATCTCTGAGATTTCCCTAAAACATAAGTTTTTTTCTACACTATAAAGTAAATAACATCATAATTGAACTAAAAAGTAAGTCTATGGGTTATCCAAATGCTGTCCATAGTCGCTGACGCTACAAACTCTTTCAACATGTAATCTGTATGCCTTGGGAAGAGGCCAACACTGAAGAAGACGAGACACATGGTACAAAATCAGAATGAAGATTGATACAAACACATTCTCATATAAATAAAATCATATAGAATGCAAAATATATTTACCCATTTAATTTATCTAGACTCGTCTCATCAACCATCAAAGTTAGTTTCAAAACACCTCCGCGGATTTCCCAGCCTTGTCCCAAATGTTTTCAAAGAACTGGTACCATTAGATGAAATAATCGAACTAACATTCAAAAAACTTTAATTTTCTTGTGGATAAAAGCAATGGTCCAAATTCGAGATCATTCTATTCCACCATAAAAGCAACACAAGAAAGGTAAATAAAAAACACTAACAAGTAATATACCTCCAAGAAACCCGTAACAACGTTTCCGCAACATTGAACAATAACATCACCAGGTAGTATTCCAACAATATTAGCAGGGGACCCTGGTATAACCTGGTTGATAGTTTAGAGGATTATGATGTGCATTTGCAATTATGTTCATGGGTATGCATACATTCATATAACATACATAAAGTACAAACACACAAAATTTACTAAATTACTTCTCAATTGAATAAAATTATAAGGCTGTTGCATATAGGCGCCTCAAATTATGAGATCAACCCTATTTTGACTAAAAAATACGTAATATTTATTTACTTTTTAGCTTCAAGAGCATCCAAATTGAAAATCTCAAAAACCCTATATTAAGTCATAATATAAAGCATGTGCTTGACAAAAAAGAAACATCGTGGTTACGCGTTAATTCGTCCATCATACAAATTTGATTTGATAAAGAGGTTGCTGTAGGCCGTGTATCATTTGAAAAGAAAGTATGTTAGTCAGTGTAAAAGCCTCTTGTCATTGGTCAAAGGAAACTGCGAAAGATTTTGAATCTTAGTAGGATGGGAAAATAGCTTTTAGTAAGACTAAAAGCTATTTTCCTTAACCAACTCCCATCCTACTGAGTTTCAAAAGCTTTCTCAGTTTCCCTTGACTAATGACCCTTAGAATTGAATGGGGGACTACTGCACCGGTCATCTTAGATCTGTTGAGCAGACATTCGACAAGCTCATTCTTCTCTTCTAGAAGAACTTAACAAGCTAATTTGAGTAGAAAACACGACATGTTTTTCTAGATGAAACCCGACATGTTTAGACTGTGATAATTATGATGACTTTTTTTCTATACCTACCTCCATGTACGGTTTCAGTTAATGATATAGTGAAGAGAAACCCGTATTTATATAGGATTAATTTTATTAGTAAGGGTGCTCTTCTGATTTTCTAGATATAACAGTAGGTGCTTAAAAAAATACAGCTTCCATAAAAATTTGAGGAGCTTTTACCGACAATAAAATTGGAATCGGGGATATTAATAATCCAACAATCCGCTGTTTCAAGAACATGAAAGATAAAGAAATCAAGGGGGGTATCACAAGGACTTCTTTTTTATCATACAAAAAGAGAATTTTATTAAGTAGAAGAAACAATGATACAGGATAATATGTCCTTAAACATACAAAATAAGTTAGAAATAGAAATAAAGCAATACAATCAATCACGAGTATCAAAATAAAGCAGCCCTCCAATCACGACTCAAGTATGATAGTTGGAACCTCATAAAGGCCCCAAAATCCATGGCCCAAAGAGATGCGAGGTGGAGCACTCTTTCTTAAAGAAGGCAATGTGGTGAAGATTGTCCTTGAAAAATCCTTGCATTCCTCTCTGTCAAGATAACAGACGAAACTGCAAAGAATTCGCACCGCCAAAGAATCCTAGTCCCTCTGGGCTGCCAAGAATCGTGAAATTCCTATACCAAGAGTCCCTCCACCAAAATTGGACACACCCAATCCTCACCAAGCACCCCAAACAGTAGCGACCAAATCTTCCATGCCATAAGTGAGCATGTGACTTTGAAGCTCGATGACAGATGACACACATATCAGGGGAGAGGGCTTTATAAGGTCGCATAGTCTGCAACATGTCATTAGCATTCAACCCGTTAAGCACCATTGGCCATGTGAAAGCCTTGATCTTCAGAAGTATTATAGATTTCCATATGGTGT
This sequence comes from Sambucus nigra, assembly GCA_949130495.1. Lineage (NCBI taxonomy): Eukaryota > Viridiplantae > Streptophyta > Magnoliopsida > Dipsacales > Adoxaceae > Sambucus > Sambucus nigra. The sequence continues at coordinate 526,856,925 of OX422220.1, forward strand.
TAGCTAAGGGAAAGGGAGAAAAAATAACCATATTAGAGAAAATAATGTGTGAAAAGAAGGATTTGCAAAAGAATATCCATGTAGAGTACAATGTCTGCTGTCAGGATTCGGGGAGAACGGGTGAGAATTAGTGACAGTAATCAGATTGACACATTCCCTGTCCTTTTAAGTTTCTAAAAGAAATGAAAATTGCAAGAAAAACAGTCATCCTCAAAATTGGAAAGTGAGAGATTATGGCTTCATGAACAGAGGGCAATAGATACAACTGAGAGAACCAGATTTTCAAAGGTTATTCCCTCAACCAAAGATTCCCAAAAATGGACCAAAGAACCATTACAAACCCTATATAGCGAACTAGAGGATAAAACGTAGGGTATATTTGGGAAATGACCTTCCAAAGACTTGCGTGAGAAATTAATACCTAGGTTAGCATGTCAGTTATTCCTCGGAAACCGAAACCTTCGAGGTGATCCTTTTTGTCATTCTCGGCACCTGAGCAAGGAAAGTCTCCCATGACCTTCTCAATTATGTCTGAGATAGTCACTTGGATTCTGAAGAGAGAGAGAGAGAGAGAGAGAGAGAAAGTAAATAAAGTTGGATACTCGAAAGGCACGATTGAATAAATGCGACACTTATCCCAAGGAAAAATAGACCTTTTTCCAACTATCCAATTTCTTTGAAATCCTTTGCACCATTTGGTCTCAAAATGATAGTCCTAGGATTTCCACCCAATGGAACACTTGAATACACCATTGGCCACTCCTGAACTGTACACCATGCTGGAGAGGCCAACTTTGACTGGATATCACAGTATATGGATATACCTGCTAAACTACTCTTTTCCATGTTGATTCTAAGCCCCGATGTAATTTTAAAAATGCATAATATAACCAAACACGTTGAACCCCTCTTCACTATTATCCAAAAACAAAATATTTGTATTTGGGGGTCCATTTGTTCTTCGTATTTTTAGTAAGGGTCCATTACTTATCGTAATTGAATTGGGGGTCCATTTTGGATGATTTCTGTTAATTGACCACTTTACTCTTATCAAGAGGAGGAAATATCTATCTTACCACTCTATTAATTATGCAATTTATTTTATGAAGCCACTCCATGTTCTCTCATAAAGAAAACCCTAACCGAAAACTCTTATTCATTCAATGGATACCACGAGAGGAACGATCAAGCATACACACAATTTGATTAATCTAAAAAGAATGATTAATCTCCTTAAAACAAGAACTTACAAAGACTCTCAACGGAACTCTCAATTCAATGACCCAACCCAGTCCATCATAATGGCTAAAGCTTCATATCGGGCAATATATATCACTTGTGATAAGAATCACAGTAAGAAAGGTTGTCTAGTAGCAAAATTAGATTTATTAGAAATAAAAAATTGAATAAAAAGTTACCAACAAGGTCTTGCCACGGTGGTTTGTCGTTTACAAACACACTAAACATAGTCTAGAAACTAACGATGCTCATCATCGTCTATGTCACCGGCATCATAAATCTCATAATCGTCGTCGATCTCCTAGTTATTGTTATACTCATAGCAGTGGCGGATCCAGGATTTTAGTTCAACCGGGGCTAAATCGGTTCAAAATTACATGTGCAAAAATTTCGAGTGTTGTCGGGGGTTCGGGGGTGGTAGACCCCGAGGCGATTTTTTTTTGGATTATTTCTAATTTTAAACAAATTATAGCTTTACAATGCCCAAACAATTACTCTCAATCATTATTAACAATTTGAGACTACACAAGCATACATACAAATTACACAAATTTGAGACTACATATTGAAAAATTTCTCCATATGGGGAATTATACAAATTTCTATATACACAAATTTCTATATACACAACACAAATTTCAGCTTCGGATATGGCTTGCATGGAAGAGATGAATAGAAAGTTTGGGGTTTGAAAGGTGATAATGCTTCATGTGCACATGGAATTTTTATACTTCATGTTGCGAAATTATCACCCTTGTCATAATTGAAACTTATGCTCATAAATGCATTGTCAAGGTAAGAATTGGGAATATAATTCTTCACTTGAAGAAAATATTCTCCTCTCTGCCTATCTAATTACTTAGTTTATAACTCTTTACAATTGCCGGTAATGGGTGGAACTGTATATGTAAAGAATTCACCATTTCTCATTTCTCAACGTCTTCAAGATATCATTCAACTTCAATTTTAAAAATGATCCACTACAGTAATTGGTAGAGTCTTCAGATGCCCTTGCACCCCCTACACACACAGAATATCGTTAGCATAAACAAGAATACCATGAAACCGTTAGCATATTATTCAACTTAACAGTAGAAACCTGGTAACAGTTCATCCGCAAAAACCTAATTTTTTTTTTTTGGAAAAACTGAACCGGGGCTATAGCCCCTCTTGGTCCTATACTGCATCCGCCCCTGCCTCATAGTCACCAGAAAAATTCGGATCCATTATGTTAGGAAAATTGGATAGAGAGAGAGAAGGTGGGGATAATGTTGCTTTCAATTTGTGTACATTAAGGATTAAGTGTTTACACAAAACTTAAAACACATAATACTAAAGGAAAAGAATAGAGTATTCATGCCTGTGAAGATCGTGTTGAAAAATCTGATTAGAAATCTGGATTCCTCTCGAAAAATTAGCAAATAAGTATTCTTGAATCAACTTGATTAAAACCCAATTAAGCCTCCCAAAACTCGTGACAAAAAAACTTGATTGTGTTGGAGGTTGATGATTATGGTTGAGAGGAAAATTATTTGGAAGTGTTCTCTCGTGAAAAACTTGAGAAAAAGTGATTGTGAGAAGCCCCCCTACGGATTAATAGTCTTATATAGTGATTAGGAGTCCTAATCCTAAACGAACTCTCATTAAAAACAACTTGAAGCGCACGATTTCTGAAGGCATCGATTGATCGATGCCCAGGCGTCGATGGATCTATGGCCAAGAAAAACTGACAGTTTTGCTTAAAAAAATATAAGGGATAAATATTTAAAAATTCATATAAAATCCGTTTTAACTCCGATTTCAATTCTGCTTGAATTTTTATTCTTATAAAATCATACCCAACATATTTAGCCAATGAAATTTATTAAATCCAAAAATTTATTTTTCTCGAATATTCCAATTAATTAATTAAATTAAATAATAAAAACACGGGGTGTTACAAAGACGACACTTTTCCACTGCTGATCTTGGAGTTCTTATTGGAGCTCTTGCTGACGACATCGAACCAACACTTGTGAGTATTTCGTATGTCACTTGTATTTTCATTATAATCCGTGTAAACTGATATTTTCAAATTATAGTGAAAATAAGATGGTTTTCCCCCTATCGGGGATTTTTCCTCATTTGTGATTGTCTTGCATGCTTGAATTATTATATTAGTTAATCACAATTGTTTGAAACAGTTAGAACTTGTCGGAACTAAAATTGGAATTTAATTAAATAAGTTTGACATTGATTGCTAGCGCACTCTCAACTGCAATTTTCCAAACTTCTGAAATTTCTTTTGAAATGTCGTTCGAACGAGGTCGTTCGAAGGGGTTCGTTTGAACGAACTTCAGATGAAAAGATCCCTGAATTCTCGTTCGATAACTCGCTAGATGTCTTGTTGGTAATCTCATTTGAACGAGGTCGTTCGAACGACTTCCCTAGTTCGTTCGAACGAGATTGACCTGCTTCGTCCCCTACCTCTTGAAACATCCTTTTTCACCATTTTTGACCCTAGAAACCTCTACAGGTTCATCCCAAACACCAGTCCAACAATCCCAATCAATATTCTAACATATATAAATGATTTCTAACAACCTAGAATCATTAAATCATGTATAAGTTATAATAAATTTTGAAATCCCCAATTTAGTTCATTAAACCCTAGTTCTTCAAATTCACATACACGAATACCTTAATTCTAGAATCGTTCATCACAATAAATTCTCAATTCATGATTTCTAATCTACATGCAAGAAGGTTTTAACCTAATTAATTCTCATATTTTAATTAATCATCTAAACCTCCAATTTCATTCAAGATTCTTACAATATTCATACTCAAATTGAACCTACACTAACATGGGTTCCATTATTGCTATAAATTAAGCAACTTTAAACACTTGCATCAAAAGTGAAGGTCTGATCCACTGATGTAGTTGATATGGTTATGTTCTACCTTCTCCGATCTACGCGGTGGTGGTCTCGGTGGTGCAAGGTGGTGGTTCTTGGCCTTAGACTCCTAGAATTGGCTGTCCCTCTTCCTCTGCAACTCTCCCTTGGATTTTATGAATAAAAAACCTAACTTCGTTTACGTAACAGATATAATTACTCTCCTAAATTCGTAGGTAATTAATGCCCAAAAATGGAAATTACCAAAACGCCCTCTCGGGATGCCGGTTAGGCCTAAAATTGCCTCGGGACCCAAACTAAACCCCCGGGCAGACTTTTCTGACTATCTCCATCCTTATGGACTCAACGGCACACTCGAAATGACCATCCGAATTACTTATAAATAATTTTCTTTTACATTCATTAATTTAGTCCCGACTCGACTGACACGCGCGTCCCGACTTAATTACTGTAATGGCCGTATTTCTAACTCGCGACAATTTATATAAATTAATAATCATATATTCTTTTATTCCCTCAGTAATATTAAATAAAATTCTCACTAATAAATACTAACTCTTATCTCGCTAGTTAATATTTATTTTAATCCTTAATCCGAATTAATGACTTATTAATTTCCCATAATTAATTCAATTAATCCAATATATATTAAAATCATAAAAACATGAGGTGTTACATACTCCCCCCCTTACAACGGAATTTTGTCCTGAAATTTGCAAACAAAAAAAAGAAAGGTATACCTGGTAAAAATAACTCTCGATATTTCTCAAGCATCTCATCCCCGCGCTCCCACGTAGACTCCTCGACATTATGGTGCTCCCACTGAACACGCAGAAGAGGAACTACCTTAGACCTCAATCTCCTCTCGCTATGGTCTAGGATATCCACTGGTCTCTCCTCATATTAACTATTCGGCTGTAAATCAATCTGCTCCAGCGCAATGTGAGTGTGAGGCAACTCATCCCGGAGATACCGTCTAAGTGAAGAAATATGGAACACATCATGTATACGATGCAAGTGTTCTGGCAATCCCAATCTATATGCCACCGGTCCAATCCTTTCGATGATGGGAAATGGTCCCACGTACCCCGATGTCAACTTCCCCTTCTTCCCAAATCACATTATCCCCTTCATAGGAGATACTCGCAAAAGAACCTGATCCCCCATAGCAAACTCACGAAAGAATCGCTTGGTATCAGCGTAGCTTTTATTCCTGTCCTGAACTACCTGTATACGACTCCAAATCATCTCTATCCTAACTGTCGTGTCCTGTATCAACTCCGACCCTAGTAGCTTGTTGTCCCCATCTCTAACCAACACGCAGGAGAACGATAAGTCCTACCGTACAATGCCTCTAATGGGGCCATGCCAATCATGAACTGATAGGAGTTATTATATGCAAACTCCACCAGTGGAAGGTAATGCTCCAACCCTCCCCTAAAATCAAGGACACACATACACAACATATCCTCTAACATCTGATTAGTGTGTTTGATCTTCCCATCAGTCCGTGGGTGGTAAGTTGTACTCAATCGCAACTCGTTACCCATATCCTCCTTAAACGTCTCCCAAAAATGAGATAAAAAATCTTGTCCCGGTCGGACACGTTATCAAGGGGTACCCCGTGCAATCTCACAGTCTCAACAATGAATAGCTGAGCATACTAACCTGCTGTGTAATCTGTTCGTACTGGAAAAAAGTGGGCTACCTTGGTCAACCGATCCATAATCACCCATATGGAATCGTGACCCTTCTGAGAAGTAGGCAACCCGGTGATGAAATCCATGGAAATGCTCTCCCATTTCCACATCGGGATTCTAGCAGCTGAAGAAGTCCTCTCAGTTTCTGATGGTCCACCTTGACTAACTGATAGGTGTCACACTTTGAGACGGACTCAGCGATGTCTCTCTTCATGCAACTCCACCAATGCTGCTGCCTCATATCCTGGTACATCTTATCCCTGCTGGGATGTACCGCAAATAGAGATCCATGCAACACTGTCATCACCGCATGTCGCAGATCTTCCCCCTCTGGAATAACCAGACGTCCATTGAAGCGCAAGCCTACCTCATAACTCACTGAATAAGACATTGCTCCCTCTGCTAGAAGGTGTCGAATCCTCTCTTGACAAAATGGATCCATTACATGGGCCTATAAAACCCTCATCACAATTCGGGGCATAACTGTCATAACAGACATGAATGATCGAGCAACTGCATCCTGGTGTCCCAACTACTTCCATTCTGCCTTCCAAACCCCAGCCACCACACCTACTGGCCTATGGCTCAATGCATTGACAACTACGTTATCTTTCCCCAGGTGGTACTAGATTTTGAACTGGTAGTCCTTCACAAATTCAAGCCACCTGCACTGACGCATATTCAACTCTCTCTGAGTGAACAAGTATTGCAGTGACTTATGATCTGTGAACAGGTAAAATTTCTCCCCCAAGAGATAATGTCTCCAAATCCGAAGTTTAAACTCGACTACTTCTAACTCCAAGTCATGGGTAGGGTAATTCTTCTCATGAGGCTTAAGCTTGTGGGAGGCATAAGCTATAGCCTGATCCTCCTGTTGTAATACTCCACCAAGCCTCTTTAACGATGCATCAGTGTAAACCAGTAATCCACTCCTGCTCTGGGGGAGCGCTAGTACATGTGTTGATGTCAGCTTGTCATTCAGCTCATCAAACGCCAACTGGCACGCATCATCCAAAATATACGGTACGCCCTTACGAGTCAAATTAGTCATCGGGCCCACAATCTTCAAAAATCCTCGAATAAACCGTCTATAATAACTGATTAACACTGCGCACCTCCGTCGATGTCATGGGATATCCCCACTCCCTTACCGCTGATACTTTGCTAGGGTCCACTGATATCCCCCTCTCTGATATAATATGCCCTAAAAACTGTACCTCTCGCAGCCAGAACCCATATTTCTCAAACTTGGCGTACAACTCATTCTCCCGTAAAATCTGCAAAACCCTACGTAGATGCTCGACATGCTCCTCCTCGGTCTGAGAGTAAATCAGAATGTCATCTATGAAGACAACAACAAACTGATCTAGGAACTCCATGAACACCCTGTTCATCAAGTCCATAAATACTGCCGGTGCGTTAGTTAGCCCAAATGGCATAACCCGAAACTCATAGGAACCATATCTCGTTAGAAAGGCAGTCTTCGAAACGTCCTGCTCCCTGATACGTAGCTAATGGTATCCCGATCTCAAATCTATCTTTGAGAAGAAAGCTGCTCCTCTCAGCTGGTCGAATAAGTCATCGATTCGAGGCAATGGATACTTATTCCGTATCGTGACTTTATTCAACTCTCGATAATCTATGCATAATGGCAAGGATCCATCCCTTTTCTTCACAAACAGAACTGGGGAACCCCAAGGTGAGGTACTCCAGCGGATGAAACCCTGTCCCAATAACTGCTCAATCTTGTCACGTTGCTCCCTCATTTCCATTGGAGCCATACAGTATGGCACACGAGCTATCGATCGCATGCCCAGTGCCAAATTTATCATGAACTCTATCTCTATACTCGGCGGTAGTCCCGGTATATCTCTAAATACATAGGAGTACTCACGAACAATCGTAATCGAATCAAGGGGAATCACAACTACCATAGAGGTCTCCTCCTTTATATAAAACAAATGAGTGGACGATCCTCCCTCGGGGCAAGGCATCGCCACTATAAACATCTCCTATATAGGGATAGAAAAAATGATACTCCTACTAAAGCAATCAATCATGGGCCTATATGCGACTAACCAATCCATCCCAATAATAGCATCATACTCAGATATGTCTAAAATAAGCACATTGGAAGGTAAAAAAAGACTCCCAATCACTATACCTACACCCTGACATATAAAGAAAATCAACGACCCACTACCCAACGGTGAGTCTACACAAGTCACTGTACTATCGGTCGTATATAATAACCTTGCGGCCCGTGAAAATCTAGTGGCTATGAAAGAGTGTGAGGCTCCCGTGTCAAATAAAATAAGCCCCATAGTCTCGTGAATAGAAAACATACCCTTAGCTGCGATGGAGCCTGTGGAGCTACTGTCTGGTGGACATTGTAAACACGCCCATACTGAAGTTGTCTCTGCTGAATCGGGGCTGCTGGAACGGCAGGCAAAGTTGGGAATGGTGCTGGCGCAGGGAGAACGGTTGGGAATATCGGTCTCTGGGGCTCCTGACGAGCACCCTGCTACTGTTGCGGGGTCGTATCCTTCTACGGGCAGTCTTAACATTTGTGACCAGTGTTGCCACAAATGAATCACCTACTGATAAAGTTTCCTCCTCTCTGGCCCTGCTGACCTCGGCCCTGGTGATCGTTGTCACCTCTCTCCTGGCCCTGATGGCCCTGCTGAAACAGCTGTTGGCCCGACTATCCCTGCTAGCCCTGATGGCCATACCTCAAACCTCCCTGTCCCTGACAAAAACCTCCTGATCTAAATCTCTTAGCAGAATCCCATTGATGGGAACTCTGCTCACCCTGCCTCTACTGACTCTGAGTTGTTTGTGCCCCGCTATCACTACCCCCGCCAGTCCTGCCATACTGGCTGGACTCACCTCCTCACTTACTCCCCTTAACATGGAAGCGATGGTCGTGACAGTGTAACAAGGCTGCATTAAGTACATCCGTGTAGGACTGTAAAGAAGGTTACCCAAAAGATGCTGTCGAATCCTCTAGGTCAGACCATCCATGAACATCTGTATTTTCTTCTCCTCAGTGGACACCTCTTTCGGTATGAGGTTTACTAATCTCCTAAACTCTTCTTCGTAATCTGCTACAATTTTCCCTTCCTGGGTGATTTCAAGTAATTTCCTCCTTATCTCAGTCTGAACGGCAGAGGGGAAATATTTGCAGTCAAACTGCAACCAGAAGTCCTGAATAATCATCGTATCACGCTCCTCTACAGTCGCAGTGGATTCCCACCACTGAAGAGCTACCCCCCACTAGCTTGAAAGTAGCTAGTATATGCTTCTGCACCTCCGTGCACTCATACATCCTCAAGTGCTGCTCGATGTCCTTCTTCCACTGGCTCGCTACCACAACATCCGAAATCCCTTGAAACTCTGGGGGGTGTGCCTTCTGAAAGGAATATTTGACTCGCTCCCAGGCAGAAGGGAATGCATGTACTGGAGCTGGTGCTGATGCCTGTATCGGTGCTGGAGCCTGCTGAACAACGGCTAGCACTGCATTAACTTCTCGAGCAACAATGTCAGCGACCTCTGTAGCGTTCATCGTACCCTAAGCCTGTGCTGGCTGGGGATCGGGTTGGGTGTTTCTCGCCCTCGGTGCATGTCTAGGAGGCATCTGAAACGTGAAAGAATTTATAAGTCCACAGTTATTAAATCTTAAATAGCTGAAGACGTAATCACATAATCAAGAATGCAACAGTCCTAAAAATGGGGCTCAATTTCAAAGAACGCTAAGCTGAAAACATAGTAAGCCGTACAGATCCTAAAAGACTCTAGAACTTGATGCTCTGATACCACCTGTGACAGCCCACCCAATTAAATACCGGGTGGCCAGTCCTTTATAAAATTTAAAACAGAATATCCGGTTGGTTCATTCTTAGCATCACTGTCGAAAAAGAAAATTTCTTATTAACCACCTAATAATTAATTAAGCTAGTGTCAAAATATTTAATCAAATTCTTATTTATGACAATTTGTTTAAAACATTTACAACATTTACCATTCTTACGAAAAATCAACTAAGAAATAAATAATCATCCAACTGAATATAATAAACTGGACTAATCGTCCCAGTCAAATAAAATCCAAACTAACATTAATAAATCCAACTGAGAAAGAAAACTAGAATAAACGAGTACAATGTATCTCTGACATATAACTAAGAATAGGCTACACATACCCTAATCCGAGAGTCTAAAAACTAGAAACTGAAATGATAAATTTGGAGGCGTCTATATACGAGGACCTGCAACTTCCACAATCAATGCAGCACGTCAAAAGATCAAATGGTCTAACCCTGGTGTCCCCGTAGCTGGGCACCTAAAATAAAACACAACGAAAAAGAGATTTTGCAAGAGACGGGTCAGAGCCCGAGTGTAAAAGATTTTAAAACAGTTTAGCAAGTAATTTAAAGATGCTGTAAAGTAAATATAAAACACATGATAGCTTTTCGAGCACTCACTTGATATTCTCACCTCTCAACTATTGTGCAGGCCTAACGTACTTCTAAACCATTCTAGTCATAATTCTCATCTAACTTAATTGTAGATATAACTATCTATCTATTACCCGAAGTAATATCCCATATTCCCCACGTGTAGATTTATTATCCAGAGTATAGGTTCGTGTAAGGATATATTTTATAAGTCCGTTAACATTTGAGTATGTCGTATACCATTACAACCGTCGAAGAATAATTTAAGATCATTCATGCATCAAGACGGTTAGAATATAAAAGTTCTTCAACATGAAAAGCCTCCGCGAGATTAATTTGGTAAGGTTGGGTTTAAGTACCTTAGCATTTCACTTAGAGTGCTGGGATTATTTTTACAAAATATTTTCTAAGTGTTGGAGTGAAGTTTTTATGTTTTTCGTCAAAAAATAATTTCCAAACTAGTAGACGAATTTTTTTGGAATAAAAAAATATTTTTTGTCAGGGTCATTCGAGCGACTAACTATGTCGTTCAACGACATAGTGATGTCGCGAGATGTCATTCTAACGACACGTGTCCTTCGTTCGAGCGACGCGCAAACTTAACTTTTTTATAAATAGGAGTCTCCTACTCCGTTTTTCATAAGAATACCTGCGATTTTGGAACAACACAAAAATTGCATTCTACAGAAATATTTTGCCTTCTTCTTTTAGGTTTTAAAGCTTTGCTTTTTAATTCACAAAACATCCCAAATCTTTAGTGAGTTATTTTGGAACCCAAAATAAGATCTTGTTAAGTTTTACTTTTGTAGGGAGGACAACGTACTGCTGACATAGGTGCCACTTGTGGGAGGTACTGGGCTGACGACTACGACTGCGGTCATTGGGACGACTCGAGGGTTCTCCTTTCTGATTGGGACTGAGGTCCTTGCTGATTCAGAGTTGCGGTTCTTGTGGATTTTCTGAGTGTTAATCCATTACAGATTTCATTGTAATCATTGTAAGTTGCGATTTACATTTTTATAGTGAAATAAAGTCTTTGCCCTTCGGGGATTTTTCCTGAAATTAGTGTTCCCGATATTTGATCTTGTGATTAGTTAATTTGCATATTTAATTCAATCCAAATAGATTCATTTTTAGGGTTTAACTAAAATTTGGCTTTAATGAAAATTGGTTGGTTTGACACACAATTAAAATTGGATTTTATTTGAGAAGTTGAATTTCCGCTGTAGCACTCTCAAATTGGTATCAAAGCAGGTTACGCTAATTTATCGTGTGATCCTGATTTTCGAGGATTTATTTTTTTGATAAAATTTAACTTCTCACATCCTCAAATTGGTATCAGATCTTGTTGCACTAATTTATTGTGTTTGAACCTGATTGTGTTTTCAAAACTCGTGTCCGTGACCCAGTTTTTTTCCTTAAAAATGGCTTTTGGTGGTATTGATGATTTTAGATGTCAACTTTTTGAAAAGTCTAATTGGAAAGATCACATGAATTCATGTTTTAAATCTTCTGTTGAAAAAGATTCTGAGAGGTGTCCTTGTTGTGAGGGGGTTGGTCACACGATAGATGAGTGTCCCACTAATCTAAGGAAAAATGTTAAATAATCAACATCTCATGTGTCTAGTCTTAGTGAGAGTGAGTCGAAAGAAGAAGTTTTTTAGGCTTCTAGGCGAGAGATTACCACCCATGTGTCTAGTGAGGTAAGTGAGGGAGAAATGAGTGAGGAGGAAGAGGAAGAATTAAGTGAGTTGCAAGTTGCCTACAATAATTTATATATGCAATCAATAAAGATAAAGAAGGCAAACTTGAAACTAGAAGCTAATTGAAAGAAGCTGCTTTAGATATTAATAATAATACCGACGCATTGATTGAGGATCTTAGGGCACGTGAGAAGATGCTCAAAGAGAAATTAGGATATGTTAAGAACGAGAGAGATAGTCTTCGTGGGGTAATGGAGGTTATGAAAAAGGAGCTTTTAGAGTTTGAGGATTCTAGACGTGTACTCGAGTCTAGGATAGGTGAGCTTGAGAAGAATTTAAGAGAATCAAGTAAGGTGAAGTTTGATTTGGAGTTTAGGTCCGAAAATCTAGATAAGATATTAGGCACAGTCCAAATCAAGGAAGATATGGGTGGTATTGGCTTCGATGATCATGTCGCACCAAATCCCAAAGCCAACACCACTCGTGTGAGAGAGTCACCTAGGATTGTTAGGAAAGAGCCACCTAGGAACATTGTGGGAGAGCCTCCTAGCATCATGATGAGTGAGCCACCTAGGAAAATTTAGAGAGAGACACCTAGGAATTTGAAGAGAGGACCACCTTTAGGTAACACTCATTTCCCGATTTCCACTTGCACACATTGCAGTAGGCAAGGTCATCTTAGGCATTTCAGTTAAAAACTTTTTAATGGACCTCGAAAGGTTAATAAAAGAATAAATTTGATTCCTCAAACCCCCACATGTCATTACAAATCTATTTGGGTTAGAAAATTGGATTTATAGGCTTATGGTCTAATTGTTCAAGATTCTCGTTTGCTTGCACATGATTCACCCCATGTGAGATCTTTTTGTTGATAGTGTTGAATGTTTGTCATACTCTAGTTGTGCTGCATGATATATTCTTACTAGTGTTATGACTCACCTTGTTGTAGTTTACATTGTTTTATTAGTATGCTACTGTTTTGACACTGTTTTGCAGTTTTGAACCACTTTCAGTTAGATTTTGAGGAATTTTTTTCACCGGGAAAAACAGTTTTGTTTTCTAGACAAGATGAGAAATTTTGATATCTCGTTTGAACGGGAACTTCATGTCGCACGAAGCACTTCTCACGAGAAGCCCATGTCGTTCGAACGACATGGCTGTCTCGTTCGAGCGACCCCCTGGAGATTTTTTTTTCCAGTACGCTGGTTCATATTTGTAATTTTATTTTGTACTGCTTGGTTTCTTCGCTTGTTCACACCTTCTTTAATTATTGATTCATTTGTGTGATTACTGTTTGCTAGCATAGGATGATTCTCATGCCGATATTATGCATATTGCTAGTTGTACTCTTTTGTAGTTATATTTTTCATTTTTGTTAAATCTTGAAAAATACAAAAATATTTTATTTTGATAAAATTTTTTGAAAAGTCCAAATTTTTTTTCTTGTATTTTGTTTTGCACCTTTATGGATGGACATTTAAGATGACCGAGTCACAATTTCATTCCATATCCATGTGACAGTATGATAGTGTTTTGACACAATATGTCATGTCATCCATGTGATTTACAATGTTTGGAGTCATTGAGATGTTATTTGTTGTATACTACCTACATGTTTGACTCATGATTTCCTTTATTACACACGTGCACGGATTTGTTTTATTATTGTTCTTGTCTATCACATGTTGGTCGAGTGTTTTCATCTCAATCCCGTCCTTAAAACAAACCAAGTGCAATAATACGAGAGTAATAAAAGTAGTGCATGTAATATCCATTGCCCGTGAGGAATCTATTTAAGATAAAAGAAAATGATGAGTGAGCATATGAAAGGGCTACAAGTGAATAATAATCACGTCGTGAAAGCCACCATTTGAAAAGAGCCCGCACAAAAGAATTAAGGCAATAAAAAGATGAAATATGCCAAAATTTGGGCCAATAGGTTTTCTCTAAGTTGAGAATTTACAACCTCATTAGAAAAATAAAAAGAATATTATTTATGAGGGTGTTTTGGATGGATATGTATCAATGGGTTTGCACGTCCTGTGAAACAGCACTAAATAGTTTTGGATGTTATTGGTGTGAAAATCACTTAGGCTTTGATTTGTTGATTTCATTTAGTCGATATCATATAAATTCAACAATTTTACACCTAAGGATGTTTTTGATGTTCAAGATAACTAATTCAAGATAACTAATTCAGTATTGATCCAAAAATTTATCCCTCCACTTTCTCTCTCTTCAAAAATTTATCTCTCCAAAAATCAAGAACGACCATTAGAGAAGAAGGTAGAAAGGTCTCCAAGAAATCCAAGGCCAAGAACCCATCCGATTGCACCGCCACCACCACCAAAACGTAGATCGCACGACGAGGAACGCAACCATATATTTTTCATCAACAAATCAGACATTAGAACCCTAGTCAAGTATCAATCTTGCTTTTCTTTTTGTTATTGTTTCATCCATGTTAGACTACGATTGTTAAACACATGTTTCATAAAAGAAATTGATGAATTAGAGGATTTAAATCACATGTTTTAGAGGAAATAGATATATTCTGGAAATATCAATTATATGTAGAGGATTACCCACGAAATTGTATGATTTTAAAAGCAAGAAATGTGGAAAAAGAATTAGAAGAATGGAAGTTTTATGAAAAATTAGGGTTCTTGATAATTATGATGATTTACCCCATAAATTCAATACCTTATATGAATTTGGACATGTTTCATGTAGGAAATCATGTAGATAGGTATATGTAACTAGTAGTAATGTTGTTTGGGAGATTGGGGGATCGTTAATGGAGTTTTGGTTGAGGTTGGAGAAGAAAACCCGTAGTTTAACAATGGCAGAATTCTGAATAACTGTTTGATCGATCGATCGACCTAGAGCATCGATTGATCGACGATCGATCGATCGACCCATTTCCTCGATCGATCGATCCCTCCTGGAAAACTACATATTTTTCCCCTTTTTGGTTAATCCAGTTAAAATACGTAGGAACCCTTGATTATTATTTATAGAACATAATGGGTTATGAAGAGGACCAGTAGGGTCTAAGTAGACTCCGTTGAGTGAAATTTAATATGGGATGAAATTGTGGGTTAAAGGGGAATTTAGTCCCACATTGAAAATTGTGCGTACGTTCACTAAAGAATTGAGAGACTCGTGAAAGACTTAGACCAGAAGGTTAGAGAGGGTGTACCTACTGAAATTATATTTAGTAAGAGAGAGTACTTCGAGAGATGAGAAGTAAATGTGAAATGTATATAATTGAGAATAAAAGAGATGAATCCCTTATGCGAGATAACTGGGTAAAATTGTACTAAGTAAGGTTAATAATAATTATGGGTCGTGGGCGAACCAAATTGGAAAATGTGTGTCTATATATGACTGTGTGACTGTGTACATATATTAAATTCTTTATTTGTGAATAATCATACCCGCGCTACTTGCTATCTCGGGGGTTGCCATGCCGGAACAATCTTATCTCGATGGGACCTTTATGGGGGATATTGACTTATACCCTAGAACATAGGATTCCTTGGTACAGACTATCTGAGAATGATAGTCAGTCGGTCATAAGAGACGTGAGGGGTATGTGCTGACCTCTTAGTGACTTAGAACTATGCTTCGCCTCCATTTTGTGTGTATTACGTTAGTACTGTTCGAGAGTGATTCCGAACTAGTATTTCCCTTAGTACGAGTGATACGGGGACTTGATAGCAGAGTATGCCAGCACCATAGATTTTATGTGGGGTGCCGATAGTATATATATTTTATGAGTGACTAATATATATATACTTATATATGGAAACTTTCTACTGTGCGTATAAGTAGTTAAGTAATGAATAAATGCTTCAACTTTATAATAAGTGTTCGGGAACTTTATAACGGTACGAAGCTGTTCTAAGTAACGTAATAAATCCTGAAGAGATTGATTTTGTTTAAACTAAAGACCATAACCTTTTTACTTCTCAAGATAAAACTTTATGGAAAAATAACTTAGATAGACTTATGAGTTTAGTAGTACGGTAGGCGTGCACACTAGATGAGAGGTGAGAATTCTCAAGAGAGTGTCGCATACTAACATGGTTGTTACATTGGCTGGTAAGCTTTTTAAATACTTGCTAAACTATTTTAAATTGTTTTACACTCGGGCTCTGACCCATTTTCTGTCATTTCTCTCTTGTATATATATATATGTATGTATTACAGGTGCCCAACCACAGGGGCATCATGCATAGGTTCTTTTGATGGGACGTGCTGTAGCTTATGTGGGAGTTGCAGGCCTTTGCTTTGGACAACCTCTTCATTGATTCTGTTCTTGTTTTAGTTCTGCTTAGTAAGGTCATGTGTCGCCCGTTTCCCTATTCAGTTTGGATTTGTCAGAGATTTATGTTTATTTATATTTCCAGTATTCAGTACTCATTGGGAGTTAACTTTTGTTAGGATGCTTTCTTTAATGGTTTTTAAAACTTATGTTGATTTATCTAAATGGTTTACTTCTTGTGTAATTATTGCCATCCTTAGTATTTATGTGATTCTTAAACTGTTGATTATTAAAAAAGTTTTCATATTGGAATTTAATAAAATGAAAGTGAGACTTTAAATTGTTTTGACACTTAGCTTAATTACTTAGGGTGTTTAAATTGGAAATAATTAATTTTTTTTACGACAGTGATGCTAAGAATGAACCAACCGTTCACCTTGATTTTAATTTAATAAAGGACTGATCACCCAGTATTTAATTAGGCGGGGTGTCACAGGTGGTATCAGAGCATCGGGTTCGAGTGTCCTTTAGGATCTGTACGGCTTATTTCGCTTCCAACTTAGCGTCTTTGATGTAGAGCCCTATTTTAGGACTGTTGTATTCTTGTGCTTACGCTTACGTCTTCATCTATTTGAGATTTGATGATAACTCTAGACTAATAAACTTCCTTCTCATTTCATATGCCTCCGAGATGCGCACCCCGAGGCAGGAATGCCCAGCCCGAGCAGCCAACATCTCCGGCTCAGGGAATGATGAACGCAACTGAAGTAGCCGCCATTGTTGCTCAGGCGGTGAATGTCGCACTAGTTGTGGTGCAGCAGGATCCACCATAGGTTCAGGAAGTAGCGCCAATACCAGCACAGCTTCCCACTGCATAGGAGCGGGTCAGGGATGCCTTTCAAAAGGCGCATCCCCTAGAGTTCTCGAGTAACTCGGACATAGTGATCGCCAGCCAATGGAAGAAGGATATCGAGAGGAATCTGCGCATCTATAAGTGCACTGACGTGCAGAGACAGTTACTGGCTTCCTTCAAGCTAGTGGGGGATGCTTTGCAGTGGTGGGAGTCCACCACCACCTTGGAGGAGAGGGACAACATATCGATTCAGTCATTTTGGGTGTGGTTTGACCGCAAGTACTTCCCATCCGCCATGGAGACTGAGATGAGGCGGAGGTTACTGAATTTTAAAGAGGAGAGTATGACCGTTGTTGATTACGAGGAGGAATTCAATAGAATTCTCACTATAGTGCCGAATGAGGAACCCACTGGGGACAAGAAGATACTGCTATTTTTAGATAGATTGGCTTGGAGTATCCGTCAGCACCTCATAGGCAATCTATCATTGAGTACTTACACTGACGTACTCAACGCTGCTTTGTTGCACTGTCAGGATCACCGCTTCCATTAGCAAGGAAGTAAACGAGCAGGGGAGTCCAGCCAGCAGGGCAGGACAGGGGGTAGTAGTACTGGTGGGGCACCAGCAGCCCAAGGGCAGACCCGTTACAGTGAGAAGAGTTCCCATCAGGGGGACCCTGCCAAGCGATTTCGATCTGGTGATTCTAGGAAGGGATTTAGGGGATTTAGACATGACCAACAAGGCCAGTCCGATCAGCAGGGCCAACAGGGCCAACACCGTCAGCAACAGGGTCAGCAGCAGGGCCATTAGGGCCAACAGCATTTTCAGCAGGGCCAGTGGCGGGGTTGTAACGGCCAACAGGACCGTGGTCAGTAGGGGCATAGGGGAGGGAACTTCAGGGGTAGATGCTTTGGTTGTGGAAAGAATGGCCATAGGCGTTAGGATTGCCCAGAGGGGGATAGGGCCCCACAACAGCAGGGTGCCCGTAATGAGATGCAGAGGCCACTCTTTCCAGCTGCCCTCCCAGCGCCAGCTTAGATGCCAGCTCTACCAACCATATTAGCAACCCAGTCCAGCAGGGGAAATTATAGTGTGGACGTGTCTATAACGTCCACCAGGCAGCAGTACCTCAGACACCACCCACGATTGAGGGTACGTTTCCTAGCCATGGCACTATGGGTCGTGTTTTATTTGATACTAGGGCATCGCATTATTTTATAGCTACTCATTTTGCACGGGCCTTAGGGTTATTAGACACAGCAGACAATACAGTTACATGCGTAGACTCACCACTAGGGAATGGGTCTTTGATTTTCTTTATATTCCGGGGTGTAGGTATAGAGATTGGTAGCTTGATTTTACCTGCAGACATGTTAGTCTTAGATATGCATGAGCACGACGTCATCATTCGCATGGATTGGCTCGCTACGTACTGATCCATGATTGATTGTTTCGGTAGGAGTATTATCTTTGCCATTCCGGGGCAAGAGATGTTTTTGGTGGCGATGCCTCGCCCAGAGGGAGGATCTTCCACCCATTTGTATTACATAGAGGAGGATACCTCTAAGGAGATTGTGATTCCCCTGGATTCGATTCCAGTCGAGAGATAGATTTCATCATAGACTTGATGCCGGGCACTCGGCCGATAGCACGTGCACCGTACCGTATGTCTCCTTCGAAGATGAGGGAGTTACAGGAACATATAGAGCAGCTGTTAGGCCAGAGCTTCATTCATAGGAGAACCTCACCTTGTGGCGCTCCGGTGTTGTTTGTGAAGAAGAGAGATAGTTCACTAAGGTTATGCGTGGATTACCGACAGCTGAACAAGGTCACGATACGGAATAAATATCCGTTGCCCCGAATCGATGACTTGTTTGACCAGCTGAGAGGAGCAACCTTCTTTTCGAAGATAGATTTGAGATCGCGATACCATCAGCTACGGATTAGGGAACATGATGTGTCGAAGACTGCTTTCTTGATGAGATATGGGTCCTACGAGTTCAGAGTCATGTCATTTGGGCTGAAAAATTCTCCAGCCGTATTCATGGACTTGATGAACCGAGTGTTCAGAGAGTTCTTGGATCAGTTTGTTATCGTCTTCATAGATGACATCCTGATTTATTCACACACTGAGGAGGATCATGCCGAGCAATTGAAATAGGATCTTCAGACTCTACGAGAGCATCAGCTGTATGCTAAGTATGAGAAGTGTGGATTTTGGTTACGAGAGGTACAGTTTTTGGGGCATGTTGTGTCAGAATTGGGGATATCGGTTGACCCGAGCAAAGTCTCGGCAGTGAGAACAGCCCACGACACCGATAGAGGTGCATAGTTTCTTGGGGTTAGCCGGTACTACAGGAGGTTCATCTGAGGCTTTTCAAAGATAGCGGGTCTGTTTACGAATCTGACTCAAAAGGGAGTACCGTATGTATGGGATGATGCTTGTCAATTGGATTTTGATGAGCTGAAGGATAAGCTGACTTCGGCGCTAGTTCTTGCTTTGCCCAAGCCGGGAGTGGAGTACCTAGTGTACACTGAAGCCTCTTTATGGGGACTCAGGGGAGTACTTCAGCAGGAGGAGAAGGCTATATCTTTTTCCTCCCTCAAGCTTAAGCCTCACGAAAGGAATTAGCCCACCCACGACCTGGAGCTAGCAGCGGTTGTATTTTCATTACAGATTTGGAGACATTTCTTGTTGGGGGAGAAGTTTCGCTTATTCACAGACCATAAGTCACTGCAATACTTGTTCATCAGCGAGAGTTGAACATGCGTCAGCGCAGGTGGCTGGAGTTTGTGAAAGACTACCAGTTCAAGATATAGTACCATCCGAGGAAGGCTAACGTGGTTGATGATACATTAAGCCGTAGATCGGTAGGTGACGTAGCGGACGTATGGAAAGCGAAGTGGAAAGAATTAGGACACCAGGACGTGGTAGCCCGTTCCTTTATATCTGTTATGTCAGTCAGACCTGATATTGTAACGAGGGTGGTACATGAACAAGCAGCGGATTCATTTTGCCAGGAGAAGATTGTACAACTCTTAGCTGAGGGTGCTGAGTCCTATTCAGTGAGTTTTGATGGGGGTTTGAGGTTTAATGGGAGATTGGTGGTCCCGAAGGGAGAAGACTTACGTCATGCAGTTATGACGCAGTTGCACGGATCCAGATTTGTGGTACATCCAGGAGGGGATAAGATGTACCAAGATATGAGGCGGCAGTACTGGTGGAGTGGGATGAAGAAGGACATTGCTGAGTTCGTGTCCAAATGTTCTACTTGTCAGATGGTAAAGGTGGACCACCAAAGACCTCCGGAGTTACTTCAGCCGTTGGAGATACCTACTTGGAAGTGGGAGAGTATTTCCATGGACTTCATTACTGGGTTGCCTACATCACAGCGGGGTCATGACTCCATATGGGTTATAGTGTATCGATTGACCAAGGTAGCTCATTTTATGCTAGTACAGATAGACTATACCACGGGCCAGTATGCATAGTTATTCATTGCCGAGATCGTTAGGCTACATGGGGTGCCCGCGGTTATTGTGTCTGATAGAGACAAGATTTTTGTGTCATGCTTCTGGGAGAGCTTTCAGGAGTCCATGGGTACAGAGTTGAGATTGAGTTCAGCTTATCACCCACAGACGGATGGACAAACAGAGCGTACCAATCAGATGTTGGAGGATATGCTATGCATGTGTGTCCTTGATTTTGGAGGAGGTTGGGAGCCGTATCTTCCACTGGTGGAGTTTTCTTATAATAACTCCTATCAGTTCACGATCGGCATGGACCCATTTAAGGCATTGTATGGCAGGCCTTGTCGTTCTCCCGCTTGTTGGCTAGAGGTGGGGGACAACAAATTACTCGGACCAGAGGTGATTCAGGAGACTTCAGCGAGGATTGAGCTTATCAGGAGTCGCATTCGGGTAGCCCAGGACAGGCAGAAGAGCTACGCCAATGAAAAACTATCTTTTAGAGTGTTTAGCGTGGGGGACCAAGTATTACTGCGTGTGTCTCCTATGAGAGGAGTGATAAGGTTTGGGAAGAAAGGGAAGTTGGCTCCGAGGTACGTGGGACCATTTCCCATTATCAAGAGGATTGGGCCGGTGGCATACAGATTGGGAGTTTCCAGAGCACTTACACCGCAATCACGATGTTTTCCACATCTCGTCGTTGAGACGATATCTTTGGGATGATATGGCCCACACCCACATCGCGATAGAGTATATTGATTTACTGCCCGACAGCACTTACGAGGAGAGACCAGTGGCTATCCTAGACCATAGCGAGAGGAAATTTAGGTCGAAAGTAGTCCCACTTGTAAGGGTCCAGTGGGAGCATCATAATGTGGAGGAGTACACTTGGGAGAGCGAGGCAGATATGCGCGAAAAATATCCAGCTCTATTTTTAACAGGTATGCCTTATTTTCTAAATTTCGGGACGAAATTCCGTTATTAGGGGGAAGTATGTAATACCCCGTATTTTTATGGCTTTTAAATTTGAGGATTTATTAAATTTAAATTGAGATATTAATTTAATATTAATTTGGAAATTTATTTTAAATATTTACTAGCCTGATGAGAGTTAGTAATTATTGGGAATTTGTTGAATATTGTAAGGACACAATTCTCAATTGAGTCTTAATGTACTTTTGGCTCAATTCCGGACAAAAACGTTTATGTCATAGGATAGTGTTCAATTGTATCTATTCAAGCCTATGATGGGTAAGTTGAAGACGTAGCGGCCAAGATATTAAAGCTTCATCAAATGCCGGGTGTATTGTGCCTCGTTTCTACGTCATCAACATGGTTCCATTGGTCCTAAGGTATGAATGCATTTTAATATATATATAGGAGCTTGGAACAATTTGTATTGGGTGTACTTTGTTTTTAAACTGTTGTTTATTTTCAGATAGGTTCACTAAAACTTTAAAATAAAGTTTCTGGGCTAAAACTGATTTTTTATACTTTCTGTAAGTTCGTTCGATATTGTCGTTCGAACGAGTTTTTCGTTCGAATGAGAATGTCGTTCGAACGAGGTTTGCCAACGAGTTCCCTAATTGGCCACTGAAATATCGTTCGAATTATTGTTCGAACGAGAATGTTGTTCGAATGAGAATTTTGACGAGTTTACTAACGACTTTCCATTTTATCCACTCGAACTTCGTTCGAAGGGGTCATTCGAACGAAAATCTCATTCGAACGAGATTTGGAGGGAACAGTTCATTTGGCAATTTTTGACAGTTTTTCCATGTTTCCCACTTCTTTACCCACTAACTTTTTGCCTGAATAATAAAGTGCGGGAACCAACATTTTAGATGTAACGTTTTCACAATCCTCCATCTCATAAAGAGAGTTTTAGAGTGTCTCAATTCCAAATGAAAAATTTCATGTTTGAGCGTTAATTTTTCAAGAAAAATTTCTTAAACACTTTTGTTTACACCCAATTGTTTGTTTATCCAAGTTCCTTTATATATATACTTTGCTTGGAGTTTGGCACCGGTTTTATATCTACCGTTTGAAGAGAAGTTTGGGTTTACTTTTAAATCCCACAAATAAGAAGATGTGTTTGTTGCTGGGGTATTCTCATAAAGTGAAAGGCACCGTGTGTGGTTGATGGGTTCCTAAAAGTCCGATCGGTGGATTCCGAGACCGCGGTGGAGCTCCGTTGTTATTCGCTAGGAAGAGGTGTATAGAATAAGAAGCGTCGGGGCTTGGACGGAGTCAAGTCGAGTGTTTTAAGTCTTACTGTCTTGTATTTGTAATACCGTACTTAGTGGATTTGAGGCTAGGGCCGTCCGAGGTTTTTCCCGTTGTGAGTTTTTCCTCGTACATCGCGGCGTAGTGGTTTGTTGTTTATTTTATCTTTTGCATAATTGACATTAGATGCATGCTTAGGGCTAAAAGATACAATTTGTTTAAATCACTACTCATGTTTAAGTAGGTGCTAAATTAATTTGGGTAAAAGTTAATTTAATTCAAGTCATCATTTAATTTGTTAAAATTGGTTTGGCCTAATTTGGTAATAATGAAAATATGACTTAGGCAAATTTCTAGGACTTGGGTTAAATTGGTTTAAGTGAAAAATCTATTAATGGTTTAATTTAATTTCACTTTGTTTAATTTTAATTTGAAAAGAAATTAAAATTTGTTTTTGTGTTGTGTTGAACCATCTCGCTTCCGCATACATAAAAGGAAATTCTTATATTTTAAAAAGAAGTTTAAAATTGGGGGTCCTTGTCGCTTCAAATTGGTATCAGAGCCAAAACGATAAATTACTTCGTTAAGATCCTTTAAATATTTTTGTCTAAAATGGAATTTTCCCCATTTTCAAAATTTCCTATTTTTGATGGTTCTAATTACGCTTATTGGAAAATGCGGATGAAATCGACACTAAAATCTATTGACGAGAGAGTTTGGTTATCTGTCGTTAACGGGTGGTCCCCACCTACACATGTAGTAGATAATAAGCGTGTTCCCAAACCCTCCGATAGATGGAGTATGAATGAATTTAAACTATCTAATTTTAATTCCCAAGGTTTAAATGCCTTGTTTAGCGCGGTCACACCGGATGAATTCCATCGCATCATGACGTGTGAAATCGCTAAAGAAGCTTGGGATATTTTGCAACTCACTCATGAAGGTACTAGTGTCGTTAAGGCTTCTAAACTCCAAAACCTCACCACTCAAATTGAAACCATCAAAATGAATGAAAAAGAAACATTTGATGAATTTTATGCTAGACTTTCAGATATTGTTAATTCATCTTTTAATTTGGGAGAGAAAATACCCGACCACCGTGTAGTAAAGAAAATTTTAAGGTCCCTACCCGATAGATTTATTCCTAAGGTGGCCGTGTTAAATTCTTTACCCACTTTAGCCTCTAAGAAATTAGAAGAGCTCGTAGGTGATTTAAAAACCTATGAACTAGACATGTTTCCCTCTAAAACTGAAAAGAAAATAGAAAAGGGCGTTGATTTGAAAGCCCGAAAGGAGGAAAAACAAGTAGTAGAGTGTGAGAGTGATAGCGACTCGGATGACGTGGCTATGTTTGCTAGGAAATTTCATAAATTTCTTAAAGTTAACAAAGATAAATTTAAAAATGATTTTAAGAAATTTGAAAAATCTAAGCATGACAAAGCTGAAAAGATCCCTAAAACTGTTAATGAACATTTAAATAGGGACGGGTCAAATAGGTGTTACGGTTGTGAGGGTTATGGCCATAGGGCGAGAGAGTGCCCCACTAAACTAAGGAGAGAGGGTAAGCAACCAATTTCCTATAATGCAACCCTTAGGGATAGTGATATGAAAGAGGGACCCGATTCCCCCACTGAGCCCAACTTTGTGGCTTTTATGGCTAGTCATGTGAGCACCGATAATGAATCAAACACATGACACTTCCGTGGTCAAAGTTTATGATTCCCTTGTTTTTTATGGTAGTGAGAGTGAAAAAGAGAGAGTGAAAATGAAGAAGAGGTTGATGTGAGTGAACTTCAAAATGCTTTTCAAGAATTATATGAAGAATCTATTAAATTAAAAACAACAAATTTGAAGTTAGAAGCTAGTTTAAAAGAGTGTGCCAAGGTCGTTGATGATAGTGTGTTGGTTGAATACCTTAGGACACGTGAGAGAGCTCTTCTAGAGAAGCTTGAATATATAGAAGGCGAGAGAGATAGCCTTAGAGGTTTAATGGAATCCTTAAAAAAGGAGCTTCTTGTTTTTGAAGAGCGAAATGTTTTATTAGAGTCTAACATTTTAGAATTAGAAAATAAATTAAAAGACTCTACTAATGTCATATTTGATTTGGAGTGTCGTTCAGAGAAATTAGATAAAATCTTAGGAACGGTTCAAATTAAAAATGACATGTGTGGTTTAGGCTTCGATACTTGCAATGAATCTACTTATAAAGCCAAAAACAATTTTTTAGGAGAATCACCTAGGAAAGCGTTTAGAGATCAACCCTTAGGTACCAATTTTCGACGTGTTTTTACTTGTGTACATTGTGGTCGAAAAGGTCATCTTAAGAAATTTTGTTTTGATCTTAAAAGATTTTCTAGAAAATCCCAACGTAAGGCAACCAAGGTAGCCAAGATTCCTACACCCCGAGATAGTCATTCGTCATTAGTTTGGGTTAGGAGATCCGAGTTGGTAGCTTTACAAAATAGGATTTTTGATTCTCATTTACTTTCACATGCTTCCTCCCTTGCTAAATCTAAAGGTTGAATGTGTTAGTTGTTTGCATACTTTAGATTTTGTACTTCATGCTATATCATCATGCTAATTGTATGCTCATTTAATCATTTTCTAGTCATTGCTTTATCACATATCTCATGCTAGAATTATGATTTTTGTTTATCTTTTGTATTATATTTGTTTCATTTTTGTTTGCATTAAATGAAAATTACAAAAAGATTTTTGTTTATCATTTGTGTTTTACCTTGTTAGTAATTTAGGCCTTATGAAAAATACAAATGATTTTTGTGTGTCTTTTGAGTAAATATTTTTATTTTTGGTTAAAAATTTCAAAAAACTCAAAAAGATTTTATTTTGTGTGTATTTTCGTTTGACACACCTTAAGTGGCATATACCTGTGTTTGAATACCTTCTTTTACGCTCGCATGTGACTAGAACTTTTAGTTAAGATTGTCAATCCTTAAAATGTTCTCTACCCTGCTTACATGGAGTAGTTGGATTTTGTGTTGCTATAATGGATTCTATTTTTATATGCCTCAATTCACACATGCACGAGCTCTTTTGAAATTTAAGCGTCACATGATATATTTGAACTTTGTGAGGTGTTCTCCTACCAATCTTTTCATCTACATATTTGTGACCTAGGAGGACTAGTGCATGTCAAAATTCGTTGCACGTGAGTTTTGTGAGATATAAAAATTATATATATAAATGTGCACAGGGAAGGGCTCCAAAAGTATTTATTATCCTTTGTGAATAGTAATCCACCGTTTGGAATGAACCTAAAAGAAATACGTGGTCCAAAGGCCTAAAAATAGAATATGGCATTAAAAAAAAAATAATTGCTAAGGCCTATGTTTAATTGATATATTCATTAAAAAAAGGAATATATATGCTTATTGAGGGAGATTGGATGGTATATCAACGGTTTGCACAATGTCCATTTATCCTAGTTGTCCTTTCATTGTCATGACTCTATTGGTTTGTAGAATCATCAAAAGTCTAGGCTTGTATGCATTGTGTATGTTTGTTCATTGAGTTCAATTTATATTGTCACATGAGGTTATATTCAAATGTGATAAAAGTTTGTAATCAATTGAGAACTCCGTGAACATGTTTTAAGTGTTTGGGTCTAAATTTAATTGTTACTAGTTCACACCCCTACACTTCCGTTTCCATATGACACATTTTTTCCATACGAGTGTGAAAAACTTATTGTATTTTGTGTCATTTGTGAGTTTATATCTATATATATATGTGCATGCGCATTATTGGTATATTTAGAGTATGTATATATATGATATTTTGTTTGTCTTTGCCTTGATTTCTAGTCCATTTATGCTTCTACTTCATAATTGGTATATCTATCTTGTTGCATTTTTGTTGATATCACATGCTTAATGTTCTATGTATCATATTGGTATCATTTTCTTACATCTTAGTTGGTATCCTTATTCTTTGTATGGATTAGTTATGCTTTTGTTGCCCATATGCTTTCATGTTCTTATCACTCTAAGCTTCATCATCTTTAAATTAGTTTATATCCTTTGTCTACTCCTGAACAAAAAGGGGGAGAATGATAGTGGAGAAATGGTATCTAATCCTATTGTAATCGTATCTTAATTTGGGAGATTTAACTTAGGGGGAGTCGCGACCTTCTTTGGTAGATTGTATTTGATAAAGGGGATAATTAATTTAGGGGGAGTATTTATTTTAATAGCATCAAATATTTTGATATTCCCTATGCGTTTGATAGTTTTCTTAAGTGTGCGGGAATTCTTCTAAGTGGCAACTTTCATCGGCAAAGCATTTGATACTTGGGTCTTGAGTCAAGTATTGGGTGGGATGTTTTATGTCTAGTAGAGCTTGACGGCCCTTTAGGATTTTTTTTGATTTTTGTCCCGAAATATCCAAAGGGGGAGATTTGTAAGGGCACAATTCTCGATTGAGTCTTAATGTAGTTTTGGCTCAATTTCGGACAAAAACGTTTATGTCATAGGATAGTGTTCAATTGTATCTATTCCAGCCTATGACGGGTTAGTTGAAGACGTAGAGGCCAAGATATTAAAGCTCCTAAGGTATGAATGCATTTTAATATATATATAGGAGCTTCGAACAATTTGTATTGGGTGTACTTTGTTTTTAAACTGTTGTTTATTTTCAGATAGGTTCATTAAAACATTAAAATAAAGTTTCTGGGCTAAAACTTATGTAAGTTCGTTCGTTATTGTCGTTCGAACGAGTTTTTCGTTGGAACGAGAATGTCGTTCGAACGAGGTTTGCCAACGAGTTACCTAATTGGCTACTGGAATATCGTTCGAATTATCGTTCGTACGAGAATGCTGTTCGAACGAGAATTCTGACGAGTTTACTAACGACTTTCCATTTTATCCACTGGAACTTCATTCGAAGGGGTCGTTCGAACGAGACTTTGTCCGAACGAAAATCTTGTTCGAACGAGATTGGGGGGGGGGGGGACATTGTATTTGGCAGTTTTTAACAGTTTTTCTATGTTTCCCACTTCTTTACCCACTAACTTTTTGCCAGAATAATAAAGTGCGGGAACCAACATTTTAGATGTAACTTTTTCACAATTCTTCATCTCCTAGAGAGAGTTTTAGAGTGTCTCAATTCCAAATGAAAAAGTTCATGTTTGAGCGTTAATTTTTCAAGAAAAATTTCTTAAACACTTTTGTTTACACCCAATTGTTTGTTTATCCAAGTTCCTTTATATATATACTTTGCTTGGAGTTTGGCACCGGTTTTATCTCTACCGTTTGAAGAGAAGTTTGGGTTTACTTCTAAATCCCACAAAGAAGAAGAGGTGTTTGTTGCTGCAGCATTCTCATATGGTGAAAGGCACCGTGTGTGGTTGATGGGTTCCTAGAAGTCCGATCGGTGGATTCCGAGACCGCGGTGGAGCTCCGTGGTTATTCGCTAGGAAGAGGTGTATACAAGAAGAAGAGTCGGGGCTTGGACGGAGTCAAGTCGAGTGTTGTAAGTCTTATTGTCTTGTATTTGTAATACCGTACTTAGTGGATTTGAGGCTAGGGCGGTCCGAGGTTTTTTCCCGTTGTGGGTTTTTCCTCGTACATCGCGGCGTAGTGGTTTGTTGTTTATTTTATCTTTTGCATAATTCACATTAGATGCATGCTTAGGGCTAAAAGATAAAATTGGTTTAAATCACTACTCATGTTTAAGTAGGTGCTGAATTAATTTGGGTAAAAGTTAATTTAATTCAAGTCATCATTTAATTTGTTAAAATTGGTTTGGCCTAATTTGGTAATAATGAAAATATGACTTAGGCAAATTTCTAGGACTTGGGTTAAATTGGTTTAAGTGAAAAATCTATTAATGGTTTAATTTAATTTCACTTTGTTTAATTTTAATTTCAAAAGAAATTAAAATTTGTTTTTGTGTTGTGTTGAACCATCTCGCTTTCGCATACGTAAAAGGAAATTCTTATATTTTAAAAAGAAGCTTAAAATTGGGGTCCTTGTCGCTTCAAATATTACTTAATGGGTAAAGTAATATGTATAATCGAATTTATTAAAATTGTCACGAGTGTATAATTTGACAATTGTGGAAATTAAGTCGGGACGCGCCTGTGTCATGTCAGGACTAAATTATTATTATATAAAGTGAATAAATTATAGGGTCAATTATTGAATAGTCCCTACTATAAATGTATATTTTTTAAAAAGGACACATATTTTTAATTTAACCCATTTAGTCCCTCAAGCACTCAATATTCTCTTATTTTTAGAGGTCCGCGCCAGCGGCACTCCCTCTCCAAAATATGTGGCAAAGGACTTTTTGAGGAAAAATAAAAAAGTTTGAACTAAATGAGTATTAAAAAATGTTCGAGGGACTATTTGGTATATGTCCCTAAATTATAAGTCGCCCCTATGGTCATTTCGAGTGTGGTAACAGGTTCGGAAGGATCGAGATAGTCCGAAAAGTATACCCGGGGGTTTAGTTTGGGTCTCGGGACATTTTTAGGCCTAATTGGCATCCCGGGAGGGTATAATAGTCATTTTGTATTTTTGGATAATTAAACCCACGAATTTCCCTAAGATATATTAGCCATTTGAGTTAGGCTTTTAGGGTTAACAATCACAGAACTTAAGAACGACCATTAGAGAAGAAGGTAGAAATGTCTCTAAGAAATCTAAGGCCAAGAACCCATCCGATTGCACCGCCACCACCACCAAAATGTAGATCGCACGACGAGGAACGCAACCATATATTTTTCATCAACAAATCAGACATTAGAATCCCAGGCAAGTATTTATCTTGTTTTTCTTTTAGTTATTGTTTCATCCATGTTAGAGTAGGATTGTTATACACATGTTTCATAAACGAATTTGATGAATTAGAGGATTTAAATCACATGTTTTAGAGGAAATATATATATTCTGGAAATCTCAATTCTATGTAGAGGATTACCCACGAAATTGTATGAGTTTAGAAGCAAGAAATCTGGAAAAAGAAATATAAGAATGGAAGTTTTATGAAAAATTAGGGTTCTTGATAATTATGATGATTTACCCCATAAATTCAATACCTTTGATGAATTTGGACATGTTTCACGTAGGGAATCATGTATATAGGTATATGTAACTAGTAGTAATGTTGTTTGGGAGTTTGGGGATCGTTAATGGAGTTTTGGTTGAGGTTGGAGAAAAAAAATCGTAGTTTAACAATGGCAGAATTCTGAATAATTGTTTGATTGATCGATCGACCTAGAGCATCGATCGATCGATGATCGATCCATCGACCCATTTCCTCGATCGATCGATCCCTCCTGGAAAACTGCATATTTTTCCCCTTTTTGGTTAATCCAGTTAAAATATGTAGGAACCCTTGATTATTATTTATAGAGCATAATGGGTTATGAAGAGGACCAGTAGGGTCTAAGTAGACTCCGTTGAGTGAAATTTAATATGGGATGAAATTGTGGGTTAACGGGGAGTTTAGTCCCACATTGGAAATTGTGCGTATGTTCACTAAAGAATTGAGAGACTCATGAAAGACTTAGACCAGAAGGTTAGAGAGGGAGTACCTACTAAAATTATATTTAGTAAGAGAGAGTACTTCGAGAGATGAGAAGCAAATGTGAAATATATATAATTGAGAATAAAAGAGATGAATCCCTTATGCGAGATAACTGGGTAAAATTGTACTAAGTACGGTTAGTAATAATTATGGGTCATGGGCGAACCAAATTGGAAAATGTGTGTCTATATATGACTGTGTGACTGTGTACATATATTAAATGCTTTATTTGTGAATAATCATACTCGCGCTACTTGCTATCACGGGGGTTGCCGCGCCGGGACAGTCTTATCTCGATGGGACCTTTATGGGGGATATTGACTTATACCCTAGAACATTGGATTCCTTAGTACAGAATATCTGAGAATGATAGTCAGAGGGTCCTAAGAGACGTGAGGGGCATGTGCTGAACTTTTAGTGACTTAGAACTATGCTTCGCCTCCATTTTGTGTGTGTTACGTTAGTAATGTTCGAGAGTGATTTCGAACTAGTATTTCCCTTAGTACGAGTGATACGGGACTTGATAGCAGAGTATGCCAGCACCATAGATTTTATGTGGGGTGACGATAGTATATATATTTTATGAGTGACTAATATATATATACTTATATATGGAAACTTTCTACTGTGCGTATAAGTAGTTAAGTAGTGAATAAATGCTCCAACTTTATAATAAGTGTTCGGGAACTTTATAACGGTACGAGGTTGTTCTAAGTAACGTAATAAATCCTGAAGAGATTGATTTTGTTTAAACTAAAGACCATACCCTTTTTACTTCTCAAGATAAAACTTTATGGAAAAATAAGTTAGATAGACTTATGAGTTTAGTAGTACGGTAGGCGTGCACACTAGATGAGAGGTGAGAATTCTCAAGAGAGTGTCGCATACTAACATGGTTGTTACATTAGCCGGTAAGCATTTTAAATACTTGCTAAACTATTTTAAACTGTTTTACACTCGGGCTCTGACCCGTTTTCTGTCATTTCTCTCTCTTATATATATATATATATATATATATGTATGTATTACAAGTGCCCAACCACAGGGGCGTCATGCATAGGTTCTTTGGATGGGACGTGGTGAAGCTTATGTGGGAGTTGCAGGCCTTTGCTTTAGACGACCTCTTCATTGATTATGTTCTTGTTTTAGTTCTTCTTAGTTAGGGCATGTGTCGCCCGTTTCCGTATTCAGTTTGGATTTGTCACAGATTTATGTTTATTTATATTTCTAGTATTCAGTACGCATTGGGAGTTAACTTTTGTTAGTATGCTTTCTTTTATGGTTCTTAAAACTTGGGTTGATTTATCTAAATGGTTTACTTCTTGTGTAATTATTGCCATCCTTTGTATTTATGTGATTCTTAAACTGTTGATTATTAAAAAGGTTTTCATATTGGAATTTAATAAAATTAAAGTGAGACTTTAAATTGTTTTGACACTTAGCTTTATTACTTAGGGTGTTTAAATTGGAAATAATTAGTTTTTTTGCGACAGTGATGCTAAGAATGAACCAACCGTTCACCTTGATTTTAATTTAATAAAGGACTAATCACCCGGTATTTAATTAGGCGGGGTGTCACAAGCCTTACCTGCACTTTGTGAATAGCTTGGTCGGATAGACAATCTTCAACATGGATGGTTTGATATATTTACCAATTAAGTTTTCATTTTTCTTCACAGCCTTTGGAAACATAAACAACATAACAAAAATCATAATTTACATGGCACTGACAGTGACAAGAATATCTACTATTTGAAGCTTTAAAACATACAACATAACTCATCATCATCATGAATTTGAAAACAAAATAGGGAAACAAAATGTTCAAAAGACAAATTACCAAAACCGAGATGCCAAAGTCTCAGATGGGACTGACAGTGACAGGGTGTTTATGAGCATTAAAACTTTTCTTCCTTGCTTTCTCCTTGGCCTTTGTTTCACCCTTGCAGGTCAATATTTTATTAAACCAAATTAAACGATGACAGATATCAAGAATGATGATTGGTAAAAATTAGACATAACGGAGTAAAATTTACCTAAAGAAGAATGCAGGTTTCAGAGTTCAATTGTCCATATAGGCTGCAAAGAAATCTTTACATATTCTAATGTAATGTATGTGTGGATAGAGTGGAACAGGAAATGAAGATTTTCTCTCATTATGTAGAGCATAACCGAACCAAACTCAAATAGGGTATCAGGAGATGGAGAGTCAAGTGTCATATTTGGGTGAGTTGTTTACATTTGTTGGCAGATGAACTTTGTTTATTGAGAGGAGGCTCTTTACTCAACTATAGTAGAATTAATGGGAAATAATACCTCTAATACTATCGTATTAGAGGTATAATATAGATATACCAAAACATCCATTGATTCATTAGTAAAAAGAATTAATGACAACCACGATATCTACATGTCTTTCCATGGAATAAATGCAACGTGTGTAGAGGTATATGAGATATACATTTGTATGGATTCAATATAGCATGTCCCTCTCAATGGGTCGAGTTTATATCTATAGAGAAGTTTAAGGGAGTATTAAGCTCCATTAATAGCTATACATAGAAGTTGGACCTATCTTTTATCACTTTGAACTGTTCCAGGTGATGGATATATGACAGTCTTCCATAACATGGACTCTTCATTAATTCGGTGCGGCAGAAGCTTGGACCCTCATGCCGAGCATGTGTAGGGAATTTATTATCACAATTACCCCAAAATCTTAAGGTCTCTTTGGGGTCACTGATCTTTTTTGTATCTATGTCGAGAATTGATTCTCACAAGTCTTCATACTTATGGGAGTAGTGGTATTACTTCATTGGACGTATTTTCTTCATGGAATTTTGTTTATTGGTCGAGGGGGATTTTTGTAAATATCCTTAATATTATAGAATTTTTTCCCCTTGAGTTCCCAGGGGAACACTTGTAAATATAGCCCTTTTTCTTAGCGGTGAATCGTAGCTTCAATGGACATCACACATGCATGTAATCATCTTGCTTTGGGAAACCGCAGTGGCATTTATCACCATAATACAATGGTTCCCACTATTTTCCTCACTTTCTATTTCATTTCAAAAATCTTCAATTTTCAAAGGAGATATTTTCATTTTTGTTATCCAGCCTTTAAGAACTTTTGTAACTTTTTATTCATTTTAGTTGTTTTCCTACAATTCTTCACTTTATCTTTTTTTTTTCTTTTATTGGGCTGCCATCTATAACTATGGTTTATGTTATTGACGAAAACACAATGGGAAACTTGAAACTTAACTATCAAATTCACCAATGGGTATCTTTAGCATTAGATAAGGGTCTCTATGACCTTTGTGCCCTTTCTGAAGGCCATAGTTGCCTTCAATCTTTATTATTGAGTGTGGGGTCACCTTCCCCCCAAATTGCTTATTGTTGGAGTTCTACCAATACTTTGATATGGTCCCAGCCTAAGTTTCCCCAAACATATGGAGGATCATTAATGGTTTTCATTGTATTAACAAGTTATATGGGACCCATATTAGTATCATTGAAATTAAGTACTCTTAGAAATTATGAAAATCGTTGAGAATATTAATTACATGAAGATGGGGTGGATAATGGAGCCCTTTTCATGAACCTCCCTGATTCCAGTAAATATTGTTAGGATCGTGGGCTGATTGTGAAGAACTAGCAACATTCTCCCATTTCTTAGTGTATGGGGTTTGAAGGGTTGAGATGCCCTTAGAAGGGAAAGGAATAGGTTAGAAGGCCGTTAGCTTTGTTTAACTTCAGACAGTTTGGTCTATCCAATAGAGAGTTGAAACTATTGAACATCCAAGGTCAATGGCATCTATGATCGGCTATAAGAGTTATACCAATTCTTTTGTTGTAAGGCTAATAGAGTAAACAACACTTATCCCCATTACCTTGGACTACCCAGAAGCTTCAACCTCCCAAGACTTAAAAGGGGATGGATCAAATGAATCAACCGAGGGAGACACATCATCTTCCTTTGAATCGCATAATGTGTCGTTGGTTCCTTATATTATTTTTCCCAGCACAATGGAAAAAGGAATTTATGAGCTTGATCTTCGAAAATGTTGGTACCGAGTCCACTTCCCCTTATTATCCATCAGGAAAAGAGAAAGATCTTTCTTGATCGACGAGTAATAAAGTCAAGTTACGGGTTCTAATGACCCCTTGAACATCGAGAATATCCCTATAAGGATCATGATCCCCCTTCAAAGAGGTAAAAGAAGGATCACTTTTCTACTCACCAATTTGATATTGTAGGGAAAAAGACCGTTGATGAGGGAAACAATGTTGCCAAATCTATTGTTGCTTGCCCTGACTTGTATCTAGACTTGATTCGTTTGGGGGGCTTTCTAAAGGAGAGATCATTTGCTTCTGCCTTGCCCGATGCTACGTTATTGGAGAGTGACAATCATAATATCTCTCTTGTAATTTGATTATCTTTATATCATTCTTTTGTATTTTTTCTTTACATGAATTTTTTTCACAATTGTCCTCCCATTGTTTTACAATTATCAATTTATTATGATCAATTTCTAAAGAGAAATGACGTCTGAAAGAGTCCTCTGTTGATGTGGAGGTCACGTTTAAAGAGTTGGGAACGTCCGTAGAAGGGTCTCAGTCATTGAATACCACCCACGCGATAGAGCAGCTGAAGCTTTATGAGAAGGTTAAGAGTATGGAGGTTGAGAAGGTCAATCTTTAGAAGAAAGGTGATGATTCTACTGTGATGGAATCCGTTGCCAAACTGGCCGAAAATAATGTCGAGGATGCTAAGGATGAGGCCAAGATCTGCAAGACACAATCCATTGAGGCCAAGTCCAAAG
This sequence comes from Sambucus nigra, assembly GCA_949130495.1. Lineage (NCBI taxonomy): Eukaryota > Viridiplantae > Streptophyta > Magnoliopsida > Dipsacales > Adoxaceae > Sambucus > Sambucus nigra. The sequence goes on from OX422220.1 coordinate 526,892,115, forward strand.
CCGAGGAGGCATTGGAAGGTGTCGCGAATATTAAGGATAAGGCCTTTACTTGTGACCGGGACAAATCTGTGAAAGCTAATGCTCCCAGGGTTTGTAGACAAAAACAACACTTTTTAATTTTCCCAATTTTTAATAACTTTTCAACTGTAAAAATAACGAGTGTTGTGATAAGCAATTTTACCAATTTTAATCTTGACTTAATCATGCATTAAGGTTAAAATAAGCAAGAAGAAAATAAGCAACCCCCAACACGACGATGTACGAGGAAAGACCAAAATGGGAAAAGCCTCAAAAGACCCAACAACATAAGTCCACTATGATATAGGCATGTTTACAAGACCAACTTAGACTTACTCACAGACTCAACACTTTCAATCCATGATATGCTTCCTTATTTCTTGTAACGTTTTTCTCAATCACTGTTAAATGTCTTTCAATAGCCACACAACACAGGCGCGTTTCCAATGGGCACACATCGATTAAAATGGTCACAATATAAAGAGCAAACACATATGTTGCAATAAAAAAATATCTCAAAGAGACATATATATGTAGGATTCTTGGATCTCAAACTTAGGGGTGTAAACTAAGGTTTTAGAGGAACAAGATTTATCTTGGAAAAATGTTTTCGTAAAAGACCTCTTAGAAAATTGATGCCAGACCTGAGTACCTATAGTAAAAACAAATTTTGAGGTGGTGTGTTTTTTAAGGAAACTCGTTCAAATTAAAAATTAGGTTCTTTCGAATGAAAACCTTATCTCATTCGAATGATCTTAAATCTCATTTGAATTAACACGTGATATCATTCACACCAACTTTGAACTATTTTGAACGTGTATACCACTGATAAACAAAAGGACCTCGTTTAATTTTTGTTGGGAGATCGTTCTAACGATAATGAACTCCACATCTCATTTGAACGAACTCTTAATCTCGTTCCAACAAACCGAAATAAAATTTAATTTTCTTTTAAAAAACATTTTAAATAGGCCTCAAATGTATTTTGTGAAAAAAACCCAAAACATATCCAGGGATCAAACACTATTATGCATTCATACCTTCTATGAGATACCTCAAATGTTGAAGATGAAAACTCAAAACACAATCCAATGTAATATCAATCTAGCTTCAGATTTTATGTATACTCTTCAATAATGAATCATAGGCTTGAAGGACACACACCTCATGTCTTAACCTATGACTCAAACGAGTTTTTTCCAAACACGGAATAAAGACAATATTTACAAATTGACTCGATTCATAAATATATCCTTACAAATCTCCTCCTTTATTTATTTTGGGGCAAATCAAAACAAAAAACCTACTGGGGAATCAAGATCACTAAGTCTCATTTCCCAAACCCAAAAGGAAACAGTTAGAGATGGTTGACCGACACAAACATGAGTATCTTTTCTATTGTCTGAACTTTTGCTACATCGCTGCTAACCTACTCACCTAAACACACCTTCAAATGCAACTTGACTAAACAATATAAATATCGCATATGAAAACCTTGCCCCTTTGTCTAATAATCTCTACCAAAGATAGGACATCACTACCTAAGATAAAAATGTCACTATAAGATTAGGATACCATTTCTTGTATTTTTATTTATTAATAGACAAAGAATATGGTGCATAATAATAAAACATTTCTTCGCAATAAATCCAAATATTTCCCTAAGTTAAGCACGAGTAATCATAAGAAAAAAAAATATATTATGTAATGGTGTGGAGCAAATCATGGAATGATAAGAAGTTCGGAAACATAATTACAAATAATCCAAACTACAAATAATTGATATCAACTAAGATGTAAGCATATAAGAAAAAGATACCAATATGATCATAACACATGCCAATATAAATCAAGGATTAAGAAAACGAAACGCATGAATTAAATGAAAATGCAAAGACTCAAAACCTAAATCATACCATATATATAATCACACATATAGCAATGAAGCACAACTATATATAGGTGTAAACTATCACAAAAGACACAAACACATAAGTTTTACACACTCGCATAGTATCAGTGTATCTAAATGGTACAAATTGAAGGGGGTGAGGTAAAAACAAAAGAAATTGACCCAATCACTCAAACATGTCCAAGTAGATCTATTTGACCACAATAATTTATCAACATTCAATTTAGCCTCACATGTTAAATAAAGAACTCAAAAGGAAAAATACACATAATGCACTCTAGCCTAGAAATGTTGATGATTCCTGAATCAATAATGTCAAGACAATTGATCTCAACTAGAACTCATTGTGCAAACCCACTGATCATTAACTAAACACCCTAAAAAATATATATCATTTTTCTTTCCTTTTCTTTTGAAGATAACTAATTTTAGAAGCGTTAATTAAAAAAAATCCATGGAAAATTTCTTTTTTTATTGTCGTTTAATCTTTTTAGGCTCTTGCCAACGTTGACCTTTCACGCAAATGAGATTTCTCCTTTTGTAGCCCTTTCTCGTGGACACTCATATTTTTCAAAAATATCGATAAACTCATGGAAAATGGTTTTTACATGCATAACTTACCTTAGTAAAAAAATTTATGTAATTGACAAGATTATTGGGATAACACCTTCTTTAGCTAACGTGACATATGAAGTTAAAATCTAAAAGCGTTTGTGCAAAGTGGGTGACGAGGAATATTCAAAGTAAATCCATTATGCAAAACAATTTCAAACTACTTCATATAAACATGATTAAGAACAATCCGAGAATTTACAATCAAAATCAAATGTCCTAATCGCATGGATACATGGAAGGAATGATATTCAAACACATCAATATGATACATAATATGTATAAAACTAAACAACACAAAACTAAAATATTTTTGAGTTATTAAATATTTTTCAAAATGATACCAATTTAAAAAAAATAAAAAGACAAAGAAAATATTTTTGTATTTTTCTCATTAAGACTAAAAAATTGAAAATCAAAATACAAAAGATAAAAACATCATAACACTAGAAAACATATATCATGAGGCACAAAACTAGTGTATGAAAAACATGTAATGAGAATAACTTATAAGATATAACATGGGATGAATCGCATGAAAGCAAATGAGATTCAGTAAGCCTAACATTTATCACCTCCAAATAAGATCTCCTATCCCACATAGGAATAATGTGATGAACACGGTCTTGGGAACTTGATGACACTAGACTTAATCTTCCTAGGACCTTTTTTAAGTTCATAACATAAATGCCTAAGGTGACCTTTCCAAACACATTGTGTAAAATTGAAGACACGAGGCATGTTGCCTTTAGTTTGATGTTTTTTAACATCCATAGCTTTGTTTGGCTCTCTCAAACGCATGGTCTTGACTTTAGTAATTGAAGCATCTATATAATCACTGACCTTCCCACTTCATCTTTGATTCATATGATGCCTAGAATTTTACCTAATGTCTCTCACCTAGACTCAATTTTTTTTTACATTAATAAATTCTCTCAACTCTTTTTCCTACTCCACAATCCTAGACTCGAGAAAAGGCATTGACCCTTTAAACCAAAAAATATTCTTCTTCAAATCATTCATCAAACCACGAAGTCTATATCTATTTCCCTCAATGTACTATAGCTTATCTTTAATATTACTGTCATGAGCCCTATGATCCTCAATTAATTTACCATTATCATTTATTCTGTCACGTTCCTTCACCTTATCTTCTAAATTCAAGTTGGACTTTTTCAACTTCATTGAATAGGTGTACAACTCCTAAAATACCACTTCAATCTCATTTTATTCCTTAAGTTTTGCTTCTTTATCACTCCTATCCTCACTCTCTTAAGAATCAAAAGACCCGGTCTCAAAATTGTCATTCACATGATCATCTTGTGACACCCCGCCTAATTAAATACCGGGCGATCACTCCTTTATTAAATTAAAATCAAGGTGAACAGTTGGTTCATTCTTAGCATCACTGTCGCCAAATAAAATTTTCCAATTAAACACCCTAAGTAATTAAGCTAAGTATCAAAACCATTTAAACCTTATTCTATTTTATTAAGTCCAATTATAAAACATTTAACCATTTACAGTTTAAGAATCACACATTAAGTGTAGGAATGTAAATGAGCAATCAAGAGATTTTATTATCAATAACAAGTCCCAACTTTAAAACACCAAAGGAAAACATCCTGACAATAATAAAACCCGAAGTAAAGATACTGAAAGTAAAGAGTACAATCTCTGCGAAAATCAACAGAATAATGAAAAAGGGCGACACATGCCCCACTGGATGAACTGAATTAGAAGTGGAGTCAACGATGAAGTCGTCTAAGCAATGGCCTGCAACTCCCACAAAAGCTACAGCACGTTCCATCCAAAGAATCCTAAGCAAGACGCCCCTGTGGCTGGGCACCTGTAATACATATATATATACACAAGAGAGAAGAGATAACAGCAACCGGGTCAGAGCCTGATTGTAAAACAGTTTAAAATAGTTTAGCAAGTATTTAAAATGCTACCGGCTAATGCAACAATCATATTACTATGCGACACTCTCTTGAGAATTCTCACCTCTCATCTAGTGTGCACGTCTACCGTACTAATAAGTTTCATATAACTCTCTAACTTATTCTCCATAAGTTTTATCATTTGAATTTAAGGTTATGATATTCACTTTAGAAATTCTATCTCTTCAAGATTTTTTACGTTAATTAGAATAACTCCATGTTGTTATAAAGTCTCCTAAGACTTATAGTGAGATGAAGCGTTTCTTCATTTCTTAACTACTTATACGCACAGTATAAAGTTCCCATATAGATATACGTATATATATTAGTTACAAAATAATATATATACTAACGGCACCCCACATAAAATCTATGGTGCAAAGTTTCCATATATAAGTATATATACACCAATCACTCATATAATATATATATATACTATCTGCACCCCACATACAATCTATGGTGCTGGCATACTCTGCTATCAAGTCCCCGTATCACACAAACTAAGGGAAATACTAGTTCGGAATCACTCTCGAACTGTATTCACATAAAACACAAACAAATGGGGGCGAAGCATAGTTCCAAGTCAATAAGAGGTCAGCACATACCCTCACGTCTCTTAGGACCGTCTGACTATCAATCAGATAGCCTGTACTAAGGAATCCTATGTTCTAGGGTACGAGTTAATATCCCCCATAAAGGTCCCATCGAGATAAGACCGTCCCCGTGCGGAAACCCCCGTGATAGCAAGTAGCCCGAGTATGATTTTTATACAAATATAATATATGCACAATCACATAGTCATATATATATACACATCCATACTTCTAATTTAGGTGCGCTCACGACCCATTATTATACTTATCTGTTATTACACATTTTACTCGACTATTCCGTATAACGGTCTCGTTATTCGTAATTCTCATTTATAATTCATCTTATTTTCACTTCTCCTCTCTTGAAGTAATCTAAGTATAATTTCCGTAGGCATTCCCTCGCTTACGCTCCGGTCTACTCCCTTACTAGTCCCGGACTTTTTATTAAATATACGCATGATTTTCTAATACACATGAATCATTCCTCGTTAACCCAAAATCTCATTCTACACTAAAATGTTACTCCACGAGGTCTACCTAGACCCTACTGGTCATCTCTATATTCCATTATATTCAAACAACAACAATTTAGGGTTCCCATTCATTTTAATCGGATAAAACTAACCAATGAGAAATATAAAATTTTCCAGGAGGGGTCGATCGATCGAACAAAATGGGTCGATCGATCGATCAGTCGATTAATCGATACTCTGGGGTCGATCGATCGATCAAGCAGGTCTTGCCCAGAAACTGCAAATCAAACCTACGGGTTTCCTCTTCCAATTTCTCCAAAAACTTCATTACCAACTTCCAAATTCTCAATTATCATTACAACAAGTTCTATATACTTATGTACAAGATTTCCTACGTTAAACATGTACAAATTCATCCACGATATCGGATTTATGGGGTAAAATTTACATAATCTTCAAGAACCCTAATTTTTCTTTATCTTAGTTTCTTCCATTCTTTTTCCAGATTTTCTATCACTAATACCATGGAAATTCGTGGTTCAACCTCTACATGTGAAATGGATTTCCAGAATATGATCTATACCTCTAAAGCATGTAAATCTTTATCTCCAATTAATGTTTTCTTTCAAGAACACTAACTCTAGTCAACCCTAGACTAATATAAATGATGCATTAACTTGATTAGAGCAAGATAGATACTTGCCTGAGAATTAAGGTTCTGATTTCGTGGATGTAGTGGTATGATCGCGTTCCTCGTCGTGCGATCTATGGTTTGGCGGTGACGGCGGTGCAAATGGAGGAGTTCTTGGCCTAGAACCCCTTGGAAAGCTTCTCCTTTCCCTCTCCCATGGCCGTCTTTTGTTTTTGGTTGTGTTAACCCTAGAAGACAACCCTAAGCATCTGATATAACCCTAGCAAATTCGTGGGTTTAATTACCCAAAATTACGAAATGTCCAAAACGCCCTCCCGGGGTACTAATTAAGCCTAAAAACGCCACGAGACCCAAACTAAACCCCCGGGTACATTATTTTGACTATCTCTGCCCTTCCGGACACTTTGGCACACTCGAAATGACCATACGGGCAACTTATAATTTATTCACTTTTAATAATCATAATTTAGTCCCGACACAACACAGGCGCGTCCCGACTTAATTTTCCAAAATTGCCATTTTATTCACACGTGACAATTTAATAACATCAATCTTATATATTACTATACTCATCCAATAACATTCAACAAATTTCCAATAATTACTAACTCTTGTCACGTTAGTAAATATTTAAAACCAATTTCCGGATTAATATTAAATTAATTTAACTCAATTAAATTTAATAAATCCCTAAATTTAAAAGCCATAAAAATACGGGGTATTACATACTTCTCCCCTAATAACGGAATTTCGTCCCGAAATTCGAAAAATAAGGCCTACCTGGTAAAACAATTCTGGATATCTTTACAGTACGCAACTGACTACATAGTAAGGCGCTTAATCACTATAGACCTCGCCTCACAGCAAGCTTGTATAACACTCTCATTGGAGACACTTCACATGGTGCTCCTAACCAGACAACATTATCATGGGTCACGCCTAAACATTAATAATTCCCATTATTTCATTATCATTGGGAGGCCGCACCTCACTACAATACAACTACTCAGATTTATCTAAACACAAAACTCCCATTCCAAGAGAAACCATACGAACATCTGACCACCCTTGTTCGCCTAAAACAGTCGTGGGATTTCACCATAGTTATCGGATTATTCTCGACCGATCCAAAATTCTGAGTATTCGCTCACCTCTAAACATATGGAAAGAGAATAGCCAAGGTTCTTCCACACCAAAACCTCAATAAGCACCTCGTTCACGACGAACAGGTACGAGTGCTTCTACCGAGCACTCCTGAAATCACCGTACCAACATCCCAAAATTTCTTTCACGTGGTTCCACTAACCTTTTATCACCGTGTGCCTACTCTCTGGATATGGGTGGTACATCCTACTCAAACGAAACATTACCCCCGCTGTTTCCAAAAATCTCATCTTGAAGGTGGGGTTCAAAAATCCCCTCTCAATTCAAAAATGATACTGTGTAGAACCACGCACTGACGCGATCCTTCCTCTCAAAGGAAGACTGGGCCACTAGTAAATATTGTTAATCACCCCAAAGGAATAACAATCACTTCCTTCTTGGGTGACTTGTCCCACCTTTTCAGATGAACCCTTGGTCTTGTCTTGGAGATGGAAACCCATCCAAGAAAATCTACCGACTTTACCGGTCTCTTCCATTACAGGAATTGTCGTTAGCCTCAAATTTTCTGGTTCATCCTCTTATTCCAACCGATCTCTATCTATGAATGATGCATGCAGAGACCCCTCACTATGTCCCGCTAAAAATCGACTTTTACTTGAAATGTCTCACGTTAAGTGACACTTAATGTGCACTTATGTACCTTTTATACAATACTAACATCATTACTCTTTGTATGCGCAAGTCGCTCTCACACTTGACTAATAACAACCCCGCTCTAAGTGTTCTTCATAAGAAATAAATTCTACTCTATTCAAGGAATACCCCTTTTAAATGGCTTCCTAAAGCCTTCCAATCAATTTAGGGTGTGCTATTCTAATAGCACACATATGTATGAATTATCGCCCCTCATGTGACGTTAATCCACTCTATCACTTCCACTTCGTTATGCTAGTCCCATAAACATAAATCTCATACGTCTATTACCACGTCCCTTCAACTCGGACGATATTAATCATCAGCTAACCAAGATGCCCACATTTTGTAACACCCATCGATAAAACTAACCAATTCCACAATATAACAAGGTATAGAGCATCTAATCCCACAACAACAAAAGAGAAACAACTAATCTCAAACTTCTTCAGATAAGTACAACAATTTTCCCGAATAGGTACAACAACCAAAATAAATCACTAATGCTCTATTCATCAAAATAAATACAAGTCATCTCTCTTGTATAATAAAAATTCATTCCAGATAATTCACGCTAAAATCATTCCAACTCTTTATTTACCTTGTATTTTGAACGCGGTTACAACACTTGGGTACTCTCAATCACCCTAGAAATCGAAAATTTTTAAATTCTCTTCATCATCGTTCCACCCCTCAACTCGGGGATAACTTTCAATGCCTTCTTACCACTCAACCGGCTCCACTGGCTTTAAATCATAATTCAACTTCTAACTTATAGATATAATTACCTATTCCTAGTACGACCGAGGTACCGAACTTACGGACTAATGACCGAACATCTCCCTAATTCCAACCTTACGCTAAGTTTCATGCGTGGGATGTCTCGCAAAGCGAAATCCAAACAAGGAACCCCCCCGATACACTACTACCTAGCATTGTCGGTTATCAACATCCGTTAGGCCCTCCGTCCGTAGCATGTACCCCTTTTATTCCGTCTCTTGACAGAAAAATTACATCTCCTTTCGTAAATATATTTAATAAAGAACATTTCGCCAAATGCGCTATCGTTCAGTATTGGTGGTAATTGCATTCCATCAACCTCAAATACCTACAATCGGGATTCTCGAAATCCCGTCCCTAATCATAGGGCATAACTCTTAACTCTCACCTCTCTAGAGGATAGATATAACAATGCACTCTTCCTATCACCACGTCTTGAGTGCTAAACATAATATTAAGTTAAATATCTTCACTCAATAGTAAACCTGATACATACTGAATCAAAATGACAAAGTCCCTACACACATCGGTATCGAATCTCTCGAGCCCACTATCCCCTCCGAAGTCTCTAGGATATATAATATAAGTGCGAGTTCGACCCTCTTGCAGGTGAAGCCTCGCCAGAACAAAACATGTTGCACTAATGCAACCACTCCGATAGCCTTGCAATAATTGCCCACTATCGTACTAACCATTTCTATAACGTATTAACAAAGATACTATTATACTCGCATATCGCATCACTAAAACGAGTACTTCAATAAAGTATATGACACTGTTAATATACTCATTCATCCTCCGCGGATAGCATTAAAGAAAAATCCCATTACACTAGGGAAAAATATTCATATAATAATAACGTTTATAGTTATACACATTAAACTCATCTCAAATGTTAATCTAGCAATGAACAAAATGTAGTGACTCGCTCGTGTCACATAAACACTCCTCATCCTCTGAGGATAAAACTTATACTTCTACATTGCCAATCGTCTTGACTGCACAAATGGTTTCCGGACGTAGCACGTCTGCCCAAACCAAAACAAAACTACTTTAATCGTTGCCTTTTTCTAGGCACCGTATTCTTGTCTCTTTACTCACTTCGTGAATATTATCGCGTGCGATTTCACTCCCCACAGAATACCTTAACACATAATCCACTTATCACCTGTCCTACTAACCATGTTAGGACTGTCCTTCTCTCGGACTTTAGTAGACTCGATTCCTGTTGGCTACCCCGGTTATTCCCTTAGCCTCTTAGGCCCTAAGGAACATGTCACTGTCTATAATAGTACTTATTGAATTTACCATCACTTGGTAAGATTTCAACTATCCGAATCATTTAAATGGGTCCCCTGATGTGTATCCACACCCCCTTGTGGTGCTACACTACCACCGTTGTATCCAGTCTTATTCTCGACGGAATTCGTTGATTCTTTTAGCTTTCCACACAGAGAAGCAATATCATCTTTATTGACAAAGTAGGACATTGTCAACCTCTGAATCGGCTGTCCATCAGAATTCCCTTTTTAAGTGTTATTAACTATAGTTACGAGTCGACCTCCCACTTAGAGTCCTCTCCTCCATTTGTATCTACCTATTCCGATACAAGATTCACTAACGGTTTTGATTCATTTTCACAAATGGACCTCTGTCACGTCCTCCTGTGACGAATTCAGAACAATGTTCATTTCTAATCCTGAACATCTGATGAAGGAACATACGGTCAACACTGTACCTAAAGTTCTCCTATAGGCATAGCATTCCATTTTTGAAATTTGTAGTTGACTCCCATCATTATAACTTCGTTTCGACAAGCCAAGAATTTTTTTTTCTCTAAATTTTCACTTTCAGTTAGCTACACTCCGTACTACATCTAAACCCTTGGGTACTTTACCTCCTTTGGTAAACATACATAATTCCCGCATTTCTAGAATTCCCACTGACAGTTCTCTACACGTTCTGTAATACGTTGGGTGAGTTTACTCTCGCACCTCATTCGACTATAGCAGCATTTGGAAATCATGGTTGTGCCTTAGTCATCTTTCTAGTCTTGGCTTCTCGTGCCACGAAGAGGGTGACCTCGACTATGGTCATCATCTTTACAACCTCAATTGAGCCCTGCCTCCTGATGTCCGCTTAACGGCCCTCATCTGACGTCCGTCATCGCTCGGCAGATTCACACATCCAAACAAAATTAGAATTCACTAATGTACATACGTTATAGCAGGAGAACGAAATCTCATCAAAGAAATCGACAATCCTAAACATAGGGCTCTATATCAAACAAAGCAACGCTGAAAACATAATAAGTCGCACAGATCCAAAAGGACATTAGAACCTGATGCTCTGATACCACCTGTGACACCCCGCCTAATTAAATACCGGGAGATCACTCCTTTAATAAATTAAAATCAAGGTGAACAGTTGGTTCATTCTTAGCATCACTGTCGCCAAATAAAATTTTCCAATTAAACACCCTAAGTAATTAAGCTAAGTGTCAAAACCATTTAAACCTTATTCCATTTTATTAAGTCCAATTATAAAACATTTAACCATTTACAGTTTAAGAATCACACATTAAGTGTAGGAATGTAAATGACCAATCAAGAGATTTTATTATCAATAACAAGTCCCAACTTTAAAACACCAAAGGAAAACATCCTGACAATAATAAAACCCGAAGTAAAGATACTGAAAGTAAAGAGTACAATCTCTGCCAAAATCAACAGAATAATGAAAAAGGGCGACACATGCCCCACTGGATGAACTGAACTAGAAGTGGAGTCAACGATGAAGTCGTCTAAGCAATGGCCTGCAACTCCCACAAAAGCTACAGCACGTTCCATCCAAAGAATCCTAAGCAAGACGCCCCTCTGGCTGGGCACCTGTAATACATATATATATACACAAGAGAGAAGAGATAACAGCAACCGGGTCAGAGCCCGATTGTAAAACAGTTTAAAATAGTTTAGCAAGTATTTAAAATGCTACCAGCTAATGCAACAATCATATTAGTATGAGACACTCTCTTGAGAATTCTCACCTCTCATCTAGTGTGCACGTCTATCGTACTAATAAGTTTCATATAACTCTCTAACTTATTCTCCATAAGTTTTATCATTTGAATTTAAGGTTATGATATTCACTTTAGAATATCTATCTCTTCAAGATTTCTTACGTTAATTAGAATAACTCCATGTTGTTATAAAGTCTCCGAAGACTTATAGTGAGATGAAGCGTTTCTTCATTTCTTAACTACTTATACGCACAGTATAAAGTTCCCATATAGATATACATATATATATTAGTTACACAATAATATATATACTAACGGCACCCCACATAAAATCTATGGTGCAAAGTTTCCATATATAAGTATATATATACCAATCACTCATATAATATATATATATATACTATATGCACCCCACATACAATCTATGGTGCTGGCATACTCTGCTATCAAGTCCCCGTATCACACAAACTAAGGGAAATACTAGTTCGGAATCACTCTCGAACTGTATTCACATAAAACACAAACAAATGGGGGCGAAGCATAGTTCCAAGTCACTAAGAGGTCAGCACATACCCTCACGTCTCTTAGGACCGTCTGACTATCAATCAGATAGCATGTACCAAGGAATCCTATGTTCTAGGGTACGAGTCAATATCCCCCATAAAGGTCCTATCGAGATAAGACCGTCCCCGCGCGGAAACCCCCGTGATAGCAAGTAGCCCGAGTATGATTTTTATACAAATATAATATATGCACAATCACATAGTCATATATATATACACATCCATACTTCTAATTTAGGTGCGCTCACGACCCATTATTATACTTATCTGTTATTACACATTTTACTCGACTATTCCGTATAACGGTCTCGTTATTCGTAATTCTCATTTATAATTCATCTTATTTTCACTTCTCCTCTCTTGAAGTAATCTAAGTATAATTTCCGTAGGCATTCCCTCGCTTACGCTCCGGTCTACTCCCTTACTAGTCCCGAACTTTTTATTAAATATACGCATGATTTTCTAATACACATGAATCATTCCTCGTTAACCCAAAATCTCATTCTACACTGAAATGTTACTCCACGAGGTCTACCTAGACCCTACTGGTCATCTCTATATTCCATTATATTCCAATAACAACAATTTAGGGTTCCCATTCATTTTAATCGGATAAAACTAACCAATGAGAAATATAAAATTTTCCAGGAGGGGTCGATCGATCGAACAAAATGGGTCGATCGATCGATCAGTCGATCGATCGATACTCTGGGGTCGATCGATCTATCAAGCAGGTCTTGCCCCGAAACTGCAAATCAAACCTACGGGTTTCCTCTTCCAATTTCTCCAAAAACTTCATTACCAACTTCCAAATTCTCAATTATCATTACAACAAGTTCTATATACTTATGTACAAGATTTCCTACGTTAAACATGTACAAATTCATCCACGATATCGGATTTATGGGGTAAAATTTACATAATCTTCAAGAACCCTAATTTTTCTTTATCTTAGTTTCTTCCATTCTTTTTCCAGATTTTCTATCACTAATACGATGGAAATTCGTGTTTCAACCTCTACATGTGAAATGGATTTCCAGAATATGATCTATACCTCTAAAGCATGTAAATCTTTATCTCCAATTAATGTTTTCTTTCAAGAACACTACCTCTAGTCAACCCTAGACTAATATAATGTAATACCCCGTATTTTTATGCTATTTTAATTTGGGGATTTGTTAAATTAAATTGAAGAGAATTATTTAATAAAAATCCGGAAATTAATTATGTTATAATTATTAACGTGACAAGAGTTAGTAATTATTGAAAATGAGTTGAATATTACTAATGAGCAAAGTAATATACATATGTTGGTTCTATTAAATGTCACGAGTGATTTAAAATGACAATTTTGGAAATTTAAGTCGGGACGCGCCCGTGTCGCGTCGGGACTAAATATTGGGTAATAAAAGTGAATATTTTATTAATTGCCCGTATGGTCATTTTGAGTGCGCCAATGCGTCCGGAAGGGTCGAGATAGTCAGAAAAGTGTACCCGGGGGTTTAGTTTTGGTCTCGGGGCATTATTAGGCCAAACTAGTAACCCGGGAGGGCTTTTTAGTCATTTTCCATATTTGGGTAATTAGACCTACGAAAATTGGAGGAGTTATATCAGCCATCTAGGTTATCATTTAGGGTTAGAACATCCCAAAACCTAGAACGGCCATTGAAAATTCCATATTTGGGTAATTAGACCTCTGAAAATCCCAGGCAAGTGTTTAACTTGCATATTTTCGTTTATGCAATTTCCATATTAGTTTAGGAATGATTAGGAGTGTAATCCATGAAAGAAATCTAAGTTTTGATAGGAATTGCATGTAGAAAAGATCAAAAACTGTATTCTGGAAATCTCACATGTTATAGATGAATAACCCACGAAATTTTTATGATATATTAGATGAATAATCTGGAGAAAAACTGATTAGAATCTGGATAAAGAAATTCTAGGGTTCTTGAGATTTTGATGAAGTTTTAGGCTTGTTAATCCATAGTTGATGATGAGAAATCGCATGCTTTACGTTATAAACATCTAGTAATATGTTATAATGTTTGTAGTATTAGTTTTGGGACGATTAGAGTGGAAAAATATGGATTTGGATGAAGAAAACTCATGAAACCCGTAACTGCACTTCTGCAGAAATCGCAGACCTGTTTTGATCGATCGATCGAACCCAGAGTATCGATCGATCGAAGGTTCGATCGATCGAGCCCCAAACCTCGATCGATCGACCCCTCCTGGCAGCCTCCTATTTCTCTTGATTAATTAGTTAAAGTAAATTCCTTATGAGATAACCCTTGGGCATGCTTAATGAAATGTTTTGGGAGATAGGAAAGACCAGTAGGACCTAAGTATATGTGTTGGGAACTTTATATTAAGACGAGAATCGTACTTGTGGAATAATTAATAAAGGAACGGGGGAACCACGTAATTCAAAGTGAGAGATTACGTCAATTAGCTTCGATAGTAAATAGATATATACTTACTGAATTTTTCACTTGGAAGGGTAGAGTCTACGAGTGTCACGTAACAAGTAATAAAACCCTTCGAGTTAAGGTTAGAGACGAAACCTTATAAGCGTTGTTAATAATGTGAAATTAAGAATAAATGTTGTAATTATGGGTAATGAGAGGAACCTATATTAACATGATGAAATTTGTATATTTATATGTTTGTGTGTTCATATATTATAAACATGTGAAAATCGTACCGAGCTACTTACTATCCTTGAGGTTACCGCGCTGGGGCAGTCTTATCTCGAGGAGACCTTTATGGGGGGATATTGACTTGCACCCTAGAAGCTAGATATCCTAGGTACAGGTTATCGGAATGATAGTCCAGACGGTCCTAAGAGGCGTGGAGGTATGTACTGACCTCTTGGACTTGGAAATCTATGCTTCGCCTCACTATTGTTTGTTTATGTGTTAATACAATTCGAGAGTGATTCCGAATTTGTATTCCCCTTGACATGAGTAATATGGGGTTTGGATAGTGGAAGTATGCAAGCACCATAGTTTAGTTGGGGTGCCGTTATAATGTATATTAGATGAGTAGTTAATATATATATGAGGTTATGGAATTTAAAACTGCCTACTGTGATTTGATAAGTAGGACATGATAAATGACTCAATTAGTAAATACTTAAATTGTGAAAGTATAGTATGTCACTGGGTAACTTTATAAGTTAATTAAGCTAAAATGATAGTGGTGCTATTAATTGGAGCATTCCCTTTTATATAACGATACGGGTCGGTTTTTGAAACCTTACGAATAATTTAAGATAAATAAATTATCAGGAAGGTTAGTGTGGTAAAATGATAAACTAAACCGTTGGGGAAGGTTAGTACGATAGGCGTGCACATTAGAAGAGAGGTGAGTATTTCTCAAGAGAGTGTCGCACTAATATGTTGTTGCATAGGCCTGTATCAATTTAAATACTTGCTAAACTATTTTTAAACTGTTGTACAATCGGGCCCTGACCCGCTTGTTGCTATCTCTTCTTCTTTTGTATATATGTATGTATTACAGGTGCCCAGCCACAGGGGCGTCTTGCTTAGGATCTCTTAGAAGACGTGCTGCAGCTTAGGTGGGAGTTGCAGGCCTCTTGCTTAGACGACCTCTCTTTTTGGCTCCACATCTATCTAGATCATCTCTATGGGCATTGTGTCGCCCTTTCCATTATTTTAGTTATTTCCATTTTTCAGAGTTTATGTTGGATTACTGTTATTAGTTTTATTCAGGATTGATTATTCAGGATTTTATTTTGGTATTTGGGATTTATTCAGTTTGAATAATGTTACTTTATCTTCCGTTTGTCAACATTCGATTGACGAATGTTTTGAATGTATTGTATTGTGTTCCAGGTTTATTGTAATCTGATTCTTAATTGATAAAATGTGTTAATAAATAAATAAATCTTTTTCTTTAAATAAAATTTGGGAAGTAATGTTTAAATATGTTTTTGACACTTAGCTTAATTATTTAGGGTGTTAAATTGGAAAGTTTATTTTTACGACAGTGATGCTAAGAATGAACCAAACTGTTCACCTTGATTTAATTTTATAAAGGAGTGATCGCCCGGTATTTAATTAGGCGGGGTGTCACAGGTGGTATCAGAGCATCAGGTTCTAGTGTCCTTAGGATCTGTACGGCTTACTTATGTCTCCAGCTGAGCGTCTTTGATTTAGAGCCCTATTTTTAGGACTGTTGTACTCATGTTGTTACGCTTACGTCTTCAGTTTATTTAAGTTGTGATAATGACTGTAGACTAATAATCTTCGTCTCATTTCAGATGCCTCCGAGACGTGCACTTCGCAACAGGATTGCCCAAGCCGAGCAGCCCGAAGCTCCGGTTCAGGGAATGATAAGTGCATCCGATGTAGCTGCCATTGTTGCTCAAGCAGTGGATGCTGCACTAGCCAGGGCACAGCAGGCTCCACCGCAGGTTCAGGCTGTGGCGCCAGTGCCAGCACAACTCCCATCTGCATGGGAGAGAGTTCGGGATGCTTTTCAGAAAGCGCATCCCCCTGAGTTTTCTGGTAGCTCCGACATTGTCACGGTGAGCCAATGGAAGAAAGACATCCAGCGGCATCTACGTATGTATGAGTGCACTGGCGTGCAAAAGCAGTTATTGGCTTCCTTCAAGCTGGTGGGAGCCGCATTGCAGTGGTGGGAGTCCACTACCACTTTAGAGGAGAGGGACACGATCCCTATTCAGCTGTTCTGGGAGCGGTTTGACCGCAAGTTCTTTCCACCCGCAGTGCAGACTGAGATGAGGCGGAAGTTATTAAATCTGAAGCAGGAGAATCTGACTGTAGCAGAGTATGAGGAGGAGTTCACGAGACTTCTCACCATTGTGCCAGAAGAGGCACCTACTGAGAGCAAGAAGATCATGCTGTTTATTGATGGGTTAGCTTGGAGGATCCGTCAGCATCTTATTGGGAACTTATCCCTGAGTACTTTCACTGATGTACTCAATGCTGCATTACTACATTGCCAGGATCACCGCTTCCATCTTCAGGGAAGTAAGAGAGCAGGAGAGTCCAGCCAGCAGGGCAGGACCGGGGGAAACGGTGCTAGTGGGGCACCATCTCATGGACAGACTCGTCAGCACGAGCAGGGTTCCCATCAGGGGGATTCTGCTAAGCGATTCCGTTCAGGTGATTCCAGGCAGGGAAATGGGGGTTATAGGCAGGGCTAGCAGGGCCAACAGCCTAATCAGCAGGGCCAGCAAGGCCAGCCCCGACAGCCGGGTCAGCAGCAGGGCCAGCAGGGCCAACAGCATGCACAGCAGGGCCAACAGGGCCAGTGGCGTGGAGGTAACGACCAACAGGGTCGTGGTCAGAAGGGCCAGAAGGGAGGAAACTTCAGAGGCCGATGTTTTGTGTGCGGCAGACATGGTCACAAATGTCAGGACTGCCCAGAGGGCGATAGGGCCCCACAGCAGCAGAGAGGCCGCAATGAGCCACAGAGGCCACTTTTTCCACCTGCCCTCCCAGCTCCAGCCCAGATGCCAGCCCTACCGGCCATTCCAGCAGCTCCAGTGCAGCAGGGGCAGCTACAGTATGGACGTGTCTATAACGTCCACCAGGCAGCGGCTCCACAGGCACCACCCGCGATTGAGGGTACGTTTCCTATCCATGGTACTATGGGTCGGGTTTTGTTTGATACGGGGGCAACGCATTGTTTTATAGCTACACATTTTGCGAAAGCCTTAGGGTTGTTAGCCACAGCGGAGAGCACCGTAACGTGTGTAGACTCACCATTAGGGGGTGGGTCACTTATCTTATTTGTATGCCGGGGAGTGGGGGTAGAGATTGGTAGTTTGGTATTACCTGGAGATATGTATGTATTAGATATGCATGAGCACGATGTGATCATCGGTATGGATTGGCTCGCAGCTTATAGAGCCATGATTGATTGCTTCGGTGGGATGATTGTCTTTGCCATTCCGGGCCAAGAGATGTTTGTAGTGGTGATGCCTCGCCCAGAGGGAGGTTCGACCGCTCATTTATATTACATTGAGGAGGATACCTCTAAGGAGGTTGTGATTCCTTTGCACTCGATCCCAGTTGTTAGGGAGTATTTCGATGTGTTTCAGGAGATACCAGGCCTACCCCCCAGTCGCGAGATAGACTTTGTTATAGACTTATTTCCAAATACGAGACCTATAGCACGCGCGCCGTACCGTATGGCTCCGGCAGAGATGCGAGAGCTACGGGATCAGATAGAGCAGCTGTTAGGTCAGGGCTTCATTCGCAGGAGTACCTCACCTTGGGGCGCTCCAGTTTTGTTTGTGAAGAAGAGGGATGGTTCACTGAGGTTGTGTGTGGACTACCGAGAGTTGAACAAGGTCACGATACGGAATAAGTATCCATTGCCTCGAATCGATGATCTGTTCGACCAACTGAGGGGAGCAGCTTTCTTTTCGAAGATAGATCTGAGGTCGGGATACCATCAGCTACGTATTAGAGAGCAGGATGTTTCAAAGACTGCTTTCTTGACGAGATATGGGTCATATGAGTTTAGAGTGATGCCATTCGGCCTCACTAATGCCCCAGCTGTGTTCATGGACTTAATGAACCGAGTATTCAGAGAGTTCTTGGATCAGTTCGTTATTGTCTTCATAGACGATATCTTGATTTATTCCCGTTCCGAAGAGGAGCATGCCGAGCACTTGAGGCAGGTTCTTCAGACTCTACGAGAGCATCAGTTATATGCTAAGTACTAGAAGTGCGGATTCTGGTTGCAAGAAGTACAGTTCTTGGGCCATGTTGTTTCTGAGCAGGGGATAGCAGTTGACCCAAGTAAAGTGTCAGCGGTGAGGGAGTGGGGACAGCCCACGACGCCGACAGAAGTGCGTAGTTTCTTGGGGTTAGCCGGATACTACAGGAGATTCATTCGGGGATTCTCCAAAATAGCGGGTCCGTTGACAAATCTGACTCGCAAGGGGGTACCATATGTTTGGGATGATGCTTGCCAATTGGCTTTCGACGAGCTGAAAGACAAGCTTACTTCAGCACCAGTCCTTGCCTTACTGAAACCGGGTGTGGAGTACCTGGTTTACACCGATGCATCTTTACGGGGACTTGGTACAGTGCTCCAGCAGGAGGAGAAGGCTATAGCTTTTGCTTCCCGCAAGCTTAAGCCGCATGAGAAGAATTACCCCACCCACGACCTGGAGTTAGCAGCGGTCGTCTTTGCCTTGAGGATATGGAGGCACTACCTATTGGGGGAGAAATTTCGTTTGTTCACAGACCACAAATCACTGCAGTACCTGTTCACTCAGCGAGAGCTGAATATGCGTCAGCGCAGATGGTTAGAGTTTGTGAAAGACTATCAGTTTGATATACAGTATCATCCGGGGAAGGCCAACGTAGTTGCTGATGCGTTGAGCCGTAGACCGGTAAACGAGGTAGCGGACGTCTGGAAAGCAAAGTGGAAGGAGTTGGGTCACCAGGACGCAGTAGCCCGCTCTTTCATATCCATGATGTCAGTCACACCCGAGATTGTTACGAGGGTGATACAGGCACAGACCACAGACCCGTTCTGCCAGGAGCAGATTGTACGACTTCTAGCCGAGGGTGCTGAGTCTTATTCTGTTAGTTCTGATGGAGGTGTGCGGTTTAACGGGAGATTGGTGGTTCCAGAAGAAGCATAATTACGTCATGCAGTAATGACACATTCTCATGGGTCTCGATTTGAGTACATCCGGGAGGTGATAAGATGTACCAGGACATGAGGCGACAATACTGGTGGAGTGGGATGAAGAAGGACATCGCTGAGTTTGTGTCCAAGTGTACTACCTGCCAGCTAGTAAAGGTGGACCACCAGAAACCGTCAGGGCTGCTTCAGCCATTGGAAATACCCGCGTGGAAGTGGGAGAGTATCTCCATGGGTTTTATTACAGGGTTGCCTACGTCACAAAGGGGCCACGATTCTATCTGGGTGATCGTCGACCGTTTGACCAAGGTGGCTCACTTTCTGCCGGTGCGGACAGACTATGCCATGGGTCAGTATGCTCAGTTGTTCATCGCTGAGATTGTCAGATTACACGGGGTGCCCCTGAACATTGTGTCAGATAGAGACAAGATTTTCGTGTCTCGTTTTTGGGAAAGCTTTCAGGAGGATATGGGTACTGAGTTGAGATTGAGTTCAGCTTATCACCCACAGACGGATGGACAGACAGAGCGTACTAATCAGATGTTAAAGGATATGCTACGCATGTGTGTTCTTGACTTTGGAGGAAGTTGGGAGCCACATCTTCCACTGGTAGAGTTTGCTTACAATAACTCTTATCAGTTCACGATTGGCATGGCTCCATTTGAGGCACTGTACGGCAGGCCTTGTCATTCCCCAACTTGCTGGCTTGAGGTGGGGGATAACAAGTTGCTAGGACCAGAAGTGATTCAGGAGACCTCTTCGAGGATTGAGATGATCAGGAGTCGCATTCGAGTAGCCCAGGACAGACAGAAGAGCTACGCCGATGCGAAACGGTCCTTCAGGGAATTTAACGTGGGGGACCAAGTGTTACTGCGTGTGTCTCCTATGAAAGGAGTGATGAGGTTCGGGAAGAAGGGAAAGTTGGCTCCGAGGTACGTGGGACCATTTCCCATCATTGAGAGGGTTGGGCCAGTTGCATATAGACTGGGACTGCCAGAGCATTTACATCGCATCCACGATGTATTTCACATCTCATCGTTGAGACGATACCTTCGAGATGATATGGCCTATACTCACATCGCGATAGATGAGATCGACTTACAGCCTGATAGCTCTTACGAGGAGAGATCGGTGGCTATCCTAGACTATAGTGAGAGGAGATTGAGATCGAAGATAGTTCCACTTGTGCGAGTCCAGTGGGAGCATCATAATGTGGAAGAATCCACTTGGGAGCGCGAGGCAGATATGCGCGAGAGATATCCAGACTTGTTCTTATCAGGTATGCCTTATTTTTTCGAATTTTGGGACGAAATTCCATTATTAGGGGGGAATTATGTAATACCCCGTATTTTTATGCTATTTTAATTTGGGGATTTGTTAAATTAAATTGAAGAGAATTATTTAATAAAAATCCAGAAATTAATTATGTTATAATTATTAACGTGACAAGAGTTAGTAATTATTGAAAATGAGTTGAATATTACTAATGAGCAAAGTAATATACATATGTTGGTTCTATTAAATGTCACGAGTGATTTAAAATGACAATTTTGGAAATTTAAGTCGGGACGCGCCCATGTCGCGTCGGGACTAAATATTGGGTAATAAAAGTGAATATTTTATTAATTGCCCGTATGGTCATTTTGAGTGCGCCAATGCGTCCGGAAGGGTCGAGATAGTCAGAAAAGTGTACCCGGGGGTTTAGTTTGGGTCTCGGGGCATTATTAGGCCAAACTAGTAACCCGGGAGGGCTTTTTAGTCATTTTCCATATTTGGGTAATTAGACCTACGAAAATTGGAGGAGTTATATCATCCATCTAGGTTATCATTTAGGGTTAGAACATCCCAAAACCTAGAATGGCCATTGGAGAAGAGAGGAGAGAGCTCTTAAGGGATTTCAAGGCTCAAAACTCAACGGTTTCCACCGCCGTCACCACCAACGCGTAGCTAGCGAGGAGGAGAACGCAACCACACCATAATCAGCCATATTCAGACCTCTGAAAATCCCAGGCAAGTGTTTAACTTGCATATTTTCGTTTATGCAATTTCCATATTAGTTTAGGAATGATTAGGAGTGTAATCCATGAAAGAAATCTAAGTTTTGATAGGAATTGCATGTAGAAAAGATCAAAAACTGTATTCTGGAAATCTCACATGTTATAGATGAATAACCCACGAAATTTTTATGATATATTAGATGAATAATCTGGAGAAAAACTGATTAGAATCTGGATAAAGAAATTCTAGGGTTCTTGAGATTTTGATGAAGTTTTAGGCTTGTTAATCCATAGTTGATGATGAGAAATCGCATGCTTTACGTTATAAACATCTAGTAATATGTTATAATGTTTGTAGTATTAGTTTTGGGACGATTAGAGTGGAAAAATATGGATTTGGATGAAGAAAACTCATGAAACCCGTAACTGCACTTCTGCAGAAATCGCAGACCTGCTTTGATCGATCGATCGAAGGTTCGATCGATCGAGCCCCAAACCTCGATCGATCGACCCCTCCTGGCAGCCTCCTATTTCTCTTGATTAATTAGTTAAAGTAAATTCCTTATGAGATAACCCTTGGGCATGCTTAATGAAATGTTTTGGGAGATAGGAAAGACCAGTAGGACCTAAGTATATGTGTTGGGAACTTTATATTAAGACGAGAATCGTACTTGTGGAATAATTAATAAAGGAACGGGGGAATCACGTAATTCAAAGTGAGAGATTACGTCAATTAGCTTCGATAGTAAATAGATATATACTTACTGAATTTTTCACTTGGAAAGGTAGAGTCTACGAGTGTCACGTAACAAGTAATAAAACCCTTCGAGTTAAGGTTAGAGACGAAACCTTATAAGCGTTGTTAATAATGTGAAATTAAGAATAAATGTTGTAATTATGGGTAATGAGAGGAACCTATATTAACATGATGAAATTTGTATATTTATATGTTTGTGTGTTCATATATTATAAACATGTGAAAATCGTACCGAGCTACTTACTATCCTTGAGGTTACCGCGCTGGGGCAGTCTTATCTCGAGGAGACCTTTATGGGGGGATATTGACTTGCACCCTAGAATCTAGATATCCTAGGTACAGGTTATCAGAATGATAGTCCAGACGGTCCTAAGAGGCATGGAGGTATGTACTGACCTCTTGGACTTGGAAATCTATGCTTCGCCTCACTATTGTTTGTTTATGTGTTAATACAATTCGAGAGTGATTCCGAATTTGTATTCCCCTTGACATGAGTAATATGGGGTTTGGATAGTGGAAGTATGCAAGCACCATAGTTTAGTTGGGGTGCCGTTATAATATATATTAGATGAGTAGTTAATATATATATGAGGTTATGG
The DNA here is from genome assembly GCA_949130495.1 of Sambucus nigra. Taxonomy (NCBI): domain Eukaryota; kingdom Viridiplantae; phylum Streptophyta; class Magnoliopsida; order Dipsacales; family Adoxaceae; genus Sambucus; species Sambucus nigra. The sequence continues at coordinate 526,915,492 of OX422220.1, forward strand.
AATTTAAAACTGCCTACTGTGATTGGATAAGTAGGGCATGATAAATGACTCAATTAGTAAATACTTAAATTGTGAAAGTATAGTATGTCACTGGGTAACTTTATAAGTTAATTAAGCTAAAATGATAGTGGTGCTATTAATTGGAGCATTCCCTTTTATATAACGATACGGGTCGGTTTTTGAAACCTTACGAATAATTTAAGATAAATAAATTATCAGGAAGGTTAGTGTGGTAAAATGATAAACTAAACCATTGGGGAAGGTTAGTACGATAGGCGTGCACATTAGAAGAGAGGTGAGTATTTCTCAAGAGAGTGTCGCACTAATATGTTGTTGCATAGGCCTGTATCAATTTAAATACTTGCTAAACTATTTTTAAATTGTTGTACAATCGGGCCCTGACCCGCTTGTTGCTATCTCTTCTTCTTTTGTATATATGTATGTATTACAGGTGCCCAGCCACAGGGGCGTCTTGCTTAGGATCTCTTAGAAGACGTGCTGCAGCTTAGGTGGGAGTTGCAGGCCTCTTGCTTAGACGACCTCTCTTTTTGGCTCCACATCTATCTAGATCATCTCTATGGGCATTGTGTCGCCCTTTCCATTATTTCAGTTATTTCCATTTTTCAGAGTTTATGTTGGATTACTGTTATTAGTTTTATTCAGGATTGATTATTCAGGATTTTATTTTGGTATTTGGGATTTATTCAGTTTGAATAATGTTACTTTATCTTCCGTTTGTCAACATTCGATTGACGAATGTTTTGAATGTATTGTATTGTGTTCCAGGTTTATTGTAATCTGATTCTTAATTGATAAAATGTGTTAATAAATAAATAAATCTTTTTCTTTAAATAAAATTTGGGAAGTAATGTTTAAATATGTTTTTGACACTTAGCTTAATTATTTAGGGTGTTAAATTGGAAAGTTTATTTTTACGACAGTGATGCTAAGAATGAACCAAACTGTTCACCTTGATTTAATTTTATAAAGGAGTGATCGCCCGGTATTTAATTAGGCGGGGTGTCACATATAAATGATGCATTAACTTGATTAGAGAAAGATAGATACTTGCCTGAGAATTAAGGTTCTGATTTTGTGGATGTAGTGGTATGATCGCGTTCCTCATCGTGCGATCTATGGTTTGGCGGTGACGGCGGTGCAAACGGAGGAGTTCTTGGCCTAGAACCCCTTGGAAAGCTTCTCCTTTCCCTCTCCCATGGCCGTCTTTTGTTTTTGGTTGTGTTAACCCTAGAAGACAACCCTAAGCATTTGATATAACCCTAGCAAATTCGTGGGTTTAATTACCCAAAATTTCGAAATGTCCAAAACGCCCTCCCGGGGTACTAATTAAGCCTAAAAACGCTCCGAGACCCAAACTAAACCCCCGGGTACATTATTTTGACTATCTCTGCCCTTCCGGACACTTTGGCACACTCGAAATGACCATACGGGCAAATTATAATTTATTCACTTTTAATAATCATAATTTAGTCCCGACACAACACAGGCGCGTCCCGACTTAATTTTCCAAAATTGCCATGTTATTCACACGTGACAATTTAATAACATCAATCTTATATATTACTATACTCATCCAGTAACATTCAACAAATTTCCAATAATCACTAACTCTTGTCACGTTAGTAAATATTTAAAACCAATTTCCGAATTAATATTAAATTAATTTAAATCAATTAAATTCCTAAATTTAAAAGCCATAAAAATACGGGGTATTACACATCTTCAATGGGGGAAGACACTACATTTAAGCCCATAAAACTGGCCATGAATGCACAGTATTTGCGATCAATGGGGGAATTAACTACCTTTTTTGACTTACTACTACTAAGGGTGTCATCATATAACTTCTATTTCTTACCCTCCTTCCTTAGTCTAATGGGAAACTCACAAGAATAATGCCCAAAATATTGGCTTTCAAAACAATTTTCTTGGTCATCCACTTCTTAAGACCATCCAGATTCTTCCTAAGACCATCCAGATTCTTCCTATCATGGTCGAAAAAGTTCTTAGGCTTATTTTAAAAACTCTTCTCATCTATAATCTTAAGAAAACCTTTCTACCTCTTCAGCACCAAGCTCATTTTCACTATCAGAATCATACATGTACTCTTTTCAATCTTTCAAAGCCATACCGTTATTTTATTTCTTAGGAGAAATCGTGTTCATCTCATAGATTTAAAGGTCACCTAAAAGTTCTTAGACTCTCATAGTGTCAACACCACATAGGGAATCTAGGGTCGTGAGATTGGAGTTAAATATTTTAGTCAATTACCTTAAGATTTTTCGCACAACTCGAGTCTTGGGGATCTACTCACCTAAGTAAAATGAGGAGTTAACAATATCCAACAACTTGATATAGAGCCAATATAAAAACTAATTCTATAACGTCTTAATCATCTGAAACTTAGTTATCGAATTTTATAACTTAGAAACCCTCGAAGTATTTGTTCCCTCTTGTGTGGATTGTAAAATATCATAAGAAACCTTAACGCTCTCGCAAGTCATAATGTGTCTAAACGTTTCTCACACCCCTGGTGTTAAAAGTCAAGGCATTCTTCTCAACCATTGTCCATGATGCATACGCTTTAGTAGCACCACCTTCAGTAAGAGGAGTCCACCCATACTCAACAGAGTTCCAAATAATCTCATTTATCGAATATAAATTGTTTGACCCGTCAAACAAAGGAGATTGTCCAATAGAACTACCATCTTAGTTAAGGTCCATGTAAACCCTAAACAAGCACACAATATGGATTTAACACAGTAATCTAGTGTAGTCTGGTTTGATAACAATTTGAGAAAACTACCGCACCTTAGGTTTTGTCGACAAAAACACCCCTTTTAATTTTTACAATTTTTAATCAACTTTGGACCTTTAAAAATCATGAGAGTCGCGTTAAATAGTTTTTCAAATTTTAGTCTTGACCTAAGCATGCATTTAGGTAGAATAGTCAAGAATAAAATAAGAAACTCACAACACGATGATGTACGAGGAAAACCCACAATAGGAAAAATCTCAGATAACCCAGCCACACAAGTCCGCTCCGATATAGCCATGTTTACAAGAATAAATTAGACTTACTAAGAAACTCGATGCCTTCAAGCCTTGATGCACTTCCTTGTTCCTTGTAACCTTCTTCGCAGCCACTATTGGATGCTTCATATAACTACACAATTCAGGTGCATTCCCAAATCTCAGTATCCCCTCCATATTAATTATCTCGTGACCAGTGTAGCTCGCGATGAATATAAATACCATTTCCACCACTCAAAACGTTCATAATAAGAAGAGAATACAAATATGGCACAACTTATAAAATATCTCAAACACACATGTAGATGTAGGATTCTTAGATGTCAAAATTGGGTGTAAAATGGGGTTTAAGAGGCACAAGATTTATCTTAGAACAAGTTTTCTTAAAATACCTCTCAGAAAATTAATTCTAGACCTGAGTATTTATTCCCAACACGAATTTTGAGCTAGAACATTTTTGGAGGCAACTCGTTCGAATGGAAACATAAGGTTCCTTCGAATAGAAACCTTATCTTGTTCAAATCAACTTAAACCTTCTTCGAATGAACATGTGATCTCGTTCAAACCATCTTTAAATGAGCTTCAAACCTATATACCTATGATAAATAAAAGTACCCCATTTAGTGTTCGTGTGAAGGTGTTTTTAATGAACTCCACATCTCATTCGGACGAATGATTAATCTCATTTGAATAAAGAAATAAAAAAAGTATTTTTCTTTAATTTTTTTTTAAAAAGGCCTCAAATATATTTGGTAAAAAAATGCCCAAAACGTATCCAGGGATCAAATGATATTATGCATTAATACCTTTGATGAGATCCCTTGAATGTTGAAGATAAAAAACTGGGTACCAAATCGAATGCAATGTCAATGTGGCTTTAGCTTTATTGCATAGTCTTCAATCCAACATCATAGGCTTGAAGGACATATAACTTAAGTCTTAACCTATGACTTGAACAAGTTTTGTCCAAACAAAGAATAAAGATAATACCTACAAACTGACTCAATTCGAAAATTTGTCCTTAAAAATGCTTTCTCGAATGACAAGATGGAAATTGCATACCTTAAAAAGAATTTTTTTAAGAACGGACGGATCAGGTTCTTATTAAGGTCGACAAAAGTAAGGGCTCGTAACTCTTTCATAAGAACCACCCAGGTTCCCCCCTTCAATTTGAGTAAGGGATTAAGGATGATAATAACGTGATAGTTGGAAATAAAAAGAAGGCCACCGATCAGAATGAGGTGGCTACTAAGATGTTTGCCGATAATGAGAAGGCCGGTAAGACAATACCTTAGATATTTTATTAGGGAATATTGTATTTCTTTTTGTTTTCATAAAATATGTAGGGGCATTACCCATATGAAATTATTTTTGAATGAAATTCATAGTTTGATTTAATCAATCATTTTTTATCTAATTTTTTCACGTCTTTTTCTATTGGTTAAGCTTATATGTCTGACCACTTGTTCATGTTGTTTAACATAAGGTTTGCAGCTTTGGTCACTGCTCAGAATAACTTTTTGAAAAGACGTGGAAGGTTTTTAGTTGATAGTCATAATGAAGATAATGAGGATCATGATCCTGACCATGTAACACCCCGTACTTTTAGTGATTTTATATTTGGATCAAAATAGGGATTAATTCAATTAAAAAGGAAAATTAATTGGAAATTAATCTGGATTAAAAATAAATATTAATTAGCGTGACAAGGTTTAATGTTTATTTGCATTAGATATGTTGAATATTACTTAGCGAACAAGTAATAATTTATTATCAATATTCATAATTGTCGTGAGTGAGAAATACAACAATAACAGTAATTTAGTCAGGACACGCATGTTAGTCGTGTCGGGACTTGAATTATGGGATAAAAAGGTAAATTGGAAATGGGTCATTCGAATGATCATTTCGAGTGCTCAAAATTTTCCGGAAGAGTCTAAATAGTCAGAAAACTATATTCGGGCATATGTACAGGGTCTCGGGTGATTTTTGGGTTGACCCGGTAAGTGAAAAGTCAATTTTTGGCTTTTGGATTTCCAACCTATGAAGAGATATGGTATTAGCTACTTTAAAACCAATTCTTTGGCTAATCAAATGGGTAATATAAAAATCAAAGTGAGAGGAAACCAAAGGAGAGACAGTGTGAAAGTTTTTACCAGAAAGTGAAGAGTTTCTCAAGAAGATGAAGGGTCTTAGAGGAGGAGCAACACCTAGAGCCACCTTGCACCACCACCATACACCACTATAATTTAGGAAGAATGAGGAGGATGGACTTACATCATCTTCTCCAAAGAACATTGAGAATCATCCTAAGAGTCAAGTTGTTTAAACTTGCTTAATTATGAGTTTGCTGAAATACATGCTAGATTATCGGATTTTTGGATAAAAACCGAGGTTTTTAAGGTTTTGATTTGAGATAACATCATTTGGGATTATAGAACTCATGATTAGTATTATATAGTTTATTGATGATTTTGAAATGTGAGAAAAGCATGTGATTAAATTGGCGATTCAACTATGTAACTAGAAATGGATTGAACTCATACGAATCCGAAAGTCAAACGCATGTAAAATCATTTTAGAAAAAGTGCAAACATTGTATGATAATTTTAGGACTGTTTTAAGAGGAAATTGGTAGTGTGAACATGAGTTCGTGTATAAAATCATGTTCTGAACAACGTTGTAGTTTTAAGTTTTTTCAAAATCGGATCAGAAAAGCCTCAAATCGTCATTTTATATTTCTGGACATAATGTAACTTTATCGAAAAAAAAGATTATTGGGAATTAAAATATAATTTGGGTTTGTTATAATGATTATGGGTTTTGGATCAGTAAGTATGGGTTGAGGGTAGCTACTAAAATAATTAATTAAATTATTTATATCCTTTCGGTTAACAAGAGATGTTAGGAATAATGGGAAATGGGAATAAAATGTGAATTCTTAGTTTATGGGATAAACGTGAAATATACTCTATGTATGTATAGGATGAGTGCATGCATATATTATGTTGATTGTGATATTATGTGTAATGAACATACCTACGCTGCTTGCTATCACGGGAGGTTTTGCGTCATGGGATGTCTTATCCAAATAAGACATTTTAGGGGATTTAATACACGTACCTTAGAACATAGAACTAAGGGTTGATCACTATTTGTGTGACCAATGGTGTGACCGGTCATTTGGGTGCGTTAGGTATGTACGTATTCCAAAGGCCTAGATCTATGTTCGCCTCCAACTTGTGTGAATTGTCTTTATGGTTCAAGAGTGATTCCAATCCTGTAGTCCTTTTATTTACTACGTGATGTACCGAGACTTGATAGCAGAGTATGCATGCACTACAGTTCAGCCTAGGGTTGTCATATTAGTATATATATATACTAATACGACACCCCATAGACACATATGATGAGAGTAATACATATATATTCTTATGAATTATTCTACCGTGTGTGCTGAAGTAGATGAGAGAGAAAGTGACATCTAAAATAATCTAATTATGTGGGAACTTAATCTCTAATGGGAAAGTTATAATTGGCGAAATGATATGGGTTATGTGATAATATATGATATGGGCAATGCGGGTGGCACAATGACTTAGTTTGGGTAGAGATAGATATGATTTGGACTAGTTAGGCAGGGTAGTATAACTAGGACGGGTTAGAAAGATTCATTAAGTGTGCATATTAGTTGAGAGGTTAGGATCTCAAGTGAGGGCACGTAAACCTAACATGTCTTTACTATCTCCTAATTTTTCATTTTAAACACTTGCTAAAATTTTCAAATGTTTTCTTGGGCTCTGACCCGTTTTCTCCAAACCTATATTTTTGAAAAAACATTTTAGGTGCCGATCCATAGGGACGACATGCTTAGGAGTTCATATCATTTGACGTGTTGCAGCCTCTGTGGAAGTTGCAAGATATCAGTAGTAGACGCCTCCGTTTCTTTCAGATCTGATGCACCTCTTTTATCTATTTCAGTTGGGCATGTCGCCCCATCTTCTATTAGTAGTTATTTCCAGAGACACTTTACTTCATTTATTTTCCGTTGTTGGATTCAGTTAGTTTTGGATTATTGTATTGGAGTATCAGGCTAGAGTGTTTATTCCAATTATATCTTATTTGATCCAGTTATTCGGTATTTATGATGATGGTTATTTGCAATGGTGAATGTGGTTTATTTATTTAATTATTTATTTCTGATCATTGTTGGTTAAAATAAAAAGATTAAAATTTTACATCAACTTAATTAATTAATAGGTGGTTAGTAATTATTGATTTTCGACAGTGATGCTAAGAATGAACCAACTGGATATTCTGATATAATTTAATAAAGGAATGATCACCCGGTTTTTAATTGGGTGGGGTGTCACAGATAGTATCAGAGCATCATGTTCTAGTTTCCTTAGCGTTTCAGCTTGGCGTTTTTTGATTTAGAGCCGTATTATAGGATTGTTGTATTCCTCTACACATACGACTTACGTTCTCCTGCTATTAAGAATAGTTGATGGGATTCATATACGAGTTCGGTTGGGCTTGGAACACCAAAAAAATAGGATGACCAGTAAGGGCCGTTAGAAAGACTATAGGAGGAAAGGCTCAACAAAATTCATGGAGTATTATGGGAACGAGGATCGCGATAAAAGTCACCATAGTTATTGCTCAGGAAGATGACGACAGGATGATCACTCGGGGACAGTAGTTTCCCCAAGCATCGTCATAGAGGATGGTGGTATAACCTCAGATTTATCCAGCGTATTAAGCAAGGGGAGAGTAAAGGGGGACTCTTTCAAAGAGTCGCGTGTGAGAATTTGGGAAAAAGAAGAAGTGTGATGGACCAATGGATGTAAGTAATCCAAAGGCAATTGTGTAGGTTGGAGTTTTGAAACTTATCACAAGTGGGTCAGATAGAGACCGATCATGAGATAAAAGTTTCCTTATTTTGCAAAGTTCTTACCCGGAGAAGGGGATACGGGGAATGATAAAGGGATCCGTAAGTGATAATGAAATCGGGGGGAGAACACACAAGAGTGGATGGTAAATTCGGCTAGGATGATTGGTGTTTTTGTCGTCAAGGTCATATGTTTTCAAGTTTACATCAACGCTTTTAGGAGAAGGGATCCAAGAGGGTTGGAAAATCTAGCGTAAGAGCTAGACTGGATTTAATGGTGCTAGTGACGCACCACAGAAGGGTATACCTAGTAGGGTACCCATTTAATCGACTCAAATAAATTGAATCCCTACCAAGTGATGGTGGATTCAGTCAGGGCCACTAAGGCTAGCAACGAGTTCCAGAGGCCAGCGGAGCCAAAAGGGACAAAGAGGGGTAGCAATCGAGACTAAGACTACCTGGTCTGAGAGAAGGACACTCTGACATGGCCAGTGGGGCCAGATATAGGGTTGGCACATAAGTGTATCCTATGTGTGGAGAATAGGGCCACCTGTATTGAACTTACCCATAGCGAGAAAGTGAGAACAGTCTGGCTGGGGGGGGGGGGGGGGTAGATGGGAATAGTGCCAATGAGACACAACAACAGCAAGAGTGAGACTTCTGGCAGGAGAATAGGGACTAATAGATTTAGGTCCCAAGGGTTTACCAACTCGAGAATGCTGGGTTCAAGTAGGATGAACAAGGTCCTCATAGAAACAACGACATATCCGTCCTTCAGGGCCGTTAGAGCTAAGGGATTGCGGGGGAAGCCAGTAGGGTCAGGACCAGAAGCATGAGAGTTTCTATGGAAGTTGTTACGGTGGTGGAGAGAGAACCACATGAAGAAAGGTTGCCCAAAGGGAAGAAGATGGCAACTACAGGATACCACCCTGGATATATGACCATTGCAGTAGATCGTGGGTCAGTTCTGGTGCAAGAGTTACACTCAGGAACCTGTTGACCAACCAAAGTAGATGGAAAATGGAGATAGGATTTTAACTGTATCCGTATGAGTATAGGATATATTTTGGGTGACATGGGTGAGTCACAATATTTATTTATTAACACCAAAATTCGAGTTGGAGTCGGGTTTAGTAGGTACGTTGGCGGTATCAGCCTTATTATAAATATATTTACCATTGGCTAGCGGGACTTTTAGTGTCGCCTGCGGGAAGGAGCGAGTGTCGACACTAAGGGGATTTTTATATTCTGTAGCCATTTTCCCCCCTTTTGAGTGCTATGAAAGTAGATCATATTATTTATTTGTTTAGTAACTAGGTACCGAGAGTTTGAGTGGTAGTTGATCGTGTGATGAGACTATCATGCTTGTATATATTAATTCGTGTGACATCACCTAAAAGAGGGTTGAGCCTGTATATTCGTGGGGCATCACCTGAAAGAGGGTTGAGACTGTATGTGTGTGTATATATATATATATATATATATATATATATATATATATATATTATTGTATTGTATCTTAGACTTCGATGAGTATGTTGTCTTGTTATTTTCAATCTCGATGAATAGGGACGTTTACTGATGTGATTCAGAGTATATTGATTTATTGCCGAGCGAAGGGATATAACTTGTTAATTATAAAGCGCTGAGAACTTAGTGATAGTGAGAGCGTCGTGTTAGAGGTCGTCTTAGAGACACAAGAATGGACAAGTGGACTTTTTGCATCAGTAGATGGGAATTTGTGGGTACATGTTATGGATTAAGGACTTAACGAATATCGACGACCAACAATGTTAGATAATAGTGTATCGAGGGGTTCCTTGTTTGTATTTATCTTTGTGAGACATCCCACGCATGAAACTTAGCGAACGTTTGAAGTTGGGAGATGTTTTGTCTTTACTACATGGGTTTAGTACCGTTGTTATTATACGTATATGTAGTTAAAACTGTGAGTTAATAGTTATATTACAAACTAAGGTCGGTAGAGCCGTATAGAGTTGATATGCAAAAATGTTATAAAGCATTTACACCACGAGGAGACCGGTGGGGCAACCAAGGATATAATTAAGTGGCAAATGTAGGGTGGTTTAGTATGACCTTACTATATAGTCATGCCAAGTATGTGAGGCATAATTTGAGACAAATGTGTCACATTTAGTATAATTGTAAAGAAATGCACGGATTATAGGGTGTATGGGCGCCCTAGTTAATCATATCTTCAATAATAGTTACAGGGAGAAGACGTGGAAACGTATGAATACCCGTAGACGTATGGATAAATTTGAGGTAGAATTAGAATGAGACAAAGGGATAACGAAGTTGCTTAATGAGCAAGGGTATCACAAGCAACCGAGGAGTAGAAGGATAAAAGGTGATTGTGGTGGTAGAAAGTATAAGGAATGTACAATGTAGATTCTCGTGAATAATCAATAGTTCCTCGGTTCAGAGGAGTAATATGATGAGAGATACATCATAGCAAATTAAAAGATTTTGAAGTCTGTCATGAGTAGTCGGGTATTATTGTAGATGTCTTCCACGCAGAAGATTATAGGATTTACAAAAGTGGGGAAGTGGAAGATAGAGAGGTGGGGACCTTTCCAAAGAAGTGTGACGTGTTGTGAATTCACAAAGGTGAGGTGTGGAGTAAAAGGTTGAAGTAATTCAGAATAAAGTGGGTAGGGTGGACTGACCACTAGTTGGAGCAGTAGGGTAAAAACTGTCAAACAGAAGTGCACCATTAACGAAGGAATACTGGGAGTAGCATAATAGTTCTTATATGGGAGATAGTGGATCGGTTGACCAAGTATGCCCACTTTTTTCCAGTCCGGACGAATTATACTACGGGGTAGTACGCCTAGATCTTAACCGTCGAGATAGTGATATTATATGGGGTGCCACTTGATATTGTGTCTGACAGGGATGAGATCTTCGTGTCTCATTTTTGGTAGAGTTTCCAGGAGGCCATGGGTATTGAGTTACGATTGAGTACGACCTATCACCCGTAGATGGTCGAGCAGAATGAGAGGATAACTCAGATGCTAGAAGATATGCTACGGATGTGTATCCTTAACTTTAGGGGAGGTTGGGAACAGTATCTTCCACTGGTAGAATTTGCATACAATAACTCTATTCAGTTTACAATTTCTAGGGATCCATTTGAGGCATGGTACAATAGACCTTGTCGTTCTCCCGCTTGTTGGCTAGAAGTGGGGGATAGAAAACTTTTGGGGCCAGAGTTGATTCATGATACTTTGGCCAGGATCGAGATGATTAGGATTCGTATATGGGTAGCTCAGGACAAATAAAAGAGTTACACCGATGCCAAGCGATTCTTTCAAGAGTTTGATGTGGGCGACTAAGTGCTGCTACGTGTATCTCCTATGAATGGGAGAATGAGGTTCGAGAAGAAAGGTAAGTTAGCACTGAGGTACGTGGGGTCATTCCCTATCATTGAGCAAATTGGAACAGTTGCATACAAACTTGGGTTGCCGGAGCACTTACATCGGATTCACGATATCTTTCATATTTCTTCGCTGAGGCGGTATCTCAGGTATGAGTTGGCTCACACCCACATCGCTTTGGAGGAGATTGATTTGCAGCCCGATATTTCATATAAGAAACGGCCAACGCTATCTTAGACCATAGTGAGAGGAGGTTGATGTTGAAGGTAGTCCCACTTGTACGTGCTCAGTGGGGGCATTATAATGCCGATGAGTCCACTTGGAGCGCGAGGATGAGATGCGCAAAAAGTATCCAAAGTTGTTCATACCAGGTATTTCCTTTTTTCGAATTTTGGGATGAAATTTCGTTATAAGGTGGGAAGTATGTAACACTCCATATTTTTAATGATTTTATATTTGGATTAAAATAGGGATTAATTAAATTAAAAAGGAAAATTAATTGGAAATTAAGCCGGATTAAAAATAAATATTAATTAGCGTGACAAGGTTTAATGTTTATTTTCATGAGATATATTGAATATTACTTAGCGAACAAGTAATGATTTATTGTTAAAATTTATATTTATCGTGAGTGAGAAATACGACAATTATAGTAATTTTGTTGGGACGCGCGTGTTAGTCGTGTCGGGACTTGAATTATGAGATAAAAAGGTAAATGGAAATGGGTCACTTAAATGGTCATTTCGAGTACGCAAAAGTGTCCAGAAGGGTCGAAATAGTCAAAAAACTATATTCGGGCATATGTATAGGATCTCGGGTCATTTCTGGGTCGACCCGGCAAGTGAAAAGTCAATTTTTGACCTTTGGATTTCAAACCTATGAAGATATAGGGGATTAGCTACTTTAATTGGCTAATCAAATGGGAAATTTAAAAATCAAAGTGAAAGGAAACCAAAGGAGAGAAAGTGTGAGATTTTACCAGAAAGTGAAGAGTTTCTCAAGAAGGTGAAGGGTCTTAGAGGAGGAGCAACACCTAGAGCGACATTGCACCACCACCATACACCACCGAAATTTAGGAAGAGCGAGGGGCAGGAACTTACATCATCTTCTCCAAAGAAAATTCCGAATCATATTGAGAGTCAAGTTGTTTAAACTTGCTTAATTATGAGTTTGCTGAAATACATGCCATATTATAGAATTTTTGGATAAAACCCCAGGTTTATAAGGTTTTGATTTGAGATTGTAGAACTCGTGATTTGTATTATATAGTTTATTGATGATTTAGAAATTTGAGAAAAGCATGTGATTGAATTGGATATTCAACTATCTAACTAGAAATGGATTGAACTCATACGAATCCGAAAGTCAAATGCATGTAAAATCATTTTCAAAAAAGGACGAACATTGTATGATAATTTTAGGATTGTTTTAAGAGGAAATTGGTAGTGTGAACGCGAGTTCGTGTATAAAATCATGTTCTGAAGAACTTGTAGTTTTAAGTTTTTTCAAAATCGGATAAAAAATGCCTCAAATTGTGATTTTATATTTCTGGATAGAATGTAACTTTATCGATAAAAAAGGATTATTGGGAATTAAAATATAATTTGGGCTTGTTATAATGATTATGGGTTTTGGACCAGTAAATATGGGTGGAGGGTAGCTACTAAAATAATTAATTAAATTATTTATATCCTTTAAGTTAACAAGAGATGTTAGGAATAATGGGAAATGGGAATAAAATGTGAATTCTTAGTTTATGGGATAAACTTGAAATATACTCTATGTGTGTATAGGATGAGTGCATGCATATATTATGTTGGTGGTGATATTATGTGTAATGAACATACCTACGCTGCTTGCTATCACGGGAGGTTTCGCGTCATGGGTGGTCTTATCCTGATAAGCCATTTTGGGGGATTTTAGACTAGTACCTTAAAACATAGAACTAAGGTCTGATCACTATTTGTGTGAACAATGGTGTGACCGGTCATTTGGGTGCATTAGGTATGTACGTATTCCCAAGGCCTAGATCTATGTGTGCCTCCAAATTGTGTGAATTGTCTTAATGGTACAAGAGTGATTCTGATCCCGTAGTCCTTTTATTTTGTACGTGATGTACTGGGACTTGATAGTAGAGTATGAATGCACCACAGTTCAGCCTAGGGGTGCCGTATTAGTGTATATATATATATATGATGAGAGTAATACATGATATGGGCAATACGGGTGGCACGAGTTAGTTTGGGTGGAGATAGATATGGTTTGAACTAGTTAGGGAGGGTAGTATAACTAGGACGGGTTAGAAAGATTCGTTAGGTATGCATATTAGTTGAGAGGTTAGGATCTCAAGTGAGGGCACGTAAACCTAACATGTATTTAGTATCTGCTAATTTTGCATTTTAAACACTTGCTAAATTTTTCAAACGTTTTCTTGGGCTCTCACCAGTTTTCTCCAAACCTATATTTTTGTAAAAACATTTTAGGTGCCCAGCCACAGGGATGCCAGGATTAGATGTTCCTATCATTTGATGTGCTGCAGATATTGTGGAAGTTGCTGGAACTCAGTAGTAGATGCCTCCATTACTTTCAGATCTGATGCATCTCTTTTATCTATTTTAGTTGGGCATGTCTCTCCATCTTCTGTTAGTAGTTATTTCCAGAGACACTGTACTTCATTTATTTCCCGTTGTTGGATTAAGTTAGTTTTGGATTATTGTATTGGAGTATGGGGCTAGAGTGTTTATTTCAGTTATATCTTATTTGATTCAGTTATTCGGTATTTATGATGTTTGTTATTTGGAATGGTGAATGTGGTTTATTTACTTAATTATTTATTTTAGATCATTGTTGGTTAAAATAAAAAGATTAAAATTTGACATTAGCTTAATTAATTAATAGGTGGTTAGTAATTATTGATTTTCGACAGTGATGCTAAGAATGAACCAAGTGGATATTTTGATTTATTTTAATAAAGGGCTGATCACCCGGTATTTAATTGGGCGGGGTGTCACAGACCTGCACTTAGGTCTTGATGTGTCTACTCGAGAAAAATAGGCACCCCTGTATCTTCTTCACGTCTTCCATCGAGATTATAATTATGCTTTCCATGACATGATTTTTACCGCCCAAAGTAGTTATGAGGAATCTTTTGCCAATCTTAAGGCTGACTTCAAATAGAATCTTTCCATTCTAAGCAAAGAGATTAGATTTTATATGAGACTTAATGCTATTGATTCTTCACATTAAATAAGAAATTTCGTTCTATACACCGATCTGGTGGGCACTAGGGAGGTTTCCAGTATTCTCGATATTAGGAACAATGATCTGAGGGTTAAGCTTAAAATAACTAACAAGTCCAGATGAAGAAAAGAGGTTATAAAGCGTGCTTCCTTTTTGTAAGAAGAGAATGCCTAACAGAGGAACTAAAGAAGGCTGAAAAAAATTAATAACAAAGTTCCAATTGCTAAGGGTCTATCTCCCTCTCAAAGGCAAAAGGACCATCGTCTAGCAGACGAGCTAGAGAAGACCAAGAAATTTTTTCTCAATAAAGTATCGACCATCAAAAGTATGCCTAAGAAAATTAACCATCTCACCTTCCAATTCCATAAACAAACCCATGAGTATGGATGGATGGTTACAATGAGGCTCTTCTTAATATGGTTTTTCCTTGAATGATGATCGAAATGTTGGATAAAAAATGGTTGGCTCAATGACCTCATAAAGGTAATGGTATCACATGATTCTAAGTTGTGGTATTGGTACAACCCATGTTTCCTTGATAAAAAAATCCTCCTTATAAGATTGATGTTTCATCGATCCCAATGGATGCC
The DNA here is from genome assembly GCA_949130495.1 of Sambucus nigra. NCBI lineage: Eukaryota > Viridiplantae > Streptophyta > Magnoliopsida > Dipsacales > Adoxaceae > Sambucus > Sambucus nigra. The sequence goes on from OX422220.1 coordinate 526,930,668, forward strand.
ATTACAATTAGCTTTATAAGGAAGTACCTCAGAAACTATGACCTTGATGGAGATTATAAATGTTATCTACCTTCACACTTGGTCAATAGGGTGAGTCCTGGTGGGCCTTCAATGATGACTGATATGTTTGCGATCGTTACGCCTTACACATTGGTTATTCCACCTACTAGAGTTGGAATGTCAGCGAATGAGTCATCCCGGTCGCGTAATTTGTCTTTTTGTATTTATCATTTTTTATAAATTATTTGGCTTTTCGTTCCATATAACAACTCAAAGTGCTAATTGAATTTTTTTTAAATTTTCTTCCATATATAATGTGTGGTCTTCTGGTATTACCTTTTAGGTGACATCATCACGTTAAACCTTAGGCACAAAACTAAAGAGGCAAAAATGAACATGTTTATGGGGTAATTCCCCAAGAAGGATTTTTGTGACCCAGTTAGTCGTAGGTGCATAGGATTTACCAGTGGTCCTTTCATCAATTATAATCCATTATTCTTATTTTCTTAATCATCAGAATTCGTTATATTAATCGACCAACCACATTATCTTGTATACAAACCTTTATTCAGAGTTGGTTTATGGAAATTCAATTAGTTAGTCTTAAAATAAAACATTTGATAGATGATAATCATCATAGTGATATGTAATATGTTAAAGAAAACTCGTTTAACTAATTGATTTTCTTTATTAAATACTCATATGCCTACCATTTGGAATAACACATAAAGATAAGTGCGAGAAGTATAAAAGAACTTCTCAAAAATAATTTAAAATAAAAACAAACGAAATAATATTAGTCATAAACTAAATATTTATCTTTAAATTGCTACGAAGCTCGGGGAACCTCTCTACCCTTTATCGTTTCAAAGTGGTAGGCTCCCATTAAGTCATCTCGAATGGGTTTGAATGGACCTTCCTTGTTGGGCCCAAGTTTCCCAATTGAGTGATTTTTATAGCTACCCATGATCTTTCTAAGTACAGAGTCCCCAAACTTCAAGATTCTCTCTTTGACTCCCCTATTGTATTTCTTGGAAAACTGCTCCTAGTACACTACACCATATTATGCGAATGGTCACGACCAAAGTCCCTAACCAGGATTATTTGTCACGGCCAAGGGTCGTGTCTATTTCGGGGGTGGCCATTTTCGTGGGTCACAACCAAAATCCCTTACCAAACAAAGGGTCACGAACCTAGGGGTCATGACAAATGGTTGCACACTAAAGATATTCTCAAATTATCGCTGCGCTCTCAAGCCAAGGGTCCTATGACCACGGGACAGTTCCTACGAGTTACATTGGTCCCGTGCAAGGTGTGGGTGCCGCTCACGGTGCCGTTGTGGGGTGTTTCGGGAGTTTTCCCTCTAACACCATGTTTTTAAATGATTTATGTTCTCTCAAACCCGGGGTCCCATGGCCACACGATCAGCTCCCAAGAGTTACATTGGTCCCGTGTGAGGTGTTGTTGTCTCTTACGGGGCCATTTAGGGGGTGTTTTGGGGTTTCACCCCCTAACGACTTGTTTTTAAGCCTAAGTCTAGATATTTGAAATTAACATCGTGTTCTCAAATTGGGGGTCCCATGATTATCCACCACCCAAAATCCAAAAACAAGCCAACAACCAATAATGATCTCGTGCTCCTTCTAACATATTATTCAACAACAAGCCAACAACCAATAATTATCCAACAGCTAAAGCAAACAAAACCAATCATTATCCCGTACTTCTTCTATCATCTAAAAGATTTAACAGATAATGCATATCAATTATGTAACTACTTCAGTTAAAGTAAAGAGTACCTAGTTCCTGCGATCCATAACATATTATCGAAAGTTAACTTACATAAATCATATTAAACATTCGTAAAAGTCACTAAACATTCATAACATGATACAAATAAGATTGACAAGGATAAAATAATATTTTGATACTTAATATTGCTCTAAATAAACTAAAAGATCCTTCAAATTTGGGTTGTCATCAAGAGCTGACTGGAACTCTTTTGGAGACTTTAATGCATCCACTAGAGTAGTCATACCCCTTGGTGCATGCACAACAATAGACCAATTGACATCGTTTATGAACTTCGAGTATAATACCTTCTTTACGTTATGAAAGGCACAAATAAAGGGCTCAATGACTATGCGATCTTTACTCTCCAGCTTTGATAAATCTACCATAATAAGTTTGGAGTCAGTATCAACTTTGAATGCATTCGTTGTATCCTCCACGATTACCCAATCGCAATAGAATATAGTTATGTGAAATATAAGTAATCAAGTTATATGATTTGCTGGATTATCCAATAATAGGTTAGAATAGTATTCCTTGGATTTGTATCTCTTTGGCTACCAATACAAGTGGGCAAGGCTGAAATTGATATTCCACTATTTTGCGTCAAAAGTTTTTCCTCATATGGATATGAAATGAAATAAAAATCATTGGTGCGAAAACTTTCAAACTCTTTCACATGAAAACTAGGACCTTTTGCTAGGCGTGCAAGTCTGGAAGAGACATCACCTCTTTTTAGAAGATGCATTTATTAATGAATTTATATCAGGGCATATTTTTACCACACATGAATAAATAACCGAACACATAAGATGTGAAAATTACCTCTTTTGACACACATGCCCTAAAATTAGTTATTGTGCAATTTCTTCTTTGATTGTGGGCAATTTCGTTCTCATACTTCCTACAGGTAAATTTTATAGTTTAGATCATAAAATATAAAAAACATATAAGCAAAGAAGAAGAATTCAGTAGATACTCACTCTCTCTCCAGTATTCGACTTCATCTTGCGATTTGAAGACATAATGAGTTGCTTGATCGTATTGTAGATTTATGAGTTTCACCTCTTTAGGGTTCCCAAACATAAATTTGTCCTCAAACTCATCAGGTTCCTCGATCACTGATTATCCAAGAGGATTGAACCTCCTTACCTCGTGTTCTGGCATATGTTCCCTAGCGTATAACGATGATTCCACCATTACGTATTCTTCAACAACTGACCCTCCAATATACCCTGTATTCTTTACATAATCTTTGAAGGTTTTAGTCAAGCTCTCAAAAGGATAAATCCAATGATACCTAATGGGACCACATAACACAGATTCAACGCATAAATGCACAAGCAGGTGGATGTTGATATCGAAGAGTGACGGAGGAAAATATTTTTCTAATACATAAACTGCCTCGGCTAAAGTTGATTTCGCAGATTTAATGTGTCTTATGTTTACCACTTTTACACAAAGTAGGGTAAAACACAAATTGATTTGCATAATTGCTCGATGGAGAACTTTGTGTTCAGAAAAGCAATGCTGAAATAACAGAGGGATTAATTGGATGATTACGTGCCAATGATGAGACTTGCATTGTTTCAAGTTATTTTCTTAGTATCTTACTGCCCTACGTAGATTACCAAAATAATCGGTTGGAGTCTTAAAGTTGAACAATGTGTCTAAGAGGATCTTCTTCTCACTAGTAGCCCGAGGGTAGAAAGTCTTCCTGTTGTAGGATCATTTTTTAACCTTAGTTTATTCTTTATTTTCACATCCTCTAGATCTAGGTGGAAACGCTCTCCATCTTTGGAATGAGATCCACCCAGACATGTTCCTATTAGATGTTCTGCAACATTATTCTCTATGTTCATCACATCAACTACATGACTTACACGATGATCTTTACAATACGATAAATAAAAAAATATTGATCGCCTGGACCACGACTTTGCTTTACTAGAGTCATTCGAATCGCCCTTAGCTTTACGCTTTAGGTTTACAAACTGGGTGTGTTTGCCTACGTACATATTCTCTGCAGTCGAAGTCGTCGCCTTATCCTCGATCTGCTAACCAGAAAGTTGAGTAGGTGGCATTCTGCGCTCATGATCGACAGGCAAAAAGTTAGACTTGTTGTTCCTAAAAGGATGACTGATCGACATAAATATACGATGATGCATGTAGCTCATGTTACTACTATGTTTTAACCAACATGATTTAGTTTCCTCCCTACATATGGGATATCCATAATAACCATAAACATTGAAATCGGACAAGGTCCCATAAGCTGGACGGTCATGGATCGCCCACATAAATATTGCTTGAAGTGTGAACTCTTCGCCCTTATGAGAGTCGAACGTCATCACGCCTTTATCCCACAACTCTTTAAGTTCTTTGATTAATGGTGCTAAGAATATATCAACATCATTGCTGGGAGCCTTCGACCTGGGTATCAATAAAGAAAACAATGTGAACTCCTTTCTCATGCATAGTGTCGGAGGGAGACTTAAAGGCTCCAAGAGAACTGACCAATAAATCTGACTAGTACTTAAATTACCGAAAGGGTTCAACTTATCGGTTGAAATGGAAAGACAAACGTTGCGCGGTTCCTTTGTAAATTCATGGTGTTGTGCATTTGAAATTTGCCATATGGGTGAATCTAGTGGATCACGCATCAGATTCCCACCCATCTCGCATCGAACATGGCATGTCATGGCCTCCATTATCCATGATACAGTAAAAAAATCGTTTTAACCGTGGCCCAAGTGGAAAATACTTCAAAACCTTTTATGGGATTTGCGAGCACTTGCGATTTTTTACAGCTTTGTCCTTTCTATTCTCACAAACCACATATCTAGGCTCACTTCATACAGGACATTCAACCTTCTCTTCGTGCTCATTGCGGTACAATATGCAATCATACTTGCATGCATGGATAGATTTGTATTTCAAACTCAAACCCTTCAAGCTCTTGTTCATGGTAGGATAATTTTCTGGTAACGTGTTCTCTTTTTGGAGAATATCTTTAACCAAATTAAGAATTCCAGTTATGCTGTTCCCAAAAAAACCAAATTGACTCTTCAAATTATGCAAACCAATCATTGAATATAAACCGAATTGACTCGGAATCCCATCCTTTTCAACTTGTTGGCAAGATTCAATATAACGTGCATTATTAAAGGGTATTCTCATTTAGGGCTCAATTAATTTCAAACTCTAAATAAATACCACGCCCTAAATGACAATACCCTTAAACAATGCAATTTATTTTAATTCCTAAATAACCACATTCAGTCAATACTAATAATACTCAATTAATTTCAAACAGTAAATAAATTTCATGCCCTAAATGACAATACCCTTAAACAATGCAATTTATTTTAATTCCTAAATAACCACATTCAGTCAATACTAATAATACTCAATTAATTTCAAACAGTAAATAAATTTCATGCCCTAAATGACAATACCCTTAAATAATGCAATTTATTTTAATCCCTAAGTAACCACATTCAGTCAATACTAATAATATTCAATTAATTTCAAACTCTAAATAAATTTCAAGCCCTAAATGACAATACCCTTAAATAATGCAATTTATTTTAATCGATAAGTAATCACATTCAGTCAATACCAATAATCCTCAATTAAGTTCAAACTCTAAATAACAATTCCCAATCATTGTTAATAATACCCAATAAATTTCAATCCCTAAATATAACATACCCAATCAAAATATGAAATTATAAAACATCCCATTTCTTGAAAAAAATACACACACATACACACACATATACACACATATTCACACATATACACACACACGTACACACACATATACACACATACACACACACATATATACACACACATTCACACACATATACACATGCATAGACACATGTACACACTTATACACACATACACATAAACACACATACATAGAAATACACACACATTCACACACATATACATTAGGGTTTAACACAGAAATAAAGAAATTAGGGTTTACCTTTGAGATTGATAGAGAGATTAGGGTCCAAAATTAGGGTTTGAGAGAGAGAATGCAAATCGTCGAAATACAAGAGAGAGAAAGACAGAGAGAGAGAGTTTGATGCACGAAGAAATGAAATGGCGACAAAGGGTTTTATTATAAGGACCATGGTCATGGCCTAGAGTAGTGAGCCAATACCATGACCCTTAATTCTTTTCCATATTAACGTGTAGGAAACAATGTGGTCATGACCCTCAGCCGTGATCCACATGCGTGAGAAAATTGAGATGGTCATGACCCAAAGTCGTGACCGAATGGGTGTGCATTGTGGCCCTAGTCACGACCCTTGTCCATGACCCTTGTCCATGACCCTACCATGACAAAACTTGGATGAAACTTTGGCACGAATTTGGTGTTATGATGGTCACGACCTGGTCATGGTCGATGTTCGTGATCCGTACTAGTCAAGGATTTGGTCCATGACCACTTCCAAGAGCATCCATGGCCACACTGGGTCATGGATATGGTCACACCAAATTTGATGTGGTCACGACTTTGGGCCATGACCAGCTGGTCATGACTTTGGGATGTCAACCCCTTGGGGTGACCATTTGCTGGATTTGGTGTAGTGGTAGGAGGCAAGTTTAACAAGATCCGATTCTATTTTTTTATCTACAAAGTAAAGCTAGCTATGATTGCTTCATTATTAATATCTTGATAGACTATGGTGGACTTCATGGTCGGTAGAACTACCTCAAGTAGGATGACTACCTCTATCTTATAAGCCAAGGCAAAGGGCGTTTCCCATGTTTATTGCCTAGGCATTCTCCAGAATGCATAAAGAACATGGGGAAGTTGGTCAATCCATGCATCCTTGGATTTCTTCAACCACTTTTTTAGTTTGTCGATGGTTATCTTGTTAGATTATTGTACTTGACCATTTCTTGGAGGGTAGGCCATTGTACTGTGCTCGTTGCATAAGCTTTGGAAGATACTGCTCTCAATTGAGTTCCATTATCCATTATGATAATCCAAAGGATGCTAAAATGTGTTATGGTGTTATTCTATATGAACTTCAAATGTTTTACAAGGTATCCCCTTAAAACCATTTGGAGAACTATTCGGTTCCAACCGACTGATACTTCCTACTACCAGATGAAAAGGGCAATCGGATAGTGATGTCAAGCCCCCACTAGGTTAAAGACCAAGGACTTATGAGGGACTTGAAGTCTTTGAATAGTTAATCTACCAAAGGAGAGAATAGCTGACAATTATTACATTTTTGAATGTAGACAACTGAGTCCTTTTTCATAAATGGCCACTAGTATCCTTCTTTCATTAACCTAAACACTGGTGACTTTCCCTCAACGTGTCACCCATATATCCCCTCATGAAACTCATAGAGGTCATATCCGACGTCGTCTAGGTTCACTAATTAAATGTGAGGTAAAAAAAGATCCAATAAAGCTTTTAATACATCGCTAAGTAGAAGCGATCAGATTTCACCCGTAATTTATGTGCTTCCTTCTTATCAACTGTCGGGGCATCTTTTTTTAGGTCGTGCATGATTGGATCCATATAAGGTCTTATTGGTGACCATAACTTGCTTGGAAAAGTTTACTTTATTGATAATGGTCTAGTCGAGGCATTCTACTTCAATTTTCTATTTTATATCCCCCTGAACAGCTGAGGAGTTCGTGGCAAGTGCATCTACATGAATATTATTCCCTCTTAGAATTAATTGCACTTGTACATGCTATAACTGGGCGACCAGATGTTGGACTTATTTAAGGTATGTGGACACGTGCTCATACCTATAGTTATAGTCTCCTCGTATATAATTTGATACCATCATTGAGTCCGATGATATCAAGGTGATGAGATCCTATGGAAAGTGATTTTCCTAATCCATCGAGAAAGGCTTCATGCTCAGCTTCCTTATTAGAGGCTTAGAATCCTAATAGAACTGCCTATTTGAGAATAATTTTCTATGGGGATACAAATAATATAAACTCTATCCCCTTTATAATTTGAGTCTCTATTAATATAGAGTACCCATCTATCGCCTTCTCTATTTGGCTGTAGGAGAGGTTCTTTGCTTGTGTTGCTAGTCTCTACTAGTTCTTGGTCACTGGAAAATTTGACAATGAATTCTGCGATGACTTGCCCTTTAACTGAGGTTTTAGGATAAAACAAGATATCGAACCTTACCAATTCTACCAACCACTTGAACATTCATCCAGCCAGGTCGACCTTCGTGAGCATTTCTTTTAAAGGGAAGGAGGTTAGAATAGTGATAGTGTGCGTCTCAAAGTAATATTTTAACTTCCTGAAGGTCATCATCAGTGTGTATATAAGTTGTTCTAACATTATGTATCGTTTTCAGCATCAGTCAATGTTTTTCTCAGATAATAAATTTGAATTCGACTGTCATTCTTCTTAAAAACCAAGGTTGAACTAACAACACCATTGGAGACTGCAAGATACAAGTACAATTGATCATCATCGTCCGTAATTATTAGAAGTAGTGGTTTTCTTAAATAGTTTTTTATTTCTTCAAGTTCCCTGATGCATTCATCATTCCATACTTCATTCCTTTCTTTCATAAGTGCTTAGAATAAAGGTCGGCACTTCTTTGAGGATCTAGGTATGAAGCAGTTAAGTGAAGATAACATGCCAATCAACTTTTTTACATCACACACAATTGTGTGGTGTTGCACCTTCTTGGTGTTTTTAATATGATCACAATTTTACTCTCTACCTCTTTAGCTGACTAGATATCCAATGAATTTTTTTGATTGTACCCCAAAGGATCACTTTGTCACATTTAATTTCATCATGTCATAATGAAGGACTTAAAAGAAATTCTTGATCTGTAAGGTGATCCCCCTTTCTCCTACCTTTCACAAGCATGTAATCCATATATACCTCCACCGTGTTTCCTAACTACTTCTTAAACATCTTCATAAAAAATATCCAGTAGGTCGCGCCAACATTATTTAATTTGAATGGCATCACCTTATAGAAGCACAACCACAACATGGTGATGAAATAAGTTTTTTCCTGATCGAGGGCGAATAATGGTATTTGATGGTACCCTGAGTTGGAAGCGAGGAAGCTCATACGTTTATGGTTAGCAGTGGCATCAACCAATTGTCTATATTAGACAAAGGAAAACTATCCTCTGGGCATACATAGTTTAGGTTAATGAAGTCTATATTGACGCTCCACTTTTTGTTGCTTATCTTAACGACTGTTGGGTTTGATAACCACTTAGGGAATTGAACTTCGTTTATATAATGCACCTCAAGAAGTTTCCTCATTTCCTTATCAATAGCCTTGGACTTATTGGGTGTAGTTCCCCATGCCTTCCAAGTCACTGGTGGATGTAAAGGACCTACATGGATCTTGTGACACATTGCTTTTGGATCTATTACTGGAATGTCATGTGATTGCCATGAAAATACGTCTTGGTTTCTTTTGAGGAAAATAACTAATCTAGAACTTTTTCCAGATTGATTGCCATCAAATGCTACGTCTTTAAGGGGTTCCATAATTCGACAAACATTTTTCCCTCAGTACCATATCTCCCATGTTTTTGTTGGTATTTGGAGGGTATGGAGCCTTCCTCTATCTCTAAAACTTTTTGTTTCTTCTTCTCCTTCTTAGGTCGGATGGAAATTATGAAACATTTTTTTAGCGAAGGATCAGTTTCCTTGTTTCTCCAGGACTTCCTTGTTAGTTATGCATTTTATCCTCTTGTGATAGGTAGACGACAAGACCCCCATAGAATTCAACCACCCTATGATGAAGATAACATTGTATGGGGAGTATATATCTACTATAAGGAACTCAATAAGCTTAGAGATTCCTCCTTCCTGGTTAGGGAGAACCACCTTTTCGAGAGGCAAAGTCATCCTTCATATAAATTCGACCAGGGGAATAGTGTCTTCTTACACGTCTTCTATATGCAAGTTCAACCAAATGAACATCTTGACGTACTTCACTAAAGAGGATTTCCCCATATTCACCAACATATTATCTAAATCCCAGTTAGAAACTTTAGTAGTGATTCAAATAGTGTCATGATAGGGATGCCTTACCCGAACCAAATCATCGTTGGTGAAAATGATGTGCTTCGTATAATCAATATATTTAGGTTTATGATGTTTTCCCGCAATGGGTTTGGTTATGTCAATATGGAAGTCTTCCATGACTATTGTGAGTTTCTTTACTTCCATCCTGAGGGTGTTAACGTTGATTTGGTTTGGGCTTTGTTCCCCGCAAACTACTAGAAATTCATGACCTAAACATTCATCAAAGAGATTCTCTAGTATTGTTGCCCCATGGATTACCACAAATTCACGTCACATGTCATCGTCTAGGACATTGTATGGTCCCTAGTCATGCACATGATGTGTTATGTCTTCCTTTTGTAATACCCCGTGATTTTGAGGACTGAGAATTTAATTTAATTGGGAGAAATAAAATTTATTTGAATTGGAGAATTTTAAATTTGGCAATTGAAGTCAAAATTTAAGAATGTTATAAAGTATGTCGGATGACGATTCTGAGTGCGTGGTTGATCCGGGATGGGTCGATAGAGTCAAAATGACTGTCCTTGGGTTTTATTTCGGTTACAAAATATTTTAAGTTAGTTTAACTCGAATTGGAGTAAACGAGTCATTTAAAGTATGTATTATCGCTTAAAGTTGGGGTTTAGGATTTAAAGGCTTAGGAGGCTTACGAAATAAGCCAATCTCATTTGTGAGAAAGAGAAAACCCTAGAGAGAGAGAGAGAGAAGAGGAAAGGAAGAGAGAAAGAGGAGAAAATCTTGGGGATTCTGGCCAATCCGCGACTTCGAGGAAGATTCAACCTTTACAACTTTGAGGCAAGTGATTAAACTTGCTAAATAATTCATGTGTGTCATTTATTTCATAATTTGTGGGCAAAAATATGGATTTTGAGTTAATAGGTTAAAACCTAGATTTTTGGGTTAAATCTTGCATTTGATGTTTATATATGAATTTGAGGTTGGATTAATAGTTGGGTTGATATATATTATGATTTTTGATGTTAAAAACATGATTGGGTTTAAGATTTGTGGTTAGAAGATGATATATTGGATTTTTGGAGAGTTAGGTTTTGTCGAAAATGAAGAATGGCTGAAATATCTGGTATGGCTGGTCGATCGCGGCCAGGAAGCCAGTCGATCCCACATCAAGGGAAAAGCCTACTAGTTGCTTTGCAAGGCAAATTCCAGAACCGCGGTCAACCAGGGGTCAGGGGTCGGTCGACCGGTACTCTGTTTTTAGCCCAAGAATGGGATCTTCTTTTTACCCCTTTTTCTTTTGGGTATAGAACTTAGGGACCTTCTTAGTTAATGTATTGTAGAGGGTTAGGTTATAATATCAAGAGATTTATACCTTAGGATAGTAAGGCGGTATTCGATCCTATTTTAGGATTGGCTTATGAGGATATGGTACCTCTTTTATTAAGGAAATGATTGTAGGATTAAAAGATAGTTAGATTATATTAATTTGATTGTGTTGGACTATCATGAAGTGGTTATACATTATAGAGATAGTTCCCTTTCACTTATGTGCTTTCGAAGTCAAGTGGTATCACAGTATATGTTTTAGTATATCACCAACTAGAATAGTTTGTGTTAGTATTTATAGCCGGGAAAATTATAATATATCGGTGTGCATCTGGATATAGATGGTATGTGTATAATGATTGATACATATGTTCGATTTTGGAGATAGTATCCTTAATGTTGGATACATTGGGAGACTATTCATATCATAGGCGTAATGGATGAATAGGCTTCAAGTGAGAGATCATATTATAAAATGAATTGGGAAGGTATGCGTTATAGCGTCGTCTAGTATAATGAGAAGTTACGTACTTATAGCCGAGTTCATTATTCTCATACGTACGGACGGTAGATAGTATATATATATATATACTTATTGTGTGAGCATACCCCTCCAATACTATCACGGGAAGTTGCGCGATGTGGATGAGGCACTGGCTTGAGGAGCAGGGTGCGTATAGTCCCCAGGTCATAGTCGTCCATTATCTATTGTGTGAATATTATTTTGGGTGAGAAGTCTTGGGTATGATTCGTTCTCAATTTCAGGTTCGGAACTATGACAGCTTCCCATACGTTGTGATTTGTTTTTATTACCAGGGCGGTGTGATAATAGTCCGGTGGCTGGTAACCCGGGATAAAGTGAGTAATTCCTAGAAGATGATGGCATTGTGAAGTATATTTTATATCCTATAAGTGTATATGGTTATTTAAGTGCACATTATGTGTGATATGTGTACATGTTCAATAGGGTTGAATGATAGTGTTTTATAACTAGAGTAATGTTATATATACTATAGGTGAATGTGATATGGGTATTCTAAGATGCACTTTATCGGTGTTGGGTGTACGTGCTTGTTAGGGTTGAACTATTGTACTTAGTAACTAGGATAATGTTATATAGACCCCAAAGATTCTAGGAGACATCTTACTTATGTACTTAGAGATAGTTGCTCATAGTAAGTAGCTAAGGTTACAGGTTGTGTGTTGAGGGCATAATGGATCTCAACGATGAACATTGTCAAGGAGTAGTGTATCGGGGGGGTTCCTTGTTTGGATTTCGCTTTGCGAGACATCCCACGCACAAAACGTAGAACAATGTTGGGAGTGGGGAGAATTTTAGCCCTTAGTATTCGGGATTTTGGGTTATAGTGAAACATTGCTTTATAAGAATAGGAAGATGATGTGTGCCTATTCTGATGTTAATAACTTGAGTAAGTTAATGATTAGGAACCGATGAATTCTAGTAAGATAAATGCGTGTATATATATAGGTTAACATATAGGTTCAGGTGTAAACTTAGGATATATAGAATGAGAAGATTTTGGGTTATACTCGAGATAACGGGTTAAGCAGGTGTAGACTATGCATAGATTAAGATGGAGTTATCCGTAGAAGGTGTCGGGTAAATAAACTGAGGTTCGGGTGCATACGTTTAGGTGCGTGCTTTAGTCGAGGGATGAGTTTGAGTTCCATGAGAGTGCGACTCCACTTTAATTATGAAATTGTGCATTTTTAATTATTATGCATTTTAATGCACTTACTAAAAATGTTTTCACACCTCGGGCTCTGACCCGTTTATATTTCTCTCTTGCTATACATATATCGTAATATATTATAGGTGTCCCACCGCAAGTATACCAATGATGCTTTTCTATCTAGTGTCCTCGGAGCTGTAGCAGATGCGGACTCTTGCGGGATTTGTATTATAGCCCCTTCCTACCTTTTGTAAATATAGATAGGATTCATTTTGTGTATCGAGTTTATACTCAAGGTTTATATATAACACTTTTATATTTTGTTCCTCAGGAGGTTGTATTGTCTGTGACCCGACAACATATTCGGGTATATTTCCTTTGTGTACTTATGAAGTTCTATAGAATTACTTCTTTTATTGTGGTACGTGTGTATATATTATCAGTTCCAGTATTTACTATGTTTTTGGGATGTTGAATTCATTTCATGGTTTTAAATTTTTGGCATTCGCTTATTGTAGTATTGGGTAGTTAGCTATGTTTATTTAGTATCGATAATTGATGCTGAGAAGGATCCACTTGAGATTCCTGATTTATTTTAGTATAGGGCTGGCCACCCGTTATTATTTTAAGCGGGGTGTCACAGGTGGTATCAGAGCATCAGGTTCTAGTGTTTTAGGATATGTGTGGGTTCTCTGTGTTCTTCCGTAAGCGTTCTTGATGTAGAGCCCTACTATTAGGACTGTTGTGTTCATTATGCCTATATTTTCTTCTGCGATTTGTAATCACTTGAAAAGCGTTCTGATATAGTTGCTCTTGTTTTAGATGACACTAAAGATAGGTCATACAAGCAGGACAAAGAGAGGGGATGAGAATATGGAACCCCAAATGCCTCAAGGGACTGTGACCGCAGCCGAATTTGCCAATATTATGGCATAAGCAGTAAATATTGCCATTGCTGCGATGGCACATCAACCTGCAGCTCCGATAACTCAAGACCACCCAGGGCGATCTACGTGGGAAAGAGTACGAGAAGCTTTTAGGAAAGGACATCCTCCAGAATTTTCGGGGGAAGTTGATGCGATTGTTGCGAGTCAGTGGAAGAGGGTACAAAGGCACCTTCAGATGGTTGAAAGCAGTGAGGTGCAGAAACGAATACTCGCCACCTCTAGACTAACGGGTGCAATTCTCAAATGGTGGTAGTCAGTGACCACATCGGAGCAGAGAGATGTAATTCCCATAGAAGATTTTTGGGTACGCTTTAACTGGGAGTATTTCCTTTCTGCGATTCAAACGGAAATGAGGAGGAGAAGATGATTGATGTCAATTGTGGCGATCCTTTGCTTTTTGCTCATGTGTATTCTAAGGCAATGATGCCCGAGTCATTTGATGAGGAGGATATTATTGGATGTGACTCAAGGTGATTGAACGGTGGTTGAGTAAGAAGAAGGATTTATTCGATTAGCGAATTTTGTGCCCGATGAGGTAAATACAGAGGATAAGCGAATATTGAAGTTTTTGGGAGGTTTAGATTGGCGAATCCGACAGCATTTGTTAGGGAACCCGATGTTACTGACTTTTACCGATGTGATGAACGCGACATTTTTATACTGTCAGGAATATCATCTTCGTTTCAAGGGAGTAAGAAATTTGGGCGCTATGGACTTATGGGAGATTGTTTTAGCTTGGTCATTTTGGGGACTAGCAATGTGTAAGTTAGGGGGTGTGATTAGTCGCAAATATTGTATATTTTTCGCCCGTTACTTATGCATGCACGCACACTTGTGGCCGTTATTTCACGTATTTAATCTCTTATACTATATAACCTTTGGTTTCCATATATATATGTTTTGAGAGGTTTATTTGAGCTTTTGTAGGGATTGGAGTGCTAATCGGTGCAAGTGTGCACTATCCGAGGAAGTTCAACATTTTACGCAACTTCAGGGGTAATTTTTTCATTTCTACATTCGAGCTTCGTGCCCGAACTCTTCACGAATGTTGTAGTTCTTCGAGTCAACTTCACGTAGCCCCCAACGATTTGTCAATACGGTTCCTGAGGACCAAGTTTTGGTCATATTCCCGGAGGCCCCTTGGTGTGTAGCAAAGGAGGAAAGGACCCAAGGTTTTTGCAGGCGCGATCGAACGGCCCCATATATGCGGCCGACCGGTGTTTCATTTTTTGCCTTCAAACTGAGATAGTGTGTTTTGTGCCATTGACGCGGTCGACTGGTCCATGACCCGCGGTCGACCGGTACCTCAAGTTCTGCGAAACCTCTTTTTTCTTGGTTTAGTTTTTGCCACTCTTGTTTCTGGTTTTCTTCCCCTTAGTATATATTGTGAGTGGTTTCTTTGTTTGAGAAGATCCGATCATAATTTTGTGCAAGGAAAAATCTAGAAGATAGTTTTGTTGCTTTTTTCTCTCTCTCCTAGGGCTTGACATTTTTCCTTGACATTTTCATCTTCCACTTCATTTATTGTAAGTAATGTTCCATCTTAGTTGTATCTCTTTTGACTATTGGTATCATTTTGTGCAATTAATATTGTGGTTGTGGATTTAATACTTGCCTTTACCATAGTCATTTCACTTGTTATTAACTTAATGGTGTGTTTTAATATGGTTAGTGTTATGAGTAGCTAATTTCCTTAGGTTGGGAGCATAAACCCACCTTGGAGGGTTCCATTTCTTGACTTGTTCAATGATTAAATCCAACAAATGGGTGTGTGGGTTGATATTGGAGTTTCATAGGATTTTAACTTCTCTTTTCATATAAGGGTTGTATTTAAGACTTAACTCAAACATCAACGCATTCGCCCGATAATATATCTTTACATTCATCTTATATTGTTGGGTTGACATCCTTCATGTAGGATTGTTGATAATGATATCTTATTCCCTTTTGATTGTGATTTAATCGAAAGAACCCGTCAAGTTTTTCACATCCGAGGTGGGGGAATGCTCCTTAACCTTTTGTTAAAGAATCTTTTTATGACCCTATTTATAAATCTCGCTTGTTCCTTTTACCATTTTGTTTAGCGTTCCATTTATCTTGGTTCGCTTTGGTTCGTTACAACACTCAAAACCTAAATCATCTTTTCTTTTATCTTTTATTCTTGTTTATTGATTTTTAACTGGAAGAATATCCTCGGTACTTCATATAATTCCCTGCGAAAATCGACTTCGATCTTACCGGGTTTTTATTACTCTCGCGATTAGCGTGCACTTGCACTATACAATATTCTGAGCGAGTCAACTATCATATTAAGCAAATTATGGATAACCACTACACCAAAATACTAATTTTGTGACTGCCTTATTGTAACTCCTAATGAGAGTGACAACCTTTATCACTACCATTAGGAGTCACAACATTATTTGTAACTACCGTTAGGAGTCATAAAATATTTGGTTAATGAAAAATTTGAGTCAATTTGTCTGTCACTGCTAATGACAGTCAGAAATCTTACCATATAATTAATTTGTGACTGCTATAAGCACTCACAAGTTTATAACTGCCACAAGGAGTCACAAATTTATCACTAGACTTAAGTTATGACTCTTATGAGCAGTCAAAAAATTGTAACTGCTATGAGCAGTCACAAATTTATGATTTGTGACCGCTATTAGCAGTCACAAATTTGTGACTGCTCGTAGCCGTCACAAATTTTGGCTTAAGACTTAATTTGTGATCGCTATGGGCGGTCATAAATTTGTGACTACTCGCAGCGATCATAAATTTTGGTGTAAGAGTTAATTTGTGAGTGCTAATGGGGGTCACCAAAATTTTGGCCTAGGTTTAATTTCTCTCTTCTCTCTCCTATGTACTCTTCAATCTCCCGTTCCCTCCTCCATCCCTCTTCAATCTCCCGCTCCCTTCTCGACAAAATTTTGGCCTAGGTTAAACTCTCTCGATCGACCAAAAAGCCTCAGTTGTGGTGGTGTTCTATTCTCGCTCTCACCTTATATAAGATGAAGACACCGTTTGTAGTTGCGCTGACAGTGTTGGTCTTGACTTCGCCGGTATTTTAAATGTCATCTGCCCCTCACTGGCTTATATGATCACCTCATCAAACCCTCTGACTACCCTATGGCTTATGCGAACACACCGTAAATTAACTTCATTGACTTTTCGAATTATTTACTTCACACTGTGTTGGCGTTTCTTCTACTTATTAATTTTTTCAATTGCTGCAGACTCAAATCGAGGATGGTTACTTGTTGGGTCTACAATGAGTGTCCTTTCCAATTGGAAAATTAAAAGGGGGAGGGTTCCTGTGGTTATGCTTCTACATGGACTCTTTATGGTGATGTTTCTACTATCTTATCATTTTTTACCCAATCTTTAATGTATTTTGAGCATTGGTATCAATGTATCATCAAGAGATTATGCAATATAATGGTTTCAATGTCTTTCCTTTTTTTTTTTTCTGAACAATATCAAACCAGATTTATTGTGATTTAAAATAATTTATAGCTGATTTATTTATTCAGTTATTGGCATTTAAATTGTGTAGAGGAAGAGGGAAAGCTACTTGATACATAATTAGCTTTTAGTTAAAGCACAATATAACGTACTAAAATGGATAACAAAGCTGTAAGCGGTTTTTTTAAGATTTATCTCGCCTACATTAAGTATTAGGGTCTCTTGCTAATTTCACTCACAACTAGAAATTTAAATTGAGTTATACTTGTAAATGAAACTTCTCTAATGGGTCTCTACCTAAGTGTTATGTTATTTGTTATTAGAAGTGCGTGTTTTTCATGTGAGTTTGTATAACTATCATTTTGTAATTTAATAAAATATTAATCGATTTGATTTTTGGATTTAACATGAATAAATATTGTTGGTCGCAGATAGAAGCATGTAAGCTAACAAGCAAAGCACTGTGTTTTAAACAAGATATTACACTGAAATCTCATTGTGGGTTGTCCAAATGTGTTTTGTTATTTATTGAAACACTATGATCATATTATCAAATTTTCCCCATTCCTATTGATTAAATATCCTCAATATATACATTTTTGTTCCCTATAAAATTATGAGATTTATTGTGGGTTGTCCAGATGTGTTTTGGGACAGGGTCTTGAATCGTTTTATGATCTGGTTTTGTTCCCCATAAAATTCTGAGATTTATTTATTTATTGTGTAATTGTGTACAACTCTACTCAATCTATGGTCTTTTGCATCAGGACCATAAATTTACTCTTCATATCAGGCTCCTGTCAACCATGATAGTGATGAGGAAAATGCTTCTGCATCTGGAGGTGCCTATTTCGTAGATTGTGTGGATGATTGGAAGTTGTGTGTTCACAACGAGCTTGGCAAAGTGGTATGACTCCTGAGTCTCAACTGTACTTGCCATATAATTACTTCAATTAAATAGTCTATTGCCTCATTATTTTTACTATGAAAATATTATATAAAATAAGGGGAGTGCACAAGTTAGTATTAGAAAATTTCAAATTGAACAACACATTTAACTTTATTCCGTGAGTTATAGTTTGAGCATGTAGATTATGGTTGTTTGTGGAAAAATCCATTTGTTTTCACATTTTGCGCTATCCCTGATACATATGTTTTTCATTTATGGGTATTTGACAGGGAGCTACTGCATGCGTGGTCATTTTTCATTCATTTTAAAACATTTTATCTAAGCACGGACATTCAAGTTACAACATTGAATTGATATGAATAAGAGGTAATTTTAATTCTTAATTATTTATCTATATCATTAGTTTTTGTACATATGATTTTTAGTGGTGATATGAAGTTGAGGGTGAGCCAATTGAAAACCCGGATTGAAAATTGGTTGTTATAGTATATTTTCATATTAGTATAAGATAATATTTGTTTACTAGTTTGTGTGGATTTTAGTTTTATTAGTGATATGTTTGTTTATAACCGATCATCTAATTCAACGGGGCGGGTTTTGGCGGGGATCCACTCCGCACCAGCCCCTAATGGGGGAATTTAGGGTATATAAATGGATTGGTTGGGTTTGAAATTAAAAAACATCAGGTTCGGGGCAGGGCGGTTTTTGTGTGTAAAAACCCTAAACCCGCCCCATTTAAGGGTATTATTACAAATATTCTAGTTAAATCTATGCACCTTAGTTAGTTTGGCATAATAATAATAATAATTTAATGCATACTCTTAGTTAAAGGACTTCAAGTTTTTAATAGTTTAACATTTAAAAAACTTGAAATCGGCCCCGTTTATCAAACCCGCACCGTTGTCATCCCTAAGTGTTACACTTCCTAGTCAGTTAAGGGGCACCACTCCCAAGGACATGTTTCTATTTTTGTGATGGTCATTTCTGTAATGCTTCATGCTTTATTCCGTGTAGAATGACATCAGATGCTTCCTATGTTGCCATATGGTACTTTCAAGTATTTTTTTTATCCTCACGGTGTGTCCATGATTTCCATCACGTTTGGTGAAATCGGCAAAACCACACCCCAATAGCCAAATTTCCTAATTCAACTTTCTCAGGATAATTTGCCAA
Organism: Sambucus nigra; assembly: GCA_949130495.1. Taxonomy (NCBI): domain Eukaryota; kingdom Viridiplantae; phylum Streptophyta; class Magnoliopsida; order Dipsacales; family Adoxaceae; genus Sambucus; species Sambucus nigra. The sequence continues at coordinate 526,950,017 of OX422220.1, forward strand.
GTGTTTTATTTGCAATGTTCAGTGCGATTGTCCTGAATCTCGGAAACCTCTCAACGCAGTATTGTGACACCCCGCTAATTAAAATAAGAGGTGGCCAGCCCGATATCCCAATAAATACAGGAATCATAGATGGTTCATTCTTACCATCACTGTCGTGAAAATAATAATACGAGATAACCACCCAATATTTTAGAAAACGGATGTCAAATTTAATTTTTTAGTTAAAAGAAAAACATTTTGACAATCCAATTTGAAAAGAAGGTGGATATAAAAACAAACGAGTAATATGAATAATAATAAAGCAACAAGTAATAACCGAATAAGCTGTCGGTTAACAGACCAATACAAGAGTTACACCAAGTATTACAATTAAATATCACAATATAAAAGTAAATACAAGACTTGGGCAACACGCCCGAATGTTCAGTATGATCCTAACTAGAGTATACAAAAGATGGATGCGTCTATAACAAGAATCCTACAACATTCGTAAAATGCTTAGCCCCCTGACACTGAGATGGAAGGCTCATATCGGGCGCCCTTGCGGCAGAGCACCTGAGCATAAGAGAGAACCACGCAAGACAGAGAAGTATAAACGGGTCAGGGCTCGGTTTGATATGATATACGTGCGAATAAAATGCATAACAGTTATGAATATTTTATCATCATCATAAACTTATCTCGCTCTCACAAATAATGATAAGAGTTCTCACCTCTCCATCTAAAAGTACAACCTAGCACAATATCAATGGCAATAATCAATGTTCTTTTACACGTGGGAGAAATATCTAAGTTTCACTTAATGAGATTTCATTTCAGTTTGTATACAACTTAATTTCACAGTTCCTTATCTCTTTAGGAAACATATTTAAAGTAATTTCTTTCACAAAATGCTTCATCATTTCAGTTTTACACCATTTAACTTCACAGTTCCTTTTCTCTCTAGGAAACTTATTCAAAGCAATTTATCTCACTAAATGCTTTACTATCATTACATGTTCCACTTTATTAAGAATAGTTATAATCACACCATATAACGATTCTAAGACCATCCTTCCGGGTACCCCCACTGGATGCGCCCCTAAATAACTATGATCTTCCAGGGCCTATCACCAATACAACATGGGCATCCTATATCGCATAACGTCGTGAAGCGTCCATATACCTTCGACAGTGAGTCATAACCACACCTGAAATTACCTCACTTCGAACAATAATCACACAATATATAATAACTGGTCCTATGGCCGAGGACTATATTCACCCTTCATTCACTAGCCAGGGGACTTCACCTCATGCGCGTAACTTCCCCTATGATAGCATTTAGAGAGGCGTGTATATGCAAATTATCATTTATAAATTATTCCCATTTAAAACATTCACTTTTTGCATTTTCCAAAAATCATTTATGCTTAGCAATACGTGCCAATTTAAAATACGTATTTCTTATTCACGAAGTCATATGTTTAACAACATAGGCTACAAAGTATAATTATCCTCATACTAATCTCCAAGATCTCAAAACAATACTATAGGCCACCAAGGGTAAATTTTCCTCAATACTAGTCTCCATAAATCCTAGACAATACCATCCTACTTCCCATTAGTCCTAGACTAGCTTCCCAGATGAAAACGACCCTAACTTCCATTGAATAAACCCCGGAATAAGCCCCATTCATCCCCATACTAATCTAGGGTATTAATACCCCTAATATTAACCTCTAATACTCTTTATTACTTCCCAAGGGAAGGTTCCTAAGCCTTGAACCTAAAAGAAAAGGACTAAAAACCAAGTTGGAAAAATCCTTTAAAACAACAGGGTTTGCGAATCGATTCCCCTAGGGCCGAATCGATTCACCCCTGATAGCGAATCGATTCGCCCAAAAACCGAATCGATTCGGCTAAGAAAACCAACCTTCTGACTCATACTTAATCGATTCGGCCTTGACCAGAATCGATTCGGCCTTTACCCGAATCGATTCGGTTCCTCAGACCTGTTGCCACCCTTACTAGCGAATCGATTCACTGAGGAGGGAGAATCGATTCGCCCTAGTCGAATTGCCCAATTAGGGCTACGGGTTGTAGTGAACCCTAACTCCCCCAAATCCATTTCTTCCAATAAATCCCAACATCATCAACTAAAAACTTACCCAATTCATTCCTACACAACAACTAACTAATATTTCCAACTCAAATCAAAATTAAATCCAAGATTGAGGGTTTAAACACTAAAATCATCAAAAACCCATTAAGGGTTAAAACTCTAAAAACACAACTATCTATACAAATTATTCACACAAAATCATACATAATTGCAAGTAAAAACTTGCCTCAAGTTTATAGTCTCGGATTCCCTTCCCGAATCAACGATTCCAAGCTCCAAATCTCCAATTCTCTCTTTTCTCTCCATTTCTCCCAAGCTCTCTCTTCTCTCCTTCTCTCTCTAACTCTCTTAGGTTTAGAAACCAAAAAAAAATGAGAAAAAAATGAGTTTGAAAGACTAATATACCCAATTGCATTAATTCTACTCATTTAAATGTTACTACACAATTAAAATGTCTCGTAACAACATAATTAAAATATAACTAGTCAAAAATGTCCCGGAATCCAAAAATACAACTAGGTCCTTATTTTGACTATCTCAACCATTTCCGGACTAACCGTACCCTCTAAATTGGCATCCAAAAGATCATAGAATATTTCATGTTCCAACGTCACATTTAATTATTAATAATGATCCAATTGGAATATAAGTCATAACCGTCGCTTAAAGCATCACGACGCAATAAAACACAATGTAATGCTATTTACATTCACATAACAGTAAATATGCAAAACTTCGTAAATATTATCTCTTAAATCACTCGAAATAATATTTACTTAAACTTTCTTTATTTTATAAAATTTATACACTAGGCAATTTAATATAAAATAATCACTCAAAAGTCTGGGTTGTTACATACTCCCCCCCTTATAAGGGAATTTTGCCCTCAAAATTCCGGCGTACCTTAAAAAAGACTAGGGGATACTTCTCTCAAATATCGTTCTCTCATCCCAAGCAAATTTCTAGGCATTGTGGTGTTCCTCTTATAAACTATCGGGCCTACTCTTACAACAACAACGGGAAAAATGCCTATATACCGCGGCACAAGTTGCCTTTCCTTCTGAATCACGTTATACCCTTCCTCGAGGATACCCGCACCAAAACTTGATCCCCTATCTCCAATACTACATGAATTATATTCGTGTCGACATAGCCCTTCAAATCATGCGATTCAAATGAGTTCCATCATCAAAGAAGTATTCCTGGACCATTCCAGGTCCCAAGAGTTTATTGTCTCCTGTTTCTACCCAACGAGTAGGCAAACTACGTGGCCGGCTACACAAAGCCACATACGATGCCATACCTATAGTGAAACGGTATGAATTATTGCATTCAAATTCGACCCATAAAAGATACTGCCCCCATCCTTCCTTAAAGTCAAGTACGCACATCCGAAGAATGCCTTCCAATATTTGGTTAACTCTCTCCGTTTGCCTATCGGTTCGCGGGTGGTAGGATGCATTCAACTTCAATTCGGTTTCCACCACAATCTCATCTTGTCCGACACTGTATTGATAGGCACCCCATAACGTTTCACAACTCTGCAATATATCCGTCCGCATTGGCCGAACGTGTGGCGATTTGGTCAAATGATCGATAATTACCCAAATAGGATTATGACCGTTGCGATGTCGACAATTCAGTGAGAAAATCCAAGGATATACCCTTCCATATCCACCCCGGTACTCTAACGGTTACATCAATCCCTTTGATTAATGGTGATCTATATTCACCAAGTGACAAGTGGCGCATTGGGAGACAAACTCAGAAATGTCCCTTCCTTGCGCTTCCACTTCTCTCATTACAACATCCTCCTAGTTAAGCTCTTTCCACTTGGCTTTCAATGCCTTTGCTAGTTCCCTCACGGGTTTTCTACTCAGCGTAACTACTTCCACATGCCTTTTCCTGGGTGATAATAAACATCGAATTGATAGTCCTTTACGGACACTAACCACCGACTTTATCGCCCGAACCAATACTGTAATGGCGTGTGGTCCGTGAAAAGACTAAATTTCTTGTCCAAGAGGTAGTGCCTCCATATCTTTAAGGCAAAACTTCCCACGGGGCTTAAGCTTGTGAAACGCTTACACAATGGCCCCATGCCCCAGTATTAACACATCTCCCGATCCTCATAGATATGCGTCCGTAGAGACCAAACAGTCCACTCCCGATCTTGGTATCGCGAGTATGGGAGCAGAAGTCAACTTATCCTTTAGCTCACTGAAAGCTAGGTTATCGACTTAACACTCTTTCTAAAGACGGGCTTCACCTTCTTTTCGGTCTGATGTCCCGATTTGCTCAAGATTCAATACTTCTTATTCATGGGGACCTAATCATTCTTAAAATTAACCCTCTACAACCTTTCTAAAATAGCGTCACATGCCCCGCTGGCCTTACTTCCTAATAATCCTAAGGTCGATGTGTTCCTATACACGTCGAACGAGTACTATACTAACTATTCCTAGTGACCAATACCTTTCTCAATTTCCGACATTAGCTCGGTTTCGTGCGTGGGACGTCTCGCAAAGCGAAATCCAGACAAGGAACCCTCCCATTACACTACTACCTCACATCGTCGGTCATCAAAATATGACAGTCTAAGGCATAATCGTGACCGCTACAATCCTATCTCGAAACTCTACTAACATCCTTCTACCTCTATATCGTTCCGTTTTGGCGAAATGGAAAGTCTCACTAATCGGGGCGTCTACTTGTTGCAAAGTGATACGAACTTCCTACCCAAAACATAATTCCTTTACATAGCCTTCTAATCAAGACCTGGACATAAGCCTCTACCCGACTTCCTTTTCCTTGTCCCGCCCACATTTATACAGTGAGAGAAACATTTCCAGTGCTTTTGCACCTCACATCTTCCTTTAGCCCTTAAATCAATCACGTGACTCTCGGCCAATTCCACCAAAACCAATATCCTAACATAAAGTAACATCTCTCCACTCCCAACGTCATTAAGGTTCATGCATGGAGCGTCTCGCAAGCGAAATCCAAACAAGGAACCCCTCCGATACACTACTACTTAACCTTGTTGGTCATGGAGATAAGTCAACATAAAACATGTAAAATAAAAAAAAACTTTTACATAACTTAGACCATCTCAATAAAGTCTCAACTCGTATCTAGGTGAGATATAGCAGAACAACTAGTTCCACTCTAGAACTGCAGAGACGATAGTCTTGCAATTATTAGCCTGCTATCGCTCTGACCAATCAAAAATATTTATACTCCTATAACACACAAATGAGTAATAGAAACCAGATATAGTTTTAAAATATCAACACTAGCTTTTACAACGAATGAAGGAAAATAGAACCTCGCTACCGTGAAAAACATATAGATATACCATTTATAATATTACCGCTACTGTCACAAGCTCAAATTACACACCCGAATCTAGGGTAAATAAAATACTGTGACTCAACCCTGCCACACAGAATACACGTCCCTCCTCCAAGGTGGAACTCACAACAACATTCTTGCCAATCATTCTGGCTGCTCCCAATAGTTCCCAGATACCATACTCTAGTCTTGTCTGAACCAAAAACTACCTTAATCCATGCCCCATCTAGGCATCTTATACTTTTCCTTTAGCTCCTAACGGTAAGATCAAAGCGTGTGGTTCTACATCTCTCAACACAATCATTTTCCATCTCTGACCACCCTGACCACGTCAAGGTTTTCTGCATCTCAGACTCTATAGCCTCGATCTTGACAATCACCCACGTAGTTCCCTTAACTTCCTCAACTAAAGAGAACATGCTACCGGCCTTCACTGCCTTATTTCAATAAATTTCCCCCGGGCAGATGCCCACCAACAGGGTTTCACGAACACGACTTCTCCATAAGTGTTAGCAACACTTAATAGTGAGCCTATCATTTCACTGAAGGACTCTTTCTTCCTTGTACCTACCTTACTTCGGTGCAAGGTTTCCTTAAACCTATAACTCTTTATTCACGATCGGCCTCTGACCGATCCTCATGTGAATACTTGAGAGTCTACATTCTTTTCATTTTTGATACTTCAGAGGAACTTGCTGTTAAAACCATCTACAAGGTTTCTCTACGAGCAAAACTTCCTGCTCCACCAAATATGGTGACTACCGTTCCCACCATTTCGACATTACTCCAACGGGTGAAAAATTTTCCTCAAATTTTCACATCTGGGCAGTTCTATACCCCACTCTAGGCCAAAGCTTCTGAGACTTATACTTCCACCGAATGATGTCACACTGCCTCCACCTGACTTAACTTCAATGTGTAGTTCTTATCAAGGACCTTTCAAATTTCAATTTAACTTCGCTGGGAATTCCAAGCTTAGTACCACTCTCTACTTGTAGCGGTACTTTGGTAGGTATAGCTAACGCTCTTTAGTAGTCGTTATATAAATCCATAAAAATGCCACGTAGGGAGTGGCCTCCACTGCGGTCCTTATTCCTGAATTCAACTTACAGTTCTAATTAAGTCCCGCCTCCTGTTGTCCTCATAACGGACTTTCCTGATCGCCCTTCATCAATCAGCACACGAATCTTGGAAGAACGTGCAAAAGATTTACTAAAATCTTACATTATGGCAGGAGAATGAATTCTCATAAGAGGAATCAACAATCCTAATCCTAAGGCTCTATGTCAAATCAAAAGCAACGCTGGAAGCATAGTACGTCCGCACAGATTCCTAAGGATACTAGAACTTGAGGCTCTGATACCATCTGTGACACCCCGCTAATTAAAATAAGAGGTGGCCAGCCCGATATCCCAATAAATACAGGAATCATAGATGGTTAATTCTTAGCATCACTGTCGTGAAAATAATAATACGAGATAACCACCCAATATTTTAGAAAACGGATGTCAAATTTAATTTTGTAGTTAAAAGAAAAACATTTTGACACTCCAATTTGAAAAGAAGGTGGATATAAAAATAAACGAGTAATATGAATAATAATAAAGCAATAAGTAATAACCGAATAAGCTGTCAGTTAACAGACTAATACAAGAGTTACACCAAGTATTACAATTAAATATCACAATATAAAAGTAAATACAAGACTTGGGAAACACGCCCGAATGTTCAGTATGATCCTAACTAGAGTATACAAAAGATGGATGCGTCTATAACAAGAATCCTACAACATTCGTAAAATGTTGTAGCCCCCTGACACTGAGATGAAAGGGTCATATCGGGCGCCCTTGCGGCAGAGCACCTGAGCATAAGAGAGAACCACGCAAGACATAGAAGTATAAACGGGTCAGGTCCCGGTTTGATATGATATACGTGCGAATAAAATGCATAACAATTATGAATATTTTATCATCATCATAAACTTATCTCGCTCTCACAAATAATGATAAGAGTTCTCACCTCTCCATCTAAAAGTACAACCTAGCGCAATATCAATGGCAATACTCAATGTTCTTTTACGCGTGGGAGAAATATCTAAGTTTCACTTAATGAGATTTCATTTCAGTTTGTATACAACTTAATTTCACAGTTCCTTATCTCTTTAGGAAACATATTTAAAGTAATTTCTTTCACAAAATGCTTCATCATTTCAGTTTTACACCATTTAACTTCACAGTTCCTTTTCTCTCTAGGAAACTTATTCAAAGCAATTTATCTCACTAAATGCTTTACTATCATTACATGTTCCACTTTATTAAGAATAGTTATAATCACACCATATAACGATTCTAAGACCATCCTTCCGGGTACCCCCACTGGATGCGCCCCTAAATAGCTATCATCTTCCAGGGCCTATCACCAATACAACATGGGCATCCTATATCGCATAACGTCGGGAAACGTCCATATACCTTCGACAGTGAGTCATAACCACACCCGTAATTACCTCACTTCTAACAATAATCACACAATATATAATAACCGGTCCTATGGCCGAGGACTATATTCACCTTTCATTCACTAGCCAGGGGACTTCACCTCATGCGCGTAACTTCCCCTATGATAGCATTTAGAGAGGTGTGTATATGCAAATTATCATTTACAAATTATTCCCATTTAAAACATTCACTTTTTAGATTTTCCAAAAATCATTTATGCTTAGCAATATGTGCCAATTTAAAATACGTATTTCTTATTCACGAAGTCGTATGTTTAACAACATAGGCTATAAAGTATAATTATCATCATACTAATCTCCAAGAGCTCAAAACAATACTATAGGCCACCAAGAGTAAATTTTCCTCAATACTAGTCTCCATAAATCCTAGACAATACCATCCTACTTCCCATTAGTCCTAGACTAGCTTCCTAGATGAAAACGACCCTAACTTCCATTGAATAAACCCCGGAATAAGCCCCATTCATCCCCATACTAATCTAGGGTATTAATCCCCCTAATATAAACCTCTAATAATCTTTATTACTTCCCAAGGGAAGGTTCCTAAGCCTTGAACCTAAAAGAAAAGGACTAAAAATCAAGTTGGAAAAATCCTACCAAACAGCAGGGTTTCCGAATCGATTCGCCTAGGGCCGAATGTATTCGCCCCTCATAGCGAATCGATTCGACCAAAAATCGAATCGATTCGGCTAAGAAAACCAACCTTCTGACTCATACCAAATCGATTCGGTCTTGACCCGAATCGATTCGGTTCCTCAGACCTGTTTCCACCCTTACTAGCGAATCGATTCGCTGAGGAGGGCGAATCGATTCGCCCTAGTCGAATTGCCCAATTAGGGCTACGGGTTGTAGTGAACCCTAACTCCCCCAAATCCATTTCTTCCAATAAATCCCAACATCATCAACTAAAAACTTACCCAATTCATTCCTACACAACAACTAACTAATATTTCCAACTCAAATCAAAATTAAATCCAAGATTGAGGGTTTAAACACTAAAATCATCAAAAACCCATTAAGGGTTAAAACTCCAAAAATACAACTATCTATACAAATTATTCACACAAAATCATACATAATTGCAAGTAAACTCTTGCCTCAAGTTTGTAGTCTCGGATTCCCTTCCCGAAGCAACGATTCCAAGCTCCAAATCTCCAATTCTCTCTTTTCTCTCCATTTCTCCCAATCTCTCTCTTCTCTCATTCTCTCTCTAACTCTCTTAGGTTTAGAAACCAAAAAAAAATGAGAAATAAATGAGTTTGAAAGACTAATATACCCAATTGCATTAAGTCTACTCATTTAAATGTTACTACACAATTAAAATGGCTCGTAACAACATAATTAAATTATAACTAGTCAAAAATGTCCCGGAACTCAAAAATACATCTATGCCCTTATTTTGACTATCTCAACCATTTCCGGACTAACCGTACCCTCTAAATTGGCATCCGGAATATCATACAATATTTCATGTTCCAATGTCACATTTAATTATTAATAATGATCCAATTGGAATATAAGTCATAATCGTCGCTTAAAGCATCACGACGTAATAAAACACAATATAATGCTATTTACATTCACATAACAGTAAATATGCAAAACTTCGTAAATATTATCTCTTAAATCACTCGAAATAATATTTACATAAACTTTCTTTATTTTATAAAATTTATACGCCAGACAATTTAATATAAAATAATCACTCAAAAGTCTGGGTTGTTACAAGTATGCATGGGCGTTTGTTAGTTTATCAGTAAGTGAGGTGATGACTTCAAGCATAATTGTTGTTATAGGTACAACCTTGAACTACTTCTTGGATGACAAAATAAATAAAGCTGAGATTATTTTCCCTAGTGTTGGATGCTTTTTGGTGGCGATATGTCTCTCCTCTGTTGTTCATTCGTCTAATATAGCAAATAATAAAGTAAAGCTTCTTAGTGTCCAAAATATTTATTAAGACACGAGTGCGGTAAATGGCATTTATATGTCCAAGAAGCATATTAAAAATTATCGAAAGCCCAATCAGATATGATGGACAAGAATTCAAAATTTTGAAAACAATGAAACAACAAACCAAATAGCTTAACGCCTATTATTACATTTAAAAAAATTAATGTGATTTAGTTATTCCATCCTACCCCCTCTTTTGGTGTCCCAACCAAATGAATGATAAAATAATTTGATTAAGGGATGCTTGTAAGGACACAAATTTCCAATTGAGTCCATATATAGTTTTGGCTCAATTCCGGACAAAAACATTTAATTAATAGGATAGTCTTTATTGTAATATATTCAAGACCTATGAAGAGTTTGTTGAAGACGTAGCGGCAAAGAGTATAAAGCTTCATCAAAGTGCCGTAGTTTATGTGCCTCGTTTATACGTCATCAACTGAAGTTCCATGCTCCAAAGGTATGAATGATTATATATATATATATATAGGAGCTTGGAACATGTTTATTGGGTGTTAGGTTTTAAAAAAATTGCGTTTTGTTTTCAGAAAGAACTAATTAAAACTTTAAATAAATGTTTATAAAGTTTTCTGGGCTTAAACAAGAAATAATCAAACTTTCTGTTTTTTCGTTCGATATAGTCGTTCGAACGAGATTGTCGTTCGAACGGAAATGTCGTTCGAACGAACCTGCCAACGAGTTCCCAGAAGAGGCCACTGGAATATCGTTCGATATGTCGTTCCAACGACATTGATGTTCGAACGAGATTTCTAACGAGATTTCTCACAGGTCCACACTGGAATGTCGTTCGAAGGACGTTAGATGGTCGTTCGAACGAGACTTCGTTTGAACGAACATCTCGTTCGAACGAGATTCCAGCGGGAATAGTTTTCTGGCAGTTTTGAGCAGTTTTCTCCCACTTCCCCACTTGTTTCTTAACCAACTATTTTCAGACTTTAATATGTGCGGGAAACACTTTTGTTGAATTATCTTTTCCATACCTTTCCATCTCTAAGAGAGAGTTTTGAGAGCAAAATTATTAAGAGAAAAAGATCATGTTTTGAGTGTTCATCTTACAAAGAAAAATTCATCTAACACTCTAGTTTACACCCAACTATTAGTTTATCCAAGTTTCTATCTATACATATCAATTGCTTGGAGTTTGGCACCGGTTTTCTCTACACCTAATCAAAGAGAAGTTTCGGGTTTCCTTCTACATCCCATCACAAAGAAGAAGAGTTTGCTGCGGCGTTCTCACATGGTGAAAGGCACCATGTGTGGTTGACGGTGTACCTATTGTCCAATCGGTGGATTCTGAGACCACGGTGGAGCTCTGCTGGTCATCCGCTAGAAAGAGGTTTCTACAAGAAGAAGCGTCGGGGCTTGAGAGGGATCGAGTCGGGTGATGTAAGTCTTTTGTCTTGTATTTGTAATTTTCCGTATCTAGTGGATTTTTGGCTAGGGCCGTCCGAGGTTATTTTCCCGTCTTGAGTTTTTTCCTCGTACATCGCGGCGTAGTGGTTATTTGAGTATTTTATCTTTTGCAATATCACCTAGAACGCATGTTTAGGTAAAGAAGATAAAATTGGTTTAATTAATCACTACTTATTTAATTTGGTGCATATTTAAATATTGGGTAAAGTTTATTTAATTCAAGTAATTTGCTAAAATTGGTTTCGCCTAATTTTGTTCAAATGAAAAATATGACTTAGGCAAATTCTAGGACTTGGATTAATAAATTGGTTTAAGTGAAAATATTTTAATTGTTTAATTTAATTTCGCTTGGTTTTAATTTTAATTTGTTTGAGAAATTAAAATTTGTGTTTTGTTGAACCATCATCTCGCTTCCGCATATATTGACAAAAAGGAAATACTTTTTAATAAGAATTTTAAAATTGGGGGTCCTTCGGGCGACTTCAAATTGGTATCAGAGCCGGAGCGCTAAGTTCTCGCGTTAAAGATTCGTTTTTTCGGCTTTAGTATTTCCTTACCTTTTAGGTGGTTCAAATTTTAACTCACTCTCATATTTTTTTATTTCTCTCAATGGGACGTCTTAATGAAAATTTGTCCAATTTTAATGATAATGAAAATTTTGATTTTCGAGAGGAATTAAATGAGCTTAATAAATGTAATGAAAATTTAAAAGAATTAAATGTGAGATTTGTAAAAAGAATTAAGTTTCTTGAAAATGAAAATTCATGTTTTAAATCTAGAATTGAATTTTTACAAACCTCGCTTTCTCAAAAAGATATTTTTCGTGAAAAGCTCATGGACTCATATAAATTTTTTGATATTTTAGAAAAGTCCAAGAAAGAGAGTGAAAATCGTGAAAAGACTCTTAGGGACAAGTTTGCTCACATTGAGGAAGAGCGTGTTAACCTTCTAGGAATTATAGAAAATTTAAAGAAGGAGTCCCGTAAATTTGAGGAGTCTAATGTATTACTTGAGTCCGATATGTTAAAAATGAAAAATGATTTAAATGACTCGAGTAGTTTAAATGGTTCTAGCACATGTTGTTCAAATTCTTCCATTGCTAAAGCTAAAACCATTGTTTGTTTTAGAGGGTCAACTTTGTCTAAGGACTTTAGAAAAGATCACACCCTAGGTAACATTCCTCGTGTTTACACATGCTTGCATTGTGGTAGGAAAGGTCACCTTAGGTCATTTTGTTTTGATCTTAAAAGAAGTCCAAGGAAATCTTTATCTAGCATTTCATTATTTCCTAATCCCCACCATTTTAAATATAAATCTATATGGGTTAGGAAATCATTCTTAAATGCGCTAGATACAAGATTTGTTGATTCTCATTTACTTTCACATGAAACCTCCCTTGCTAATTTTAAAGGTTGAATGTGTTAGTGTTTTATGCATACTCTAGCTTTTTGTGCTTCACATTATATATCATTGCTAGATGTATGCATGTTTAGTCATTTTCTAGTCATTGCCTCATTTCATATCATATGCTAGAAATTATGACTTGTTTATCTTTTTGTATTATATTTCTTTTGTTTGAATTAACTGAATAATATAAAAAGATTTTTGTTTATCATTTGTGTTTTATCTGTTTCATTTAAGCTTAATGAAAAATACAAATGATTTTTGTTTATCCTTTTGAGTAAATATTTATTTTTGATTAAAAATGTTAAAAACTCAAAAAGATTTTTGTTTGTGTGTATTTTAGTTTAACACACTTTAAGTGGCATATACTTGTGTTTGAATCCCATCTTTTACGCTCCCATGTGGCTAGAACTTTTGGTTTAGATTGTCAATCCTTAAAATGTTCTTTACCATGTTTATATGGAGTAGTTGGATTTTGTATTGATTAAATGGATTCTATTTTATATGCCTCTATTCACACATGCACGAGCTCTTTTGAAATTTTAATGTCACATGTTATATTTGAGCTTTGTGAGGTGTTCTCCTACCAATCTAGTCATCTACATATTTATGACCTACGAGGACTAGTGCATGTCAAAATCCGTTGCACGTGTGTTTTGTGAGAAATAAAAAATTATATGTTTAAAAGTGCACAGGGAAGGTCTCCGAAAGGATTAAAATATATCCTTTGCGATAGTAAGCCACCGTTTAATGGATCTAAAAGAAATACATGATCCAAAGGCCTAAAAACAGAATATATGGCACTAAAAAGAAAAATAATTACCAAGGCTTATGTTTGTTTGATATATTCATTCAAAATCAAAAGAATATATATGCTTATTGAGGGAGAATTGGATGGTATATCAACGGTTTGCACAATGTCCGTTTAACCTAGTTGTCTTTAATGTCATGACTCTATTTGGTTTGTAGAATCATCATCGTGCTAGGCTTGTATGCATTGTGTATGTTTGTTCATTGAGTTCAATCTTTATATTGTCACATGAGGTTATATTTAAATGTGATAAAGTTTGCAATCAAATGAGAACTCCGTGAATGTTTATTAAGTGTTTGGGTCTAAATTTAATTGTTGCTAGTTCACACCCCTACACTTCCGTTTCCATATGACACATTTTTGCCATACGAGTGTGCTAAACTTATTGTGTTTTGTGTTATATGTGTGTTTATATCTATATATATGTGCTTGTGCATCATTGATATCTTTCTAGTATATATATATATATATATATATATATGATATTTTGTTTGTCTTTGCCTTGCTTTCTAGTCCACTTATGCTTATACTTTATTTTTGGTATCTATCTTGGATTAGTTATGCTTTTGTTGCTCATATGCTTTCACGTCTTATCACTTTAAGCTTCAACATGCTTTTACATTAGTTCTTTATCCTTTGCCTATTCCTGAACAAAAAGGGGGAGAATGATAGGGGGAGAAATGGTATCTAATCCTATTGTAATAGTACCTTAATTTAGGAGATTTAACTTAGGGGGAGTCGCGACCTTCTTTGGTAGATTGTTTTGATAAAGGGGAGAATTAATTTTGGGGGAGTATTGTATTTTAATTGCATTAAATACTGTGATATTCCGTATGCATTTGATGAGTTTGCTTAAGTTTGCAGGAATTCTTCTAAACCGGCAACTTTCAATGGCAAAGCGTTTGATCCTTGGGTTGAGTCAAGTTTGGGCGGGTTATGTTTTGAGTCTAGTGAGCTTGACGGCCCTTTAGGATTTTTGTTTGGTTTTTGTCCCGGAATAGCCAAAGGGGGAGATTTGTAAGGACACAAATTTCCAATTGAGTCCATATATAGTTTTGGCTCAATTCCGAACAAAAACATTTAATTCATAGGATAGTCTTTATTGTAATATATTCAAGACCTATGAAGAGTTTATTGAAGACGTAGTGGCAAAGAGTATAAAGCTTCATCAAAGTGCCGTAGTTTATGTGCCTCGTTTATACGTCATCAACTGAATTTCCATGCTCCAAAGGTATGAATGATTATATATATATATAGGAGCTTGGAACATGTTTATTGGGTGTTAGGTTTTAAAAAAACTGCGTTTTGTTTTCAGAAAGAACTAATTAAAACTTTAAATAAATGTTTATAAAGTTTTCTGGGCTTAAACAAGAAATAATCAAACTTTCTAGTTTTTCGTTCGATATAGTCGTTCGAACGAGATTGTCGTTCGAACGGAAATGTCGTTCGAACGAACCTGCCAATGAGTTCCCAGAAGAGGCCACTGGAATATCGTTCGATATGTCATTCGAACGACCCTGATGTTCGAACGAGATTTCTAACGAGATTTCTCACAGATCCACGCTGGAATGTCGTTCGAAGGACGTTAGATGGTCGTTCGAACGAGACTTCGTTCGAACGAACATCTCGTTCGAATGAGATTCCAGCGGGAACAGTTTTCTGGCAGTTTTGAGCAGTTTTCTCCACTTCCCCACTTGTTTCTTAACCAACTATTTTCAGACTTTAATATGTGCGGGAAACACTTTTGTTGAATTATCTTTTTCATACCTTTCCATCTCTAAGAGAGAGTTTTGAGAGAAAAATTATTAAGAGAAAAAGATCATGTTTTGAGTGTTCATCTTACAAAGAAAAATTCATCTAACACTCTAGTTTACACCCAACTATTAGTTTATCCAAGTTTCTATCTATACATATCAATTGCTTGGAGTTTGGCACCGGTTTTCTCTACACCTAATCAAAGAGAAGTTTCGGGTTTCCTTCTACATACCATCACAAAGAAGAAGAGTTTGCTGCGGCGTTCTCACATGGTGAAAGGCACCATGTGTGGTTGACGGTGTGCCTATTGTCCAATCGGTGGATTCCGAGACCACGGTGGAGCTCTGCTGGTTATCCGCTAGAAAGAGTTTTCTACAAGAAGAAGCGTCGGGGCTTGAGAGGGATCAAGTCGGGTGATGTAAGTCTTTTGTCTTGTATTTGTAATTTTCCGTATCTAGTGGATTTGTGGCTAGGGCCATCCGAGGTTATTTTCCCGTCTTAGGTTTTTTCCTCGTACATCGCGGCGTAGTGGTTATTTGAGTATTTTATCTTTTGCAATATCACCTAGAACGCATGTTTAGGTAAAGAAGATAAAATTGGCTTAATTAATCACTACTTATTTAATTTGGTGCATATTTAAATATTGGGTAAAGTTTATTTAATTCAAGTAATTTGCTAAAATTGGTTTCGCCTAATTTTGTTCAAATGAAAAATATGACTTAGGCAAATTCTAGGACTTGGATTAATAAATTGGTTTAAGTGAAAATATTTTAATTGTTTAATTTAATTTCACTTGGTTTTAATTTTAATTTGTTTGAGAAATTAAAATTTGTGTTGTGTTGAACCATCATCTCGCTTACGCATATATTGACAAAAAGGAAATACTTTTTAATAAGAATTTTAAAATTGGGGGTCCTTCGGGCGACTTCACCCATACATCACATCCCACGAACCTAATCTATATTCTCAAACTACTATGGTAATGAATTAGCCTCGACTTTCAAGAAGCATAAAATAAGTCTCCCTTCTCGGTGGGATGAACTACTACTCCCTCTCCTTTGGACCATGCATCAGAATGATCAACTGGCCTCCTTTCTTAGAAGCGCACACCCGCTAGAAGGCAGCGACAACGCGTTAAGCAATAATTTTGCATACCACTTTCTCTTTTTTCGTCATTGATTTTGAATGTAAATATCTACAAGTAAGTGTGAAACATGTTTTTTGATCGTTTGGTTATACCTTTGTCAAAGAATTAGTAATAAAATATATTTGAATATCCATGTTATGTCTAACAATGTAGTAGAATTGCCACATTTGCTGTAGGAAAATAATTCCTTATGTAGGTTTATTTTTAATAATTATGTTGATTTCAATTCTAATTGCGCATTAGTTTAATTTGATTGTCACGACTACGATAAAAAGTACTATTTAGCATATATGAATATGGTTGTGTTTACTGATATCATAATTTAACAATAAAAATACGAATCATGAAAAATGTTGTACTCACAAAAGCTAAGATAACTAAGGACGCTAAAGATACAGTTCTGGAGTGAGTGTTTGAGTTGACAAAGATATGTAAAATTATATTGGGACTTTCGAGGACGGAACATGTGATTGAACACAATTATTTTTTTCTTCTGTTTCTATCGGATAAATAATGCAAAACTGATTTCTCTTATCTTATTTTTATCTTGTTTGATCTTCATAGGATTAGTATAAAACTATATTGATTCTTATATTAAAGCACTTGGACTTGTAAGTGGTTGATTTTTATATAATTTCTATTTATATAACTTGAACTTGGACTTGGAATTCTTATAGATTCTTGTATAACTGTTGTTATCTTGATCTTCATTATGAGGCAAAGGTTTAGAAGTGTTGTTTTTTGGAATTGGTTGATTAGTTTCTTGGAATTTCTTAAATGTCTTTTTTCTTCTAATATTCATGCGAGTACACAATTTGGTGTGATGATTTTGTCCGCATATAATCTTTATAATATTATAAAATGCTTAACATATATTTAATTTTGTTTAGATTTTAGATTGTCCACGTGGCCACCATTTTTTGTAACTTAAAAAGAGTGCCTCATCCTCTCACAAAGCCCGTATCTTCTTCTCCCTTGCATTGAATTCATTCCTTCTATATGTTATTTTGGGATCTCCAATTTCAATTCACAATGGACTTTTTAGACATTTCCACTTCTCTCTCAAGCTACTCTACCATTTGAAGTATATAGTTTATTCACCTTCATATGCATTTGAAAAATATCTTATGTGCTTCTTTCTCTCCTTTCAAAGAAATCCAGAGACCGTATTTTCACCTCCTCTATCCGATTCCAAGATAAAAACCCAGAGTTCCCTCATTGGTGCAAAGCCTCCTCGAGAAATGTTTTCTGATAAACATAAAATTATGTTAGATCACCACTTAGAATGATCGTCGGCGCAATAACTATCAAATATCATTTTAAAAGTAGAAATACTATTTATTTTTTGGTAATTTACTTTATTTTTCTTTCCTTTTCTTTTTAATTTTAGGAGCACTTGAGAAAAGTATGGACTTAAGAACTAAATATGAACTATATATGAGTTTCTGTCACGAATTTTCAGCACTGCACACCAACTGTTTGGTTAAACTCTATGTGAAGGAAAGGTTACTAGATGATGATTTTTTTTTCATATTGTGTCTTCTTTTAGTTCCTAATATGTGGAAAAAATTAATTTTAACTGAGTCTCGGTGTTGAATTTTTTGCACACCAACATCAAACTCTATGTGGCATATTTGCTCAATATACATTTTGTTTATGTATGTGATAAGTTATTTTATGGAACAACTTGAATTTTGATCTTTAAGTTCTTATATTTGTCTTTGTTTATTTTGGTCCTGTTTCATTACATGTACATATTGAGAATCCAATTGCAAATATAACCCTTGGACATGGAGGGGATCAAGTAAAGAATGAAGCTACAGAGCTAATTCGTCCAATTGGTGTTCTTCCAATTCATAGTACGACATTAAGGGCATATCTTAACTCAAGATGAAAATCGGCCATTGACCCATCACCGCTGTCTATGAAGCTTTCCCTATCATATGATCTTAAACAATTATCATCCATGCATTTTGCATTTTAGGTGATGCAAAGCTTCAACAATGGTGACAGCACCATCCGTGTTGCGTAATCAAAATTGATCATTCTTTAGTAATTTGGCATCTCATGTATTATGGATTAAATACCAAAACTATCTGGAAATTTTATTTATAGGCAAGTTTGCGTCATGCTAAATTCTAAGGTCCGTGAGTAGATGTTTTGTATGGGTTTTTATAAGTTTATTATATCTCTCTCAATCTCTATATTATTGTCTTTGTAAGTTTGTTGTATATTTATTAAAACATGGAGGTATGTCGAATTAAAGTAGGACGTAAAGACTACCTTTGGACCAATTGTCAAATTCACGACATTTTTAGTGTTTACATATGAACTATACCTATTATTAAAAAAGGCCAAGATTACGCATGTTATCAGAAAAGAAATTCGAATATGATTAGTCTTATGGGAAACTTCGTTTGAAGACAAATGTGTGAGAATGCAACATAGGTTCAAGTATTCTTTTTGCACGTGTCTGCTAGTATTGGTTCTTTGTGTGATGCCTTCGCTTCTTTACATATTGGCCAGGGTACATATAGTAATGTTTATCGGGCACGTGACCTCGATCAGAGGAACATTGTTTCTTTAAAAAAAGTGAGGTTTGATAACCTGGATCCTGAGTGTGTTCATTTTATGCCAAGGTAAATCCAGATTCTTAGTAGGCTTGATCATCCAAACATAATAAAACTGGAAGGTCTTGTTACATATAGGATGTCGTGCAGTCTGTACCTTATTTTTTAGTACATGGAGCATGATCTGGAAGGGCTAGCTTCGCTCCCTTGTCTTATGTTTACAGAACCATAGGTACTAATGAATAGGTAGTTACAACTAAATATGTATCAAGCGTGTTTATTTGGAAGTTGAGAGTTTTTTTTAATTATTATATTTTTTTTACAGGTTAAATGTTATATGCAACAACTTTTACATGGACTTGATCATAGTCGTGGTATTCTATAACGTGATATAAAAGGTTCCAATCTTCTAATTGAAAATAATGGTATTTTGAAGATTGCAGACTTTGGTTTGACAAGTTTTTTTTATCCTCATCAGAGCCAGCCTCTGACAAGCCGTGTGGTGACTCTCTAGTACTGACCGCCCGAGCTTTTACTTGGTGCCGCTTGTAAGAGGGTAGTTTAATTAAGATGGAGGCGTAACCCCTTTTGAGTATGGTAATGACGGGATTAGTCAGCGAACACTATTGATTTAGCCACGAGACATATAAACACAGCTTGGAAGATCATACACTCAGTTCAAATTCACAAATCTCTCGTGTATAACTCAGAATATAGTGATGAACTTAGAAATGGCTTAGCTAGAGGGAGAGAGAAGTGAGCACCCTAGGTACACCTTGGTAGGCAGGTAAAAACACACAAAAAAAACACCCTTTACCACTCTCTGTCAAGCATTAAAGATCCTTAATAAAATGACAATGGTGGGTGAGTAAGACCCTCTGGTTTGTAATAACTCTCTCTAGTAAAATAACTTCTCAATTCTCAAAAAGAACATCTAAAACAAGAACTCTCTTTCCTTGGAGGTGGTTAGGGCCTTAAATAGCCCCCCACGCCACCCCCGAGGCAACTCAGTCATCAATGCCTGTGAAAGACATCCCTCATACTTTATGTTACCAATATTAAATACCTGATGCACTAGTTGTCTCCACGTCATAGACATTAAATGCCAAGACATGCCTTTTGCCTAACCACTGTGTGTCAGGGGGCTGTCGCCACAGAGGTTGCTTACCAACTGTCTGACAGCCCCAAATACCACGGTGGTTTACTCAAGTGCAGATTTGACATTGTCTAGCTGGCTAGTGACATCACCTACAGTAGATGGGACATAAAGTAGAGGGTTGTTTGGTTCACAGCTAAACTCCTGATGGAATTCGAAGCTGCTCGGCTCGAGGTTCCACGGTGAGGGTCCTTCGGTGTTTTACCAGGTGTATCTAAGATGGTCAGGACAAGCCCCAACGGTGCCCCACTTCTCAATCCTCCAAACCAAGTCCCTTTAAAGTTCCCACGGCGAGGTCGTTCGATAGAGTATGAAAGCTCTCCCAGGCCCTGCCAAGCCTGGTCTCTCGCGAGTACCGTTCGACCTCACACTAAAATTCATTATTCTCGTTACATCATTACAATCGTTATAACTCATGGATAATATAAACAAAGATACAATATGACTAAGTAACAACAAGCTAAAGTATGAGTTGCCACGCCAAGCTACCACGCTGGACTGCCTCGCTTGAGCTGCCTTGCTAAGCTACTTCGCTTGAGCTGCCTCGCTGAGCTACTTCGCTTGAGCTGCCGCGCTGAGCTTTAATTCCAAACCCTATTGCTAATGGGTGGATTATCCCTAATCTCAGGATTAACTTCAAGCCCCCTCTACATTTTCCCCTTCGGGGAGGGATTTGTTGTGGGAACAAGAAATGCTTGCACGAAAACTTCTCAATCCGATGAACCTTCTCTGCGTGTTCTGGCCTTTTTTGTTTCGTTTGGTACCAGAGCGTTAGCGTCTCTAGGAAAAAGTAAAATTCTCCCCGATGTACCTGAGCCGAAGTGCTGCAGTGTGTTGATGCTTCGGTTGAGGGACATCGCCACTTTTTCCTTATGCTGAGCCTCAACCGTTCTAGCTTGAATATCTGAAATTCTCCCGAAAGACCTGCCAATATTCTCAAATTGCGGAGGGACTGCCCCTACCTTTGTGACTTGTGAAATTCTCCCTTGTAACGTTTCATCATGTTCGAAAAAGCGTAAATTCTCCCCGATGTAGCTGGGTCGTAACTAAACAACGTTTGAGCTTCTGACGAGGGGACATCGTGGCTTTTTCAAACCGTTGGGACATCCTCTTCGTTGGGAGCTTATTAGATATGTTTGACAAAAAATTGGGCGCCAAAACTCAATCTTGCTTAGGAAGGCAACGATTTGTGTTCCCCAGGTGCCACTTCATTAATGACGTAGCGCTGTCTTTTCAACTGCCAAAACACTTCCCGAAGTGCCATGTGTTCATTTGAAATGATTATAGGCGGCCATGCACGTGCGATGGTGAGAAACTTAAACGATGAACTCCGAAATTTCAAACGGCTATATCCGAACACTTAAACCCTTTTTTCTCTTACGTTGTCACCGTCTTCTTCAAACTTCCATTCGCTTTAGAGAGAGAAAGTCTGTGAGAACTCCATTGTTGTTAAGCTCTTGCTTACCTTCTTTCCCTCTTATCTTCTATACCACCACCTGTGGTTGTGATCTTCCCTTCTCGTTCTTAAACCCTTCTTGCTCGAAGCTTTTCTTTTCCTTCATCGCTATCTGTTATGGCGTCCTCAGGCAACCCCATCGTGTCTGCCACCATTTCTCCGACTGCCCCCTCTACTATTGTCACCGCCCTGGATGTTGCCCGCCAGGAACAACTGAGGTTTTACCGCTGGTCTCCTATTTTTGGCGAAGGTGATAATTTTTCTGATGCATGAAAGACTTGCAATTTCTCATCCAAGTTTGACCCTTTACTGCTGTGACACCCCGACTAATTAAATACCGGGTAGCTACTCCTTTATTAAATTAATTCAAAATGCCAAGTTGGCTCAGTTAATAGCATCACTGTCGAAAACATTTTAAAGATTACTAACCACCTAGTATTTAAAAAGTAAGTGCCAAATTTTTATTAAATCTGATTAACATGCAACAAGAGTAATGAATAACTAAATAACACCATTCACCATACTGAAGTAAAACGAATAACCATCACAATATGTAAATAAAACCTGGAGGAAAACTCCTCAATACAAATCTCACAACTGATAAGTAAACTGAAGTAAATAACTAAAAATTGAATACTGAGCAATACATGCTAGAGTCTGAAAACTGAAATGTAAAAATGTCTAATAGAATTGGGCAACATGCCCTACAACTGATAGATGCTGAGACTGGAATCCAAATGAGAGAGGCGTCTAAAAGCAAGTCCCTGTAGCTTCCACAAACAGCTACAGCTCGTCTTCTGAATGAGAATCTTATGCTTGGTGTCCTTGTGGCTGGGCACCTAAAATGGTTTTACAAGAAAAATAGATTTGAAAAGCAAACGGGTCAGAGCCCGAATGTGGAGTTATTTTAAAAACCTGCAAGTGCTTTAAAAACATTTAAAACATTAAATGCAAAGTACATGTTAGGACGTACACTCACATCATATCCTCACCTCTCGTCTAACTGTGCACTCCTAACGTAAGTACCCATCTATAACGACATAACCCACTAGCTAAGTGACATCGAATCTAGCTAGACTGTCATAGGACCTACCGTTACTACTTGGTTCTATTAACATATAACGCTCGTACGTAGTAGGGGTTTAATGTAAACTCAAGTGTACAATATGCCATATATTATACTACTAGCTAACCCATTTTGTTCCTCAAAATAATACCGTGATATATATGTTCACTACATTAACATGAAAGTTCTCATTAAATTAAATGTATATTGTTCACATCATAAATATACAATATAAGCACCCCGCAAATCTAAGCTGTAGTGCACACATACTCTGCTATCCATCCCGGTACATCACGTACATAAGGATTACATATTCCGAATCTCTCAGGAATAGTTCTCAGAGAACAACATCACAAATAATGGAGGCGAACACAGTCACCTTCACATGGGTCACGCACATACCTACGCTCCCACGATCCGCGGACTTATTAATATCACAATAAGTCTTTCAATGACCTATGTTCATCGAGGTAACCAATCTATATCCGGGCAACACAAGGATAAGAAGGCCCTAAGCGCAGGTAAACCTCCCGTGATAGCAAGTATGGTAGGTATGTCATACACATCAAATTATATACTAAGCATTCACACATCTTAGATATCACCATATTAATAAGGTATACTCTACATCATAATACCATTATTCCAAGCTTATATATATCAAGTATTCCGATAATATATAATTTAAATAGTCGACACGTCTCACGTCGTAATTCCTTAAACTTAAAACCTATCTTCAATAGATTATTAAGTTTCCATAACTCCCACATATGACATCTTTATTCCTAAGGTCTTTACTTCTGCCCTAAACCTTATTTCATCAACTTATTCCAATTTGTACTATTAACCCAATTATTATCTCACATAACGAATTTCAATAATCTAGAATAATTCCTCGAATTGCATTCTAATTTAAGTCCACTATAATAATCACACCTACTGGTCTTCTTTAAGGGTGAGAGTATTCATAAGTTCTCCAAACATATTCTCCGAGGGTTTCCACCATTAAAATCAAATTAAGGAAAATTTTACTCATTCTGGGAAGGTCGATCGATCGACCTATGAATGTCGATCGATCGATTCAGTCGATCGATCGACTGATGAATGTCGATCGATCGATTGAACAGGTATGGCTACGGACTGCTTCGTTTTGCAGTTTTGAAACCATCTTAAAACCAATTTCTAACGTATGATTCTCAAATATAACATTATGGTACTGTCATATAACAATCCTACAATGTTTCTAACGTCCATAAATCAATCTATTAACAACTAAAGGCTATCTAATGATCAATCTTCATCAAAAACCTAGTTTTCCAGATTATCTCAAAAACATTCATGCAATTCATCTTAAATCCGTTTTTAATTTCTGTTCCATCATGTATCTCATCATTAAAACATCTACCTATCATACTACATGCAATCCTTCTCAGTTTTCTTAAGTTCTATGATCTAAACTACATGGGTTTTCAGATTTTTTATCAAGAACAAACCATAAATCTGAATTTCTAACATGGAGGAAACATTCTCTGAAATTAAATGGAATAAAGTCACTTGCCTTGATTGGATTTCGGATTTGGTGTTGATTTGGTGAAGAATCTCTGCAGAATTTCTTCTCTCCAAGCTTCCTCTCCAATGGTGGCTTGAAGGTGGCTAGGGTTTTGCTTTGAGAATTTTAGAAAATCTAAATGACAACCTACGTAGCCTTCTAGGTTAATAAGGGTTGGTTAATGGGCTCAATGGGTTTAATCCACATCAGATTTACATCTCTAATTTTCGTCACTTTTAATTCTTCAAAAAGTAAAATTACCAAAATACCCTTTAAGTTGCCGGTATGGCCTAAAAATACCCCGGGACCCAAACTATACCCCCGGCTAGTGTTTTCTGACTATCTCGACCCTTCCGGACGCGTTGGCGCACTCAAAACGACCATATGGATTATAGATTTTAAATTCACTTTATCATCAAAAATATTATACCGTGACGCGGCGGTCCCACGCGTCTCAACAAAAATTTCTAAGATGCCGTATATAAATCCCACGACAAATTTTATAATACCAAGTTCATATATAATCATATATGCAGATAATCAAATACCAGTTCGCATCACACTAGTATATATAACCCGGATTAATTTCCAATTAATACGCATTTAATTAATTAATCCCATAAATAAATATAGCCAAAAGTACGGGGTATTACAACTGCTGGGTGATGAAGACATGGACTCATCAAAGTGGGGCTATCTTCCCCCAGAGGGGACTTTACGCTTTCGTTTGGATTGTGGTGACTTCCCTTATTCTCAGATTGATTTCGAAGCACCTGGGGGGTCGCCAGCCCATTTCGCTCCCTGGCATACCCATATGCAGAGTTCTTACGCTGATGCTCTTGCCAAGGTTGGGCTTCATCGAGCTTACTGGTTTGGGGAGTTCACCCTTTCCAAGCACAACGCTGCACTCCAAGTGCTAGTCTCCAGATGGAACATCATAACTCACACGTTCTTTGCTGCTTGGGGCGAGTTCACCATTTCGTTAGAGGATGTCTGTGAGCTCCTTGGGTTTGAGCCAATGGGTGAGTTCTCCTATAACGATGAGGCCCTGGATACCGAAGAGGGTACTGATCGAGCTGAGCTGGATCGAATCTTCCGTAGTTGCACTGGTTCCTTGAACAAAGCCACATTCACTCCCCTCATCAGCTATTTTTTTGAAGCTCCTACCCCGAAGGATGTTAATGATGCAACGGGCCGAGGTAGAGGTACATCCCTGGAATTACCAGCCTACATAATTGTGCTACTTTCACGCTTCTTCCTGATTGGGAAACCCAACGATCAGCCAAGGAGGGACCTTATAAATATTTCCATCCGTTTGGCCAGGGGCTTCAAGCTTCCCTTGGCCGCCATGGCCCTGGGGTCCCTCTATACCTGGTTGGATCGAACTCACCTTGACATGGCACGGTCATTGGGTCGCTACAACTTGGCCAATTTTGCCAACACCATCCTTTTGACGGGCTTCTTGTATACCCGTTTTCCTGCTGTTGCTGCTAAGTCTATTTCTCTGCCTGTGGACCAAAGTATCAAGCCCCCACGCCTCTTGTGTTTCCATAAAAAACAGAGCCGAAAGGAGATAATGGGCATTTTTGATCGTTTAGACTCCTTTGTGATGAGACCATACAGTGAGTCTACATTTGCCCATAGTTGGGACTTCTTTCCCTCCTCAGCTTCAACGATAAAGTTCATCCCAGTTATAGAAGATCCTTCGCAAGCCGCGGTGCTTCTTTTTACCCCAGGGTTCCTTCCTTCCTATACTGAATGGGGATACACCTCAGAACCCTACAACTCTGACAGATGTAGCAGGCAGTTCGGGTTTGATCAGGGGGCCCCTCGACCTGTGTTTCAACACAGCAACACCAGTTATACTTTCATTGAAGCTTGCACCTTCTATACTGCAACAGCGGTTCTTGGTGTGACTTCTACCATGGATAGGAAAGTCACCCTTCCCAGTAATACTAGGAAGGGGGATGTATCTACCACTTATGCCACCCAGTTCCATCCGGAGCAGTTGAGAATGATTCGTGAGTACATTCAGTCCCCCCCTCAATACCCTCCAGTTCTTTCGTTTTCTGCATCTGAACTGGGTCTTAAGGAGAATTACGTGCTTGGAATTGAGTTTCCCTTGAGTAAAACCATTAAATAACCTCCGCAGGAATTGCCTCCTTATTACCTTATGGTCCCTACTGCCACCGCGAAGCCCAAGGCTGCTGCCACTTCTAAACAATCTGCCCCCTCGACCGAAGCTGCAACCAGCGCGGGGCCTTCTCATCAACCGGCCAAAAAATCTAAGAGGGCCAAAGGTGAGATGCCTTCCAAGTCAAAATCAAAATCTAAGTCCCAAACTCCCGTGGCGGCCTTCCCCATAGCCTCCATTCCTCCTCCCATGCCTGCCGAAGTGGCCGAGAGGTTAAGGAGGGAAGCTCAGGCTGAGATAGATCGGGTAAACGCTGAGTATCAACGGCACGCTATCGTCTTTCCTCCTTCGGTTGCTTTTCCCACGGTCGTGGTTGATCCCACGGAGCCAACTGTAAGGAGGAGGAAAAGTTCAAGGGTTCCTCGGGGTGCTGGTACTGATGTAACGGGGACAAGGAGAAAAACTCTAGGTACCAAGTCTCAGAGGAAGCAAGCTCCTGAGGTGCATCTCTCTCCTGTTCCCTCTGTTGCTGCCTCCCCTCCTTCGCCAATGGTTATATCTTCTCGTTCTCCTACCAGATCTGAGGTATGTATACTTATTTTTTTTTCTCATTTCCCCTTTGCTTAAGGTAAACGACATTTGCTTATTTTCTCTTGATGGCTTTGGTGCAGGGGGTTGAAGAAACAGGTCCCAGTCCTCCTAGTCCCCCCAGTCCTCCCGTGAGCCGTTTCGTGGGTGGTCGTTATGGTATCCCCTCAGCCGATACTACTCCTCCCCGTTCTCCCATGACAGGACTTACCTACTCCCGCCGTTCAATGTCACAGCGTGCGAGGGATGTTGCTATGGGGGGTGATTCTGTTGAGTCTGTGGGCATCTCTTCTCAACCAGAGACAACTCCCCCAGTCCCTTCTGACTTATCTCCTCAGCCCGAGGTTCTTCTTCCCATCGTTCTAGCTGCAGAAAATGATCCCCAGGTAACATTTTATCTATAACTTGTATGGTCTGACATCCTTTCTCTTTCACCTTATTTTTTCATTTATCGTGCTGAACCTTGAGATATTGGGTGCCCTAGGTTGAAGTATCCTCGTTGTTAGCTAACATTCTTCTTCCAACGATGCTGATGAGACCTCTGACCGCAATGCCCCTTTTCAGTGCCATAACTGAGGTAAGTAACACCTAGAGATATTTCTCCCATTTTTCTGTACTTATTCCTCTTTTCTAACACTTGCCTTCATGTTTCAGCTTTCTCCCGATCTTGTACCACCTTCTTCTCTTGGTGGTCTTCACGCACACAAGGCCAAGGTTGGCGCTTCTGGTTGGCATGGTGGCTCTTCTGCACCCATCCATGTTGGGGCCTCGTTTGGGAGTCCATCATCTTCTCCCGATGAATCCCCTATGTTGGCCCTGGTACCTTATGTTGGTGAGTGAGTTTTGCCAATCGTTGAGGCTTTTGCAACCAGGGGCCCCGTTGTGGCTTCTGAGGTAACGAGCCCGCCCCCCACGGTTCCTGCCCCTGTAGATGCCACGGTGACTACCGTTCTTGCCCCTGCTGCGGCTGAGGTACTTCGTTAATTCTCTGCATTTTCGTTAAAGAATTTTCGCAAACTCCACCTACATGGTGACTTAACAACGAAAACGCTTGTTAAGGTTTTTTCATAAACTCCACCTATATGGTGACTTAACAATGAAAATGCTTGTTAAGATTTTTCATAAGCTCCACCTATAACGGTGACTTAACAACGAAAACGCTTGTTAAGATTTTTCATAAACTCCACCTATAATGGTGACTTAACAACGAAAACGCTTGTTTAAGATTTTTCATAAACTCCACTTATAATGGTGACTTAACAACGAAAACGCTTGTTAAGATTTTTCATAAACTCCACCTATAACGGTGACTTAACAATGAAAATGCCTATTAAGATTTTTCATAAACTCCACCTATAATGGTGACTTAACAACGAAAACGCTTGTTAAGATTTTTCATAAACTCCACCTATAACGGTGACTTAACAACGAAAATGCTTGTTAAGATTTTTCATAAACTCCACCTATAATGGTGACTTAACAACGAAAACGCTTGTTAAGATTTTTCATAAACTCCACCTATAACGGTGACTTAATAACGAAAATGCTTGTTAAGATTTTTCATAAACTCCACCTATAACGGTGACTTAACAATGAAAACACTTGTTAAGATTTTTCGTAAACTTATTGTTTCTTCTCAGATTACGTGGGAGAATTCCCCACCAGTTCTTTCGCCTATTGGCTCACCCCATCGGGAACCTGCTGTCCCGGAAAATTCTGGTCATGATGACCAAGGTTCCACGACCGGTGCTGTAGCAGAGAGTGAATCTGGGTGCGAGCTTCCTCTTCCTGACTTGACTCCTCACGCTTTCTGCCTGATGGTGCTTCAACGTTCTCCCCAAATGCCTATCAACCATCGCTTGGTGATTGAGCAACTGGTGAATCATCACCCTGATACCTTCACAGTGGATTGCCTACGTTCCAACATTCACGTGATGAGTCACAGACTTCAAGGCATGGCTACCGTTATTGCTGAAATTGCCAGTACTCCCACTGCAAACGTTACCAGACCCCTCTTTAACCAATTTCTGGGTTTTCTGAGAGAGTTGGGTCGTGACGGTTCCATTTTGACTGGCTTATAACGCATTTAAAGAATTTGAAGAGCGAGCAACTGATCGGCCAGAGGGAACTATTGTGAAAGCATCAGGAGGACCAGCGGGCTGAGGAAGCTAAGTTGGCCGAATTAGCACCCCTTCTAGAAGCAGTGGATAAAGAGGTAGAGGATGCCGAAGAAGCTTTGCGTCTAGTCAAGCTGAAATGAGAGAGACTCCTCATCGAACGTACATAAGTGCAAACGAGGCTGGAGGTTTCTATTAACGCCCAACAGTCTTTCACAGCAGCTTCTTCGGGCCTTCCTGGAGATTTTTTCTCTTCTCTGGATCTATGGTTCCTTTTAGGCTAATGAATTCTTGTATATATCTTCCTTCTCCTTCTATCTATGTAATTCTTGGGCGGTAGCTCCCAATTTTGTAATGCTCCATCGTTTATGAATGAATAAAAAATGTATATTTTCCAATTCATCTCTGGGTTATGACTGCTTTTGTATGTTATAAATTTCTACATTTCTACAATTATGTTCGAGCCATAACTAAAACTTGTATATTCATAACAACAGCCAGTTACAACAATGGTTCAAACTTGATTGTTTACACGTGATAAACCTTCAGCCATTTATTGTTAATCTTAAATGGCTTACCTTCCTCCAACTTAGAAATCAGACAATAACCTGAATCGTGAGCTTCTTTTACAACGAAAGGTCCCTCCCAATTGGCTGCAAATTTTGGTAGAGGAAGTCCCCTGATGTGCTTTACCGCTGCTTTTAAAACGAGGTCTCCCTCCACGAACTTCCTCGGCCTTACCAAGTTATCATATGCCCTGGAGAGCTGTTTTGTATACATCTGAAAGTGTTGCATCGCATTAACTGCACATGTCTATTCTGAGGGAGCATGCTACTTTGCAAGGCATATCGAGCAGAGGGAACTTCTAGCTCTACTGGAAGAATTGCCTCAGCCCGATAAATAAGAGAGAACGGAGTGTACCCTGTGGGCTTCCTCTTCGTCGTTCGATAGGCCCACAACACAGCTGGTATCTTGTCATCCCACGATCCTGGAAAGTCCTCCATCATCTTATCCAAAATATTAACCAACGTTTTGTTAGTTGCTTCGGCTTGACCGTTTCCCTTTGGGTACGCCACCGTTGAGGTATGATGAACAATGGAGTACTTGTCTGTGAGCATTGTTACTTCTGAATTGACGAAGGGAGTCCCGTTATCTGAAAGAATAACCTTTGGGATCCCAAAACGGCAAATGATATATTCTCTGATGAAGTTGCTCACCACCCCAACCGTTGCCCTTCTGAGTGGTATCGCTTCGGCCCATTTTGTAAAGCACTCCGTTGCTACAAGTATCCATATCTTGACCCTCGAAGAAGGATGTATTGCCCCTACCAGGTCGAACGCCCAAGT
The DNA here is from genome assembly GCA_949130495.1 of Sambucus nigra. NCBI lineage: Eukaryota > Viridiplantae > Streptophyta > Magnoliopsida > Dipsacales > Adoxaceae > Sambucus > Sambucus nigra. Next base: position 526,980,479 of record OX422220.1, read on the forward strand.
GTGAAAAGGATAAGGCGTTGCCAGAGAGTGTAAGTCTACCGCTGGGGCATGGATCATATTTCCATGAAGTTGGCAAGCCTTGCATTTTCGAACAAACTCAAAAGAGTCTTTCTCCATCGTTGGCTAATAATACCCCAGCGTCATCAGCTGATGATATAACTTGGCCCCTCCTATGTGAGCTAGATCGTGCGCTTGTTTGAGGACCTCAGTTGCTTCTTCCTTTGTGATGCAACGCAATGGCCTGTTGAAGTACCCCCTTCGATAAAGCTGCCCCTCCTGAACATAGAACCTTGGGGCCCTTCGCTTCAGTCCCATCGCGTCTATTTATTCCGTTGGGACAACTCCATCTTGAATAAAGTCGATATAAGGCTGCCTCCAGTCCATTTGAGCTTCAATGAAATAGCACTCAGCTGCTTCGAAAAATAGCTGACACTTATCACACTTCCGTTGTAGCTCTGCCGCATCCTGCTTCATTCTAGGCCAGAAATATCCCTCTCTTTGAATTCTCCTATAAAGAGGTATCTCAGTTGTTTCGCAGTGCTCCTCATGTGTTTTCTTCAACCTTCGCTCTGCTTCCTCTGGGCCAATACATCTTGATAACCATCCCACTGCATTTCTGAAGTAAAGATTTCCCTAGTTTGTAAAGTATTGGGCTAACTCTCTTAGTCCCATAGGACCTTCGCCAGACTCTAGTTGCTTCCTAATCTGTCCCCTCCAGTCCGCGTCCTCCTCCATCGGTAGTATTGACTGTACCACCGAAGGATCTGTTCTTCGTTGGATCATAACGATAGTCGTATCGTTCCTCATGACAATTTTCTGGGCGATAGTGGCATAGGCGTCTGGATGGCGGTTCATCGTTCTGGGATTTCTTCTGATTTTGGTCCGATGGAACTGGCTGAGAAGCCTCTGAATGATTGTTCTGTATGGTGCCAGGCTCATGTGTTTCAACGCATATTCTCTATTTACTTGCTGAATCACTAAGTTCGAGTCGCCCTTAAAGTAAAGTGAACGAATTCCCCTTCGAAGATCCTCCAGCAACCCCAGTACCAATGCCTCGTACTCTGCTTCATTATTGGAACAAGGGAAATCTAGCTTGTAGGAAAGGCAAATCTCCTCCATCCCTTTTGAAAGAATAACCCCTGCTCCTCCCCTCTTTTCCGCCGAAGATCCATCGAACTGCATCGTCCATTCCTCATCAGTTGTATCCAGATAATTAGCATGTAAGTCATCTCCTGGAATGTCTTCTTTAGGTGGTTCAAACATTCCTGATGGAAAGATTGCCAATAGATCGGCATACGCTTGGCTCTTGATCGCGCGAGGAATCACACACTTTAAGTCATATTCGGAGAGGATGAGGAACCACCTAGCTGCCCTGCCAATCAAGATAGTTCTTGCCAACAAATACTTAATAGGATCACATCTAGTTACAATATGAATTGTAAAAGACATCATATAATGTCTAAGTTTTTGTGCTACAAAGACTAAGGCTAAACAATGCCTTTCTAGGCTACTATATCTAATCTCTGGTCTGTGTATGATTCTGTTGAGGTAGTAAACTGGCCGTTCTTGACCATCAATCTCTTGTGCCAGCAAAGCTCCAACGGACCTCATGGTAGACGTGAGGTATAGCTGCAACGGTACTCCTGCTCGTGGGGGAACCATGATTTGTGGTGAAACGAGCAGTTTCTTCAACCCATCGAGAGACTCCTGGTGAACCTCCTCCCACCTGAATTTCATGTTCTTTCACAATAGCTGCATTAACGGGTGTGTCATTTCGGCCAATATAGGCACAAATCTCCTGAGGTAGCAGACTTTACCGAGGAAACTCTTCAGCTCCTCCGCCGTTCGTGGACATGGCATCTCCAAGATCGCTCGCTGTTTATCCTGGTCCATCTGCACCTCTTGTCGATCAACCAAGAAGCCTAGAAACTTTCCGCTTTCTACTCCGAAGACACACTTTAACGGGTTCATCCTCAATTTATACTTCCTGCACCGAGCAAACACCTTCCTTAAATCGTTCAGATGGGACTCCTCCTTCTTCGATTTGATGACTAAATCTTCCACATAGAACTCTACAAATTTGTGGAAGAAGTCATGAAAAATGGCCATCATTGTTCTCTGGTAAGTAGCCCCAGCGTTCTTGAGTCCAAACGGCATCACTCTGTACATGAAGTTGCCCAACGAAGTTCTAAATGTCGTTTTCTCTGCATCTGTGGGGTCCATCTTAATCTGGTTGTACCCTACGTACCCATCCATAAAGCTATACATCTCATGACCAACCGTGGCATCTATCAAACTGTCGATGGAGGGTAGAGGGAACTCATCCTTGGGGCAAGCCCTATTCAAATCTCTGAAGTCCACACAAATCCTTATTTAGTTCTTGTCTTTCTTTCCCACCGGCACAATGCTAGACAGCCAAAGGGGATATTGTATTGGCTTGATGAATCCTGCTGCCAACAAACGTTGAACCTCTTCCTTAATCTTCAAGTCCAGCTCAGGTTTGTAAGTCCTCGTTTCCTGCTTCACCAAAATGGCTGAAGGCATCACGTTTAACTTATGGCAGCTCACTTCCTCATCCAGCCCTTCCATTTCAGTGTATTTCCATGCGAAGACGTCTATGAATTCCTGAATCAACTCCACCAAGGCTTCTCATTTCTCCTTACCAAGGTCTTTCGAGATGAATATGGGCCTTGGATCTTCCCCTTCTCTTGCCAGGTTCAGCTGCTCCAACTCTTGTGCCTGAGGCTTTGGTTGATCTGTCATGTAGTTTGGTTCTTCGGCGACATCTTCTACGAACTCCTGTATGTTGGAGTTGTCTATCACCATACACTGCCCCTGTGGATCTATCAAGAAACACTCATACATCGGGTCAGCCTCATCCTCAGTCTCTTCGGCCGCCCGTTCACACCATTATAAGCGATACACCACTTTTCCCTCTTCGGTGACAACTTTCTTGCACTGCCTGCTGGTAGCTGTTGCCACGACCTTCCTCTTCCTCTCTCTGGAAGCCTCAGCAATTCTTTCCCCTGAAAAGCAACTCAGCACGCTTTGCCGTTGGACCTCATGCTCCACTGGATCTACTCTAGGCCTCATCCTGTCTTTGAGTTGCTTCGAGGTATTTTGGGGTCGAGGGACCACCTGTTGGGCTTCTTCGGCCCTCACCCCTTTGGTGCTCGCATCCTCCTTATTTTGCTCGTTCAAAGGCCCCATTCTTTCTCTAATCGAGGGAACCCATGCCCCTTCCATTCTTCTCGTTAGGACTCGGACATCCTCCTCCAGCTCTGTATAAAATGCTGCATCTACCAAGTGAGCTTCTTCGATAGAGAAAGGACTCTTTGTAGCCCTAATAGTCACTTCTGTTCCCTTGATATTTGCCTTGGCGCATTGGTGATATGTTGAAGGGACTAACCCTTAGTTGTGCATCCACACTCTTCCTATTAGTAAATGACAAGAAGTTGCACTTTCTATTACATGGAACTTGATGTGAGAACTCAGATTTCCCATCATAATCCCAACATTCACATACCCGATGGATTTGGAAGATTGGTTGTCATACCCTGAAATTACCAACGACATGGGGACCAACCTTTCTTCTGGGATATTAGCTACGTGGAAGGAGTTGATCGGCATAATGTTGATGGAAGCACCCCCATCCATAAGAGTCCTTGCAAAACTAACCCCGTTGACACTAGCAGTCACATAAAAAGGCCTGTTATGAGGGAACCTTACAGCTCTATCTGCATCACTGAAAGTCACTTTCGACAGGAACTTTTTCACCAGCCTAGCCATAGGTCCCCTCCATTTTAGCGAGGGGGCTGCGTCCCTCCTCGCAATGTCTAAGATCGCCTGAGTTATTTCTAGTCTTCTTTCCTTCAGTATCCCCACTTGATCGAAGAACCAAGTGAACTTTGGAGATTTCGAAACTGCACTGTACTCTATGACTGGGTCTGTTTCCTCGCTTTCAACGCTGTATACATCTTCCACATCTTTAGCGCTTGCTTCATTGTAGGCTAAAACTACGTTAGCCATTCCTGTGGTGCAATGTTCCAGAGCTTCTTCGAACTCCCTTTACTTCCTCGTTAACCCTCCTCCTTCTCTTTCTGCCTCCTCATCATAGGCCATCACCAGGTTGGCCCCATGTGCTAGAAGTGGGTTGTTTTTAACGTTATGCGGGGGGATTTGTAACGTTCCTGCCTTCATGTACTTGTCGATGATTCTTCTCAGTGTGAAGCAGCTCTCTGTTGGGTGCTGGATCTTCCGATGAATCTGACAATATTTAGGGTTCGCCCTCGTTGCAGCATCGGGTTCTTCCATCGAAACGCCCTTTGGTTCATAGACCGTTCCCCGTTGGACCATTGCGTTATAACAGCTCACAGCCTCTTCTATCGTGCAAGGTAACGGCGGTGGGTCTTCTCTATCTCTTCCAAACTTCCTCTTGTTGTCTTTCTTTGGCGCCTTGCCCCCATCTGTTCCTTCAGTGTACCCCACCCGTGGGGGCTGAGGCCTTCCTCCCCCAGGTTGCATCGGCTGCCTGAACATCATAGGCACCACCACCAGGTTTGGTCGTACAACCAATGAGATGTTCCTTGCAGATTTTAGGAACGCTGAAAAAGTTCCCTCGCGCGTCTCGTTGATAAGGTGACATATGTACTCAGGGAGCAGCCCTTCCGCACAGATCTGTAATAGTTTAGACTCTTTGGCCTCCTCTCTTACATCGAGGGACCTTTCCCTGAACCTTCGAACGTATGCCACCACGTCTTCTCCCGGCCGTTGCTTCTCTCTCCCTAATTGGGTCAGAGTAAACTCATCCTCTGCCAGAAAGAACTTCTGGACGAACAACACATGTATCTCTTCCCACGTGGAAACACTCTTAGGGGCCAAATGAGAATACCAGGTATATGCTTTATCGGTTAGGGATTTGGAGAACTCCCTCAACCTGAGCTTCTTATTGTTACAATGCGCCCCTAAGTGTTCGATAAAACGTTTAATATGCTCCTTCAGATTTCCACCCTTCCCTGTGTATTTTTCAAAGATGGGAGGAATATAATCCTTCGGATAAGGCTCATCGTTGTATTCCTGAGGGTAAGGTGTTCGAAAGTCATCATATACCGAAGCTACCTCGCCCACAGATTGCGAGGAAGCCTGCATGAACTTCAGCATCTCCTTTTGCATCTCCCTTCTCATTTCTTCCATGGGCGATGGGGCAACGACCAATGGGGTTACAGGCTAAACGCCCGTTATCGTTGGAGCCATCGTTAGAGCTGGCATCGTTGATACTCCTGAGGTTCCCACTGCTGGATTCACAACAGAGGCTATGCTCACCGGGATTGTTCCCGTTGTACCTGCACCTGGTGGGGCCGTTGGAAGTGCTCCCGGTGTTACAAAGGAATTGGCTTCGAATCCTCCCAGCACCGTTGAAGCTACGGGGGTTTGTAAAAACTTATAAAACTTATTCATGAGGAGGGTTACCTGGGCAGGTCCCAGCCCAGCGCTCGTGGAAGCTTGCGTTACCCCTGGAGTGCCTGTTGTTATCTGAACTGGAGGCACTTCTATTCGAGGAGCCCCGCCCCTCAAGGCCTCCAATTCTCTCGCTGCTTGCTCTTCACTGTGTTGAATGTCATCAAAGTTGAGCCTTCGATTAAAGTTATCTTGTGCCATACTCCTTCCTTAGAAGAATGCCTCCCCAGCAGAGTCGCCAAATGTAAGAGGGTAGTTTAGATAAGATGGAGGTGTAACCCCTTTTGAGTATGGTAATGATGGGATTAGTCAGCGAACACTATTGATTTAGCCACGAGACATATAAACACAGCGTGGAAGATCATACACTCAGTTCAAATTCACAAATCTCTCGTGTATAACTCAGAATATAGTGATGAACTTAGAAATGGCTTAGCTAGAGGGAGAGAGAAGTGAGCACCCTAGGTACACCTTGGTAGGCAGGTAAAAACACACCAAAAAAACACCCTTTACCACTCTCTGTCAAGCATTAAAGATCCTTAATAAAATGACAATGGTGGGTGAGTAAGACCCTCTGGTTTGTAATAACTCTCTCTAGTAAAATAACTTCTCAATTCTCAAAAAGAACATCTAAAAAAAGAACTCTCTTTCCTTGGAGGTGGTTGGGGCCTTAAATAGCCCCCCACGCCACCCCCGAGGCAACTCAGTCATCAATGCCTATGAAAGACATCCCTCATACTTTATGTCACCAACATTAAATACCTGATGCACTAGTTGTCTCCACGTCATAGACATTAAATGCCAAGACATGCCTTTTGCCTAACCACTGTGTGTCAGGGGGATGTCACCACAAAGGTTGCTTACCAACTATCTGACAGCCCCAAATACCACGGTGGTGTACTCAAGTGCAGATTTGACATTGTCTAGCTGGCTAGTGACATCACCTACAGTAGATGGGACATAAAGTAGAGGGCTGTTTGGTTCACAGCTAAACTTCTGATGGAATTCGAAGCTGCTCGGCTTGAGGTTCCACGGTGAGGGTCCTTCGGTGTTTTACCAGGTGTATCTAAGATGGTCAGGACAAGCCCCAACGGTGCCCCACTTCTCAATCCTCCAAACCATGTCCCTCCAAAGTTCCCACGGCGAGGTCGTTCGATAGAGCATGAAAGCTCTCCCAGGCCCTGCCAAGCCTGGTCTCTCGCGAGTACCGTTCGACCTCACACTAAAATTCATTATTCTCGTTACATCATTACAATCGTTATAACTCATGGCCAACATAAACAAAGATATAATATGACTAAGTAACAACAAGCTAAAGTATGAGTTGCCACGCCAAGCTACCACGTTGGACTGCCTCGCTTGAGCTGCCTTGCTGAGCTACTTCGCTTGAGCTGCCTCGCTGAGCTACTTCGCTTGAGCTGCCGCGCTGAGCTTTAATCCCAAACCCTGTTGCTAATGAGTGGATTATCCCTAATCTCAGGATTACCTTCAAGCCCCCTCTACACCGCTTATTATGGTTCTTTTGAAGGTAAAATTGCCCATTTGAATATTAATATTGAATTTATCTTAAGTTTGGCACGGAATTTATAATGATTGTAGCCCCATACATGCTTTCTTATTTAGTTTACTGTTTCCATAAATTTATAATGATTGCATTCCCATAACAGTTGCATATATATATTCATTTTTTTATGTTACATGCTAAGTGCTTATTCCTTACAATAGAAAGTATGTTTTCATTACACATAAAACTTCATGAAAACAATTTTGACTCGTCGCTTTTCCAATACATTGGATCTTCGACATCTGCTGACTTTTCAACTTCACATATCTCTCTAATGGTTGATCTGATGAGATTGTGAATAAACAAATTTGCTTGATCACCATGTGCAACATCAATTTATACTGCTTTCTTAACAGTTGTATACTTATTTTATTTAACAATTCCGTAGCAGATAAACAATTTTGCCTCAAATATTAAATTCTGCCTCATATTTGGTCTGTTTCTAATATAGAAGTTGCTTTATATTAAAAATTATTTGGTATGTTTCTAGTATAGAAGTTTCTTTATATTAACTTCTGCCTCAAAACCTTGTAATTCTTTGTTTGATAAACAATTCTGCCTCTTTATATTAACTTCTGCCTCTTTATATTAAACCTTGTAACCAGGGGGTTATGCTCATTGATTTTTATAGAAGTTTCCCCTGTCACCCTTACTCCCCTCGCCTCCATGGATCTGAAGTGTGTATGCTTCGCTATGTTAAATATATGTTGTACATCCTCATGGTTTCTTTAATTAGTTTGGGTAGTTTTTTAGTTTATAACATTATTCCTATTTTCATACATATTATTTGTATATTGAGATTTCATATAGATGGTAAATTTCATCTTAGTTCCATTACCCAGAGGTGTTTATAGCATCATTCCTTTTTTGTTTTGCAGGCCTTTCTCAAGCAAATGTTTTTGTTGATTGGTTGAAGTTTTGCCCTAGCACCACCCAGTATCCACTTCTTATTTGGATAATAGGTGTGACTTGTGGCTTTCTTGTCTCATGATACACTGACTTAGCCCACGCTCACAATCATTTCACTAGCTGGACATGCTATTATGATAATTTAACCGGTTACTGGTGCTATACTCCGAAAATGGTCACCACTTGTCATATGCTGCACCCTATTGGCAATTTGAATCCCTATGATAATGCTCAAGGTCTTGTACTTCACTTGGAGCATCTTTGGAAGACTGAGTTTGCAGTTTCCATCTCTAACATGATCCCCTATAGATAGAACTGCCATTTAAAATGGCTCAATATCATGGATTGCTGCTGCTATACTTGTACTTTTCACAAGATCTATTTCATTTGGACCTATCAATTCAGAGGGATACTCCGCGTACATCAGGGAGGATGTCAACGAATACCGAGTTGCCACATATAAAAAATTTGAGTCAGTTGAACTTTCTCAACAGGCGTACTCCGAGTACATGAGGGAGGATGTCACCATACTAATACCCCTCATGGTTGATATGCCTAGACTTCATGAAGCTTATCCAACGTGTGGTGACCCCGACCTAGGTTTAGAATGATTTTTACATGTTCATGACATTTCATGTCAGTGAAGTGTTACGTCGTTAGTTTTTTTAGTATATTTTTTATTCTATGTTTATTTTGTACTTGGATCCCAAGAAGGGTTTGTTTGATGTTAAATTATGTTTAAACAAGTTTTACGTATACCGGATATTTGGAATCTCAGAAATATAAATGTAATGTTATCGATTTTTTAGACTTGTTATCACGATATTTATTCTACTCATCATTTCATCATTTTGTGAAAATATAAATATATTTGTAAGAACTCTTACCACATTTAACCAATTTAACTTTTGTAACTCCTAATAGCAGTCACAAATTTGTTACTTCTGTCAATTTTGTAACCGCTAATAGCAGTTATAAATTTAAGATTCATAACTGCTAATAGCATTTATAAATATAAGATTCGTAACTGCTGACACTGGTTACAAATATTATATTCGTAACCGCCGATAACAGTTACAAACAACAGTTACAAATTGGGGTCACCAGTCATAACCCCCATAGGGGTTATAAAAATTTGTGACTTCTATTAGGAGGTACAATATTTCTTTTGTAACCCCCTAAATTATGATGGTAAATAGAAGTTATAAAGGACATTTGTGACTGCTAACAACACTCACAAATCACCCTTTTTGGTGTAGTGAACATACATCAATTAAATTCACGTATAATTCAACTTCATGATGAAATGAGAGAAAATGCATAATGAATAAAGTTAGAACATAACAATTACTATGTTAATTCAATCCATAACTAATTACTTTCATGTTAAAGATAAAAACATATCATCTAATAAAACATAAGCAGGTACAAACATCAAAACACATACAACCAAACATAATCACACAAATCAAATACGAAATCAAAAGCAAAAAGTAATTGAGGAATAGAACATAGAAACGTATACATACATAAACTGATATATGAATTCAGATTGACAGAAGAAGAATGTGTACCATCAAATGTGAAGAAGAAAAGCAAGGATCACAATCATATCAAGAACAATGAAGAATCGGACATATGTACCAAATTTTAACCTAGATTGAATATATTTGAATGTAAAATTCTTCAATTTCTGGAACAAGAAATTAACTAATTTCAACGGACTCTTTAATTTGGAAAGTCTAACAATTATTCCTATTTGGAATCTTACGATATAGGAATAGAAGTAAGCAAATAAAATTTCCAAAACCGAGAAGGTCATAATTGAAAAGACAAAATGTATAATATATATGGATGTACTATATGGGTAAAAGTGAAAATAACCGTCTTTTAAAAAAAATGTACAGTCATATCGGGGACTAAACAATAATTTACCCTAAAAATAATACAACTAGAAAACTTACAAACTATGAAGATGATCGAGTTGAGTGTTTGACACTCTCTCCTTAAGACAAAATGCGCTCCCGCTACGGTACTTACGACAATGAACAATGAACGTTTCGAGGATGAAACGGTCTCGACACGTGCAAGAAGCACTCCAATGTGGGTGTCCCACGAACCAATTATGTTTGATACTCTATCCGACTCGATTGGCAATGGAAAGTATTGGAAATAGTTTTTCTCTTTATAAAATGAAGACATGTATTGTATTTATAGAAAACAAAGTATTTTTTCATAGAAAGTCATGTCTTTTAGAAAACAGTCACTTTAGGGACGTTTTTCATTAACTGTCACAACTTATGGTGAACAGTCACGACCTTTAGGGACGGTTCTAAAAAATAGTCTCCATATAGCGAATAGTCACAACCTTTAGCGATAGTTACGAAAATTCGTCCCAGAATATAAAATAAAATGTCCCAATAATTTTCATACGTAAATGGGGCTCTTTGAAACCAAATTTCTTATTCATCATGTCTGTTTTGACCAAATGAATATATCACGTAACTCGTCTTGCTATAAGGAACACGTACGTACTTGGTCCCACCACGTTTGAAGTGTGGGTCCTACTTTTGTAATGGTTCAAAATTGACCAATATATTAATTTGGTCATAAAGTAATTTGTGTAAAAACACAATATTTTCCAAGATCTCCAATCTAAAATCTGCAGAGAAGGTTAAAAGGTAATTTATGAATTTATGAACAAGAATTAAGCTAAGTGAATGTTATTACTATTTTTTATACTAAAATAAGCACTTATTCAAGAAATGTCATTAATGATAAAGTGAATCACCCAATTAAAGTACTCAATTAGGGGAAATATTTTATATAGCCCGTATTATGTAACCGCTTAGAGACCGCACAACCTACATGGATAGGCAGAGAACATGCTCCTCACACACAAGTCAGCGGCCAAATCAAAGCAAACGTTGAGTTAACCTTTATATAAAACAACGGTTTAGGATACTAAAGAACCTAAACTATTAATCATTTGCGACACAGAGTGGTGCGACAGAGTGTCATGTCACACCGGTATTGGTTACTGTCTTATGGATGTGAGTTCACGCCAACGACAATAGCCAATACCGATGCAACACGTCACTGTGTCACACCAAATGTATCGCAAATATGTGTCGGCATAAAAGGACTCCTAAACTATTCGGCTTCACCTCTTAGAAAGATGAAAATAATATGATGTTTTTTCTTCCAACGGAGTGAATTAAATTTATCTTTACAGAATTTAATTAAATAATTATTTTGATAATATTTCATGGATTAGAAAGTTTCTTAAAACTTTTTAAATATATTTATATTTAGGAAAATTTGTTTATAGCTCCTCGACTTTACATTTATCTACAATAAAGACAAAAAAATCTTCTTAGTATTTTATGGACACCATATTTTGTATTAATTAACGCTAAGTTCATCGAATATGTAGTTACACTTTTATACAAGTACATTTAACATAAATCTATAACACCAAATTATAAAGAAAAGGTACATAGTTACTTTATGACATTAAATTAATAAAAATAAGCTATTTTTCTTTATTTTTGGCATTGTAAAACATGTAGATACATTTTCCTAGAAACACAAATATACTTGAAAAAATGTGTTTGTTGTATTGTTTTTATTTTAATAGGATATATGGTTTAGGCTTTTTTTAGGGTTTAGGATTTAATATTTTTATTTTTACTTTTTGGCAAAAAAGATTTGGACTAAACATAAAATTAAAAAAAAATTGTGGGTTCGTTAAATGACTCAAAATTTTAATATTATATAAATATATTTAAAAAGGGGGCTTGGCAAATAAGTTTTATTTACATAAGACAGTTCCTAATTAATGCTATCAAAACATTTTTTGAATATTCACTACTTGTTTACAAAAAAGACATATTGAAGCATAAACGTTTTTTAATGAGACCTATTCAAGCAAAAAACGATGCGAGGCCTATTTGACTACATACTTTGTAAACAAGTCCACTTGGAAAAACCCTTAAAAAATAGTTTTCAAGAATATTTTTAATTCAATTTTCAAAAAATACAAATAATTTAATCAAATAATTTTTTTAATTAATTTTCTTAAAACCATTGTTAATTACTTTGTTGTTTTTTTAACAAAAAAACCATCTTGATAGTTTCATTTTTCAAGGTGAAGATTAATGCACTTTACTTTCTTAATTCAATTGCTTTGATTTGGACGCCATTTGTGTGCCTGGCCCCATATGCAAGGCGGTCTCTATGAGGTTTCAGCATACTGTCTAAATATAATTTCTCTTTGGTGGATGTGTTTATTGAGACACCACCTGATAACAATTTTGGTGGTATTAGTGATTGTGCTGGCTCATTTGGGTAGTCCAATGTGTGCCGTTGCCCAATGTTATAGAATGATTATAGGGCCAATCTAGAAGATCATTTGGGTGGTCAAAAAGATTAGACTATTATACATTAGAGTCAAGTTTCAAGCCCTAACTATTTTCAATATTTCCCATCTCTAAGTAAAGAAGAGAAAACCACGTTCAGAAGAAAAGATAATCTCATAACTGCAAAGCAAAGGTTTGAGCCCTTGCAAATTTATGTAGTTATGTGTACTCGAGACCTATTTAGCTTTCACTTCTTTTAATTATGAGTCATTAGGGAACATTTTCCCCTATTTTGTTATTATAATAGATGCTCTCTATCTAAAAAAAGAAAAAGAAATGTCATTGATGAAACTAACAATTCCCCTATTTTGTTATTATAATAGACGCTCTCCATCTAAAAAAAGAAAAACAAATGTCATTGATGAAACAAATAACAGTCATTTAAAGGGAGATGCACTTTTATTAGAACAGAAATGTTACTCGTCACATAAGTTCGGATTATGAAGTTATTCCATTGCCGCACCAATTTTAACCATACATGTGAAGTCTCGAAGCTATAAAAGGACACGTAGAAGTTAAGAAATACGCACTTGGCATTCTAAGTAAATGATGTTGGGAGATCTAAAATTAATCCTTCCTCCGTCCCTAAATAAGAGTATAGGACCCTCAAACCATATTTTAGGGATTATGTTTTTAGTGGATATCTCAGTTGGGCAGGCCTTCCTCAACCTTCTACAATAGTTTGGAGTTCAGACACAACACAAAAACTGAACCAGCCCACTATTTGTTTCTCTTCCATTCCATGTTCTTTGAATTTGAAAAGGAAAACGAGGTGTTTCCCCATCATATGCACAATCCCGACTCCGACCTTAAGTGAGAAATCTGAAAAATTAAAAATAAAATGAGAAGATTCAATTCCAACCTAAATTCATGTTTGATTTTATCATATATACACAAAATATGATTGATAAGGCTAGGACGAAAATCTTTCGTTTTCGGCGAATGGTCACTCAAATAGCATAATTAATCAATATGATTTATAAACCAAGAAAAAGATTCTAAAACCGTATGGATGGGTAAATCAATAATTTTGTTGTGGGAATTAATTAATCATGCAGAGCCTAGATGAGCTTTAGGATGTTCAATGATCGGACTAGTTGGCATACTTCAATAGCTAATTGATAATTAAAATCTATCAAGCAATTACATACATAATTAATGAAGTATTCCTCATTATCTAGCTGCGATATATGTAAGGACATAATTTTATAAATGTCCGGGTAGAATCTAGGAATTTTCTATTTGTCCTAGATCACAGTATGTATGTCTGATACCACTACATTCGGCACGTCAATACGATCATCCACGACGGCCTTGATCCGAATCCATGCATCAACCATCTTCACACGTGCATCATGCTACATGCGACGTGCTACTCAACCATTCCCACTACTCCACTTCGTGTAATTGGTAAAATGGTTTATTAGAGTTGTTAATATTTGCATAAATATTTGGGAATTTTTTAGAAAATATTTTTCGAAGTCTGATTAGTTTTTAACAAAAATCAGAAAATTTTCTAAGTGTAGAAGCAAACTTGCCTCGGTCGTTGAGCTCGCGAGATCTCGTACAAACGACATCTATCTGTCGTTCAAGTGACATGAGGATGTCGCGCGATCTCGTTCGAGCGACATGTGGCCTCGTTCGCGCGACATGCCTATGTCGTTCGAGCGACGTCGCCGCCTCCATTTTTGTATAAATATCTGAGCACATTCTACACATTTTCTAAGCCTTTTTCGCACACGATTTCTGCGTTTTACGGCCTAGAAAACATACTTAAAGTTTTTAAGGTTTTATGCCTTTTTGATTCACAAAACCATTCCCATATATGTGTGTGAATCTTTAAACCTTCAAGAGGATCGTTTGTACTCATCTTGAGTAACTTGTGGAGAAGCTGACTCTTTTCCATTACTGCCCATCTGGAGTTCTTGAGGGAGATTCCAGCCGACGACATCAGAACCGACACCTGGGGGTATTTCATATGTCACTCTTATTTTCAGTATAATCCGTGTAAACCGTTCTTTACAAATTATAGTGAAAATAAAAGGTTTTGCCGGGGATTTTTCCTCATTTGTGTGTTTGTTTGTGATTGAATGTTCTTGCTTGATCATATTGTCTTCAATCACACCTAGATGCATGTTTTATGATTTAATTGAAAAACTGAGTTTAATTAAATAATTTCTTTGTTTGAACAAAAGCTCACTCTCAAATTGGTATCAGAGCCAATTACACAAATTTACTGTGTAATTTTCCGCAAAATTTTTCTGAGATATCAATTTTTTGAAAAATTGATTTTTGAAAAAGGGCGTGTTCAAAATGGAGAAGTTATATAATAAAATGCCAGTTTTTGACGGGACAAATTATGCTTACTGGAAAGCCCGCATGAAATCTGCTCTAAAAGCCATTGATGAAAGAGTTTTGATTTTGGTTGAAAAAGGGTGGACAACTCCCTCCATCACTATTGACAACGTGATTAATTTAAAATCTGTGACTGCATGGACTGAAGATGAATTTAAATGGTCATCCTTTAACTTTAAGGGTCTTAGTGCTATTTCTGGATCCGTCACACCTGACGAGTTCCGACGGATAATGATGTGTAACACATAAAAAGAGGCATGTGATGTTTTAAAACTTACCCATGAAGGAACTAATGCTGTGAAAGAATCAAAACTGTAAAACTTAACAACTCAATTTGAAACTATCACCATGCTTGAGTCTGAATGTTTTGATGAATTTTATGCTAGGTTATCTGATATTGTAAACACTAGCTTTAATCTTGGTGAACACATTCCTAATGCTAGAGTTTTTAAAAAGATTCTAAGATCTCTGCCTAAGCGTTTTATTCCTAAAGTCAATGTGCTAAATTCTATGGGTAATTTAAACATGCTTAAATTAGAGGAACTTGTAGGAGACTTACAAACGTATGAAATTAATATGTTTCCTAAATCTATCAATCCTAAAGCTAAGGGAATTTCACTTAATGCCCAGGATAGGAAGAGTGAGGGGTCGACAAGAAAGAGAGTTGAGTCATCTAGAAAAAGGGAGATAGAAACGTCTGATTCTGAGTGTGACCTTGATTTAGATGATTTGGCCCTATTTGCAAAAAAATTCAAAAAAATTCTCAAATTCAAGAAAAATGGAAATTTCAAAGATAAAAAGAATTTTGAGAAAAATAAGTTTGAAAAGAAAAATGAAAAAGATTTTAAAGACCCTCCTAAGAAAGACGGTGAGAGATGTTTTGATTGTGATGGTAAGGGTCATAGAGCTTTTGAGTGTGCTACTAGGTTGAACAGACTTGCCAAAGATAAGGGAAAACTTATCCTTAATGCTACCCTTAGTGACGACAGTGAGGTCGAGTCGGTTGACTCTGAAGATGAGTCATCGCATGAGTGTAACTTCACCGCATTTATGGCTAGTCATGTGAGTACTTCTAATGCTCCTCACGACGATGAGGATGCTACTTCACAGGGACACCTCGACAGTGAGAATGAAGTGAGTGAGGGGGAGGATGCTGCAAGTGAAAGCGAGAGTAATCTTCAATGCACCTATGCTGAGTTATATACCAAGTCATTTAAAACCAAAAATCGTAACAAAGCGTTAGTTCTTAGGATCACCGCTTTAGAGGAAGATTTAGGAGAAGCGAGAGAGAGAGAGTCCTCCACCTGCACTACCTTGAGATAGAGAGAGTCTTCCTGTGTTGAGAGAGAAAGTCAGTTTAGAAAAAGAGAGAGACTGTTTGGAGAGAAAGAGAGTGGTTTTGAGAAAGAGAAAGGTGAATTGACTAAACAAGTGGCTAGTCTTACGAGTGAGCTCCATTCCTCCATGGAGACTCGGAAGAAACTTGAAGCCCAGCTTACTCATGACCTTGAGAGAGTACGGGAAGTAAAGGTTCAAATCGAGGACAGATCTGGAAAGATAGAAAATATGCTCCTCGGTCCCACTTTAGGTTTTGGTGATAGGAAGGGAATAGGTTTTCATGGTGCCTCCATATCCTAAATATCACCTGGACCAGTTCCTGAGTTTACTACAACTCTATATGTCCATCGTCAAAAACCACGAAGGAGAGTTTGACCAAGAAAAGCAAACCAATGTCTGCCTAAGACTGTGTACTTTTGTACCTACTGCAAAAGAAAGGGCCAACTTAGGGAGTTTTGCTATAGTTTGGGTCGGACACGACGTACTACTGCTCCACCACATCGTACTGATGATTTTACCAGTCTGAGAGAGCGATTTGAGTTTTTAGCCGCCACATCACAGAGTTTGATGGAGGAATTTCGACGGATGTCTTTGTCGTCAGTGAATGCTTACCACATCCCGGCTAAAACCAACAACAACAAGGGTAAATAAAAGGTTACCACTTCTTGGGTATCTAAGAAAGACGAAAAGGCCCTTGTTGTTCATGTCTCTCTCAAAGCACATAATACCTCACAATGGTATTTCGATAGTGGGTGCTCCAGACATATGACCGGTGATGTCTCATTTTTTACCTACCTAGAGCATTATAAGGAAGGTAGAGTCACCTTTGTAGATGGTAGAAAGTCTAGCATCGTAGGACGAGGTACAGTAGAGTTACCAGGATTTCCTAAGCTAGAGAATGTGTTGTACGTCAAAGGTTTGAAAGCAAACCTTCTTAGCATTAGCCAGCCGTACGACACTGACTTTGCCAAAAAGTTTGACCGGGACGCGTGTAATGTCTATAATCAAGCCGGTAAACTTTTAGTGCAAGGGGTGAGGACGGAGGATAATTACTATGGGGCTGTGCCCAAATCCTCACTTATCTGCAACAGCTCCACGATCACTCCTATGGATCTGTGGCACCAACGTATAGGTCACGTGAACTTTAGAGATTTGACGCGTTTAGCTAAAAAGGACCTAGTACATGGCTTACCAACACTTGGAAAGCTAACTTCCACGGTTTTTGGACCCTATCAGTTGGGAAAGCAAATTCGTAGCCCCCACAGGAAGTTGAATTCCATTACCACTTCACGATTACTTGAGTTGATACACATGGATCTCATGGGTCCTAATCGTACAGAGAGTCTGGGTGGTAAGAGGTACATCCTCGTGATAGTAGATGATTTATCCAGATATTCGATTGTAGGTTTTCTGAGAGAGAAATCCGATTATGTAGAGTTTTTAACGACCAAGTGACATGTCCTGTAAAACCAACACGGAGTCACTATTAAAAGGATACATAGTGACAATGACACAGAATTTAAGGAAGCAAAGGTAGATCTTTACTGTGACAGCCTTGGTATTAAATATGAGTTTTCGGCCGTAAGGACTCCTCAGCAAAATGGGATTGTTGAGAGGAAGAATCGGACGATTTCGAAAATGGCTAGATCTATGCTTTTGGGTCGTAAGGTTGCTAGGAAATTTTGGGCAGAGGCGGTGTCTACCGCGTGCCACACGGTGAATAGGGTTTACCTACGTCCACACACACTTAGGAAGCCTTATGAATTGTGGACTGGCAAGAAACCCAACCTTGCATATTTCTATGTCTTTGGGAGTAAATGCTACATCCTACGAGATA
The DNA here is from genome assembly GCA_949130495.1 of Sambucus nigra. Lineage (NCBI taxonomy): Eukaryota > Viridiplantae > Streptophyta > Magnoliopsida > Dipsacales > Adoxaceae > Sambucus > Sambucus nigra. Next base: position 526,998,360 of record OX422220.1, read on the forward strand.
GAGAGCAATTAGGAAAGTGTAATACCCCGTACTTTTGGCTATATTTATTTTTGGGATTAATTAATTAAATGCGTATTAATTGGAAATTAATCCGGGTTATAAATACTGATGTGATGCGAATTGGTATTTGATTATGTGCATATATGATTATATATGTATTTGGTATTATAAAATTTGTCGTGAGATTTATATACGGCAATTTGGAAATTTTGTTGAGACGCGTGGGACCGCCGCGTCACGGTATAATATTTTATTAATAAAAAGTGAATTTAAAATCGATAATCCGTATGGTCGTTTTGAGCGCGCCAACGCGTCCGGAAGGGTCGAGATAGTCAGAAAACACTAGCCAAGGGTATAGTTTGGATCCCGGGGTAATTTTAGACCGTACCGGTAACTTAAAGGGTATTTTAGTAATTTGGTATTTTTGGGTAATTAAAAGTGACGAAAATTGAGAGTTGTAATCTGATAAGGATTGACCCCAACCAACCCTTATTAACCCAACAAGCTACGGAGGTTTATTGAAATTAGGTCTCATAAGTTTCCCCAAAGCAAAACCCTAGCCACCATAGCCTTTTGGAGAAGAAAGCTTGGAGAAGGAGAGAGAGAGAGAGATTCTGCAGAAATTCTACACCGAATCCACACCAAATTCAGAAATCAAACCAAGGCAAGTGACTTTATTTCCATTTAATTACTGAGAATGTCTTTTCCATGTTAGAAATTGAAGAATCTTAATTGTTCTTGAAAGATTAAAAGAAAACCCATGAAATTTGAAGTTATTATTGAATGTTGGGATAGGTTTGCATGTAGAAACATTGTTGGGAGATTTAATTTCGGATATTTCATATCTAGGTGATGTATAAACGAATTAAAATCTGGGAATTTATGATGAGAAAAAGTTAGGGTTTATGTTCTTGAAGAAAACTGGGAATTAGTGTAGAAATTGTGATTTAATGATGTTTAGATGATATCAAACCCTTTAATGATGTTAGTATAACCCTTAACATGTTTGAGGATGTTTAGAGAACTCAATATATTGTGGGAACGAATTTTAGAAGAGGTTTGAGGAGTAAAAATGGTGAAAAACGATTTTTGGGAAATTCTGGGCCGAAACTGGCATCTCGTTAGAAGCAGCCCCCAGGTCGTTCGAACGAGCTCGTTCGAACGAGCTTCTAACGAGTTGACCAGTCGTTATTAACGAGTAGGATTTTCATTCTATATCTCGTTCGAACGAGATATCGTCAGAAGGGTCAGTTCGTTCGAACGAACTGGGACCTCGTTCGAACAGCCTCGTTCGAACGAGACTTCTAACGACCTGACAGTCCAAACTCGTTCGAAGCCTCGTTCGAACGAGACTTCTAACGAGTTGACAGTTTGCCCCTTTTTGGACTGTTTTGACTTTTGGAGTTCCGGGAGATGGTTCAAGGGTAGAGTTAGCATCCCTTTGATGATATAGTGATTGATTTGGGACTTTTGGGTTATTGAGATGAGTAAATCATATACGAGAGTTATATTCAATGAATCATTTGGGTTGAGACGTGAGTGACTACTACGACGTGAGGATGAATTATAGCGCGTATAATTATGAACCGGAATAAAATAAGTTGTGATAATTAGTTAGTACGAGAATGCGATATGTACTACGATTATAATACGGTATTACTAAGATGTGTGTTTACTTAGTATTGATATATGGATTGTATGTATGACATACCTACCATACTTGCTATCACGGGAGGTTTCGTTCGCTTAGGACCCTCTATTCCTTGTGTGCCTACGGGGGGGATATAGACTGGTACCTTGATGAACATAGGTCATAGAAAGACTTATTGTGATATTAATAAGTCCGCTGACCATGGGAGCGTAGGTATGTGCGTGACCCATGTGATGGTGACTATGTTCGCCTCCACTATTTGTGATTTGTGTTATCTGAACTATTCCTGAGAGATTCGAAATATGTGATCCTTATGTACGTGATGTACCGGGATGGATAGCAGAGTATGTGTGCACTACAGCTTAGATTGCGGGGTGCTTGTATCGTATATTTATGATGTGAATAATATACATTAAATTTATGGAAATCCTCATGTTAATGTTGTAAAAATATTACGGTATTGTTTCGAGTTATATAATGAGTTAACTGATAGTTATATCAATGGCATATTTAGTAACTGAGTTTACGTTAAACCTCTATTTAATTACGAGCGTTGTTATATTAAATGGAACCAAGTAAAATGGGTAGAACCTTTGGTTGTCTAGCTAGTTTACATTGTCACTTAGCTAGTGGAAAGGGTAGTTATAGATGGGTACTTACGTTAGGAGTGCACAGTTAGACGAGAGGTGAGAATATAATGTGAGTGCACGTCCTAACATGTACTTTGCATTTAATGTTTTAAATGTTTTTAAAGCACTTGCAGGTTTTTAAAATGATTTCCACTTTCGGGCTCTGACCCATTTGCTTTCAAATATATTTTCTTGTAAAACCTTTTTAGGTGCCCAGCCACAAGGACACCAAGCATAGGTACTCATTCAGGTGACGTGCTGTAGCTGGTTGTGGAAGCTACAGGGATTTGCTCATAGACGCTTCTATCTTTTGAATTCCAGAGTCACTATCTATCAGTTGTAGGGCATGTTGCCCATTCCTATTTAGAGCATTTTTACATTTCAGTTTTCAGACTCTAGCATGTATTGCTCAGTATTCAGTTTTAGTTATTTATTTCAGTTTACATATCAGTCGTGGGATTTGTATTGAGGAGTTTTTCCTCCAGGTTTTATTTACATATTGTGATGGTTATTCTTGTTACCTCAGTATGGTGAATGGTGTTATTTAGTTATTCATTACTCTTGTTGTATGTTAATCAGATTTAATAAAATTTGGCACTTACTTTTTAAATACTAGGTGGTTAGTAATAATAAAACGTTTTCGACAGTGATGCTATTAACTGAGCCAACTTGGCATTTTGAATTAATTTTATAAAGGAGTAGCTACCCGGTGTTTAATTAGTCGGGGTGTCACAGGTGGTATCAGAGCATCAGGTTCTAGTGTCCTTTAGGATCTGTACGGCTATTATGTTTCCTCTACGTTTCTTTGATATAGAGCCCTATATTTTAGGACTGTTGTATTCTTTTGTGTATGCTTCGTTCTTCAGCTATATTAAGTTTATAAACCGTGAACTTATAAACTTTGTTCTTATTTCAGATGCCTCCACGACGTGCACGACGAGTTCCCAGGAATGCTACGCCCGAACCACAGCCCGCTCCAGTTCAGGGCATGTTGAACGCCGCTGAGGTTGCTGCTATAGTAGCCCAAGCGGTAAATGCCGCGATTGCCGTGATTCAGCAGGCACCACCTCAGGCGCCGGCTGCCGCGCCAGTACAGGTTAATGCATTCCCGTCTGCTTGGGAGCGTGTACGTGACGCTTTTCAGAAAGCGCATCCACCAGAGTTTGCTGGAAGCTCAGATGTGGTTATCTCGAGCCAATGGAGGAAGGACATGCAGAGGCATTTGAGGATGCATGAGTGCACTGATGTTCAGAAACAGGTGCTAGCTACTTTCAAGCTAGTTGGATCTGCGCTACAGTGGTGGGAGTCTATTACCACCGCGGAGGAGAGGGATACCCTCACGATTCAGGAGTTCTGGGTGCGGTTCGACCGCAAGTATTTTCCGTCCGCAGTTCATACAGAGATGAGGAGGAAACTGATGAGTTTGAAGCAGGAGGGCAAGACAGTGGCCGAGTATGAGGCCGAGTTCACTAACTTGTTGAATATCGTTCCAGACGAGATTCCAACAGAGAAGAAGAAGATAGAGAAGTTCACCGACGGGTTGAATTGGAGAATCCGGCAGCATCTGCTTGGGAACCTATCGTTGGCCACGTATTCTGATGTGGTTAACGCTGCATTACTACACTGCCAAGACCACCGTTTTCATATGGCCGAGGGCAAGCGGTCAGGGGATTCTAGCCATCAGGGCAGGACTGGAGGACATGGTGCCAGCGGGGCACAGACCGGTCAGGGGCAGAGACAGACTGAGCAGGGTACCCAGCAGGGGGACAATAAGAGGTTCCGATCAGGGAACTACAGGCAGGGACAGGGAGGTTTCCGCCAGGGCCATCAGGGTCCAAACGGCCATCAGGGCCAGCAGGGGCAGAATGGGCAGCAGTTCCATCAGGGCCAGCAGGGCCAAGGGAGGAATGGTAACGGCCACCAGGGCCGGGGACAGCAGGGGCAGAGGGGAGGAAACTTCTCAGGGAAGTGCTTTACTTGTGGCAAGACTGGCCATAAGAAGCAGGATTGTCCTGATAGGGGCAGGGCCCCACAGCAGCAGCAGCAGGGTGCTCGCCAGGAGCCACAGAGACCTATGTTTCCCGCCGCTCTTCCTGCACCGCCACAGATGGCAGCATTGCCACCCATTCCAGCAGTCCCAGCTCAGCAGGGGCAGCTACAGTATGGACATGTCTACAACGTTCACCAGGTTGCAGTTCCACAGGCACCGCCCGCGATCGAGGGTACGTTTCCTATCCATGGCACTATGGGTCGGGTGTTATTTGATACGGGTGCTACACACTGTTTTATTGCTACACACTTCGCGAAAGCTTTAGGATTGTTAGCTACGGCAGAGAGCACAGTGACGTGTGTCGACTCACCATTAGGGAGTGGGTCACTTATTTTCTTTATATGCCGGGGAGTCGGGGTAGAGGTTGGTGGTTTGGTATTGCCTGCGGACATGTTAGTGTTAGACATGCATGTTCACGATGTGATCATCGGGATGGATTGGCTCGTAGCATATAGGGCCATGATTGATTGCTTCAGCGGGAGCATTGTTTTTGCCATTCCGGGGCAGGAGATGTTTATAGTGGCGATGCCTCGCCCAGAGGGAGGATCGACCGCTCATCTGTATTACATAGAGGAGGATACCTCTAAGGAGGTTGTGATTCCTTTAGATTCGATCCCGGTTGTCAGGGAGTATTCGGATGTGTTTCAGGAGATACCAGGCTTACCACCCAGTCGAGAGATAGACTTCGTTATTGATCTGCTACCGGGTACGAGACCTATAGCACGTGCACCATACCGTATGGCTCCAGCTGAGATGCGAGAGTTACGGGATCAGATAGAGCAGCTGTTAGGGCAGGGCTTTATTCGCAGGAGTACCTCACCTTGGGGCGCTCCAGTTTTGTTTGTGAAGAAGAGGGATGGTTCACTGAGATTGTGCGTGGACTACCGAGAGTTGAATAAGGTCACGATACGAAATAAGTATCCGTTGCCTCGAATCGATGACTTATTCGACCAGTTGAGAGGAGCTTCTTTCTTCTCGAAGATTGACTTGAGGTCGGGATACCATCAGTTGCGTATCAGGGAGGAGGATGTCTCGAAGACTGCGTTCTTGTCGAGATATGGTTCTTATGAGTTTCGGGTTATGCCTTTCGGCTTGACCAACGCTCCAGCAGTGTTTATGGACTTGATGAATAGGGTGTTCAGAGATTTCCTAGATCAATTTGTCATTGTCTTCATTGATGACATTCTGGTTTACTCTCAGACAGAGGAGGAGCACGCCGAGCATTTGAGGATGGTTTTGCAGACACTTCGTCAGAACGAGCTGTATGCAAAATATGAGAAGTGCGGGTTTTGGCTGAAGGAAGTCCAGTTCTTGGGTCACATTATTTCCGACCAGGGAATATCTGTCGATCCGGGGAAGGTGTCAGCAGTGAGGGAGTGGGGACAGCCCACGACACCAACGGAGATTCGTAGTTTCTTGGGTTTAGCAGGATACTACAGGAGGTTTATTCGGGGTTTCTCAGAGATAGCAGGTCCTTTGACACATCTTACTCGTAAGGGTGTGCCATATATCTGGAGTGATGTCTGTCAGTTGGCATTCGATGAGTTGAAGGACAAATTGACCTCAGCACCTGTGTTAGCATTGCCGAGACCGGGAGTTGAGTATTTGGTTTACACCGATGCGTCTTTGCAAGGGCTTGGAGGTGTTTTGCAGCAGGAGAGACAGGCCATAGCTTATGCTTCCCGTAAGCTTAAGCCTCATGAGAAGAATTACCCCACGCATGATTTGGAATTGGCAGCAGTAGTATTTGCCTTACGGATTTGGAGGCACTATCTTTTGGGGGAGAAGTTTCAGCTGTTCACGGACCACAAGTCACTACAGTATCTGTTCACGCAGAAGGAATTAAATATGCGGCAGCGTAGGTGGCTTGAATTTATGAAAGACTACCAGTTCGACATTCAGTACCACCCGGGTAAGGCTAACGTGGTAGCAGACGCGTTGAGCCGCAGGCCAGCAGATGAGGTGGCAGAGATGTGGAAAGCGAAGTGGAAGGAATTGGGACACCAGGATGCAGTGGCCCGATCTTTCATGTCTGTAATGACCGTTACACCGCAGATTGTCACGAAGGTTGTACGGGCACAAGCAAATGATTCGTTCTGTCAGGAGCAGATAGTTTGATTACTCGCTGAGGGAGCTGAATCCTATACCGTTAGCTCAGACGGGGGATTACGCTTCAATGGGAGATTGGTAGTTCCGGAAGGAGAGGAACTGTGACACGATGTGATGGCAGAGTCGCACGGCTCACGGTTCGCGGTACATCCCGGAGGGGACAAAATGTACCAAGATATGAGACGGCAGTATTGGTGGAGCGGTATGAAGAGAGATATCGCAGAGTTTGTCTCAAAATGCGCCACTTGTCAGCTTGTAAAAGTGGATCATCAGAGACCAACAGGATTGCTACAGCCATTGGAGGTTCCGGTGTGGATGTGGGAGAGCATATCCATGGACTTTATCACGGGGTTGCCTACGTCGCAGAGGGGTCACGACTCCGTTTGGGTAATTGTGGACAGATTGTCCAAGGTCGCTCACTTTTTACCCGTTAGGACTGATTACACTGCGGGTCAGTATGCCCAACTCTTCATTTCAGAGATTGTGAGACTTCACGGTGTGCCCCTAAATATCGTGTCTGACAGAGACAAGATATTTGTTTCGAGGTTTTGGGAGAGTTTCCAGGAGGCCATGGGCACGGAATTGCGGTTGAGTACGGCTTATCATCCGCAGACTGATGGGCAGACCGAGCGCACCAATCAGATGTTGGAAGACATGCTACGCATGTGTATTATTGACTTCGGGGGTGGATGGGAGCAGTACCTTCCACTGGTGGAGTTTGCTTACAACAACTCCTATCAGTTCACGATTGGCATGGCTCCGTTTGAGGCATTGTACGGTAGGCCTTGTCGTTCCCCAGCATGTTGGTTGGAAGTGGGGGACAACAAACTACTTGGGCCGGAAGTAATTCAGGATACTTCGGCAAGGATTGAGTTGATTCGGAGTCGCATTCGGGTAGCTCGAGACAGGCAGAAGAGTTATGCTGATGCGAAGAGATTTTTCAGGGAGTTCCAAGTGGGGGACCAGGTTTTGCTCAGGGTTTCACCGATGAAGGGGATTATGCGATTCGGGAAGAAGGGGAAGTTGGCACCGAGGTATGTGGGGCCGTTTCCTATTATTGAGCGGATCGGACCGGTTGCGTATAGACTCGGGTTACCGGAGCATTTACATCGGATTCACGACGTGTTCCATATTTCCTCGCTGAGGAAATACCTTAGGGATGATTTGGCTCATTCTCACATTGCTGTGGAGGACATCGATCTCCAGCCGGATAACTCTTATGAGGAAGGGCCGATTGCTATTCTGGACCGAAGCGAGAGGAAACTACGGTCAAAGATAGTCCCGTTAGTACGTGTTCAGTGGCGACATCACAATGTCGAGGAGTCCACATGGGAGCGCGAGGATGAGATGCGCGAACGTTATCCAGAGCTGTTTTTAGCAGGTACTTTCTAGTTTCGAATTTCGGGACGAAATTCAGTTATTAGGGGGGAGTATGTAATACCCCGTACTTTTGGCTATATTTATTTTTGGGATTAATTAATTAAATGCGTATTAATTGGAAATTAATCCGGGTTATAAATACTGATGTGATGCGAATTGGTATTTGATTATGTGCATATATGATTATATATGTATTTGGTATTATAAAATTTGTCGTGAGATTTATATACGGCAATTTGGAAATTTTGTTGAGACGCGTGGGACCGCCGCGTCACGGTATAATATTTTATTAATAAAAAGTGAATTTAAAATCGATAATCCGTATGGTCGTTTTGAGCGCGCCAACGCGTCCGGAAGGGTCGAGATAGTCAGAAAACACTAGCCAAGGGTATAGTTTGGATCCCGGGGTAATTTTAGACCGTACCGGTAACTTAAAGGGTATTTTAGTAATTTGGTATTTTTGGGTAATTAAAAGTGACGAAAATTGAGAGTTGTAATCTGATAAGGATTGACCCCAACCAACCCTTATTAACCCAACAAGCTACGGAGGTTTATTGAAATTAGGTCTCATAAGTTTCCCCAAAGCAAAACCCTAGCCACCATAGCCTTTTGGAGAAGAAAGCTTGGAGAAGGAGAGAGAGAGAGAGATTCTGCAGAAATTCTACACCGAATCCACACCAAATTCAGAAATCAAACCAAGGCAAGTGACTTTATTTCCATTTAATTACTGAGAATGTCTTTTCCATGTTAGAAATTGAAGAATCTTAATTGTTCTTGAAAGATTAAAAGAAAACCCATGAAATTTGAAGTTATTATTGAATGTTGGGATAGGTTTGCATGTAGAAACATTGTTGGGAGATTTAATTTCGGATATTTCATATCTAGGTGATGTATAAACGAATTAAAATCTGGGAATTTATGATGAGAAAAAGTTAGGGTTTATGTTCTTGAAGAAAATTGGGAATTAGTGTAGAAATTATGATTTAATGATGTTTAGATGATATCAAACCCTTTAATGATGTTAGTATAACCCTTAACATGTTTGAGGATGTTTAGAGAACTCAATATATTGTGGGAACGAATTTTAGAAGAGGTTTGAGGAGTAAAAATGGTGAAAAACGATTTTTGGGAAATTCTGGGCCGAAACTGGCATCTCGTTAGAAGCAGCCCCCAGGTCGTTCGAACGAGCTCATTCGAACGAGCTTCTAACGAGTTGACCAGTCGTTATTAACGAGTAGGATTTTCGTTCGATATCTCGTTCGAACGAGATATCGTCAGAAGGGTCAGTTCGTTCGAACGAACTGGGACCTCGTTCGAACAGCCTCGTTCGAACGAGACTTCTAACGACCTGACAGTCCAAACTCGTTCGAAGCCTCGTTCGAACGAGACTTCTAACGAGTTGACAGTTTGCCCCTTTTTGGACTGTTTTGACTTTTGGAGTTCCGGGAGATGGTTCAAGGGTAGAGTTAGCATCCCTTTGATGATATAGTGATTGATTTGGGACTTTTGGGTTATTGAGATGAGTAAATCATATACGAGAGTTATATTCAATGAATCATTTGGGTTGAGACGTGAGTGACTACTACGACGTGAGGATGAATTATAGCGCGTATAATTATGAACCGGAATAAAATAAGTTGTGATAATTAGTTAGTACGAGAATGCGATATGTACTACGATTATAATACGGTATTACTAAGATGTGTGTTTACTTAGTATTGATATATGGATTGTATGTATGACATACCTACCATACTTGCTATCACGGGAGGTTTCGTTCGCTTAGGACCCTCTATTCCTTGTGTGCCTACGGGGGGGATATAGACTGGTACCTTGATGAACATAGGTCATAGAAAGACTTATTGTGATATTAATAAGTCCGCTGACCATGGGAGCGTAGGTATGTGCGTGACCCATGTGATGGTGACTATGTTCGCCTCCACTATTTGTGATTTGTGTTATCTGAACTATTCCTGAGAGATTCGGAATATGTGATCCTTATGTACGTGATGTACCGGGATGGATAGCAGAGTATGTGTGCACTACAGCTTAGATTGCGGGGTGCTTGTATCGTATATTTATGATGTGAATAATATACATTAAATTTATGGAAATCCTCATGTTAATGTTGTAAAAATATTACGGTATTGTTTCGAGTTATATAATGAGTTAACTGATAGTTATATCAATGGCATATTTAGTAACTGAGTTTACGTTAAACCTCTATTTAATTACGAGCGTTGTTATATTAAATGGAACCAAGTAAAATGGGTAGAACCTTTGGTTGTCTAGCTAGTTTACATTGTCACTTAGCTAGTGGAAAGGGTAGTTATAGATGGGTACTTACGTTAGGAGTGCACAGTTAGACGAGAGGTGAGAATATAATGTGAGTGCACGTCCTAACATGTACTTTGCATTTAATGTTTTAAATGTTTTTAAAGCACTTGCAGGTTTTTAAAATGATTTCCACTTTCGGGCTCTCACCCATTTGCTTTCAAATATATTTTCTTGTAAAACCTTTTTAGGTGCCCAGCCACAAGGACACCAAGCATAGGTACTCATTCAGGTGACGTGCTGTAGCTGGTTGTGGAAGCTATAGGGATTTGCTCATAGACGCTTCTATCTTTTGGATTCCAGAGTCACTATCTATCAGTTGTAGGGCATGTTGCCCATTCCTATTTAGAGCATTTTTACATTTCAGTTTTCAGACTCTAGCATGTATTGCTCAGTATTCAGTTTTAGTTATTTATTTCAGTTTACATATCAGTCGTGGGATTTGTATTGAGGAGTTTTTCCTCCAGGTTTTATTTACATATTGTGATGGTTATTCTTGTTACCTCAGTATGGTGAATGGTGTTATTTAGTTATTCATTACTCTTGTTGTATGTTAATCAGATTTAATAAAATTTGGCACTTACTTTTTAAATACTAGGTGGTTAGTAATAATAAAACGTTTTCGACAGTGATGCTATTAACTGAGCCAACTTGGCATTTTGAATTAATTTTATAAAGGAGTAGCTACCCGGTGTTTAATTAGTCGGGGTGTCACAGAAAGTTTGACTCCCGGAGCGACGAGGGAATTTTTCTTGGATATTCATCAAACAACTGAGCATACAGGGTCTTCAACCTGAATAGCTCTAAGTTTATGGAATCAATAAACGTCACCGTGCAAGATGACGAACCTCCGGCGGTTGTTGATCCTAGCCTTCAGTGTGAGGATGAGAACTTTTCCGGCAGCGATTTACTTGTCCCTCACACACACCTTGTGAACCCTACTCCTGTGTTAAGGGGCACACCAGCTTGGGTTCGCAAGAGTCATAATCCTGCCTCTATTGTAGGTGATCCCACTTTAGGAGTCAAGACTCGTGCTCAGCTAGAAAACGTTGTTAGCCATTTTTGCTACACATCCACAGTCGAGTCCTAGAATCATAAAGAATCACTCAAGGACGAACACTAGATATCTGCAATGCAGGATGAGTTGCTTCAGTTTAAAAAGAACAATGTCTGGGAACTTGTCCCCCGACCTAGTGAGACGAATGTGATAGGTACCAGGTGGATTTTCAAGAATAAAATGGATGAAAATGGTACCATAATCAGAAACAAGGCTAGGTTGGTCGCTCAAGGCTACACACAGAAAGATGGTGTAGACTTTGGGAGACATTTGCTCCTATTGCGAGGCTTGAGTTCGTCCGCTTACTACTCACCATCGCATGTCATCTGCGCTTCAAGTTATATCAGATGGATGTAAAGAGTGCCTTTCTAAATGGCATTCTACAGGAGGAGGTTTACGTGGAACAACCAAAAGGGTTTGAAGACCCTAAGCACCCAGAGCATGTCTACTATCTGAGGAAAGCCTTGTATAGTTTGAATCAAGCACCCCGTGCTTGGTACGAGAGGCTTACTTCATATCTCTTAGCCCGTGGCTTCAAGAGAGGCTGAGTTTATATGACGTTGTTCGTCAGGAAAGATGACGGTGCTATTTTGGTTGCCCAGGTCTATGTGGATGACATAGTCTTTGGATCCACGTGCTCCCAGCATGCTCATCACTATGAGGAGGAGATGAAAAGTGAGTTTGGGATGAGCATGGGAGTTGAGCTTAGTTTCTTCCTTGGTCTCCAGGTTCGTCAGCTAGAGGATGGGATGTTCATCTCCCAATCCAAGTATACTAGAGACCTACTGAAGAAATTTTGTTTAGACTCCGCTAAGCATGCACGTACACCTATGAGTACTTCTATCAAGCTTAGTAAGGACACTTAAGGTAAGGACATAGAGCAAACCTTGTATCGGAGTATGATAGGTAGTCTTCTCAACTTGACTTCCAGTCGTCCCGACATAGCCTTTAGTGTTGGAGTCTGTGTGAGATATCAGGCGTCCCCGAAAGAGTCACACTTACTCTCTTTAAAACGTATTATCAAATACGTGAGTGGGACTCTCTCCTACGGTATTTAGTATTCCTTTGATACCGATGACCGTTTGTCCGCCTATTCGGATGCCGATTGGGCCGGGGATGTAGATGGTTATAGTGTCACTTCTGGTGGGTGTTTCTACTTTGGTTCTGCTCTTGTCTCCTGGCTGAGCAAGAAGCAAAAGTCCATCTCTTTATCCACTGCGGAGGTTGAGTACATTGCCGCCGGGAGTTGTTGCACACAACTCTTGTGGATGAAGCAAATGTTGGAGGATTATGGGATTTCATAGGACACCATGACTATCTCGTGTGATAACACGAGCGCGATACACATATCTCGTAATCCGGTCCAACATTCGTTCCCAAAGTACATCAGGATACGCGAGCACTTTATACGTTAATTAGTTGAGGGGAAAGTCGTATCCCTGAGTTTCGTACCCACTGACCTTCAGTTAGTCGATATTTTCACGAAACCTTTAGATGCCCTTAGATTCGAGAATCTTAGGAAGTCTTTAGGGATTTGCATAGTTGACTGAGAGGATGGTCCGTGTCTAGGATAGTATGCATTGTCATGTTCATATCATATGATTCCTATTTCTAGTTTGTATCCTTTATATTCTTATTTTTGCTTTCTATATTTTTTTTTCTCGAAAAATCAAAAAGATTTTCTTTTTATAAAAATTTTAGAAAAGCACAAAAAGATTTTTGTATTTTGTTTACACCTCTTATGGATAAGCATTTAAGATAGCCGAGTCACAACTTTCATTTCCATTTTTCACATGACTGATTGATAATGATTTGAGACGCTACATCATTTCATCCATGTGCTTTACATTGTTTGGAGTCTTTGAGATGTGATTAGTGATATCATTCTACGTGTTTGGATCCTTATCTCCTTTATTGCACACATGCATGGCTTTATTTGATTATTGTACTTGTCTATCACATATTGGCTTGAGTGTTTCCATCTCAATTCTGTCTATACAATGAACCATATATGATAAAACTTGACAAGATTGGAATGCATGTAAAAAACCGTTTGGTGAGATTGTGTGGTATTTTAAAAAGGTGAAGGGCTACGAAAGGTACTTATCTATCCTTTGCGATTAAGCCACCGTTTAAATGGACCTAAAAAATTGAGGAATTTTATTATCCGGGATCCACAGAGGTTAAAAGAGCCCCAAAAAATTTAAAGGCAGTAAAAACAATTCATGCCCAATATGGGCCATTAGGTTTCACCATAAATTCTCCAATGTTTGATAATTTAGATCACCTCTATACAAAATATAAATTTGAGGGAGTTTGGTTGGAGAATTTAAACGGGTTTGTACTTCCTTTAAAGTCCTGAAAAAGCATTAAATAGTTTTGGACGTTATTGGTGTGGAAATCAATTTGAGTTTTGATTTGCTCATTTGATTGAGTCAATTTCTTATAATTCCATCTTGTTACACCTAAGGAAGATGTTGAGTTCATTCGTTAGGAGTATCCGATATTCATCGTGCACATATGTTATGTTTGTATGCATTGATTTTCCTATCGAATTTGCTCACACTCCTACATTTCCGCTATCATCGACTTGGTTATTTCTGTGTTCTTTCATGGTGTGATTCTTTTTTTTATATCTTGTGTGAAAAATTTTGAAAAATGCAAAAATAGAAAGTTTATTTCCTTTTGACACTCTCCATTTGCATTTATTTGTACTTCTCATACATGTCTATTTGGGGACATCATAAAAAGGGGGAGAATGAATTATGGGAGAGAATTGTTTGGTTGATTTATCAATGATTTGCTTAAGCTTAATTGATCTTTGATTTTTGCATATCATTATATTTCAAACTGTTGCGTGTCATGGGTATCTGCTTTATCTCATATGTGTAGGTACAAAATTGATGATTATTGAATTGCACACCCTGATGAGAAAAGCTTTGAGAGTTTATGAAGATTTGAAGATGTTGAAGTTTTATTAACGACATGTCAGTTAGTATTCTCAGTTTGAGGTTCTAAAGGGGATATTATCTTATATGTCATTTGCTTTAGGGAGATAACATAATTCGTATTTTTTATGTATGTACCGGCATAGACATAGGGGGAGATTTGTAAGGACATAATTTTATAAATGTCCGGGGTAGAATCTAGGAATTTTCTATTTGTCCTAGATCATAGTATGTATGTCTGATACCACTACATTCAGCACGTCAACATGATCATCCACGACGACCTTGATCTAAATCCATGCATCAACCCTTTTCACACGTGCATCATGCTACATGCGACGTGCTGCTCAACCATTCCCACTATTCCACTTCGCGTAATTGGTAAAATGGTTTATTGGAGTTGTTAATATTTGAATAAATATTTGGGAATTTTTTAGAAAATATTTTTTGAAGTCTGATTGGTTTTTAACAAAAAGCAGAAATTTTTCTAAGTGTAGAAGCGGACTTGCCTCGGTCGTCGAGCTCACAAGATCTCATTCAAACGACATCTCTCTGTCGTTCAAGCGATATGAGGATGTCGCACGATCTCGTTCGAGCGACACGTTGCCTCGTTCGGGAAATATGCCTATGTCGTTTGAGCGAAGTCGCCGCCTTGATTTTCGTATAAATATCTGAGCGCATTCTACAGGTTTTCTAAGTCTTTTTCGCACACGATTTCTGCGTTTTACAGCCCAGAAAATAGACTTCAAGTTTTTAGGATTTTATGCCTTTTTGATTCATAAAACCATTCCCATATATGTGTGTGAATCTTTAAACCTTCAATAGGATCGTTTGTACTCATCTGGAGTAACTTGTGGAGAAGTCGACTCTTTTCCATTGCTGCCCATCTGGAGTTCTTAAGGGAGACTCCAGCCGACGACATCGGAAACGACACCTGAGGGTATTTCGTATGTCACTCTTGTTTTCATTATAATCCGTGTAAATCATTCTTTATAAATTGTAGTGAAAATAAAAGGTTTTGCCCCTTTGGGGGATTTTTCCTCATTTGTGTGTTTGTTTGTGATTGAATGTTCTTGCATGATCATATTGTCTTCAATCACACCTAGATGTATGTTTTAGGATTTAATTGAAAAACTGAGTTTAATTAAATAATTTCTTTGTTTGAACAAAAGCACACTCTCAATATAGCGAGTGAAATGATACTCGGTTCCACGGAGAGTACCTATAATATTCCTAAAAGGATAAGGAGCCTCTAATGTGAATTCTCTTTTAACATTAAATATACACCACAATGTTCCTTATGGATCTCAAGACAAAACTTGATATCTTATCAGCTCAAATCGTCATGTCCAATGAAATTTCAGGTTGTGGCCCGAAGGTCTCCATTCTCCCAATTATTGTATTACACTTGAGACCTCACTAGCACCAATATAAACTCAATAGAGACGGTAATAAAAAAACTAGGCTTTCATAAATAAGAAGCAAAGTGGAAGTTATTATTATTTTTTTTTTGAAATTAACTATATGCGAGATATGCCATGAATGAACTATCAACAGTCAATTAAAGGAAGAGGCACTTTAATGAAAAAACAAATGTTGATCGTCTCCAAAGTCTGGATTCTGATGTCCTGTCGCTGCAAGAGTTTTTAACCATATATGTAAAGTCTCGAAGCTGTAAAATAGCAGACACGTAGAAGTTAAGAAATTAACAGGAGCAGGGAAGTGCACATTATCTACAAGTTAAGAATATGCAACATGTAGCTTAATTAGAAGACCAGTCTATTATTTATTTGAACACACACACACACACAAAGATAGTAACATACTTGATGTACATAAAAAAAGAATATGGTACTATGTGGATTATAAAATAAATAATGGGATAGTCCTCTACAATTTAAGGGGAGGGGGACTTGATTATGCCTTCCAATTTTGTCCTTTGCATCTTGAATGTCAGTCAAACTCTTTATTTCCAAATTATAAAGTCTCCCTTATCGTCTTTCTAGAAACGAAGTCATCATTCATAAATCTCTTTGCCATCACGTTCTAAATAAGCATATAGGTAGAAGAAACATCATATAAATTACACAAATGAAAAAGTAACCACAGTTGTATAATAAATGAAGAAGAAAAAAAGGAATATTTGTCATAGTTTGTAAGTGGTTGAGGGTTTAGCATAGGCAATATACAATCGATATTCTAAATTAATGATGATGGAAGATGTAAAAACTATTAAGTTGATACATAAGTAACAAAGAAAATTATATGTGTGAGCAATTTCAAGTATTTTCAGATCTTGGAACTAAAGAATGCTAAGATCCTCACACTTGTTTTTATAATTAAATTGTCTTGTAACATATTTAACTCTTATTTTACATTATAAATATCTATCTATCTTATGGATATGTTTAAGAAACACGTACGTGTTAATTATATAAAATATGATTGTAAGAATCAATATTATAATATAAAATTTCAAATAAAAAAATTATGTTTCTCAAAATATTATTGATTAATAAAATGAAATGAATGAGTAGTAGACCATTAACTGCATAGAGGTGATAAGATTGGAATAGTTATAAGATTGTGGAGCAAAAAAGAAGCTAAAAACATGTTTAGAAGTGATGGACTTGAATTGAAATGGTTCGAGAAGGGAAATTTTGTTGTCTTATTAATATTATTCGTGAGATTTTGGAGTCCTAATATGGACAGACTCACCATCCCCTCGATACCGAGGTATGTCAGAGACGAATGAAGCCTTTGTAGGCTCCACTCTGAGATGGGCTTCTTGATGTTCCGAATAAATAGGTGGATTGGGTTGGGAGGACAAACCCCTCGAGGAAAGGGGTCTAGATTTGGACAAATCCTTACATCCCGAGTTGCGAGGCTTTGCATTTGATCATCGGGAAATGCCTTGAGATTTTCACATTTAATGATTTGAAGTGTTATCAGGCTGGGAGGCCAAAGACCTTGAGGAAACAACTCCAGTTTTGGACAATATGTGATTTGAATATCTTCCAAAGAATTGAGGCTTTGAATATAATCATCATCATCATCAACCAATGACTTCATATTCTCACATCCTTAGATTTTGGGCTTTCTCGGGCTGGGAGGCAAACCTGTTCCTAAAATTGACTCTATGCCCGGACAGTAACATATGGACAATGTCGTCAGATGATCAAAGATGAACTGACACCCGGGTAAGGATTTTAGGTTCACCCATTTATCTATTATTATCCTTTCAATTGAAGACCTGTTTGCAATTGAGAACATTACGTGAGTTAAGGGTGATTGGTAGCTTCGAGACTATACAAATGTTCAAGATGGAAAAATCTTTCCATATGGCCTTTGTCGTTGCTCTGATATATTACATCTCTTGATGTTGTCGCAGGAGAGGACCTGGGAGGCATGAGTATGTTCCCACCATTTCTTATTTGTAAATCTTCAAGATAAGAAGACCACACGTGATCTTACTCTTTCAAGAATACAAGTTGCCCATAATATCTAACACTTAAATGTCTCAGGTTTCCAAGATTCTGACATAAACATTCTTCTTGCCACAATGGCTTAACTCATTACATCTTCCAATTTCTATTCTTTCAAGTTCTCCCACAGAGTGTACAATCCCTTCATTTAGTTTACTAAGCCTGGAAATACTATAAATATACAAGGTTGTGACTTAGGCGACATTAAGTGTACTTCTTAACACCACCTCGCAACAACTTCTTATACTCAACACCCGTAGAGATGGAATCCTTGGAAGTGAAACCTTCACTAATTTAGGGGACACAACTATAATAAGCTCCTTAAGTAAAGGAAAGACACCTACTCTTTCATAAACGTTTATTAAATTAATAAACAATTCTTCTAAACCTTCCATGTCATCAAACTCTAAAGTTTCCAGTGATTCAACCCTTAATGTGAATCCATGACCAATCTGGGGCAATGACTTAGAGTAAGCTCGCGGAGGCGAGGAAATAGTCATCCAATAGTTTCATCAACACCACTCAAATTAGTAGACCATTTCGGCCTACATTCCATGTCCTTAAACATGCGAGTTTCAAGTGATGGGAAAGCAACAACCGCACCTTCTCCATACAAATCAAGACCCACTTTTTTTACCCCAAACATGCCTTGAATGCAAAACTCCTTGAATAATTTCAGTTGTCCAACTGCTAGCAAAGATGTACATTTTTTACAACCATCGAGTGTTAGGTGTGCTATATTAGAAAATGAGGGACCCCCAACCCAAATGGGAAACTTTATGCCCCCCGCAGGAATGAATTTGGAATTGTGTAATTTTTTTTGTAGGTCTGAGTGCCTGTAGTACTGCAAAATCAAGAACTTTACTTGTAAAATCTCTGACTTTGCTGCTCCATGTCAACATTAATTCTATAAGGCCATGCTTTTGTGATAGATTGGCCTCCGCTGCATCATGGGCATTCATAATGTTGTGCAACCCTGTAATAGTAAGTGTCCCCCTGAGATTAGATAGGACACTAAACTCATTTAGTGGAAACATAGTACTCTTGTTAAGAACAATCTTTGACAATGTTCGCAAACCCGTAAAGATACTAATCCCTGAGGGTATTTATTTTAAGTCTTGAGTATCGAAGATGTGAGGATGCCGCAAATTAACTAAGTTTCCAATTCTTGTAGGTAGCTTACCTAGTTCGCATCAAACACAAAAATAATGTCTCTAAACTATAAAGATCACACACTGACTCATAAAATTGTTTGATGAGAGTCTTATAAATTAGGATCTGAATGAGAACACATTGTTGACACAATCCCTTCATGCGAGGTTATAATAATAATTTTATTCCCAGGTGCCCTGACCAAAAATGGAATACTGAGGCGTTCACATTCCAAACATCATCCAGAACGAGAATAAATTTATTATTAGATAATTTATCCTTCAAACTCTCTTAAGGATTAGCTAAGATCTCAAAGTCACGATCCTTGGCTGACACTTTCTCCAAAATAATTCTTGTTATCTTGAATCCATCAAACTCGTCAAAAACACATACCCATGCTTTGACATCAAAACATCTTTTCACTTTCTCGTCACTAGCCTGGAACAACTACTCAAGTATCTTCTCTTTATCTGTTTGGCAACCCAAAACACGAGATGCAACCACTAGGGAAGTCGTTTCTTGTGTTCCGTGTGATCTGATCTGGGACTTTCACCTTCAAAGCCAAAAATTGGTGATGTCCTTTAACTTAGAAACCATGTTGTAAATAAATTTAAGAGCACGAGTGAAACTAGTATAGCTGTGGCCATCCCGGGAAATCTTCAAGGAGAAGGGTGTGGGATAAATATAAAGAGAGCTGGATATATATATTCCGAACGGGATAATCCATCACACTTTTTCAAAATCAAAAACACATTTTCTACACACACACATCTATAATAAAATTCCGTTCGGATGTATGGGATAAACCCCACCCCTATATCGCATTTGAACTACGTGGTAGAGTGAGGTCATCCATAGGAATGTTCCCAAATTATATATATATATATATATATATATATATATATATATATATATATATATATATATATATATATATATATATATATATATATATATATATATATATATATATATATATATATATATATATATATATATATATATATATATATATAATACGATTTGCGCATTTATCGCGTTATTAATCACTATTATGAAACGATAATACGTATTCGATGAAAGGCAAACAAGAAAACTATGTAATGCAAGAATATGATAAATGTGGAGATGGGAGAAATTTGTGAAATTAAGAAAATTAGCAAATTAGAATTTGGGAATTTGAAAAACTGGAAAATTGGAAAATTGGAAGATTAGAAAATTAGAATCGAGTCTCGGGTTTTAATCTGAAATTCCTACTTAGCCAATAAAGGAATCAAAGACCACGTAGTTCAAATGCGATATAGGGGTGGGGTTTATCCCATACATCCGAACGGAATTTTATTATAGATGTGTGTGTGTAGAAAATGTGTTTTTGATTTTGAAAAAGTGTGATGGATTATCCCGTTCGGAATTTATGGGCGTAACCCTCTTTTTGTTTGTTTTGGAATTTTTCATAAAAAATAAAGTATGTGCAATATGCTAATAAAAATGTAGATATTAATGTGTATGAACTAAAGTAGGAACTAGATTACGAATCTAATGAAATTTATGCAAAAATAAGGAATTTAAAGAGAGAGGGAAGAAATTTGACCTTCTTTGAAGCTTGATCTTTGATCTTGGTTGAAATCCCTTGAATGTGAGATGGGTGTTGGATGAGAGAGAATATGATTTTGCCAAATTGGCTATGAAAAGGATGGGAATGTAAGCTTGAATGGAACTTCACTGGGGGAATTTTGCTGATTTCGAGAGAATGTTGCTAAGATCACTGGTGCCAATGGATCTCTGATGTTGTCCTTCCTGGTAGTGAGGTCATGCCCTCATTTTATAGGGTCAAGGGGTTACCGATCATCACTCCCCTTATCCTGCCTATCAACAGGTGACCCTAAACACACTCCCGATAGGCAGGGATCTAGACCTACCAATTGGTTGTCTTGGCCAGATTTTTCTACAAAAATGACTATAGAATGTAATCTGTTGATCCGAATAATGTACGAGGCACACCATTAGAAAGGTATTTTAGAGACCTTCAAGAGTCCTTTGGACTTCCCTTGGGTCCGAGAGTTGACTTTGGGTCAAATGTGGCTTGAAAGTGCACGTCGGTCTTTTGGATGGGAGATCGTCGGATGAAATGGATCGTTCGTCCGCATGGTAAGTGAGAATCGAGAACAGGGAGGACCGGTGGGACGGTTAGGAGATGTAATTAGTATTCCAAAGAGTTTCACTTGGTTCAAAATGTTGACCTTGGTCAACTGGGGCTCGGTGGTGCCCAATGACCTCTCAAAGTAAAATGGATCGTTTGTCCGTACCGTAGGTCAGAATTGTGCACATGGTGAACCATTAGAAAGGGTATTCAGTGCCCTTATGATATTCAGTCACTCTCATTTGAGATGAAGAGTTGAACTTGGTCAAATGAAGCCCGGGAGCGACCGGTGGCCTCCAGATCGATTTTCAGGGGAAAAGAACGGTTATGCCGTTTTGCGTACGCGGCAGACCGTTGTAAAGGATTTTTAGTGACCTTCAAAGGTTCAAATAGATTTTGCTCCGACGGGAAAGTTAACTAGGGTCAAATGGGGCTCGGGAAAGCTCGATGGCCTCTAGATCGGTACTCGGAGTGCAAACTAGGGTTTGTAGTGAAATAAGGACGTTCTAGGGACCTAAGGAGAGACTTAGTGGGGTCCTAGAATGTGGTGTCTACATAGCCCCTCGACGGGTGAGCTTGGAACACGACAAAGCCGTCGAATAGAGACCACATGATAGAGGTCGGTTCTGTGGACCTAAGGGATGAGGATGACCGATACAGAGGGTCGAGGTCGATTTAGAGGACCTAAGGTGATGTTGGGATGACCGTTTCGGAGGAAATAAAGGGGGTGATGCCTAAAGTCAAAGTAAGGAGCGACCAATTTTGTGGGTCGAGGTCAATTATAAGGACCTAAGTTGTAGTGACCAATTCTGCGGGCCAAAGCCAATTCTACGGGCTTAAGGTAGGGATGACCAATTATGCGGGTCGAAGCCAATTATGAAGGCTTGAGATAGAGGTGACCAATTCTGCGTGTCAAAGCCAATTCTGAGGGCTTGATATAAGGGTGACCAATTCTGCGGGTCGAAGCCAATTCTGAGGGCTTAAGTTAGAAGCGACTAATTCTTCAGGTATAAGCCATTCTGCGGGCTTAAGTAGAAGCGACCAATTTTGCAGGTCGAAGCCAATTCTATGGGCTTAGGTATAAGCGACCAATTCAGCGGGTCGAAGATAATTATCCGGGCTTAAGATAGGGGTGACCAATTATGAGGGTCAAATCCAATTCTGAGGGTTTGAGATAGAGGTGGCCAATTCTATGGGTCAAAGCCAATTATGTGGGCTTAAGTAGAAGCGACCAATTCTACGAGTCAAAGACAACTCTACGGGCTTAAGATAGGGGTAACCAATTATGTGGGTCAAATCTAATTATAAGGGCTTGAGATAGAAGAGACCAATTCTGCGATCTTAAGTAGAGGTGACCAATTCTGTGGGCTTAAGTAGAAGGGACCAATTCCGTGGGTCGAAGCCAATTCTACGAGCTTACGTAGGAGCGACCAATTCTGCAGGTCGAAGCCAATTCTGCGAGCTTAAGATAGGGGTGACCAATTCCGTGGGTCTAAGCCAATTCTGAGGGCTTAAGATAGGGGTGACCAATTCTACGGGCTTAAGTAGAAGCTACCAATTCTGTGGGTCAAAGCCAATTCTGTGGGCTTAAGTTTTCATGGGGAAATTTGGGGACTCCACTGGGGGATATGTATCTTGTAGTTATGCTAGAGATTTGGGGAAGCATTTGATTTTTAGGTTCCGTTGGGGAAAAGAGAATGATCCTAGGGTCGGGCATTTCTCAGCAGGGGGATTTTATGGTGTCCTTTGGAGACGTTGCTGGGGAAACATGAAATTGATTTCGGGAATTACATTGGGGGATATTAGGGTTCTGTCAGGGAAATGAGTGTGGTAAAAACAAATTCTTACTGGACAAGGTTCTCAAATCCATTTGGGAAATTTAGGAATTTTCGAGGATGTTTCAGAGTTTTTTGTCATTTTTTGGGCTTTTTGTACAAAATTTCAAAGGGGGTGCCGACTAGCATAGATAGAGGGGTTCCAAACACCATTGAAACGATATTTTGAGGTACCTAGAGAAGGTGGAGGGTTAGTGCCGATCGGTGGGTGGTTGAGAGATGTCGATCGGCATGCCCCTTAGCATCTTATAAAAAGGGGGCGGGTTATACTCATTTTTCTCATATTTTTGACTTGCCTTCTTCTACAATTACCTTTTGCAAATCGTTCCAACGTTCCAAAGTCAATAGATGGTTGAGTTCTCAAGTAGTGCAACAAACATGGTGTGGCTTAATGCTGATGACTGGGAGAGCTTTTAATGGAAGTCTAGGGTGCCCCTCACTTTGGGCAGTGAAAACTCTTTTGACTCATTCGAGCCAGTGGCGAATGATCGAACTCTCTTGTGCGAGCCTTCGTGTCATTTCTCTTCTAGGGTGGTGAAACCTGGTGTCTATGTAAGTATTTATGACTTTTGGTATTCTCTTTTCTTTCCAAGATTTCCTTATTTTTGGAACTTAACAAAGGTTTTTCTTTTACTTTTCTCTTTTGACAGTCTGATGCTTCTATGTCGACTATGTGTGCCCGAGGGATGATGGGGCTTTAGGATGTTTGGGAGAACCTCCCATCTGTGGTGCGTTGGATGGTGTCATCATCCAGTTTTAGGTGACTGGCATCTCCTCTTGATGAGATGCCCCGTTCTATGGCTATTCTTTGTGCTCTAGGGGAGAGGTGATGGGACACCACCCACACCTTTCATTTTGGATTTGGGGAGATGAGGGTGACTCCCATTGATGTTCAGCCACTGCTGGGGATGGATTGCGAGGGTACATAGATTGAGGTGGACAGGACATTGAGGGTGACATTGGAGGCAGTGACGAAGGCGTTGGGTGATGTGGAGAGGGTGGTCTCTGGGGACTCTCTTCTTTTATCCCCTTTGAGCGAGTTGTTGCTGAGGAGGAGGATTGATGAGAGCGACGGGCGGCAGGTGCGTCAGATGGCTCGTCTGTTTATTTTGCTGGTGCTGGGAGGTTTTCTAGTGGTGACGAGTGGCAACGTCATGCACTTATGGTTTTTGCCATTCTTGAGGGTGTTTTCGGACATCCGTCTTTATGACTGGGGGAGTTCAACCTTGGAGACCCTTTATTATTATCTTAATGCATTCAGTCGGTGCTTCCGACAAACTTTTACTGGATCCACGTATCTTTTTGAGGTATTCTTCATTTTTTGTATTTTCCTTTATACATTTGCATTTTCCTTCATGCGTTTTATTCTCGATTTCAAATATGTTGATGCTTTATCCTTTGCAGACGTGGTTTTATGAGGTGATTGGGTTTAAAACCCAATTGATATCTTTGAAGGAAGAGTCTGTTGGGGACTTCTGCCGGATGTACCGGTGGCGAAAGTCCAATCGACAATCGAAGAAATCCCTCTTTCTGGAGACGGTGCATCAGGTTTTGAATGTCCTGACGAGTGAGTGAGTAAGACCCCCTTTTTTCTTGAGACTATCTTTCCCTTGATAACCTTTTGTTGGTATTGATCTTTTTTGCTCTTGCTGGGGAATTTGTAGGTGACCTTTTATCCATGGGGGACGGCTATCCAGTATATGAGGGTGACTGGGGGACATGCACAGATGCGACATCTATTGGCGCATGAGTCTGGCTATTCTTGGTACCTCGGGGAGAGAGTAGTCCAGTAGATTATGGAGGATGAGGTGCCGGTGCCACCAGCGAAGCCCTCAGTGTTCATCAGGCGGGTGCGAGAGATATCGGACGATGCCCAGGTGGCAGTAATGATGGGTCAGCCTTACTCGTTGTGTACTGACACAACGGTAATGTAAAATTACATGAACTTTGTGTTGATCTAGTTGATGCCACCCAATATATATGACGTGATGCCTCTTCCTCGCGTGGACTCGTGTCGAAAAATGGGATCCTCCTATAGTGAAGGCGGTGCGAGGACATCAGCGATGACAACAACTTTGGAGGCTCCTTTTATACGGCTGTTCTCTCCTGGTTACAACATTCGGCGAACAGATGGAGGGTCGATGCATATGATGCATCATCCTAATGCAATGGACCCGAAGGAGTTGGACTTAACAGAGGAGGTTTTTCGAACTGAGGTATACTTTTTGTCCCTTTGTCTTTTGTTTTTCCTGATTCTTTCCTTTGCCTCAGACTGACTGATTTGATCTTTTCGGTTTTCTTTTACAGCACATCCAGGTCTCCACCACTTGGCTGAGGGATATTAGGGATTGAATATCTTCGATGACTGCCCATATTAAAGATTTAATTCCGGTTCCTTCTTGTCTGGTGCCGTCCACCTCGTCAGATGAAGGGTCAGGCTAGGGGAGTGGTGACACATCGTCTCACCACAAGGGGAAGAGGGCGCGCCGCAGGGACGGAGGCTCTTAGAGAGATAGGAGAGAGAGAGAGAGAGAGAGAAAGAGAGAGAGAGAGAGAGAGAGAGAGAGAGAGAGAGATTGTAGGTGAAGAGAGAGACAAAATCTGGATGAGAGAGAGAGAAATAAAATTGGGTTCGAGCTGAGTCCCGTTATATTTTTTATATTGGTTTTCCTGCAATAAAAAACAACGTAATATAGCAAAAATATATGCAAATGAAGTTTTTATTAATTTTTTTTGTTAATTAATTTGTTTTTGAGTGATTAATGCACATGCCCTTTTTACTTCGCTGTTGAGACTGTAAAAATAATTAAAAATGATTGGAGAAAGGCTTTATTTAAAATTGGATAAGTCAACAGAGGAAATTCAAAATTCCCTTAGAATAAAAATTATTTTTATTTAATTTATTAGTTTTGACAAAAAATGAAAAAGGGGATTTTCCCCAAAATAGGGGTTTACCTATCGGCATGTCAATCCAGTCCCATCAATCCAAGACTTTGATTGAACTTCCTTTAATTATTTGGTACTTGGTGGGGTAAGATGCCCTCCGATTTTTGCAGGGTTTCTTGTCTTTGCTTGAGAGTTTTCAAGTATAAATTGGGGTGTGGATGGAGCTTTTCTTCACACTTCCACATTCTTTTCCCTTTACATCCTTCTTTGCTCACTTTCTTCTTCTTTTGTGATATGGCTCTCCTTGGTATTGTTGAGTTTATGAACTACCTCAAAACCTTGGAAGCAATGTGTTTCTACAACGTTGACTACGACGCTTTCAACATGTGGCGAGTCTCTTTGTGTTGCAACAGGCCTATATAGGGGAATATGCTGATGGCAGCAGTGGGATTTTGGTACCCCGTAGACCATGTCTTTCGCTTCGGGTTGAAAGAAATCTATCCGACCTATGAAGAGTTTTCTGCAATATTGGGAATAAATCCCAGCGTTGCGGAGAATTTACCTGAGTTTTCCCGGTCCCCTAGGGAGCTATTGGTAGGACTTCTCAACATTTCACCTTTGGCATCCATGTCGTTGGTCATAGGAGTAATGATTTCTCTTCTTGCGGTGCTGCATTCTGTGCATTTACAGGATGTCGACAATGCCGGTCATGCTGGGGCCGTCATTCTCGACCTGGTTTCAAAGGTGCTGGTTGTAACCGGGGAAGTGCTGGTGGATCCCCAACTTTTAGCTATTGTTTCCTGGATGTCGTGCCATCACAATCCTATGGAGGTGATGCTGACGGAGACTTTAAATGGTCTGGATGCCTGGCGAGAAGGTCGTTCCAACTTTCTAAGGGGTAGGCCCGTAATGTTGTTCATATGTCTGTCAGAGAAGTTCCGTATGGTAATCCCACCTAAGTATCCTTTGTCAGCGGTTCCGAACATCTTCTCACGCTATTTCATCAGTGTAGGCTTGAACATCAAGAGCAATGAAAATTGGTTCGTGGAGCACGGGGCTCGAGGCTTGCGCTTGCTAGTGCCTTGGGGGGGGGGGGGGAGCTACTGCCCATTCTGGAAGTCGGTGGGTACCATTATGTCCATTTAGTAGGTCTTAGGTAGACCTCTTTCTACTGTCCTGGGAGGCTGCTGCGTCAATTTTGTTAGGAACAAATTATGCCACCATGAACACTGAACTTCTTTCCCGTGGAGGACCTGACAGAGCGTATGCGCATGCGGCTTGGTTCTCGATGGGAGAATCATCGTTCGTCGACCCATCCCTCCCCATCTGTTAATAGAGTCTGGCACGTCCCTAGGGGACTACATGAAGTGGTTGTGGAAGAAGGTACTGGCCAAGATGTTGGCTGTGGAGACTGGGCAAAGGTGGTTTGCCATATTTGACACCATAGGGAGAGGCGTTGCAGTTTTACCCAAGCTAGTCCGTGCTCATCGCTCTATGGAGCATCTGCGACACTCCATTCAGGCAGGGGAAGTTTGGGGACCCAAGATGTAGGGGATGATGGGGTTGGTTCCTCTGGAAGATGCGGGTAGGATATGTGATGGGAATAATTTGAGGGTTATTTTTGGAGTAGTGGGACTTGCTTTTATTTTGGTTTTAGTAAATTAGGAGTAGGATGACAAGGGAAGTCGTTTGACTCCCTATGTCGATGTAACCATACAAAAATTTCAAATAGTGAAGTAAAGGAGTTTTTAATCATCTAGTTGTGCCTCTTGATGAGTTTTGCATTTTGAATTATCTATACTGATCACTAAGGCATACATAATCCTTTTGTCCATGTATATATTAAAACGAACTATCGCTCTCGAGAATAAGAAAATAATAGCATTTTGTGAAAGAAGGGGCCCTTGCTCGTGTAAAGAGGATGAGCTGCCTACGTACCTTTGAGGGTTTCAAAATTTTTTTAAAATTCATTTTTAGAAAGCAAAAGCTTTATTTTAGAATAGAAGGAAGATGAGAAGAGTCGTAGCACGCCTAGATTTCCGACTAGGGATAGAATTTCTTGAGACGGTCCAGGTTGACTGGACGCGCCATTCCTTATCCATCAAGGTTGGTAAGCATAGCGGCGCCCCCGGACAAGATCTTCTCCATAATGTAGGGACCACTCAAATTAGGTTTGAATTTCCCTCTAGGGTCCCATATGGGATTTACTATTTGATTAAGATATAAGTCTCCTTCTCGGACACTGCGGTCCTTGACTCTCTTGTTGAATGATCGCGCTATACAACAATGGTATCCTTGTATGTGATATAGAGCCTTCAGCCTCCTTTCATCCAAGAGGGACAGCTCGTCGAGACGACTTTGGTTCCAGTCTTTCTTGATGACTTTGCTTTCAAGCATGACGCATAGCTAAGGGATTTCTAGCTCCATGGGTAGGACTGTGTCCATGCCATAGACTAGAGAGTAAGGGGTAGCCCCAGTAGAGGTTCAGAGTAAAGTACGGTATCCCCAGAAGGCGTAAGAGATCCTGCCAACCTAATCTCGACAACTCTCGGTCATCTTACTGATAATGGCTTTAAGGCTCTTATTGGCTACTTCGACTGTTCCATTTGTTTGAGGTCGGTATGGAGAAGATTTTTGTCTCTAAATTACATACTCATCTACCACCTTTGTAACTTCTGCCTCGAAATATAACCCGTTGTCTAATACCTGTAACATCCCGCCCGCCCGGGGAGAGGGAACGGAGCGCTACTATCGATACAACTAACTAAATCCACAATATACAAGTATACAGCATCTAAAAACCTACAATAAACAAACGAGAAACCACTAATCTCAATTCTCTTCAAATTAAATACAACCAAAAGTCTCTCGAAATAATACAACTATCTATCTAAAAAAAATAAATCGCCAATGCTCTATACATAAAAAATAAATACAATCTTCTCATCTTGTATTAAAATTCTTCCCAAATAATTCACGCTAAAATCATCCCAATTGGTCCATAGCGCTCAAATCCGCACTAACCTGCCAACTAAAGAAAATATGGGGAAGTACACAATACGACAGGAAAGATGCTCAACAAATATAGGTTAGCGATGAATAAAGCGTAACAACACGAGTACGAATATTCAAATCAAATGCAAATCTCAAAGCATTTATCAATAAATTTTTCAACAACACATCAATGGGTCACCAGGCCTCACCCCATCCGCATATGCTTTATCAAGACATAGCCCCGGGAAGCAGGAATTTTGGCGGGTGCCCAACCTCCGTGCCATATTAAAATCTCATGACAACGTGCTCAATAACAACATGAATAATACCACATGAATCAAAATAATTCCAACAATTATTTTTCCAGATTTCAATGAATTTAACGATTCAAATATGAGTTCAATTAACAAGAAATCAACGGGATAAACTCTCGAGAGATTTAAAGAAGCATATTGTGTAAAACCACATACCTTAAAATCATCGCATGAATCGTCACATAAATTCATCCTCAACATCTGATCGCACCATCATGTTCCTCTCGTGAAAATAATCAAATCATGTTCTAGCTCGAACACGAGATAACCCCAAATAGTCCTATTTTAAAAACCCAGAAAAATCAGATCCAAAAATTATTCGAATTGCCAATCCGACTTCAGATTTGGATTCTACACGAAAAATTGAGTCAGGTATGTGTTCTGAGTTTTTCTCAAATCTCATTCGAATGCATTCAAAAAGAAGATATAAACATTACAAATTGGCTCTTCCCATTCCACTCGTTTTTGCCTCTTTGGATTTCGTTTTTGGCCACTCTTTTTTATCTCCCTTTCCTTATAATCACCCATAATATTCCTTATATAACCCCTCTCTCAAACCCTAGCTTGGAGCCTAAGCTAACGCATATTACTATATTGCCCTTTAATTGAAAATGATCAACTTTACATATTTAAACCATTACCAGTTGTCCAAAAATAATTTAAATTTAAATGTTTGATTCGATTCCAAACCAAAATAAATTATTTTATCCCCGATTAATAAAATAATAATATTACTGAAATTATATACCATATTCATAAATAAAGCCCTCAAAATTACGGGGTATTACATACTTCCCCCCTTGAAAAGAAATTTCGTCCTCGAAATTCGACGAAACCTAACTCTCAAAATAAAATGCTACTCAATTCTATTTCCCAAAATCACACACAAAAGTCCTCAAATTAATTCTAAACATACTCACTACGAAGCCTAACACATCCTCAAAAAATTTCTATCTCCAAAGAAAACATATCTAACCTGCATGCTAGACCCAATACCTAAGACCCTAGGGTTGTCGTATACCTAAGCTCTGATACCATCTGTAACACCCCGCCCGCCCGGGGAGAGCGAACGGAGCGCTACTATCGATACAACTAACTAAATCCACAATATACAAGTATACAGCATCTAAAAACCTACAATAAACAAACGAGAAACCACTAATCTCAATTCTCTTCAAATTAAATACAACCAAAAGTCTCTCGAAATAATACAACTATCTATCTAAAAAAATAAATCGCCAATGCTCTATACATAAAAAAATAAATACAATCTTCTCATCTTGTATTAAAATTCTTCCCAAATAATTCACACTAAAATCACCCCAATTGGTCCATAGCGCTCAAATCCGGACTAACCTGCCAACTAAAGAAAATATGGGGAAGTACACAATACGACAGGAAAGATGCTCAACAAATATAGGTTAGCGATGAATAAAGCGTAACAACACGAGTACGAATATTCAAATCAAATGCAAATCTCAAAGCATTTATCAATAAATTTTTCAACAACACATCAATGGGTCAGCATGCCTCACCCCATCCGCATATGCTTTTTATCAAGACATAGCCCCGGGAAGCAGGAATTTTGGCGGGTGCCCAACCTCCGTGCCATATTAAAATCTCATGACAACGTGCTCAATAACAACATGAATAATACCACGTGAATCAAAATAATTCCAACAATTATTTTTCCAGATTTCAATGAATTTAACAATTCAAATATGAGTTCAATTAACAAGAAATCAACGGGATAAACTCTCGAGAGATTTAAAGAAGCATATTGTGTAAAACCCCATACCTTAAAATCATCGCATGAATCGTCACATAAATTCATCCTCAACATCTGATCGCACCATCATGTTCCTCTCGCGAAAATAATCAAATCATGTTCTAGCCCGAACACGAGATAACCCCAAATAGTCCTATTTTAAAAGCCCAGAAAAATCAGATCCAAAAATTATTCGAATCGCCAATCCGACTTCAGATTTGGATTCTACACGAAAAATTGAGTCAGATATGTGTTCTGAGTTTTTCTCAAATCTCATTCGAATGCATTCAAAAAGAAGATATAAACATTCCAAATTGGCTCTTCCCATTCCACTCGTTTTTGCCTCTTTGGATTTCGTTTTTGGCCACTCTTTTTTATCTCCATTTCCTTATAATCACCCATAATATTCCTTATATAACCCCTCTCTCAAACCCTAGCTTGGAGCCTAAGCTAACGCATATTACTATATTGTCCTTTAATTGAAAATGATCAACTTTACATATTTAAACCATTACCAGTTGTCCAAAAATAATTTAAATTTAAATGTTTGATTCGATTCCAAACCAAAATAAATTATTTTATTCCCGATTAATAAAATAATAATATTACTGAAATTATATACCATATTCATAAATAAAGCCCTCAAAATTACGGGGTATTACAATACCATCTCGTGCGGGACCCCATAAAGGCAACTGATGTTTTTCTTGATGAACTTGGCCACTTTCTTGGCATTCAAGACTGTGTATGACACGTCTTCGACCCATTTAGTGAAGTATTCAATGGATATTAGGATGAACTCATGCCCTTTGGATGATTTTGATGTTAATTTCCATATGATGTCGATGCCCCATGTGGAGAACGACCAGGGAGAGGTCATGTTGTACAATTCTCGGGGGGGCAAGTGTTGTAGGTTGGAAAACTGCTGGATTTTGAGGCATCTTTGAATGTAGGTTGTGCAATCCTGAAACATGGTAGTCCAGTAGTATCCTTTTCGAATGATCTTCTTGGTGAGCATACGGCCATTCATATAGGGTCCGCATTCCCCAATGTGGATTTTGTACATCATTTCTTCAATGTCAGCCTTCGCGATGTAGTGCAAATGGGTTTCATCGAAGTTTCTCTTGAATAATGCTTTATCGCAGACAATGTACTGGGCAACCAGTCTATGGAGGGTTGCTTGGTCTTTCTTGTCAGAACCTTAGGGATACCCTCCATGCTTTAGGAGGTGCCAAATATCATAATACCAGCAGTTGGTTATCTCGAAATCTTCCTTTGTGATGAGCTCAATATGGTAGCAATGGGTTGGTTTATCTTCCTTTTCGACAAGAAAAGGGGCCATGGTTATTCCTTCGGGCATGTCAATCATGGAGGATAAGGTAGCAAGGGCATCGGCTAGGTTATTCTTTGCTCCGGGTAGGTAATGGAGGGTGATTTCTTAGAATTGGGAAGCTAGCTCTTCAAGGTGGGTATGGAAGGGTAAGATTTTCTCGTCCTTAACTTTCTATTTTCTGAGTACTTTATCGATGATGATGGATGAATCCCCGTGGACATCAAGGTGTCGAATTTCTTTCTTGAGGGCAACTTTGAGGCCTACCGTGCATGCCTCTTATTCGATCATGTTGTTGGTGCAAGAAAAATCTAGTTTGATAGCAATGGGAGTGTGAGAGTTATCAGGGGCAACTAGGAGTTTCCAAATGCCATACCCTTTCTTGTTGGTAGTGCCATCGAAGAACATTTTCCATCGAAGATCTTCTTGGAAGGTACAAAGGATATTATCATATGGGAACTCAAAGATCTAGACATCGGCCTCCTCCATAGGGTAGTCAACAAGGTAGTCAGAGATGGCTCTTCCTTTCATAGATTTTTGCGTGACATAGGTAATATCGAATTCAGCTAACCAACGGGCCATTCGACTGGACATGGAAGGTTTCTCGAGCAAGTACTTGATAGGATCCGTTCGGGATACAAGTTTGATTGGAAAGGCGAGCATGTAGTGCTGTAGCTTTTGGGTAACCCAGGCAAGAGTGACACATGCTTTCTCCAAGGCGGTGTAGTTAACTTCGTAACCGGCCAACTTGTGATTGGCATAGTAGATGGCTCTCTCTTTATGGGTTTTTTCAAGGTATTGGGATAGTAAATCCTTAGATTCAATATCGGTTATGGTTAGGTATAAGAGTAAGGAAGACCAGGCTACGGTGGCATGAGTACCGGAGGTTGGGTTAGGTATTGCTTGATTTGGTCAAAGGATTCTTGTCAAGCTTCGTTCCAGACCTTGGTTGAATCCTTTCGGAGGAGTTTGAAGATGGGTTAACAGATAGAACTCAACTGGCTGATGAACCAACTGATGTACTGTAATTTCCCAAGAAATCCCCAGACTTCCTTCTCCGTTCGGGGTGGTGGCATCTAGAATATGGCTTTTATCTTGGCAGGATCTTCTTCTATCCCTTTCTCATTAACCATGACACTACAAGAAAAAAGCCTTTTTATGACGTTTTTTAAGTGTCATAAGAGACATTTCATGACAATTTATTTTTTAATAAAAAGCGTCATAAGTTTGGGTGTCATAATTGATACCCATAAAAAGTGTCATATTAGGTAACGATTATATATGACATTTTTTTCAAAACTATCATATCTGTTACAAAAAAAATGTCATAATATACTCTATAAGATGTCATATTTGATTTAAAAAGCGTCATGATAAACAGTTTTGAAATATTTAAAAAGGTCATAAAATATTTCATCACATAAGGGTTTAATATAAATGATTATAAATTAAACATATAATAAAAAAACAATAACCAATATTAATGTCACAGTTGACAAATAAATCCAAACACAAATCAAAATTCATAGAAATATAAAAACAACCTTGAAATTTTTTGTATTCGAAGTCACATACATCTAAAATGCAATAAAATAAACCATTTGTCCATATAAAAAAAAAGTGGGACACAAATAGATATACCCACCATCTACATTAATCACAAAAAATAATGGCCTACTACATGTATCATAACTAGATATAGTCACTATGTACATTAAAAAAAATGTCAGCAAAAAAATTTACATCCAAAAATCACGTATAAATGCATCAGTCTTCCTTTGGCTTTCGCTAAATTTTGTCCACACCTCAAAAGCTTCAAATCATATAACATAAGCTTGAATAAGCTCCCATCATGGACTTGATTCTTCAAAGCGTCCTACAATAAAGCAAATTAACAAGAGTGTTGTTAAATCATATTCTTTTCAATCCTCTTATGTAGTATATGTCCAAATTTATAAAGATTATATAAAAAATTATGTTTTCTTAACTTCTGAAAGAAACTCACAATTTTTTCACCAACTTCCTTCGTCGCATTTTCTTGATATTCTCTATTTCTCGATTGTCGGGCGGTTATCCACATTAGAGACCTATCATCCTCATCAAATGCATCTCCATGTATCTTTTTTTGTCCCAATTATAAAATAAAATATAAGAATTAAGCACACAACACAAAATCCCCACAATGAATTGATTATGGTTGTATACTCTACAAATAATACAATAATTCAGCCACGTGCCTCTAATCTAGCAATGATACGCCTTTCACATGCCTCTAATTAA
This sequence comes from Sambucus nigra, assembly GCA_949130495.1. NCBI lineage: Eukaryota > Viridiplantae > Streptophyta > Magnoliopsida > Dipsacales > Adoxaceae > Sambucus > Sambucus nigra. The sequence goes on from OX422220.1 coordinate 527,032,702, forward strand.
ATGCTCCTGCATAAGTTCAAAACAACATATATAAATTTCTAATGCAACGTATTAGAAATTCCAGTTTTTACAAAGTATCACGTCGTGTATAATGTAAGTCGAAAAGATTTTTACATAACACAAATAATTGTAAATAATTTTAAAAAATTGGGCAGAATTTCCTTTGTTTATTGGACTATCCGCCCTGTTTAAGAAATAAAAAAAACTTCTAACAATATTCTAAGAGACCCAATTTATCAAACAAATTCAGATATTATTTCATTCACTAATAAGGAAAATAAACCATCGACGCATTGATATTTTCGCTGTGTTTCACATTAAAAAGAGTCGAATAAGATTATCCTCACCTTCAGGTAATTGATGCTCAACCCTGAAAATAATTGCTTCCATCCTTGCTTTTAGACAACCATAATAAGACTTTCCATTGTTTCTTCCATCCTTCTATTATTAGATGGCGAGAGTCACTAAACCTGTTGATTTATCTCGTTAACATTCAAAATTATGAGTTACGCGGAATATGCATTTCTCTGTACTTAGTAATTTAACAATATTTGGTTCTCGTATGAAAAAAAAGAAGGTAGTATTGCAAGAACCAATTTAACCTTACTGAGTAGTGAAAACGTATATATAGAAGGTAAGGATGCACATGTACGGCAACCCAACTTTTCAAAATGGTCCATTTTAAAGTTTTACATGCATTTTGTCAAACATGAACTAAGAATGGATGAAAAGAAGAGTGATATTGTCAAATTTGTATGAAAATTAAACTTACAAAGATAAGACTTTCGGAACAAGAAGGATGAGCCTTATGCATCTGACTTTAATCCTCAATTCTTTCATATCAAGCGCGTTCCTACAATACATGCAACAAAAACATTGTTGCAGTGCAAGCAAAATAAATGAAATAGACTAAATCGAAAAACAATGCGTTGATTACCATAACTATACATCCAACTTTAATTTGTTCGATATAATTGTTGCTCAGACTTGAAAATCATTCTTAATATAAGATAGACATAATTGTGCCAAGTACAACAGCATACTTAAAATCAGATATTATAATGTAATTTGAAATATAAGATTTTATTAGTTTCTATTATTTCTGCAGCAACCAAACAAAGGGTTACTGATTTGCACCCACCCCACCCCTTAAACTACAGCAAGCCAATCATAAAATAGTTTTTTCCAAATTTGAATGAAACACGTTAACGAATCTTAGTCAAAGTGATACGTCCATTTGTCCTTATTATGGTATGTTTGTTGAATCATATATCTTTCCTTATATCTTCTGAAACCTTCACTTAATAATCAATTGAACCATTATCTTTTCTTAAACCACATTCCACATCACAATGTCTCAGTAGATGGACTATTAAAGATTGATTGTTTCTTATTGTAGTCAATCTTTTAAGGAAATGAGATGGATATTCCCTCGTTGTGGTTTAAGAAAAGATATACCACAAGACAGCATCATGGTGAAATATGATTCATGCAGACCCAAAATAATTTGATATATAAAAAAAACATTACATTCAACTAAGCATATAGAGATAAAATCAGCATTTTCATTGCACGCTTGTAACGAAGCAGGTCAGACAGTAAGACAACAAAGATGGAGAACAGAAACGGTGAACCACCTACATATCTTTTGATGCTATGTACTCAGTCTAATAGTTTAGTGAAGTAACTTGAAGATATACCATATAACTCCTGCCAAATCAATTTTTTAAAATTGAATCTTTTCACCTGATTGCCTTGGCTAACAATGCAAACATAACAACCAAGCGTCCATGAATAGCTACAACCAATCTTAGCAATAAGACTTCCTGACTGTTGAGAAAATTTTGGCCAAAAGATAGATTGTTTGTGTAGGAATGTATAAGACACATTCCCCGCATCCATTTCTAAGTAACACAGTCTAAAAATTACCAACCATCGTGATCTTATGCTTTCTCAAAATGAATTTAACGACTAACCCTTCTCTCATGTGTTGCCTCACATCCTCAACTACTTCATTATCGATTAAAGTGAGGTCAAGAATTTGTCTACCTCTTAAAAAATCCCCATGAGTATTCCCAATTATCATTCAGGACTTCCATGAATCTATTACATCACACTTATGCCAACAACTAATACAGACAAGTGATTATAAATAATTGGTCTTAAAAACTTTAACCTCTAAGAGGGTGCCTTACTAGGAATCAAGCAAATGTAAGTCTTATTAGACTTGGCCTTCGCAACCCGTGTTCCTAGAAACTCGTGAGATGCCCTCATCACATCCTCCCCCCACCCAAAAAAAACTTCAAAAAGAACCCCATCTGAACTCGAGGCTTTATCCCCGCCTTTCTTCACATCCCCAATAAGGATCCAATTAATCCATTAATTTTGAATCACTCCTCTTTTATATAAATTTTAAAAGAAACCAATAACCTCTATCATTCCCGGACTCTAAAACTATCCATCCTCACCGATTTAACTTGCACACCAGCTTGTTAATTATTCTTCTGCTACGAATCCTGTGAATAATTTAGTGCTATCATTCACTTGTTCCTTTAATACTGAATTGTTCATTCCAAAAGATGTACTCTTAAAGATTAATATTTCCAATCTATTCTAGAGCAATAAATGTATGTAAAATTGTACAAACTAACATGGCAATCAGATAGAAGGAAAAGGAAACATTAAAGACATGGATGTCATTTGTTAGTTTCAGTTACACATTAGACTAAGAAGTTTGTATAGAAATTTAAATGAAAGTATCATTTCCTTTTTAAACTTAATAAAATTCATGTATAAAAATGAGATTTTGTATAAAAACTTTATATAAGAGTAGCATTTTCCCTTTCAAAATTGAACAAAACTCATGTACAAAAATGAGAAGTTTGAAGTTATATCATTGGGCATTTAGTTTCTACCTCTTATGGAACAGTGGGAACAATTATCTAGACAAGAGTTTGGGACATTATGGCATTTTCCTCCTCTTCACTGTAGCTTTCGTCTTTCCTTTGGTCTCTGTTGGCCTTTCCTTTGGTCTGTCCTGCTGTTTGTCCAGCCGCAGCTTTTGAAAGATGGAATCTTCTACGCAGAAAACCTGCAGCAAATATGTGATTGAGTAGCAAGATTTCACATGGATAATAAGAGAATGTGTGATATTTATCTAGTAGATTTGAATGATTTGGCTAGAAACACCGTCTATAGAGAGACAATAAAATGCAACATGGAAGTTTTGGATATATGTAAAGATGCCAATGGATTGTCATGCAAGGCTCGTTTGCCATCAAAATTGGCTCAACTCATATCTGACCATTTATTGTCACGTCCAGTATGAGCACCACTAGTGACCCTAAACCCATGAGGGCTGACACTTTTGTTTTGCGTCTAAATCAGATTGATGGGTCATGTTAAAAATTTACATTCCTGAATGAATGGAAAGTTTGAACTGGAATTAGTTCAACTCTTACAATAGAGGTTAAGGATTATAATCCAAGCTTGTTTTACTCTATTCATCTATATGTATACCCAGCTGAACAGGTATATATATATATATATATATAACTAGTCTTCACTTCACAATCATATGTTTGAACACAAATATGCAATTCCATATGGATTCATATAATGGGTGGTAAGTCTCTTGATCATACATTATAAAAATAGCCTAATCTTACTGGTTTTTCTTACATAACCTCATATTCTGGAATAATATTTGAATGAACCTGTGGAGATTTACTATTAGATATGTCTTCAAATTACTTCCCCACCTTGTCTAAATTTATTGTATGTCGACTTTATGAGGCTCTTCAACATTTATAGTGCGTGGACTAAATCATTACTGCTTTATACTAAAAGGAAAATGCATATACCAAACATAGTTATAATAATCCATTGTATTGTATGGGTTTAAATAATTATAGGTTATAGAAGTTCCTGATTTCAACTCAAATAAATTCATAGAGCGATAATATATATTTTTGGGCAAATAATATGCTATCAAATTCAGTCATCATTTTGTACCTTTCAAAAAGCAACTCTGAATTTCTTATGTTGATAGTCCGGGTTAACAAAAAGAATTTCATAAGCCACCATAAAACTTCATAAAACAGTGCAAAATATATTAAAGCGCATAATGTAGTGATTTGTCACCTCTACATAAAGCTGCTACAGAGGTTCCACAATACAGAGTTCACCTCGTAAGATGCCATATAAACTCTCTTGGAACATCAATTGGGAGCTCACTTGATTCATCATCAGCGAATACCTGGAAAAAATTCATATTTTTGTTATAGTACAATGGCCTGAATTACTAGGTAACATTACCGGATCAAATGGGGTTCATTCAAGAAGATACTAGTAGTAGTAAATTTACCTCATTAACTTAAAAGTATGCTCCATTTACCGAAAAGCTCCCTCTAACATCTGTTTGAGAAGTTATCTGTAAAATGTGCCTTATTTTTGTCAATAATTAGGTCTACATGCTTATATATATACACATATTATGATTTTTACTCACCAATATTGTTCCAAAATCTGTTATGAGATTTTGCTCTTGAGTATTACCGCGTGAGAAGCACGAGTCCTCATTACACACTTTTGATATGTTGGAGTTGCATCCCTTTTCTGTATATTAACATAAATATAAAAAAGTAACATCTATAAGTTAGATTGAAGTTCATGTCAACACTGTTTCATAGTGTTTATGAATTGCAACATAACAATACAATCATGACAATAAAATTAGACATAAAATAAAAAGGATTAGGATATAAAATTATTCAGTGCAGGTGTGATCTGAAAATAATTGAATAATGGGTCTACTTTCGAGTTGATGGTGTACCTTCCATCCAGATTGCAAGAAGGTACGGGCATCGATCTTCAGGTTCCCATGGATCTAGATATAAACACAAAATTTGTATAAAAGGGATATACAAATGCATACAAATGAATAAGAAAGATACATATAGTATCTGGTTCAGGAAACCTACCCCTGAGAAAAGAGGGTGTGAATCTGGAAGCTCTTAGCTGCATTAGGTTAGGTAGAAAACTGATCAGAGCATGCATCCCATAAATATATGTTATGTTGTAACATGACCAATTTGTGCAGCCTATGAGTGTAGATAATCTTTTAATAAATCCTCCGCACTAAGAAGATGAAAAATTGCATACTTACACATGATGCTTTGTCATTGAACGGCTCACGACCTTGAACTTGTGATCAGTCGTCGAAGTATCTTCAGTAGTTGAAACAACCAATGCTTTTGACATGTCTCCATCCTCTTCCTGTTCAGGTAAATGATTCTTCAATTTTATTGTTGGAATTTAATCGTCAGGCTCTAAAAGAAAATATTCCATGTCGATTGAAGGTTCTATGATTTGATTATGGTTTCTTGAGTCTGCGATGTTAACATGAGGAAAGGACGGTGATGGTGGTGCTAAAAGCATAAATGTATTTTGAGCATCATATGGAACTAGATCCATACTTCTCCCCTTTCTTGCAGGCCCAGGAATGACAAGCTTAGTACTGCATTAAAAGAATTGGCATAAGTAACTGCTTTTCAAGATAAAATGCCTTATCTTTTTCGAGGGATCTAGAGCCAATCGCGATACAATCGTTCACCTAATCACAAGAACTCCAATAATCTAAGTACTACACATTTACAATGACAACACATTAGCATTCAATGTTTGGGCACCTACTCAAATACGAAACCAACTGAGAAAACACCAACGACACACAAGGTTTACACACCCTATCTATCTTATAAGTCAGGCTGGACTTAAGAGGACTTGAGGGGCATCTGAGGCCAATCAACACCCTTCTTGGGAATTTGAGGGTACGTGGAATGTGGGATAGAAAGTAAGGTTTCGTTTGACATCCCTCGACCATCAACACACCACGTTCGATAAACTCGTACACCAAACCCTCAAAAATGTCTCGAGTCTGCCATACACGTAGGAACAACATCATTACCCAAACTTTCAATGAAACAGGACAACTCCAAGAAAATACCTTATGTCACCTCAGCCCCACCTACCCCAACTTGATTACTTGTCTGTTACAGATAATCACTTCCCATGTAATGCGCAAAAATAACTTTTAAAAAAATGTTACAATACTCACCAATATCAGCAGCCGATATCATAGCCACTCTCACTATAAATTCCAACCCCCACTCCAATGATTATTTTAGCTCCACATAGCCTTGCTCTCTCTGTAAGTACTTCAAAAAAAAGTCTGGAACCATATTTCACAAATAAAATTCAATAGTTTGTTGAATGAAAACAAATCATTGTAATACACACACACACACACACACATACACACACACACACACACACACACACACACACACACACACACACACACACACATATATATATATATATATATATATATATATATATATATATATATATATAATGTTTCTCAACAAACATGCCCAAAACAGGATCAGTGTTTTGGTATGAAAATAAGATTCGTACGTTTAGACTTATGTCTTAAAACATGCGGTGACAGACAAACGGTGATTATTCAATCATACGAGCATTTTAATATAGATTGGAGCACATAACTCAACTATCCTCCTATTTACGAGGCAAATAACCAACTACTCATATTAAGTCCACATGATTCGGACAACTAGGCAACACATAAGACAAGTACTCTAACAGTTGAATCACATTCTTCAGTATTCTAAAATTTCTTTTAAAACAGTTTTACAAACAAAACTTTTCAATTCTTTAAGGTTAAGGCCTCTTCTATTTAGATTGTGGACAGTTTTTGATTCGGATCGAATCTGATAATCCGATGGATATTTATATGGATTACTGAATCCGAATCCGTTAACAATCCGATAATCCGAAAAAAGGGGTATAATGTATATGTAGCACTTGCTTTGAAAGAGATGCTACATATATGTATTGTATACATATATATCAAAAATATAATATATAAGTGTATACATATATAATCGTTGAAGTTGAAGTTGAACAGCAGCGATGCTGAAGTGAGGCGGGAGGAGGCGGTCCAGGCAGGAGGAGGGTGTTTTAAGCCAACACTATTTTGTTTTAAAACAATAAGGCTTGAAATTTTAATCAAGCATTGTTCTGTTTCATGAAATGTTTTATAAATCAAAGATGCCATTTTTAAGATTCCAGAATATCGCCTAGACAAAGAAAGCCCCATTGTGCGGGTGTGGATTTCTTTCCCAGGTGTACCAATTCATTTTTTGCAAAAGAATCTTTGTATTCAATTTCCCAAGTTATTGGAAAATCACTAAAACTTGATGCATCAATAGTTACAATTAATCGACCAAGTGTAGCTAGAGTATGTGTGGAATTGGACCTGCTAGAAGCAAGACCAGATCGATTATGGTTAGGATGTGAAGAAAATGGATTCTGGCAATAAATAGCTTATGAACAAATACCACATTATTGTGGTAAATGTTCAAAACTTGGTATCAATGTAGATAAATGCTTACTCAACAATAAAGAAGCCAAAAAAGCTCCAACAGTAACAAAGAAAGTTGAAAATACTAAAAACCTCCAAAAAGATAAACAATTGATTCAGAATAATCAAAAAAGATTGGAAGATTTAAATACAGAGAATACAGATCAAGAAGTGATATCAGATCACACAGCAAATCCATTACAAGATTAAAATGCTCAAGATTGCCAACAACACAATACTACAGCAACAAATCTCTAAATATTCTGCATAAACCAGTCATGAAAAGTCCAAACAGAATAATTCCCTAACAGGGAATCCCAAGAGAAAAACTTCAAGCTCATATCGACAAAATCAAATCAGTTGATATTGATTTCGAGGATACTAGAATTATAGAAGTTTTAAATTTACCCCATGATGCTACAAAATTACCTATAAAAATCAGAAAGTCATACTATGACTGCCTCTCTCAATCAGACAATGAAGCCAAATCAATTGGAGAAATTCCTTTCTTGGAAGACTAAATCATATTTTCAAAGAACTTGGAGTCCAAAATTCAAAAAATAAAAAAGAAGAAAGAAGAGTTGTTGAAATCAACAAGAAAGTCAATCCCTCTTGACAGCAGCCAGTCAAAGACCAGCAATGAAGAATTCAAAAAGATTAATCAAATAATGGATCCTATCTTCAAAAGGATTACAAGAGCCAATGTAAAAAAGACCACCAAATTTTCTCAACCAAAATCCAGATGATTAATAAAATAATATGGAATGCAAGAGGAGTGGGCAACAAACCAACCAAAAGGAGGCTAAAAAGACTGTAAGTTTCACAATCTCCCTTTTATTTCTATCTTGGAACCTAAAATTAATAAATCTAAACTGGAGGGTCTAAGACGAATTCTTAATTTTAATGGTTGTGAGGCTTTGGAGATATGATACCAACTGTACTAAGGCAGGTCTTTTAGATTTGGGGTACACTGGCACCAAATTTACTTGGTACAATAATAAATATTTTGAGAGGGGGATTTGGGAAAGGCTTGATAGAGACCTAATAAATCAAAAATGGTTATCAATACTTCCTGCTACTACAAGCAAAACTTTTAATAAAAACTGTTCAGACCACTCTACTTTACTTATCTCTCTTTGACAAAAAAAGAACATATAATTAAACCATTTAAATTCCTCCATATGTGGAGTAACCACAAAAATTTTAAAACTCTTGTCCAAAATTCTTGGGACAAAGAAATTAGAGGCAACCCCCTCAACAAATTTTCTTTGAAACTTAAAATTATGAAAAGGGATCTTAAAGAATGGAATAAACAAACTTTTAAAAATATTTTCCAAGAAGTAATCAACATGGAAGATGAGTTACTAATCAAAGAAGAATCCTACCAACAAAATCCATCTCAAGAGAATATTATATTTTAGAAGAAACCAAAGCCAAACTTAATTGGCCTATTAAATGTGAAGAGCAATTCTAGAGCCAAAAAGCCAGGATAAAATGGATAAAATGGGACTTGAAGTAGTCAACAACTCTAAAAGAAAACTTCTAATCCAAAAAATCAAAAATAATAAGGGTGATTGGGAGGATTCAAGTGAGAAAATAAATGAAGTCTTTATTACCTATTTTAAAAATGTGCTTACTAAAGAAGGCATAGAAGACATCAAGTACATGTTGGATTCTATTCCAAATCTTGTTTCTAATGAAATGCATATAGATCTCACAAGAATCTCTGAAGAGGATGAAATTCAAGCTGCTATAAACTCTCTTAAGGCTGACAGTGTTGTAGGGCCTGATGGTTTCAACGGTATATTCTATATAAACTGTTGGACCATCATTAAAAAAAGAGCTTATTGAGACAATCCATGCCTTCTTTTTGGGCAAAGATATACCCAAAAGCTTGGGAGTCACTAACATATGCTTAATCCCTAAAACTAACAATCCAAAACATTGTAAAGATTACATACCAACAAGTCTGTAATTTTAGTAATAAATGATAAGTAAAGATTTCAGACCATTAAGTATGAATAATGGAATTTATTCAATCCCCCCCCCCCCCCCACACATCATATGGAGACTCTCACCTATATTTTTTAGCAACATATAAGGAGTGTTTGTAACAAAATGCATAGTTTTTCACATAAAAATAGTTTGAGGTTTCTTGCAAAACTGCATAGTTCACATGGTTCTTTCGGACATTACCTTACTCGTATAAAACATAATAAGCAGTTAAAAAAATGATACTTTGTAGTGATAAATAAAACAAGGTAGCCTTGTTAACATATACTGGATGACAAAGAAAATAAATAGAGACAGAGTCATTTGAAAGACAAAAAAACATTGAAGCTAACCAGACGGACAATACGACAATCATGTTTTCCTGATGATCAGACATTGCGCCATATGTGGCACTACGAGAATCACCCCATTGGTCATGTGGGTATTGCTCCCAACCTATAGTTCTTGATATGGAGCTTTTTGGATGATTAGCCCTATTATCAATTCAAAAAGATTATGTATCAGAATTTTATTACAATCTTACTAACCAGCGTTAAAAGAAATAAGGTATAAAATTCACCTCCATATTGCATACCAGAATATTGGCCGAACATCTTTTATACCAAAAAATATTTGTAGGGCATCTCCATGGTAAAGGCCTTGAAATTTTGGACTCCTCAATCAACCCTAGATTCTTTTGATGCGTGTTTAATATAAGCTCTTAACTTCAGATATACACAATGATCAAGCAAGCAATATTATCAACTTTTCATCCAAACAGTTCAGTAGACAAACAAATTCACCATCAATATGGCCAACACAAATTTCTCCATGTTTAAAGTATAAAGATGTAGTGCCTTAATCCTTGTTACTAGAGTGGTTGAGATGACATTTGAAAGAGTGTTGCTCAAGAATTATACGAGCAAATATTGTTTTCTAAAGGTGGAGAGATGGTGGAATAGAACCAACATATATCATTTGACGAGAAAATATTATAATTCAGTTGATGGTCATTTTGGAATTAGCATACCTTCTTCTTGAAATAAACAAGGTCACTTTCATACCCTTCCAATATATCCAACCCATTACTCTGGATGACATCAGTATGTTCCTCTGAGGAGAAAGTTATTGTTGTTAATACAATAAGTATATTCAGAGAACAATAGTTCCATTCATCCCAAAAGTGAATCTCCCTAAACTAAAGAAATAATTAAAGGAATATGGCGTCTTACTTTCCGTTCTGGATTTATTTCTTAAAATGAGTGCTCATTAGAATATTAGATAGATTAACATTATCCATACCAAAAGTACATTTCACAAATAGAAAAATGTTGATGCATTTATTTGCATTGAAAAACTATGGGAAAATATTAAAATTACAAGTTCATTAGTTTTTGCAATTGGAATTCAATTTTGCATTGTAGTGGGGGTGGGGGAGGGGGGTGAAAGCCAACCTCAATAACCAACAACAGTTATTCCAAAATAGTATCCATATTTTGAATGCATATGCTTCACCTGCAAACAAAAACAAAATGATTAGAATACAAGAACCTTAATTAAAAACCAAACAAAACATCTTTATAATAATTTAAGTAGACAAGACAAGCTAACTATCTTTTGTCATTCTCCACCTCCAGCTCAAATCAGATGAGATGGTAATAAAGATTTAGATCATAATGCATCACATTGGGTATTAATTTATAGAGTATGAAATTAGAAAGAAAGTAAAGCAGCCTTAATTTAGCTAACCAACGTATCAACACGTAAAGTAGGCAAAACAAGCAGACTATCAGTTTCCTTATCAAATCAGATACTAACAATAGATCCAAAAGAAGAGGGAAATCAAAATGAAATGAGAATTAAGATTCAGATCAGAGAGGATGCTGAACAAACTAATAAATATTATAAAATTGAAGAATATACAGAGTGTAGTAGTACAACAACCTTAATTTAGTTAAACAAGTAAGATTAAGAGAGTTCAAAGAAGATAAGTTGAACACGGAGAAAAGGAGAATTGAGATTCAAATCTAAACTAATTAACAAACAAGAATGTCGCAGTTAATCAACCTTAATTTAGCTATACATCTGAGATTCTGAGTAAATTTGAAATTAACAATATAGTAAATTAGCCTTAATTTACCTTAAGCATATAAGATCGTGATATCCAAAGTAGAAACGAACATTAACGTGGATAAAATGAATATGAAATTCAGATTCGAGTAATGAGAATGTAGTGGTAGTAAATTAGCCTTAATTCGGCTCGAGCAATTAAATTACGAGATTCCAAAGTATAAATGAACATTAACACGTACAAATCAACCAATGAATATCAAATTCAAAAATAAATAAATAGTAATAAATTAGCCTTTATTATTAAATGAGAATTCAAATTCAGATCCGAACAAATTGATAAATAAATATCAAAATTTGAAAATCAAAATGTACTAGTATATTAACCTCAATTCAACTAAAGTAATTAACATTATGAGATAAGGTAAAAATTGAGATCAAGATCCAAACAAACTAACAAAACAACAATACTTCATGGCATCCCTCACCTAATATTACAAATTTCTACACTTTATCCATCAATGGTTTACCAAGTTCATCTCAAGAAAATTGTACTACTCGTTCATACCTTGGCTACTGTCAAATCTGCAGGATTTAGGGTCATATTGCCAAAAATGTTACTCATTTCGCCTAGTACCAGTTCAACTTCCCAACATCAATGCATCAATGAATAATCCTTCTTCACTATGGCAACTAAGAGCACACTATGCTGCTAACACTCCCACCAATCCATCGTGGCTCTTGGAAAGTGGTTCTTCCCACCATGTTACCCCTGACTTAAGAAATCTCCCATTGCGTGCCCCTTACAATGGTGGTGATGACATTATGATCGGAGATGGCTCATTTACCACCCTGAAACTTGACATGGGGACAATAACAAACAAGGACATTATATTTTGAAAAAAGAAAATAGGTAAATGTTTCGATTAAACCTTAGTTTTGTGAAATCAATTCATCATGGCTCTTGAAAAAGGGAACGGAAATAGAAAAATTCTTGATATTCATATTATTCTAACCAGTCCCATGATAATGCCACTATAAACCTCTTATGATGATGGTCTAACTAAATTAACTCGTTAATTAGACTAAAACAATACAGTGACTCTCAAATCAATTCATAATATCAGCTTTAGAGGTCCAAATACCCCCTTTCATAGCTTATTTGAAGGACTAAAATCACTAGTTGCAGATGTAACTCAACATAACTACGAGTGTTTGGGACCAGGTTGGGGTCCATTCTCGGAAATTCAATAGAAAAATGCAAAAGAAGATCATATGCTATATATAATATTCGCATTATGGAACTATAACATAAGTCATTGAGCTCTACCTGATTCTTGGAAAGTGGAATTTCAAGAAATGTGAAATTAATCATGCTTATCAATTACAAAAAGTGTTTTAGTAATCAAGTGAACCAAGAAGAAAAATAATTAAGGTATTTCCTATACTTTATAATTTACCAATACAAGACACTAAACAAAACTTCAAATTCAGGTGGGCTATGGTAACATAGAATCCTTTTGTTTCAAAAAATGAAAATAGGGAATTATTTTATTCTTTTCGGTAAAATAAAAATAGAACACACTTTTAAAGTACATAAAATTTCAGTGGTTAAAAATGACACCAACATTTTTTCACTATTTGACCCAAATATAAAGATCTTTTATATAAAGAAAATTAGAAACAATTGATCAAACCCTTTTTTGATTCTTTCAATAGTTATTAAAACAAAAATTAAATACATAAATCACTTGCCAAACCCTCATAAACAGAACCAAATCCGTTGATGTGAGTCTACTCTCTTCCGGCTTAATCCATCTTATTATTATATATAGATGAATTTCAAGATAATTTGTGTTACACCTAATCTGTGAATTCCAATATATATATATATATATATATATATATATATATATATATATATATATATATATATATATATATATATATATATAGAGAGAGAGAGAGAGAGAGAGAGAGAGAGAGAGAGAGAGAGAGAGGGCGAGAGACTTGCCTGAAAGAGAGAGGATAGACGAGTCAGTGTGAGAGAGAGGAGAGAGAGAAAAGTGACATACCTATGTGAGAGACAGAGACTGCATGAGAGAGACGAGCGAGAGAGAGAGAGAGAGAGAGAGAGAGAGAGGGAAACCTGATTGACTGAGAGGGGAAAGAGAGCGGGAGACGAAATTGCCTTCTAAACTTTGACGGGGAAAAAGCCCGCTCCTAAATTTTTAGGGGTGAAAGAAAATGTCATAATAGGTACACTTAGTTTACAAATTCTTAAGAAAGGTCATTATATCTATAATCAAATATGATTTTTATATTTAAAGTGTCATGAAAAAATAATACTAATATATATAAAATGACGTTTTATATCAAAGATGTCATATTAATAACAATATTAATCTTTAAATGACATTTTTATAATAAATGTCTTTAAATTAATTTTTCGAATGTCATAAAAAGGTATTTTTCTTGTAGTTTGAATCCTAAGAGTTTTCCTTCGATAACGCCAAAGACACATTTTTGTGGATTAAGTCGCATCTGGTACTGTCCCAGTCGCTCGAAGAACTTACGGAGAGATGGAATATGACAGTCCCAACTCTTGGACTTGATAATCATGTTGTTTACGTAGATCTCAACTTCCTTGTGTATCAGATCATGCAAAATGGTTGTGGCAGCCCTCTAGTAGGTAGCCCCTGCGTTTTTTAGACCAAATGGCATGATAGTGTAGCAAAAGTTTCCCCAAGGGGTGATGAATGTTATTTTCTCTTGGTGATCGGGGTGCATCTTGATCTGGTTATATCCGGTGAACCCATCAACGAATGACTTGAGAGCATGACTGACCGTATTGTCCACAATCATATCGATATTGGGTGGTGGGTAATCATCCTTTGGAGAGTTCTTGTTCAAGTCTCAGTAATCGACGCACATGTGAACCTTCCCGCATGACTTCGGCACATGTACGATATTGACTAGCCATGTGGTATATTCGATCACACGAATGAATCCCACATTCAATTATTTAACCACTTCTTCTTTGAGTTTGAGTGACCATTCGGTGCAGAGCTTTAGCAGTTTTTATTTTATCAGTTTGCATTCTGGGAGACTGGGAATCTCATGTTGAGTTATCTCAAGTTCAATGTCGGGCATGTCGTCATAGGACCATGCGAAGATATCCAAAAATGCTTTTAGTAATTCTTCGAGTTGAGCGTGCTCATGCTTGTCAAGGGTGTCCCCTATCCCAATCTCGCGCAGTTGGCTACTAGAACATAAATTAATAACAACAGTTTCATCTTCATTAAATTGAACGCAATTATGTTATTTGTTATTAACCTGAATTAGATCAATTAATAATTGTTCATTTGCAAAATCATCATAATCAAGAGTTTAATTAGAATCAAGACAATTAATGTAAGGCACAACAAGATACTCAAAATATTCGTTTATTTCATTGATATGAAAAACAACATTTAGAACCTCATCAAAGGAGGTATCGATTACATCATAGTGATAGAAAACAACTAAGGAAGAAGATAAGGGATAAACACCAGGGTTAGGCTGAATATCAGCAGGTGGCACAGGTGTAGCATGCTAGTTGAGGAGAGGTGCATCAATAGCTTTGATTAGGCATGGTGGATTCGACGATGTAGCCCCTGACTGGATCGTGCAGAGTGTCAGCCCCAGTGTCTGTAAATTGAAAGAATCCTCAGAGTCACTTTCCTAAGAATCTCCGGTATCAACTATAGTTTCCTCAGTGAGTGGTTGTACACAGTGCTGGGAGCTTTTAGCCCATGGGTAGCTATCTTGAAAAAAAATATCCATTCCTAGTTTTATCTTTTTATCTGCGTGGTCATACCATGGTTCAGGGAAGCCATAATAGGGGAATTCTTCACCCTCTCTGATGAATCTTTCGTTTAGGGAATCTCCCGAGACAATTTTGGCGCATTCTAAACTCCTCTTTAGTCGAGGTTGATGGATCATTCTGAGTTCTTCTTCTGATAGTTGATAACCCAAGCCATAGGGAGGAAAGGCCTTCTTCAACACAAAAGGTTTAAGTATCCCTTGTTGTCTTCTTCCCAGTCCCAGTCCGGGCATGAAGTGCATGTTCTCGAACATCTGTATTACATTGACGTTTCCATGGGGGTCATATTCTGGATGAACCTTCTCTTTGAAATCATCCCATACTGAGAGTAAAAGTGGTTCAACTCGGAATCCTGATATAAGCATATCATTTGTCCCGTGTTGTATTTCAAGTACTGGATTGCTGGTGCTTGCATTATTGGTATTGTCATCGTCGCCCAAGATGGTGATGACCTGTCCATTGGCAAAGAATTATAGTTTCTGATGAAAGGAAGAAGACACCCCCTTGATGCTACGGAGCCACGGTCATTCGAGCGGCATATTAAAGCAAGTTGGGATATCGATGACTTGGAATTGAACAATAGGATTTTTAGGGTCAACCCCTATTACAAGATTTATAGATTCCATTACTTCTCGACGGGTATTATCATAGGCATGTACGGCGACCGAAGTTGGAGCAAGGTCACTTACTTTCAATCCTAAACAATTGAGGGTCCTCAATGGGCAAACTTTAAGAGCTGATACATTATCGACAAGAGAGAGTGGGACAATTTTCCCCATGACTTTGATAGAGATGTTGAGAGCATAATTGTGGTTTGCTACCATATTAGGGATTTCCTCTTAGGATAAGGAGAGCATTCGAGTAGAGGTAAGGGCATTTTGGTGCAGTTAGGAAGACCTAAAATGTCCCCATAAAATGATATTGGTTTGGGTTTTCTTTAACTGATCGAGGATCTTTCTTTCCTCAAGGTTCATTTCTGGCATAGGAAGATTCTTGACACCCTTCCCTTTATCGCTTTCTAATGGTTGTAGGCTTGGGATTTGGTAATGTCTTCCTGACCTGGTAATGTGGTTCATAGAAGCAGGGAAAAATAGAAATCATGTTTCTTCATCGATATCGGGTTGTTCATCCACCCTGTTGATCTCTCCTAGTAACTCCTTAAATGATATCATCCCACACCTATTGACTATCGTATTAGTCTTTTCTGAACTAATATCTTCGTCTCAATCATCGAATTCATTCCCCCACCCATTGTCAATGATATTATCCTTCCATGTAAAGTCATTGCACTCCACAACTTCAATGGCCTCTTCGTATAATTCTTCCCATTCGACAGGGAGGTGTAGAAGTGAAGTGACCAGGCGCCCTTGTAGTTTCAAAGCATCGAGTAGCCCGTATATATTGCAAGTATCACATGTATGTCAAAATAAATCCACCATAATCTGGACCATATCATCTAAACTAATTTCATCGTTCGATACCACCCAATTGTGTTACTCTCGGGCCCATTTTCGAGCTTTTAAGAACAACACACTGAATCTCTGACATTCAACGGTCACCTGGGAGGGAAATTTCAGCCCAAACTCTTGGAGTTGGTTCAACCCTTCTGAAAGTTCCATGTCTTTACCTCCAGAACGGGTGCAGACAGCGATGCATGCTCTCGTGAGGAGTGATAGGGCATGATCGACAAAGCTAGTAGTTGGAATACGAGGCCCCCAATTTAAAAATAGATTTCCTTTTTGAAAATAGATGCGGAAGCGTTGTGATGGTTCAACTTAAAAACAAATTTTAATTTCTTTCTAAATTAAAATTAAACAAAGTGAAATTATATTAATCCATTAAAACATTTTCACTTAAACATAATTAACACAAGTGCTAGAATTTGCCTAAGTCATATTTATCAATATTACCAAATTAGGTCAAACCAATTTTAACAAATGACTTGAATTAAATAAACTTTACCCAATATTTAATTTTGCACCAAATTAAATTAAGTGTGATAATTAAACCCAATTTTATCTTGAATTATCCTAAGCATGCGTTCTAAGTTATTATGAAAGATAAAATAAATCAATCACACTACGTCGCGATGTACGAGGAAAAACCCAAGACGGGAAACAACCTCGGACGGCCCTAGCCTCAAATCCACTAGATACGGTTTTACAAATAAAAGACAAAAAAGACTTACAACACCCGAATTGATTCCGTCCAAGCCCCGACGCCTCTTCTTGTAGATACCTCTTCCTAGCGGATAACCACGGAGCTCCACCGCGGTCTCGGAATCCACCGATCGGACTTTATATGGTCACCGTCACCCGAACAAGGAGCCTTTCTCCAAGTGGGTAATGCCGCATCAAAAATTCTTCTTCTTTGAGGGATGTAGAAGCAAACCCAAACTTCTCTTCAAAACGGTGTAGAGATAAACCCGGTGCCAAAAACACTTTCCAAGCAAAATGATATATATATATGGTAACTTGGATTAAAACAACTATTGGGTGTAAACTTGGTTTTTTTCTTTGAATAAAACAATTTAATTAACAAAAACCAAGTGGAACTTTTTGTGGAAGAATTTAGCTCTCAAAAACTCACTTAGAGATGGAAAAAGTTCTCCTTGAAAATCTAGTCCCGAAGTCCTTTTAATTATGTGAAAGAGTAGTGGGACAAAGTAGTGGGAAAATGCCAAAAACTGCCAATAACTATTCCCGCCTGAAATCTCGTTCGAACGAGGTTTCTAACGAAGTTCCAGTATGTTTAAAAAGTGAACTCGTTAGAAATCTCGTTGGATATCTCGTTTGAACATAAGGTTTGTTCGAACGACATATCGAACGACATTCCAGTGGCCTATTCTGGGAACCCGTTGGCAAACTCGTTCGAACGACATCTGGTTTGAACAAAAAACTCGTTCGAACGACATATCGAACGAAGAGACATAAAGTTCAAATTTCGAATTTTAGCCTTGAAACTTTATTGTTAAAGTTTTAAAAGTACTTTCTAAAAATAAACAAAAGTTTAAAAACTTTGTACACCCAATATAAATTGTTCCAAGCTCCTATATATATATTAAAATTCATTCATACCTTGGGAGCATGGAACCACTGTTGATGACGTAGAAACGAGGCACATAAACTGGCATTTTGATGAAGCTTTATACTCTTTGCCGCTACGTCTTTAACAAGCTCTTCATAGGCTTGAATATATTACAATTAACACTATCCTATGACATAAATGTTTTTGTCCGGAATTGAGCCAAAACTATAATAGGACTCAATTGGAAATTTGTGTCCTTACAAATCTCCCCCTTTGGCTATTCCGGGACAAAAACCAAACAAAAATCCTAAAGGGCCGTCAAGCTCACTAGACTCAAAAACATCCCACCCAAAAATAAGAGTACAATGCTTGACTCGAATACCCAAGGATCAAATATCTTTGCCCGGGATGAAAGTTGCCTTTTAGAAGAATTCCTGCATACTTAAGCAAACTATCAAACGCATAGGGAATATCAAAGTATTTAATGCAATTAAAATAAATACTCCCCCTAAATTAATTCTCCCCTTTATCAAAACAAAGACCTACTTAGAAAGACGTCTCCCCCTAACATAAATCTCTCCCAAACTAAGTTACGATAATAATAGGAACAGATACCATTTCTCCCCCTATCATTCTCCCCCTTTTTGTTCAGGAATAGACAAAGGATAAAACTAATTTAAAAATACGTTGTAGCTTAGAATGATAAGACATTAAAGCATATGAGCAACAAAAGCATAGCTAATCCAAGATAGATACCAATAATGAAGTATAAGCATGGATGGACTAGAAAGCAAGGCAAAGACAAACAAATATCATATATATATATATATATATATACTAGAAATATATCCACGATGAACATGTACATATATATAGATATAAATACACACATGACACAAAATACAATATGTTTAGCACACTCGTATGGCAAAAATGTGTCATATGGAAATGGAAGTGTAGGGGTGTGAACTAGCAACAATTAAATTTAGACCCAAACACTTAAACAAGTTCACGGAGTTCTCATTTGATTGCAAACTTTATCACATTTAAATATAACCTCATGTGACAATAAAGATTGAACTCAATGAATAAACATACACAATGCATACAAGCCTAGATTTTTGATGATTCTACAAACCAAATAGAGTCATGACAATAAAGACAACTAGGATAAACGGACATTGTGCAAACCGTTGATATACCATCCAATCTCCCTCAATAAGCATATATATTCTTTTTATATTGAATGAATATATCAAACAAACATAGGCCTTGGCAATTTTTTTTTAATGCCATATATTTTGTTTTTAGGCCTTTGGACCACGTATTTCTTTTAGGTCCATTCAAACGGTGGCTTGCTATCGCAAATGACAATTTATCCATTCGGAGCCCTTCCCCGTGCACATTTATACATATAATTTTTTTATCTCACAAATCTCACATGCAACGGATTTTGACATGCACTATTCCTCCTAGGTCATAGATATGTAGATGACTAGATTGGTAGGAGAACACCTCACAAAGCTCAAATATAACATGTGACATTAAAATTTCAAAAGAGCTCGTGCATGTGTGAATAGAGGCATATAAAAATAGAATCCATTTAATCAATACAAAATCCAACTACTCCATATAAACATGGTAAAGAACATTTTAAGGATTGACAATCTAAACCAAAAGTTCTAGCCACATGGGAGCGTTAAAGATGGGATTCAAACACAAGTATATGCCACATAAAGTGTGTCAAACTAAAATACACACACACAAAAAAAATCTTTTTTAGGTTTTTTGACATTGTTAACCAAAAAAAATATTTACTCAAAAGGACAAACAAAAATCATTTGTATTTTTCATTAAGCTTAAATGAAACAGATAAAACACAAATGATAAACAAAAATCTTTTTATATTTTTCAATTAATCCAAACAAATGAAATATAATACAAAAAGATAAACAAGTCATAATTTCTAGCAAGTGATATGAAATAAGGAAATGACTAGAAAATGACTAAACATGCATACACCTAGCAATGATATATAATATGAAGCACAAAAATCTAGAGTATGCATAAAACACTAACACATTCAACCTTTAAATTTAGCAAGGGAGGTTTCATGTGAAAGTAAATGAGAATCAACAAATCTTATATCTAGCGCATTTAAAAATGATTTCCTAACCCATATAGATTTATATTTAAAATGATGGGGATTGGGAAATAAAGTAATGGTAGACAAAGACTTCCTAGGACTTCTTTTAAGATCAAAACAAAATGACCTAAGGTGACCTTTCCTACCACAATGCAAGCATGTGTAAACACGAGGAATGTTACCTAAGGTGTAACCTTTTCTAAAGTCTTTGGATAAAATTGATCCTCTAAAACAAACAATGGTCTTAGCTTTAACAATGGAAGCATTTGAGCAAGAAGAGCTAGTACCATTACAACTACTACTAGAGTCTTGTAAATTATTTTTCATTTTTAAAATTTTGGACTCAAGTAATAAATTAGACTCCTCAACTTTAAGAGACTCCTTCTTTAAATTTTCTATAATTCCTAGAAGGTTAACACGCTCCCCCTCAATGTGAGCAAACTTGTCCCTAAGAGTCTTTTCACGACTTTCACTCTCTTTCTTGGACTTTTCTAAAATATCAAAATTGTGATATAAGTCCATGAGCTTTTCACGAAAAATATATTTTTCAGATAGAGAGATTTACAAAGACTCAATGTGAGCTTTAAAACAAGAATTTTAATTTTCAAGAAATTTAATTCTTTTTACAAATCTCAAATTTAATTCCTTTAAATTTTCGTTACATTTATTAAGGCCATTTAATTCCACTCGAAAATCAAAATTTTCATTTTCATTAAAATTGGACAAATTATAATTAAGACGTCCCATCGAGAGATACAAAAAAAAATTGAGAGTGAGATAAAAATGAACCACCTAAAAATATAAGGAAACACAAAAAGCCGAAAAACGGATCTTTAACGCGATAAATTAGCGCTCCGGCTCTGATACCACTTGTTGGAACACGAGGCCCCCAATTTAAAAATAGATTTCCTTTTTGAAAATAGATGCGGAAGCGTTGTGATGGTTCAACTTAAAAACAAATTTTAATTTCTTTCTAAATTAAAATTAAACAAAGTGAAATTAAATTAATCCATTAAAATATTTTCACTTAAACATAATTAACCCAAGTCCTAGAATTTGCCTAAGTCATATTTATCAATATTACCAAATTAGGCCAAACCAATTTTAAGAAATGACTTGAATTAAATAAACTTTACCCAATATTTAATTTTGCACCAAATTAAATTAAGTGTGATAATTAAACTCAATTTTATCTTGAATTATCCTAAGCATGCGTTCTAAGTTATTATGCAAGATAAAATAAATAAATCACACTACGCCGCGATGTACGAGGAAAAACCCAAGACAGGAAACAACCTCGGACGGCCCTAGCCTCAAATCCACTAGATACGGTTTTACAAATACAATACAAAAAAGACTTACAACACCCGACTTGATTCCGTCCAAGCCCCGACGCTTCTTCTTGTAGGTACCTCTTCCTAGCGGATAACCACGGAGCTCCACCGCGATCTCGGAATCCACCGATCGGACTTTATATGGTCACCGTCACCCGAACAAGGAGCCTTTCTCCAAGTGGGTAATGCCGCAGCAAAACTTCTTCTTCTTTGAGGTATGTAGAAGCAAACCCAAACTTCTCTTCAAAACGGTGTAGAGATAACCCCGGTGCCAAAAACACTCTCCAAGCAAAATGATATATATATATATATATATATATATATATATATATATATATATATATATATATATATATATATATATATATATATATATATATATATGGTAACTTGGATTAAAACAACTATTGGGTGTAAACTTGGTTTTGTTCTTTGAATAAAACAATTTAATTAACAAAAACCAAGTGGAACTTTTTGTGGAAGAATTTAGCTCTCAAAAACTCACTTAGAGATGGAAATATTTCTCATTGAAAATCTAGTCCCGAAGTCCTTTTAATTCTGTGAAAGAGTAGTGGGACAAAGTAGTGGGAAAATGCCAAAAAACTGCCAATAACTATTCCCGCCTGAAATCTCGTTCGAACGACATTTTCGTTCTAACGACATTTCGTTCGAACGAGGTTTCTAACGAAGTTCCAGTATGTTTAAAAAGTGAACTCGTTAGAAATCTCATTGGATATCTCGTTCGAACATAAGGTTCGTTCGAACGACATATCGAACGACATTCCAGTGGCCTATTCTGGGAACTCGTTGGTAAAATCGTTCGAACGACATCTGGTTCGAACGACATCTGGTTTGAACGAAAAACTCGTTCGAACGACATATCGAACGAAGAGACAGAAAGTTTAAATTTCAAATTTTAGCCCAGAAACTTTATTGTAAAGTTTTAAAAGTACTTTCTAAAAATAAACAAAAGTTTAAAAACTTTGTACACCCAATATAAATTGTTCCAAGCTCCTATATATATATATATATATATATATATTAAAATGCATTCATACCTTGGGAGCATGGAACCACTGTTGATGACGTAGAAACGAGGCACATAAAGCTTTATACTCTTTGCTGCTACGTCTTCAACAAACTCTTCATAGGCTTGAATATATTACAATGAACACTATCCTATGACATAAATGTTTTTGTCCGGAATTGAGCCAAAACTATAATAGGACTCAATTGGAAATTTGTGTCCTTACACTAGTAGGGTGAAAGAGAAAGTATGGGTATGTTTGGAGAGGTGTGGGAGAGTATATGGGTATGATTGGTGATTTACTTGGCATGATTTGGGTAGATGGATCAAATTCTGGGTTTTCTTCCAGGAAGATGGCATTGGTATGATTCGGGAGGGGATTATGGGTAGTGTTTTGTTTAGGATTAGATGGTGGGGCGATGATACCGCGATCAATCAGGTCTTGGATAATATTTCGGAGGTGAAAACATTGGTCGGTGGTATGGTCGGTAGTTTAATGGAAGTCACAATGGGCATCTGGATTGAAATTTCTAGGAAGTGGATTTTGTAATGGACGAGGGTCCAAGGGCTTGATAAGATTTCGGCTCAAGAGGGCCTGGTAAACTTCAGAGAGGGGAACGTGAATCTCGGTCTATTCCCTTCGAATTGGCTAAGAGCGGCTTTTTGCTGCCCATGAAGTGGCAGGATGAGAGATGTTCTTGATGTTGGAAATTACGATATTTCCAGGGTTTTCAAACTTTCTAGGAGAGAACTATCCATATGTTTTCTTCGGTTAAAATTTTTTCTTGGCAAAACCTTCTTCGATCTCCACTCCTTCTTCTCCAAGGGCTCGAAAATGAGGGTAATACTATCCTTCCATCATTTCTCAGGCATGGGGTAAGAAGTTCTGTTTTACTATACTGACATGTTCGTCTTCGAAAGGCCGATTGGTCATGGTGGCTGCTTTCTGTCTCCATCTTTCTATGAAATTACTGACTGACTCCCTAGGGTTCTGCTTAAGAAACTCTAAATCATGGAGGGTAACCTCTAACTCCTCATTGTACTTGTACTATGACATAAACTCACGGGCAACATCTTCCTAAATGCGAATTTTAGACTCATAGAGAGATAAGAACCAACGGAGAGCACTATCCTTCAAAGTCCGCTAGAACATCTGGGATATTATTTCTTCAGAGGCCCTTAGGAGAGTCATGTCTCGGTGATAGCTGCGGAGATGAATGATCGAGGTTCCACTACCTTTGAACTTCTCGATGTTGGGCATCTTGAACTTTTTTGATAACTTAACTTTAGGATATGGAGACATGTAGGTGTAGTCCATGTAATTTCCAGAGAGTCTGACTTGGTAGAATTTTTTGTTTAACATCTTGAGTTCTTCCTTGAGTTTATTCAATTCTTCCTCCTTCGGATCAATGGTCACAGGTAAGTTATCCCCTAGCTGGCCAAGATAAGGCATACGAAGCTGGGTTGGGAGCGGCCCGTTAGTAGGAGGAGCATGCTGGTTGACACATCCCAACCCAGTTACTTATAATTAAGTTTGAAACTCAAGGTGAGTCAAACCATAATTAATTTAGCCAAACCATAACCACGCGTTTTAATTTCAAAGTCATCAACGTAAATCCATATAACTAAAAACTTTTTACAATATTAAGTAGTCATGAATTTACAAACTTCTTGAAGGATAAGTTAACTTAATTACATCATTTACATTTACACAAAATCATTGTTTCACCCATTCCTGGCTAACACAACCCGACCTCCTAGATTTGGCAGTGGCATCGAGTTGCCTGAAAAAATGTAAACATAGGAACCGTGAGAAAAATAGCCCGTGAATGCATCACTACTATACTACTGCATGAATTTAAATGCAATAAATCATGTCCATATAATTATGTATTAACT
Organism: Sambucus nigra; assembly: GCA_949130495.1. Lineage (NCBI taxonomy): Eukaryota > Viridiplantae > Streptophyta > Magnoliopsida > Dipsacales > Adoxaceae > Sambucus > Sambucus nigra. Next base: position 527,057,509 of record OX422220.1, read on the forward strand.
TATCCGGCTCATTCATAATAAATGACTTAACTTTCCGAATCATGATTCACGTATCTTGTCTGTAATAGACAATTCTCCTCCATTCCTGGTCGAGGAGTAACCCCTTGTCATTAATAGAGAAATCTCCCCCATTTCGGGTCGGGGAGTAACCGCCCATTTTGGTAAACCGAAATGAACAATTTTATATTCATAACATTATGATCATATTCGTAACAGTATACAAATACATCATTCCAGTGAGTACACTCACCTTGGGTTGTCAACTATGTATTCACGTTTCCTTCGGGAGGAGCTGAACTGGGTTGATTAGACCTTACACCTGTCAATCCAACTAAATAAGTACTGAATCTCAATCATAAGTATTATCCTAATATAATTATGTAACTTTCCATGACTATACAACAACATTATAATTCCACTTAAGTCACATTCCATAAAATATAAGTACAGACAAAATAATGGTATACATGTTGATAAAGTTATGAACATTCAACCGTAGGAAATACCTCATAAGGAATTTATAACTAAACCCAAATAAATATGAAATCATACTTCTCCATGTATATACACATGAAACATGTACTCAAAATACCCTTTGAAAAGAGGAGATAACAATATTCTTTCATTGGGTATCCAGTATGGCCTCAAATAATTGTCCTACATACTTAACCATCCTATATTCATAAATTTCACAACTACAGGTATCCAAGATTATCAATATGAAATTATATCTGAATATACTTTCCATTACAAGTGACGATGTAATTTTTCAAGCTTTCTAGAGCAAGTTATGACCATTTCTTTACAACACAAGAAATCTGCCCTACAAGCTCCTCTATTGTTCCTTCAACGTCCAAGAATTTTCATAATTTTTATCCATCATAACTGTAAGGACACTAATTTCCAATTGAGTCCTCTTATAGTTTTGGCTCAACTCCGGACAAAAACATTTTATTCATAGGATAGTCTTTATTGTACTTAAATGTAATATTCAAGACCTATGAAGAAGTTTGTTGAAGACGTAGCGGCAAAGTGTATAAAGTTTCATCATCATGCCGAGTTTACGTGCCTCGTTTATACGTCATCAACTATAGTTCCATGCTACCAAGGTATGAATGCAATTATATATATATAGGAGCTTGGAACTTGTTTATTGGGTGTTAGGTTTATAAAAACTGCGTTGTGTTTTAAGAAAGAATTAATTAAAAACTTTAAATAAATGTTTATAAAGTTTTCTGGGCTTAAACAAGAAAAATCTTACTTTCTATTTTTTCGTTCGATATAGTCGTTCGAACGAGATTGTCGTTCGAACAAAAATGTCGTTCGAACGAGCTGCCAACGAGTTCCCAGTATTGGCCACTGAAATGCCATTCGATATGTCGTTCGAACGAACCTTGTGTTCGAACGAGATATCTAACGAGATTTCTAACGAGTTCGTTTTAAACACGCTGGAACTTCGTTAGAAATATTGTTCGAACGAGATTTCGTTCGAACGAAATGTCGTTCGAACGAGATGTCAGGCGGGAACAGGTTTTTGGCAGTTTTTCCCATGATCTCCATCACTTTTCCCCACTAACTTTTGGCAGCATATCTATGTACAGGAAACACATTTTCTAAATTATCTTTTCCATATTCTACTAAATCCTAGAGAGTGTTTTGAGAGCAAAATCAAAGAGGGAATAAGATCAACTTTTTGAGTGAGTTTTTATCAAAGAAAAATTACATATCACTCTAGTTTACACCCAACATAGTTTATTCCAAGTTCATATATATTTATCATCTTGCTTGGAGTTTGGCACCGGTTTCTCTACATCGAAATTGAAGAGAAGTTTGGTTTTCTTCTACACCCTAAAAGAAGAAGTGTTTTGCTGCAGCGTTCTCACATGGTGAAAGGCACCATGTGTGGTTGACGGTGTGCCTATTGTCCGATCGGTGGATTCCGAGACCACGGTGGAGCTCCGTTGGTTATTCGCTAAAAGGAGGTCTATACAAGAAGAAGCGTCAAGGCTTGAGAGGGTTCGAGTTGAGGAAGTAAGTCTTTTTGTCTTGTAATTGTAATACCGTTTTTAGTGGATTTAAGGCTAGGGCCGTCCCGAGGTTTTTTCCAGTTGTGGGTTTTTTCTCGTGCATCGTGGTGTAGTGTGATTGTTTATTTTATCTTGCAATTTCACCTAGAATGCATGTTTAGGTTAAAAAGATAAAATTGGTTTAAATTATCACACTTAATTAATTTGGTGCTAAATTAATTCTTTGTGTAAAGTTTATTTAATTCAAGTAATTTGTTTAAATTCAGTTTAGCCTAATTTGCTAATAATGAAAATTATGACTTAGGGAAATTCTCTAGGACTTGAATTAAATGGTTTAAGTGAAATTAATTTTTGTGTGCGTTTAATTAATTCTCACTTGTGTTTAATTTTAATTTGTTTTAAGAAAATTAAAATTTGTTTTTGTTGGACCATCACAACGCTTCCGCATATATAAAAGGAAATACAATTTTTATAGGAATTTTAAAATTAGGGGCCCTCCGGGAAGCTTCAAATTGGTATCAGAGCCAAAGCGATAAATTATTTCGTTAAAGATCTTTTAACTATTTTCTTTGGCTAAAAATGGACTTTTTCCCATTTTCAAAATTTCCTATTTTTGATGGTTCTAACTACGCGTATTGGAAAGCGCGAATGAGATCGGCACTTAAGTCTATCGACGAAAGAGTTTGGTTATCGGTAGTTAACGGGTGGTCCCCACCAACTTACTTAGTTGAAAATGAACGTGTTCCCAAACCCGCCGATAGATGGACTGAAAATGAGTTTAAACTTGCAAATTTTAATTCCCGAGGTTTAAATGCCTTGTTTAGCGTGGTCACACCGGAAGAATTTAAACGTATAATGACGTGTGAAACCGCTAAAGAAGCTTGGGATATTTTACAATTAACTCATGAAGGAACAAGTGTCGTTAAAGCTTCAAAACTCCAAAACCTCACCACTCAATTTGAAACCATCAAAATGAGCGATAATGAAACATTTGATGAATTTTATGCTAGACTTTCAGATATTGTTAATTCATCTTTTAACTTGGGAGAGAAAATTCCCGACAACCGAGTAGTAAAGAAAATTTTAAGGTCCCTTCCTGATAGATTTATTTCAAAAGTGACCGTTTTAAATTCTTTACCAACACTTGCCTCTACGAAATTAGAAGAGCTCGTAGGTGATTTACAAACCTATGAACTAGACATATTTCCCTCTAAAACTGAAAAGAAAATTGAAAAGGGCGTTGCTTTAAAAGCCCGTAAAGAGGAAAAACAAGTAGTAGAGTGCGATAGTGATAGTGACTCGGATGACATGGCTATGTTTGCTAGAAAATTTCATAAATTTCTTAAATTTAACAAAGATAAATTTAAAAATGATTTTAAGAAATATGATAACTCTTAAATTGAAAAATACAAGCATGACAAAGCCGAGAGAATCCCTAAATCTTCTAAAGAAAATTTAAATAGGGACGAGTCATCTAGATGTTTTGGTTGTAAAGGGTATGGCCATAGGGCTTCTGAATGCCCCACTAAACTAAGGAAAGAGGGTAAACGACCCATTTCATATAATGCGACCCTTAGTGATAGTGATGAGGAAGAGGGACCCGATTCCCCCATTAAGCCCAACTTTGTGGCTTTTATGGCTAGTCATGTGAGCACCGAAAATGAATCTTCTCATGAAGATATTCAAACACATGACACTTCCGTGGTCAAAACTTTTGAATCTCCCGTTTTTTATGGTAGTCAGAGTGAGAATGAAGAGGTTGATGTGAGTGAACTTCAAAATGCTTTTCAAGAATTATTTGAAGAATCTTTAAAATTAAAGAAAGCTAATTTGAAGTTAGAAGCAAGTTTGAAAGAACGTGTCAAGGTCGTTAATGAGAGTGCTTTAATAGAAGACCTTAGGACACGTGAGAGAGCTCTTCTAGAGAAGCTTGAATATATAAAAGGCGAGAGAGATAGCCTTAAAAGATTAATGGAAACCTTGAAAAGGGAGCTTCTCGCTTTTGAAGAGCGAAATATTTTACTAGAGTCAAACATTTTAGAATTGAAAAATAAATTAAAAGACTCTAGTAATGTCAAATTTGATTTGGAGTGTCGTTCGGAAAAACTTGATAAAATTTTAGGAACGGGCCAAATTAAAAATGACATGTGTGGTTTAGGCTTCAATTCTTGTAATGAATCTATTAATAAAGCCAAAACCAAAGTTTTAGGAGAATCTACTAGGAATAACTTTAGAGATCACTCCTTAGGTACTCATTTTTGACATGTTTTTAATTGCACACATTGTGGTCGAAAAGGGCATCTTAGGAAATTTTGCTTTGATCTTAAACGAATTCCTAGAAAAACCCAACGTAAAGTAACCAATGTTGTTAAAATTCCTACACCCCAAGATAGTAAATCTTCATTAATTTGGGTTAGGAAATCCGACTTGGTTGCCTTGCAAAATAGGGTTTTTGATTCTCATTTACTATCATATGCTTCCTCCCTTGCTAAATCTAAAGGATGAATGTGTTAGCCTTTTGCATACATTAGCTTTTGTACTTCATGATATATCATCATGCTAATTGTATGCTTGTTTAATCATTTTCTAGTCATTGCTTAATCTTATATCTCATGCTAGAATTATGATTTTTGTTTATCTTTTGTATATATTTATTTCTTTTTATTTGCATTAAATAAGAAAATACAAAAAGATTTTTGTTTATCATTTGTGTTTTATTTGTTTTATTTAAGCTTAATGAAAAATACAAATGATTTTTATTTATCCTTTTGAGTATATATCTTTATTTTTGGTTAAAAATGTCAAAAACTCAAAAAGATTTTATTTTGTGTGTATTTTAGTTTGACACACTTTATGTGGCATATATTTGTGTTTGAATCCCATCTTTAACACTCCCACGTGGCTAGAACTTTTGGTTTAGATTTTCAATCCTTAAAATGTTCTTTACCATATTTTTTATGGAGTAGTTGGAATTTGTATTGATTAAATGGATTCTATTTTCATATGCCTCTATTCACACATGCACGAGCTCCTTTGAAATTTTAATGTCACATGTAATATTTGAGCTTTTTGAGGTGTTCTCCTATCAATCTAGTCATCTATATATCTATGACCTAGGAGGACTAGTGCATGTCAAAATCCGTTGCACGTGAGATGTGAGAAATAAAAAATTATGTTTATAATAGTGCACGGGGAAGGGCTCCGGAAGGATGAATTAAATCCTTTACGATAGTAAGCCACCGTTTAATGGATCTAAAAGAAATACGTGATCCAAAGGCCTAAAAATAGAATATATGGCATTAAAAATAAAATAATTGCCAAGGCCTATGTTTGTTTGATATATTCATTCAAAATTAAAAGAATAAATATGCTTATCGAGGGAGAATTGGATGGTATATCAACGGTTTGCACAATGTCCGTTTATCCTAGTTGTCTTTAGTGTCATGACTCTATTTGGTTTGTAGAATCATCATCATGCTAGGCTTGTATGCATTATGTATGTTTGTTCATTGAGGTCAATCTATTATTGTCACATGAGGTTATATTTAAATGTGATAAAATTTGCAATCAAATGAGAACTCTGTGAACGTTTATTAAGTGTTTGGGTCTAAATTTAATTGTTGCTTGTTCACATCCCTACACTTCCGTTTCCATATGACACATTTTTGCCATACGAGTGTGCAAACTTATTGTATTTTGTGTCTTATGTGTTTATATCTATATATATGTGCGTGTGCATGCTTGATATATTTCTAGTAGCTATATATATATGATATTTTGTTTGTCTCTGCCTTGCTTTCTAGTCCTTCTATGCTTATACTTTATTTTGGTATCTATCATGGATTAGTTATGCTTTTGTTGCCTATATGCTTTAACGTTCTAAACCTCTTTTGCATCAACATGCTTTTACATTAGTTCTTTATCCTTTGCCTATTCCTGAACAAAAAGGGGGAGAATGATAGGGGGAGAAATGGTATCTAATCCTATTATAATCTTATTTAAGTTTAGGAGATTTAACTTAGGGGGAGTAGCTAACTTCTTGGGTTAATCATGATAAAGGGGAGAATTAATTTTGGGGGAGTATTTATTTTAATTGTTTTTAAATACTGTGATATTCCCTATGCATTTGATGAGTTTGCTTAAGTGTGCAGGAAATCTTCTAATGATGCAACTTTCATCGGGCAAAGCTTTTGGTCCTTGGGGTTTGAGTCAAGATTGGGTTGGGATGTTTTGAGTCTAGTGAGCTTGACGGCCCTTTAGGATTTTTGTTTTGTTTTTGTCCCGGAATAGCCAAAGGGGGAGATTTGTAAGGACACAAATTTCCAATTGAGTCCTCTTATAGTTTTGGCTCAATTCCGGACAAAAACATTTTATTCATAGGATAGTCTTTATTATACTTAAATGTAATATTCAAGACCTATGAAGAAGTTTGTTGAAGACGTAGCGGCAAAGTGTATAAAGTTTCATCATCATGCCGAGTTTACGTGCCTCGTTTATACGTCACCAAATATAGTTCCATGCTCCCAAGGTATGAATGCAATTATATATATATATATATATATATATATATAGGAGCTTGGAACTTGTTCATTGGGTGTTAGGTTTATAAAAACTGCGTTGTGTTTTAAGAAAGAATTAATTAAAAACTTTAAATAAATGTTTATAAAGTTTTCTGGGCTTAAACAAGAAAAATCTTACTTTCTGTTTTTTCGTTCGATATAGTCGTTCAAACGAGATTGTCGTTCGAACGAAAATGTCGTTCGAACGAGCTGCCAACAAGTTCCCAGTATTGGCCACTGAAATGTCGTTCGATATGTCGTTCAAACGAGATATCTAACGAGATTTCTAACGAGTTCGTTTTAAACACGCTGGAACTTCGTTAGAAATCTCGTTCGAACGAGATTTCGTTCGAACGAAATGTCGTTCGAACGAGATGTCAGGCGGGAACAGTTTTTTGGCATGGTAGTTTTTCCCATGATCTCCATCACTTTTCCCCACTAACTTTTGGCAGCATATCTATGTACGGGAAACACATTTTCTAAATTATCTTTTCCATATTCTACTAACTCCTAGAGAGTGTTTTGAGAGCAAAATCAAAGTGGGAATAAGATCAACTTTTTGAGTGAGTTTTTATCAAAGAAAAATTACATATTACTCTAGTTTCCCAACATAGTTTATTCCAAGTTCATATATATTTATCATCTTGCTTGGAGTTTGGCACCGGTTTCTCTACACCGAAATTGAAGAGAAGTTTGGTTTTCTTCTACACCCTAAAAGAAGAAGTGTTTTGCTGCGGCGTTCTCACATGGTGAAAGGCACCATGTGTGGTTGACGGTGTGCCTATTGTCCGATCGGTGGATTCCGAGACCACGGTGGAGCTCCGTTGGTTATTCGCTAAAAGGAGGTCTATACAAGAAGAAGCGTCAAGGCTTGAGAGGGTTCGAGTTTAGGAAGTAAGTCTTTTTGTCTTGTAATTGTAATACCGTTTTTAGTGGATTTGAGGCTAGGGCCGTCCCGAGGTTTTTTCCAGTTATGGGTTTTTCCTCGTACATCGCGGTGTAGTGTGATTGTTTATTTTATCTTGCAATTTCACCTAGAATGCATGTTTAGGTTAAAAAGATAAAATTGGTTTAAATTATCACACTTAATTAATTTGGTGCTATATTAATTCTTTGGGTAAAGTTTATTTAATTCAAGTAATTTGTTTAAATTCAGTTTAGCCTAATTTGCTAATAATGAAAATTATGACTTAGGCAAATTCTCTAGGACTTGAATTAAATGGTTTAAGTGAAATTAATTTTTGTGTGCGTTTAATTAATTCTCACTTGTGTTTAATTTTAATTTGTTTTAAGAAAATTAAAATTTATTTTTGTTGGACCATCACAACGCTTCCGCATATATAAAAGGAAATACAATTTTTATAAGAATTTTAAAATTGGGGGCCCTCCGGGACGCTTCAATAACTTTCCATGATTTTCAACCCATTCTCATTAGACATACTTAATAGTACATAATTAAAGTTTCATAACTTTTTTACTTCATTTGCTATCTCAAAAGCTTGACCAAACTCAGGGCATACCGAAATGAAATATACAAACAGCAACTATATACCAACTTGCAACCATCACTCAGGCCTAACCACATGGAGTTAAATTCTAATTCTCGGATATGATATGAATATATGAGTCTATTTTCATATCCAATTAGAATATATCAATTCCAGCAAGCACGCAAAGCGATATGTAAGTTTGAATACAAGAGGCTTCAATACAAAGCAATATGGCCTACAAACACTACTTATCTCACATATGCACCAATACATATTATCACAAAGGATAATGGAATTTTAATCAATAATTCACGATTTATATACTTTGAAATAAGTACAATACAATATTAAAACAATATTAACACATAATTTTACCTTGGAAACACATTAATAATTTTCTTGGAATTCTTTTCCTAGCTTTTCCTTATAACCCTTCCTTCCTTAACTTCTACTTCCTCTTCCTCAAGCTAAAAATACCTCAAAATGAACCTAGGGCTTAATTGTCTGAAGAAATAAGTTAAAGGAAGAGTTTTAAGTCGGCAAAGGCATGCCTCCTTTTCATCCAATCAAATTAAACCATTTGGTTTACTAAAGGACAATTTACCACTTAAAGGGAATGGACAGATTTGTCCCTTGTTCGTAAATTCGGCCTAACTTCTTACTTGGGTATCCGTTTGATGCACCGTTTGTTGTGTTACAACCCTAACTCACATGTCTACAACTATATAGTTTTTACCTCAAGTCAATTGTAATATTATAAGGGTCAAAATTAGTCTTAAACGAGAACATTTATAACGAAATTGACAAAATTTTGTGTTTATACATAACTCGACATTTCACGATTTATGAAAGTAGGATTGAACTAAACATGATGACTTAACATTATATATACTAATAACATATTATCCACATCACATAAGCTAATCATGATTTAAACATAATTTATCATAATTGTATTCGGGTTGTCACAACTCACCCCCCTTAGAAAATTTCGTCCCCGAAATTTAATATAAAGGTCACTTACCAAACAAATGGGGATACTGTTTCTTCATGATATCCTCCATTTCCCAAGTTGCTTCTTTAACTACATGGATCATCCACATAACTTTAACTAAGGGAATAACTTTATTCCTCAATACTTGATCCTTACGATCAATAATTTCCACTGGTTCCTCGATATACGATAAGTCTTCCTTCAGGTCAACAGATTGAGTTTTCAATTGATGAGATGGATCTGACAAATACTTATGATGCATCGATACGTGGAACACATCATGTAAATGAGACAACTCTGGAGCTAATGCTAATCTATATGCCAGGTACCCAATTCTTTCCAACACTTCATATGGTCCAATGTATCTTGGACTTAGTCTCCCCTTTTTCCCAAATCTCATAACGCCTTTCCATGGTGAAATACGTAGGAATACAAAATCCCCCTTTTTAAATTCCAATGGATGCTTCCTCTTATCTGCATAAAATTTCTGCCTGCGTTGCGCTATCTTTATCCGTTCCTGAATTATTTTGATCTTTTCAGTCGTCATATCCATTAATTTAGGACCCAATATTTTCCTTTCACCCACTTCATCCCAACACAAAGGCGTTCTACATCTACTCCCATATAAAGCTTCATAAGGAGCCATACCAATGGTGGACTGAGAACTATTATTATACGACAATTCCATCAATGGAAAATGATCATCCCAACTACCTTTGAAGTCAAATACACAAGATCGTAACATGTCTTATAATATTTGAATCGTCCTTTCTGATTGCCCATCAGTTTGTGGGTGAAATGCAGTACTGAACTTCAAACTTGTGCCCATGGCATTCTGTAGACGAGGCCAAAACTTATAAGTGAATTTTGTATCTCTATCTGATACAATTGACACTGGTGCCCCATGTAAACGGATAATATCATCAACGTACATACGTGCATACTTGTCAACAGTGTAGGTGGTCTTAACTAGAAGAAAATGGGCCGACTTCGTCAATTGGTCTACAATCACCCAAATAGAATCATTCCCCTTGGGTGACCGTGGTAATCCTGTAATAAAATCCATCGTGATATGCTCCCACTTCCATTCCGGAATAGGCAATGACTGTAATAATCCTGTCGGCTTCTGATGCTCTGCTTTCACTTGCTAGCATACTAAACATTTAGCTACGAATTCTGCAATCTCACGTTTCATATTGTTCCACCAGTAATACTCTTTCAAATCTCTATACATTTTGGTACCTCCCGGATGCATAGAATAAATAGAACTATGTGCCTCTTCTAATATATCCTTCTTTAAGGATGGATCATTCGGTACACAAATTCTATTTTTATAACATAACGATTCATCATCCTTAATATCAAAGTCACTCTCTCTACCATCCCGAACTTCTTGTTTCTTCTTCTCAAGGAACGGATCATTGATCTGCAAATTTCATATGCGTTCTGCCAATAAAGGTCTCACTGTAACATGTGCTAAAAATCCTCCCCTTTTTGAAAACTTCAATTCAATCCCCATCGATGCCAAGTCAAGAATATTTCCAACACGTGCACACTGTATGCAACCCAGAATCCCTGATGATTTTCCACTCAAAGCATCTGCTACTACATTGGCCTTCCCCGAATGATGATGGATGGTATAATCACAGTCTTTAATCAACTCTATCAAACGGCTCTGTCTCAAATTCAGTTCTTTTTGTGTAAACAAGTATTTAAAGATTTGATGATCCGTAAATATCTCACATGTTTCTCCATACAAGTAATGTCGCCATAACTTTAAAGCAAAAACAATGGCTGTTAGGTCCAAATATTGTGTAGGGTAGTTTCGTTCGTGCGTCTTTAATTGTCTGGAAGCATATGCTATTACCTTCCCATTTTGCATAAGAACACATCCTAACCCCTGAAATGAAGCATCTGTATAAATCACGAAAGACTCATTCCCACATGGAATAGTAAGTATAGGGGATGAAACCAACCGATTCTTCAATTCTTTAAAACTTCTCTCGCATTCTTCATCCCACACAAACTTCACTTCTTTACGAGTCAACTTTGTCAATGGTAATGCTATTGATGAAAATCCTTTAATGAATCTGCAATAGTAACCTGCCAATCCTAGGAAACTCCTAATTTCTGTCACATTCTTAGGACTCTCCCATTCAATGATTGCTTCTACCTTCCTTGGATCAACATATATCCCATTTCCAGAGACAACATGCCCTAAAAACACAATTTCATTCAACCAAAACTCACACTTGCTGAATTTAGCAAATAATTTCTTCTCTCTCAAAATCTGCAATATAAGTCTCAAATGTTTCTCATGTTCCTCCATGCTACACGAGTAAATCAACACATCATCTATGAATAAAATCACAAATGAATTAATGAAAGGGTGGAATACCCGATTCATCAAATCCATAAAAACTGCTGGAGCATTAGTCAATCCAAATGGCATCATCAAAAACTCATAATGCCCATATCGAGTCCGAAAAGCTGTTTTGGAAATATCACTATCCTTTACTTTCAATTAGTGGTAACCCGATCTCAAATCAATCTTCAAAAATACTGTGGCCCCCTGTAATTGGTCAAACAAGTCATCGATACAAGGTAGAGGGTACTTATTTCTAATGGTCACCTTATTCAACTGCCGATAATCAATACATAATCGCATTGTACCATCTTTCTTTTCACAAATAACACTGGGGCTCTCCATGGCGAAATACTAGGCCGAATGAAACCTCTGCTTATCAGATCTTTTAATTTCACTTTTAATTCTTTCAACTCCGCTGGTGCCATTCTACATGGAGCAAGAGAAATTGGACCGGTACCTGGAATTAATTCAATGGAAAACTCTACTTCCCTATCGGGTGGCAATACTGGCAATTCTTCTGGGAAGACATCAGAAAATTCTCTAACGACTGGTATATCTTGAATTTTAACAGACTCCTTACTAACATCAATAACATAAGCTAAATACCCTATACAACCTTTACTCAATAACTTTCTGCTCTTAATTGCTGAAATAAGACAATTAGGAACAACATTCCTTTCTACTATAAATTTGGAACTCGGGTTCACCAGGTAGATGAAATGTAACTTCTTTTTGAAAACAATCAATGGAAGCATGATACGATGATAACCAATCCATCCCTAATATAATATTAAAATCCCTAATGGCCAACGGTATCAAATCAACATAGAATTCTTGCTCACCCATTCGTAAGACACAATCTTTATAAACATGCTCCACCATAATTACACTTTCCATTGGGGTAGAAATATATAAGGCACAATTGAGAAATGAACATGGTCTACCCAAAAATGAAACAATATGTAATGCCACAAATGAATGCGTAGATCCAGGATCAATGAGTGCATATAAATCTTTGTTTGCAATTGAAAGTTTACCTGTAACCACTTCTGGTGTAGCATGGGCATCTTGCAATGTCATCGCAAACACTATTCCTCCTGCCTTCGATCCACTTGCTTGTCCTGTATCTCTTCCCCTGGTTGCATTCCCTGGAGAGGATCCTTTATGAGGCCCCACACTACTAACTGAAACTGTTCTTGCTAACATAGGATAATTCTTTCTCAGATGACCCTTCTGGTGAGAGTTAAAACATTCTATATTCGGTAACTTTGGGCAATTTCTATTTATATGACCTGATGTCCCACAAAAGAAACAAGCATTTGGATCTCCTTTTGCTGAATTCCCTGAACCTCTTCCACTACTAGCTTCACCCCTTTGCAAACTACTTCCACCTCTACCCTGTTGGAATTTCTGCCCTCCAAACCTTGAATATTCGGTATCGCTTCCCTTTTGATAGTTTGGATAAAATCTACTTCTCTTTACGCCTCGTTCTCGATTCCCCCTTGCTTCATTCACGTCCTTTTCTACTAGCATGGCTTTTTTCACCAAGGCTGAATAGTTAACAGTCTCTAAAGCCGACAACCTTGATTTAATAACTAACTCTAGTCCATCGAGAAATCGAGTGCACATATCTTACTCATTCTGTATAAACCTCGAAGCAAATCAAGATAAGGCTGTAAGTTTAGCTTCGTATTCTCTAACTGTCATACTCCCCTGATTCAACATGAAATATTCCTTCTCCTTTTGTTTTCGATACATTGGGGGAAAATACTTATCATACAAAGCTTTGACAAAAGCATCCCATGAGATCACATTCTCACATCTTGGAGTAATCAACAAATGTTTTGTGGCATCCCACCAATATTTAGCTTCTCCTTTTAGCATATATGTCGACAACGTCACCTGTTGATTTTCAGGCATTCTCATTACCCTAAAAATAAGTTCCATCTCTTTAACCCATAATTCTGCCTCTGTTGGATCAACTGCTCCTTCAAATGAGGGTGGATTCATTTTAATAAATTTCTCATGTGAAGTACTCCTTTCTTCTTGGTGTATCACCTCCTCAGCCCTAGCCATTGCTTGTGCCTCCAGTTGCCTGATCTGTTGTTCTTCCATCTGAGCCATAAATCTAGCTTGCTGCTCTGCCATTAAAGTCATAGCACGTGCCATTTTATGCATATATGTTAATTGTTCTCGCTCGGGTTCTACATTTCTATAAACAGGTTGCTCGACCTCCGCTTCTGCTGCCATATTTGAAGCCTCATCTTCTATTCTTTCATTAACATTCCCTCCTTCCATTCTTTTATATTTGAAATGAATCAAAGGCATAATAACATGCATATATATATATATTTTTCCTAACATAATCGTTATTATCAGACAAAATATATTTCTAACATTCACTGCCAAATCTAGACTCTTCTAACTCCAGAACCTCTAAAACCTAGGCTCTGATACCAAAAGCTGACACACCCCAACCCAGTTACTTATAATTAAGTTTGAAAGTCAAGGTGAGTCAAACCATAATTAATTTAGCCAAACCATAAACACGTGTTTTAATTTCAAAGTCATCAACGTAAATCCAAACAACCAAAAACTTTTTACAACATTAAGTAGTCATACATTTACAAACTTATTGAAGGATAAGTTAACTTAATTACATCATTTAAATTTACACAAAATCATTGTTTCACCCATTCCTGGCTAACCCAACCCGACCTCCTAGATTTGGCAGTGACATCGAGTTACCTGTAAAAATGTGAACATAGGAACCGTGAGCAAAATAGCCCAGTGAATGCATCACTACTATACTACTGCATGAATTTAAATGAAATAAATCAGGTCCATATAATTATGTATTAAATTATCCAGCTCATTCATAATGAATCACCTAACTTTCCGAATTATGATTCACGTATCTTGTCTGTAATAGATAATTTTCCCCTATTCCTGGTCGAGGAGTAACCCCTTGTCATTAATAGACAAATCTCCCTCATTCCGGGTCGGGGAGTAACCTCACATTTCGATAAACCGAAATGAACAATTTTATATTCATAACATTATGATCATATTTGTAACAATATACAAATACATCATTCTAGTGAGTACACTCACCTTGGGTTGTCAACTACGTATTCACGTTTCCTTCGGGAGGAGCTGAACTGGGTTGATTAGACCTTACACCTGTCAATCCAACTAAATCAGTACTGAATCTCAATAATAAGTATTATCCTAATATAATTATGTAACTTTCCATGACTATACAATAATAATATAATTCCACTTAAGTCACATTCCATAAAACATAAGTAAAGACAAAACAATGATATACATGTTGATAAAGTTATGAACATTGAATCGTAGGAAACACCTCATAAGGAATTTGTAACTAAACCCAAATAAATATGAAATCTTACTTCTCCATGTATATACACATGAAACATGTACTCAAAATACGCTTTCAAAAGAGGAGATAACAATATTCTTTCATGGGGTATCCAGTATGGCCTCAAATAATTGTCCTACATACTTTACCATCCTATATTCATAAATTGCACAACTACAGGTATCCAAGCTTATCAATATGAAATTATATCTGAATATAATTTCCATTACAAGTGACTATGTAATTTTTTGAACTTTTTAGAGCAAGTTATGACCATTTCTTTACAACACAAGAAATCTTCCCTACAAGCTCCTCTATTGTTCCTTCAACTTCCAAGAGTTGTGATAATTTTTCTCCAGCATAATTTTCCATTATTTTCAACCCATTTTCATTACACAAACTTAATAGTACATAATTAAAGTTCCATAATTTTTTGACTTCATTTGCTATCTCAAAAGCTTGACCAAACTCAGGGCATACCGAAATGAAATATACAAACAACAACTATATACCAACTTGCAACCATCACTAAGGCCTAACCACATGGATTTAAATTCTAATTCTCGGATATGATATGAATATATGAGTCGAAGTTCATATCCAATTGGAATATCACAATTCCAACAAGCACACAAAGAGATATGCAAGTTTGAATACAAGGGGTTTCAATACAAAGCAATATGGCCTACAAACACTACTTATCTCACATATGAACCAATACATATTATCACAAAGGATAATGGAATTTTAATCAATAATTCACGATTTATATACTTTGAAATAAGTATAATACAAGATTAAAACAATGTTAACACATAATTTTACCTTGGAAACACCTTAAGAAGTTTTTCCTAGCTTTTGCTTGTAACCCTTCCTTTCTTAACTTCTACTTCCTCTTCCTCAAGCTAAAAACACCTCAAACTGAACCTAGCGCTTAATTTGATGAAGAAATAAGTTAAAGGGAGAGTTTTAAGTCGGAAAAGGCATGCCTCCTTTTCATCCAATCAAATTAAACCATTTGGTTTACTAAAAGACAATTTACCACTTAAAGGGAATGGACAGATTTGTCCCTTGTTCATAAATTCGGCCTAACTTCTTACTCGGGCATCCGTTTGATGCACCGTTTGTTGTGTTACAACCCTAACTCACATGTATACAACTATCGAGTTTTTACCTCAAGTCAATTGTAATGTTATAAGGGTCAAAACTAGTCTTAAACAGGAACATTTCTACCGAAATTAACAAAATTTTGTGTTTATACATAACTCGACATTTCACGATTTATGAAAGTAGGATTGAACTAAACAAGGTGACTTAACATTATATATACTAATAACATATTATCCATATCACATAAGCTAATCATGATTTAAACATAATTTATCATAATTGTATTCGTGTTGTCACACTGGTATTCCTCGGGAACCCAAATAGGCTCGAGTGCAGGCGGACCAATAGTGTGAGGGAAGAGGACCTTGGGCTCATAGGGAATAGGGACCCAATTTTGTTGAATCTCATGAACCTCAGTTTGAAGGTTGTCAATCTTGGCAGTAAGTTGAGCTAGAACTGTTACCAAATCCGGCTGCACATTCAGTATTTGATATGTGTTCTCCATGGAGAGTGGATGAGTCTCAGACTCGGAGGAAGTAAGGGGACTGACGGAGCTTCGAGGCGGTTCGACTGAAGACCGAATCCAATAGGGATCCAGACCAAGAGTATGCGATCGTCCTGAGAAGGATAAAGAATTAGGAATTATTTTTGGAAAAGAGGAAAGAATACTTTTGATATTTTTCTTGGAAAAGACGAGGACAAAATGTTTTTCGGAGGAAAAGAAAATGTTTTTGGTATTTTTGATAAAAGAGGAAAAAACATTTGGACACTTTTTGGAAAAAGAAAGAAGAAAAAGATGGGAGACGGGTCTCAGCATGATTATTATTATGTTTATTAGGTTCTCACTCATATTATGTTTGCCTAAATGTAAACAAGAAATGTCGGACGGGACCCGAGCCGGAAAAAATCAGGTTTTGAAGAATATGTAAAAACTATTGTTGGACTTGTTACTAGGCTCACGGGAAAGGCCCCATTTTAAAAATTCCGCAAAAATTTGAGCGACATGCCGACCTGGCATTTCGACAGAGTTTCGGGTTGAAACCGATAATCTATATATGTGTGTCCTAGGTTTGACACCTATATGCGGGTATGTAGTTGGGTTAATTGGAAGATGATCCCCCCTTTGGCATGACTTCCAGGATATACGTTTTGATTTTGAGGTCAATCAGTACGTGTGGACAAGACATTTGATACACCTGAGTGTACGTGAATTGCCTCGCTATATACCTCATGGGGATAGTACGTGTGAGAGGGAAGTCGATATACTCGACGTACGTGAATGAGTTCCATGTGATATACCTCCCGTCATGACTTTGGTTAAGCATTACGATGAGGGGAACCATTCGATATACGTCGAAGGTACTTGGATAATGGACGGTGAGAGTCATATCACTTAGGCTCACTGCGACCTGCAGGACCAGCGCCCATCACGAAGTGAGCCCCCAGTTAAGGGACAAAATTTTGTCAATAGCAATGCTCTTTGGTGATGTTGTGTGTATCATGCATGATTCGTGATTAGTATCTTATGGAGAGAGGATCTTTCTTGATGAGCCTTACACCAAGTAGGGGGGTGATGTACATGTAAGTAAATTTACACTAGGCATGGATATGTGAGAGTGAGTTGTGTGTGATTATCTACAAGTGAGTGTGTGGTAGTGAACCTAAACATGGATCAACTCCAAGTGGTATGTGATAAGCGTAAGTGAGCATGGATATATACAAGTGGAAGTGTGTGTTAGTGATACCTAGGCATGGATTTCTAAGTGGTGTGTGCAACAAGTGGCTATAAGTGATCCTAGGTGCACGTGGTGTGAAGTGTATATGGAGAATTTCTACAAGTGTGTGAGTGAGTAGTGATACAAGTATGGGGTATATGTGCAAGAAATAATGGAGGAGAGAAAAGGAAACATACAGGTAGGTGCATATGAACACAAGAAAACAAAACACCCATGCAAATAGAGTCTAGCCCTCTCATTAAAAAATTGTCCCCAGTGGAGTCTCCATTGTGGCCATCCCGAGAAATCTTTGAGGGGAAGGGGGTGGAGGATACCTTGAAAAACAATGGTCTCGCGCCCTTTTTCGGGGCACTTCGGCCGTCATCGGTGTGGGGTTAATATAAAGAGGTGGAAGTGCCCGCCTATTTTGCAAAAAACAGGCAAAAGAACATGTTTCCACTTCGAGAGAGCAGCATCAAGGACAAACTAATGAATACGAAATCAATAGATCGAAGGTTCGGGGAGTAAGTTACGGAATGGGAAGGTGTTAGGCACCCATACTTCCCTTTCGGTCGCTCATGGGCTATTGTTATTATTTTACCTTATTTCTCCATGAAGTGTGTCCGTGTGTATATATAATGGAGATCGGAATCATTCAACTCATACCATGCTAAAGGTAGAGTGAGGTCATCCATAGGAATGTTCCCAAAATAATATATATAAAAAATATGATTTGCACGTTTATCACGATATTAATCGTTAGTATGAAATGATAATACGTATCGGATGAAACACAAACAAGCATAATATGTAATGCAAGAATATGATAAATGTGGAGATGGGATATTTTTAGTAAAATTGGGGAATTTGTGAAATTGAGAAAATTAGCAAATTAGAATTTGGGAAGTTGAAAAATTAGAAGATTAGAAAATTGGACTCGAGTCTCAAGTTTTAATTAGAAATGCCTACTTAGCCTATAAAGGCATCAAAGTCCACGTAGTTCGAATGCGATATGATGGTGGGGTTTATCCCAACGGAATTTTATTATAGACGTGTGTGTGTAGAAAATGTGTTTTTGGTTTTGAAAAAGTGTGATGGATAATTCCGTTCAGAATTTATGGACGTGACCCTCTTTTTGTTTGTTTTGGAGTTTTTTTATAGAAAATAAAGTATGTGAAATATGCAAATAAAAATTTAGATATTAATGTGTATGATCTAAAGTACGAACTAGATTACGAATCTAATGAAATTTATGCAAAAACAAGGAATTTAAAGAGAGGGGGAAGAAATTGGACATTCTTTGAAGCTTGATCTTTGATCTTGGATGAACTCCCTTGAATGTGACATGAGTGTTGGATGAGAGAGAATCTTATTTTGACAAATTGGGTATGAAAAGGATGGGAATGTAAGCTTGAATGGAACTTCACATGGGGAACTTCACTGATTTCGAAAGAATGTTGCTGAGATCACTGGTGCTGATGGATCTCTGGTGTTGCCCTTCCTGGTAATGAGGTCATGCCCTAATTTTATAGGGTCAGGGGGTTGCCGATCAGCACTACCCATATCCTGGCTATCGGCAGATGACCCTAGACACACTCCCGATAGGCATGGATCTGGACATGGCAATTGACAGTCTAGTGCAGATTTTTCTAGAAAAAAAGTTGTAGAATGTAATCCGTTGATCTGAATCATGCATGGGGCATGCCATTAGAAAGGTATTTCATATATCTTCAAGATTACTTTGGACCGCCCCCAGGTCCGGGAGATGACTTTGGGTCAAATGTGGCTCGAAAGCGCATGTCGGTCTTTTGGACGGGAGATCGTCGGACGAAAACGGATCGTTTGTCCGCATGGTAAGTCAGAATTGCGCACGGGGTGTACCGTTGGAAAGTTTAGGAGATGTAATTCAATATTACAAAGAGTTTCACTTGGTTCAGAAAGTTAACCTTGGTCAATCGGGGCTCAAAAGAGCCCAGTGAACTCTCGGAGTAAAAGAAATCATTCGTCCGTACCGTAGGTCTGAATCGCACAGAGGGCAAACCGTTACAAAGGGTATTCAGTTCCCTTTGGAGATTCATTTAGTCTTATTCGAGCTAAAGATTTGACCTTGGTAAAACGGAGCACAGGAGCACCCGGTGGCCTCCGAATCGATTTTCTTGGGAAAATTGATGGTTCGTCTCAACAGTCATGCTGTTTCGTGCATGGGGTGAACCGTTGGAAAGGGGTTTCAGTGCCCTTCGAAGATTGAAAGAGATTTTAATCTGACGGCGAAGTTGATTGGGGTCAAATAGGGCTCGAGAGCGCTCAATGGCCTCTGGATCAGTACTCAGAGTGCGACCTAGGGTTTGTAGTGAAATGGGGAGGTGCTAGGGACCTAAGGAGAGACTTAGAGGGTCCTAGAATGTGGTGTCTTCCACAACAACTAGAAATAATGAATTTCCATATCTTACTTATACTGTTTCTAGCTTCGTGAGGATCCGTGTGCAAGTTACACATATATATGGTGATCAACTCATCAATTATGTCATCCAAATCATATGCCAAATCCTGGAGATCTTCTAGAAATTCCTTCACAGAGTTGTTCTCCATTTGCTTATCCTTTCCATCATTCAGCACCTTTCGATTATGGGACGGAGTTTTCTTCCATTTGCGGAGCTGAGATTGATCAATTCCCCCAAGGCGAGCCAAGTTCAACACCACGGTATCACCCATTGATAAGCCGGTGGAAACCGCGACTCTCGTGTATATAAAAATGTTGGTCGTTATTTTCAGTCTCCGACATCTATGTAAAAACCTAAACTATTACTACACTCTTTACGGGAGTATAGCGGCTACTCAATGCATCGAATCCACAGGGACTGTTGCTAGACTTTAATTGGTTTATTATTTTAGGAAGAAAACTGTAAAAGTTGAAAGTTAAAATAATAGATAAATCTAGGCATGTGTTTAAACTAAGATTGCAAAAAAGGTAAAAATTATAGATTGAGACAAAATCCCTCACTTCGGATTGATTAGTATAAATGGTTACATGGTATAGGAAGACAAATCTAGAAATATTAAATATTAGTTTATCAATTAATTAAATCTAGAGTTGTCACCCCCTAAATTCTCATAAAAGCCTACTATAATTTTGGCATCAACAAATATCCCAGAGATTACGCACGCAAGGACGTAAATACGACGCATGCATGATATACACCATTAAATATCCTAGACATAAAATCAAGAACAACCTAACCCATTTAAACTAATAAAACCCACCACCAAGGCAAAGTAAGGTGAGTTCAATGAATCTCGACCTAAACTAATTTAGTTACAAAGCATAATGAAAGACATGTATTTAAATTAAAGCAAGTAAATAAAGAATTTAAAACTAATTAACAAATCAAGTAAAGTAATTAACAAAGAAGGTAAACTAATTAACAAAGCTCAAAACAAGATAAGACAACTAATATAAATGACGGAGATGATGAATAGTGACTTACAAACCCAAATAGGTGCAAACCCTAGAAGAGATAAGCTCCCCCAAAAAATCACCTCAAACCCTAACCTAAAACTAGATAAAAGCTAAATACTATGAATGATAAAAAACTTATATATATATATATAGTAAGTTATAATAAAAGAAAAAAGAAAAAGAAAAGAAAAGGACAAACAACCAAAAATCTGAAGCCTTCAATGGATCGATGGAAATCGATCGATCGATTTGAGAACTCTCCATTGCCTTCCTTCGTAGGATAAAATTGAAAGACCGGTCGACCGGGGTCCAAGGATATTTAGCCCACTATCTGAACAATCATTCTTAAAATTCCTATAAGTGATATTTTGACTTTTGTAATACTCACCCAAAGTCATTTTAGATGTTTCAAGCTTTGGGGTTTACGAGTATTCACCAAAGGTCATAGGTTTAGGGGTATTTTGAGAATTATCATTACGATTACCGAAAACATTATAATAAGACATGCTTACCCCAATAAGCTCAAGATGGTAAATTCCACAAAGTGATGTGCATTTGATAGTTTCAAGCGTTTCTTAGCGCTCAAATGTAGAAGTCCTGCACAAATAGTTAACAAAGAATACAAATAGAAAGAAAAATATTATGAAATACTAAAACAATTAATTTCTAAAACAAACATTCCCCGACAATAGCGCAATTTTGATAAGACGGTGGAAACCGCGGCACTCGTGTATATAAAAATGTCGATCATTGTTTCGATCTCCGACCGCTATGAAAAAACCTAAACTATTTGCAGGAGTATAGCGACTAGTCCGGGTATCGAATCTAGAGGTACTGTTGCTAGACTTTAATTGGTTTATTATTTCAGGAATAAAAGTGTAAAGTATGAAAGTTAAAAAAAAGAAGATAAATATAGGCATGTGTTTAAACTAAGATTACAAAAAAGGTAAAAACTATAGATTGAGACTAATATCCCTTATCTCGGATTAATTAGTATAAATGGTTACATGGGAAGACATATCTAGAAAGATTAAATCTCATTTCATCAATTAATGTCACCCCCTAAATTCTCATAAAAGTCTACTAAGATTTTGACGTCAATAAATATCCCGGAGATTACTCATGCAAGGTCGTAACTATGGTGCATGCATGATATAGACCGTTAATTCTACTAGGCGTAAAATTAAGAACAACCTAATCCTATTAAACTCATAAAAGCCATCACCAAAGCAAAGCAACCCATTAACCCAAGGTGAGTTCAATCAATCTCAACCTAAACTGAATTAGCTACAAAATGTAATGAAAGGCAAGTATTTAAATGAAAGCAAGTAAATAAAGCAATTAAAACTAATTAACAAATCAAATAAAGTAATTAACTGAAACAACCCCAAATTTAAATTAATTAAAAAGGATTTCCTTTTAAGGTGCGGAAGCGATGTTGTGATGGTTCAACAAAAACAAACGAATTTTAATTTTCTTAAAACAAATTAAAATTAAACAACAAGTGAAATATAAATGATTCAATTTAACACATTTTCACTTAAACATGTTAATTAATCCAAGACCCTAAGAATTTGCCTAAGTTATAATTTTCAATTATTCCAAATTAGGCTAAACCAATTTTTGTAAATTACTTGAATTAATAAACTTTACCCAAATTAAACCAATTTTATCTTTTTATCCTAAACATGCATTCTAGGTGATAAAGCAAGATAAAATATACAAACACACTACACCGCGATGTAACGAGGAAAAACCCACTAACGGGAAAAAACCTCGGGACGGCCCTAGCCTCAAATCCACTAAAAACGGTATTACAAATACAAGACAGAAAGACTTACTTCCTAAACTCGAACCTTCTCAAGTCGTGACGCTTCTTCTTGTATCGACCTCCAATTAGCGAATAACCACCGGAGCTCCACCGTGGTCTCGGACTTCACCGATCGGGCAATTAGGCACACCGTCACCCACGCTTGGAGCCTTTCTCCAAGTGAGTAAAACCGTAAAAAATGTCTTCTTCTTTGTGATGGGATGTAGAAGCAAACCCGGTGCCAAACTCCAAGTAAAAGATATGTATATAGAAACTTGGATAAACAGATATTTGGGTGTAAACTAGAGTGTTAAACAATTTTGTCTTTAGAAGATGAACACTCAAAACATGAACTTTTTTCCTAATTAATTTGCTCTCAAATTCTCTCTTGAAAGTTGGAAAGATATGAAAAAGTTAGATTAGAAAAAGTGTTTCCCGCACATTATTAAGTCTGAAAAAAGTTGGTTGAAAACCAAGTGGAGAAGTGGGGAAAAACTGCACAAAAACTGCCTAAAACTGTTCCCACTGGAAACTCGTTCGAACGAGAAGTTCGTTCGAACGAAGTCTCGTTCGAACGACCTTCTAACGAGATTCTAACGAAGTTACAGTGGAGACTCGTTAGAAGTTTCGTTAGAACTTCGTTAGAACTTCGAACGACATCGAACGACATTTCGAACGAGGTTAGTGGGAACACGTTAGCAGTTCGTTCGAACGAATTGTGGTTCGAACGAAAATCTCATTCGAACGACACTTCGAACGATTTGACAGAAAGATTAATAAATTCGATTTTAGCCCAGAAAACTTTATAAACATTTAAGATAAAGTTTTAATTGATTCTTTCTAAAATAAAATGCAGTTTTTATAAACCTAACACCCAATAAACAAGTTCCAAGTTCCTATATAAATATACAATTGTATTCATACCTTAGGAGCATAGAACTATAGTTGATGACGTACAAACGAGGCACAAACACGGCAAGTTGATGAAGCTTTAAATTCTTTGCCGCTACGTCTTCAACAAACACATCATAGGTCTAGAATATTACAATAAAGTACAATAAATACTATCCTATGAATAAAAGGTTTTTGTCCGGAATTGAGCCAAAACTATAAAAGGACTCAAACGGAGAAATGTGTCCTTACAAATCTCCCCCTTTGGCTATTCCGGGACAAAAACAA
Source organism: Sambucus nigra (assembly GCA_949130495.1). NCBI lineage: Eukaryota > Viridiplantae > Streptophyta > Magnoliopsida > Dipsacales > Adoxaceae > Sambucus > Sambucus nigra. The sequence continues at coordinate 527,081,603 of OX422220.1, forward strand.
AACAAAAATCCTAAAGGGCCGTCAAGCTCACTAGACTCAATACATCCCAACCCAATCTTGACTCAAACCCCAAGGACCAAAAGCTTTGCCTGAAGAAAGTTGCATCAATAGAAGATTTCCTGCACACTTAAGCAAACTCATCAAATGCATAGGGAATATCACAGTATTTAAAACAATTAAAATAAATACTCCCCCAAAATTAATTCTCCCTTTTATCATGATTAACCCAAGAAGTTAGCTACTCCCCCAAAGTTAAATCTCCTAAACTTAAATAAGATAATAATAGGATTAATAATAGGATTAGATACCATTTGTCCCCCTATCATTCTCCCCCTTTTTGTTCAGGAATAGGCAAAGGTTAAAGAACTAATATAAACGATGAAGATGCAAAAGATGTTTAGATCGTGAAAGCATATAGGCAACAAAAGAAAAAACTAATCCAAGATAGATACAAAAAAAATGAAGTATAAGCATAGTTGGACTAGAAATCAGGGCAAAGACAAACCAATATCATATATATATGTACTAGAAATATATCAAGGATGCACACGCACATATATATAGATATAAACACACACATGACACAAAATACAATAAGTTTGCACACTTGTATGGCAAAAAATGTGTCATATGGAAACGGAAGTGTAGGGGTGTGAACTAGCAACAAATGAATTTAGACCCAAACACTTAAGAAACATTCACGGAGTTCTCATTTGATTGCAAATTTTATCACATTTAAATATAACCTCATGTGACAATAATAGATTGAACTCAATGAACAAACATACACAATGCATACAAGCCTAGCATGATGATGATTCTACAAACCAAATAGAGTCATGACATTAAAGACCACTAGGATAAAACGGACATTGTGCAAACCGTTGATATACCATCCAATTCTCCCTCAATAAGCATATTTAATCTTTTGCTTTTGAATGAATATATCAAACAAACATAGGCCTTGGCAATTATTTTCTTTTGAATGCCAAATATTCTGTTTTTAGGCCTTTGGATCACGTATTTCTTTTAGATCCATTAAACGGTGGCTTACTATCGCAAAGGACTTAATTCATCCTTCCGGAGCCCTTCCCCGTGCACTGTTATAAACATAATTTTTTATATCTCACATCTCACGTGCAACGGATTTTGACATGCACTAGTCCTCCTAGGTCATAGATATGTAGATGACTAGATTGGTAGGAGAACACCACAAAAAGCTCAAATATAACATGTGACATTAATATTTCAAAAGAGCTCGTGCATGTGTGAAAAGAGGCATATGAAAATAGAATCCATTTAAGCAATACAAATTCCAACTACTCCATAAAAAATATGGTAAAGAACATTTTTAAGGATTGAAAATCTAAACCAAAAGTTCTAACCACGTGGGAGCGTAAAAGATAGGATTCAAACACAAATATATGCCACATAAAGTGTGTCAAACTAAAATTCACACAAAATAAAATCTTTTTGAATTTTTTAGCATTTTTAATCAAAAATAAATAATATATACTCAAAAGGATAAACAAAAAATCATTTGTATTTTTCATTAAGCTTAAATGAAACAAATAAAACACAAATGATAAACAAAAATCTTTTTATATTTTTCAATTAATTTAAACAAAAATATAATACAAAAAGATAAACAAAAATCATAATTCTAGCATGAGATAAAGTAATGACTAGAACATGATTAAACACGCATACAATTAGCATAAGGGTCTAGCATGAAGTACAAGGCTAATGTATGCAAAATACTAACACATTCATCCTTTAGATTTAGCAAGGGAGGATGCATGTGAAAGTAAATGAGAATCAAAAACCCTATTTTGCGAAGCAACCAAGTCGGATTTCCTAACCCAAATTAATGAAGATTTGCTCTTTTGGGGTGTAGGAAATTTAACAACCTTGGTTACTTTACGGTGGGTTTTTCTAGGATTTCGTTTAAGATCAAAACAAAATTTCCTAAGATGCCCTTTTCGACCACAATTAGTACAAGTAAAAATATGTCGAAAATGAGTACCTAAGGAGTGACCTCTAATAGATTTCCTAGAAGATTCTCCTAAAACATTGGTTTTGGCTTTATTAGTTGTTTCATTACAAGGATTGAAGCCTAAACCACAAAAGTCATTTTTGATTTGGACCGTTCCTAAGATTTTATCAAGTTTTTCTGAACGACATTCCAAATCAAATTTGACCTTACTGGAGTCTTTTAATTTATTTTGCAATTCTAAAATGTTAGACTCTAATAAAATATTTCGCTCTTCAAAAGCGAGAAGCTCCTTTTTCAAGGTTTCCATTAATCCCTTAAGGCTATCTCTCTCGCCTTCTATGTATTCTAGCTTCTCTCGAAGAGCTCTCTCACGTGTCCTAAGGTCTTCTATTAAAGCACTCTCATTAACGACCTTGACACGTTCTTTCAAACTTGCTTCTAACTTTAAATTAGCTTTCTTTAATTTTAGAGATTCTTCAAATAATTCTTGAAAAGCATGTTGAGGTTCACTCACATCCACCTCATCATTATCACTCTCACAACCATAAAAAACAGGAGATTTAAAAATTTTGACCATGGAAGTGTCATGTGTTTGAATATCTTCATGAGAAGATTCATCATCGGTGCTCACATGACTAGCCATAAAAGCCACAAAGTTTGGCTTAATGGGGGAATCGGGTCCCTCTTCCTCTTCACTATCACTAAGTGTCGCATTATATGAAATGGGTCGTTTACCCTCTTTCCTTAGTTTAGTGGGGCATTCAGAAGCCCTATGGCCATACCCTTCACAACCAAAACAATTATTAGACTCGTCCCTATTTAAATTTTCTTTAGATGATGTAGGGATTCTTTCGGCTTTGTCATGCTTGTATTTTTCAGTTTTAGAGTTATCAAATTTCTTAAAATCATTTTTAAATTTATCTTTGTTAAATTTAAGAAATTTTCTAAATTTTCTAGCAAATAAAGCCATGTCTTCCGAGTCACTGTCACTTTCGCACTCTACTACTTGTTTGTCCTCTTTACGGGCTTTTAAAGCTACGCCCTTTTCAATTTTCTTTTCATTTTTAGAGGGAAACATGTCTAACTCATAGGTTTGTAAATCACCTACAAGCTCTTCTAATTTCGTAGAGGCTAAAGATGGTAAAGAATTTAAAACGGTCACCTTAGGTATAAATCTATCAGGAAGGGACCTTAAAATTTTCTTTACTACTCGGTTGTCGGGTATTTTCTCTCCCAAGTTAAAAGATGAATTAACAATATCAGACAGTCTAGCATAAAATTCATCAAATGTTTCATTATCGTTCATTTTGATGGTTTCAAATTGAGTGGTGAGGTTTTGGAGTTTAGAAGCTTTCACGACACTTGTTCCTTCATGAGTTAATTGTAAAATATCCCATGCTTCTTTAGCGGTTTCACACGTCATTATACGTTTAAATTCTTCCGGTGTGACAGCGCTAAACAAGGCATTTAAACCTCGGGAATTAAAATTTGCAAGTTTAAACTCATTTTCAGTCCATCTATCGGCGGGTTTTAAAACACGTTCATTTTCAACTAAATAAGTTGGTGGGGACCACCCGTTAACTACAGATAACCAAACTCTTTCGTCGATAGACTTAAGTGCCGATCTCATTCGCGCTTTCCAATACGCGTAGTTAGAACCATCAAAAATAGGAAATTTTGAAAATGGGGAAAAGTCCATTTTTAGCCAAAGAAAATAGTAAAAAGATCTTTAACGAAATAATTTATCGCTTTGGCTCTGATACCAATTTGAAACAACCCCAAATTTAAATTAATTAAAAAGGATTTCCTTTTAAGGTGCGGAAGCGATGTTGTGATGGTTCAACAAAAACAAACGAATTTTAATTTTCTTAAAACAAATTAAAATTAAACAATAAGTGAAATATAAATTATTCAATTTAACACATTTTCACTTAAACATGTTAATTAATCCAAGACCCTAAGAATTTGCCTAAGTTATAATTTTCAATTATTCCAAATTAGGCTAAACCAATTTTTGTAAATTACTTGAATTAATAAACTTTACCCAAATTAAACCAATTTTATCTATTTATCCTAAACATGCATTCTAGGTGATAAAGCAATATAAAATATACAAACACACTACACCGCGATGTAACGAGGAAAAACCCACTAACGGGAAAAAACCTCGGGACGGCCCTAGCCTCAAATCCACTAAAAACGGTATTACAAATACAAGACAGAAAGACTTACTTCCTAAACTCGAACCCTCTCAAGTCGTGACGCTTCTTCTTGTATCGACCTCCAATTAGCGAATAACCACCGGAGCTCCACCGTGGTCTCGGACTTCACCGATCGGGCAATTAGGCACACCGTCACCCATGCTTGGAGCCTTTCTCCAAGTGAGTAAAACCGTAACAAATGTCTTCTTCTTTGTGATGGGATGTAGAAGCAAACCCGGTGCCAAACTCCAAGTAAAAGATATGTATATAGAAACTTGGATAAACAGATATTTGGGTGTAAACTAGAGTGTTAAACAATTTTGTCTTTAGAAGATGAACACTCAAAACATGAACTTTTTTCCTAATTAATTTGCTCTCAAATTCTCTCTTGAAAGTTGGAAAGATATGAAAAAGTTAGATTAGAAAAAGTGTTTCCCGCACATTATTAAGTCTGAAAAAAGTTCATTGAAAACCAAGTGGAGAAGTGGGGAAAAACTGCACAAAAACTGCCTAAAACTGTTCCCGCTGGAAACTCGTTCGAACGAGAAGTTCGTTCGAACGAAGTCTCGTTCGAACGACCTTCTAACGAGATTCTAACGAAGTTACAGTGGAGACTCGTTAGAAGTTTCGTTAGAACTTCGTTAGAACTTCGAACGACATCGAACGACATTTCGAACGAGGTTAGTGGGAACACGTTAGCAGTTCGTTCGAACGAATTGTGGTTCGAACGAAAATCTCGTTCGAGCGACACTTCGAACGATTTGACAGAAAGATTAATAAATTCGATTTTAGCCCAGAAAACTTTATAAACATTTAAGATAAAGTTTTAATTGATTCTTTCTAAAATAAAATGCAGTTTTTATAAACCTAACACCCAATAAACAAGTTCCAAGCTCCTATATAAATATACAATTGTATTCATACCTTAGGAGCATAGAACTATAGTTGATGACGTACAAACGAGGCACAAACACGACAAGTTGATGAAGCTTTAAATTCTTTGCCGCTACGTCTTCAACAAACACATCATAGGTCTAGAATATTACAATAAAGTACAATAAATACTATCCTATGAATAAAAGGTTTTTGTCTGGAATTGAGCCAAAACTATAAAAGGACTCAAACGGAGAAATGTGTCCTTACATTAACAAAGCTCAAAACAAGATAAGACAACTAATATAAATGAAGGAGATGATGAATAGTGACTTATAAACCCAAATGGGTGAAAACCCTAGGAGAGATAAGCTCCACCCAAAAATCCCCTCAAACCCTAACCTAAAACTAGATAAAAACTAACTCCTATGAATAATAAACAACTTACATATATATAGTAAGTTATAATAAAGGAAAAAGGAAAAAGAAAAGAAAAGGAACAAATTGCTGAAAATCTGAAGCCTTCGATCGATCGATCGATCTGAGAACTCCCCATTGCCTTCCTTCATAGGCTAAAATTGAAAGATCGATCGATCGAGGTCCGAGGGCCAGTCGATCGGGGCCCTGTTTTGAGGGGCTTTTGGTTCATCAAAAGGGAGAAAAGGTCCATTACAGAAATGGCTCTAACTTCATCATCCGGACTCCAAATGACGTGCCGTTTGCGGCCACACGAAGCTAATTCAGCAAACTATGCTTTCATGGAATTTCACTGAGAAGGAGATGAAGTATAAAGTGACTAAAATGCCCTTAAATTTTCATCAGATGATTGAACTTCCTCGAAATGCAACCAATCCACATGCTCAGCATTCCCATACCCAAAAAAATTCAATTATACCTCGCAAAGCATATAAACATACATAATAGAGGTTATGTGGTTAACGAGCATAAATATAGGAATTAAGGAACACAAAAGTGCTAGAATGCATAAAGATAACGGGCGCTAATATGCAATATTCATGACGTATCACCCACATTTTCAAACAGTAACTCCATCAGTGGAGTGAGAAAGATCTCAACCATTAGGAGAGGCAAGAAAGAACAAATTATTGCAGAAGAGTATCACAACAAATAGAAAGCGAAATGCTAGTTTCTTTCTTGTGTGAGATGTGAACGCCTGAAGCAGGATGGTAGTTCATCCAATTATGACAAGTTAATGTATGCATGGACATGCTCACCCGCTGGACAAGATAATTTATTGTTAGCCCCACCCACTGGACAGATTAATTTATGTACAACCCCACATGTTGTCTCTCTGTCAGTACAACCAACTGGCTATAAACAAATAATATAAGATATCAAGGGTACTCAGTCAAGCAAGTAAATGTGAAATTATGCAAATTAAGAGAGATTACAATCTCCGAGAGACTAGAAAATACAATAATCTTAGAGCTAAAAAATAATGATAAAAGCCTCACAAGTTTTGTTAGTTGATCATGTTAGAGTATTTTTAATAAAATGAAATAATCATTTATTTAATATTTTTATGTATACAACTTACATTATTCTTTTAATGAGTTGTGATAAGTTTTTAAGTTGTGGATTAGTGTGCATTATATTAGAGTTTAAGTTGAAGCTTAATGCTATTGTAACCCACATTTACCAACTCCTATATAAAGGCTATTCACACGAATTCTATATATAACTTATGACACACTCGCTGCACCTATTACTTCCATCTTAATCTCTACATTTCTCCCTCTCTATCTATATATTATTCTACATGTTTCCCTATTGTTTATAACTTTTGAGAGTGTGCCAACGTGGTCTTGGATTGACGACTTTCGTACACCCCAAAGGCGGAAAAATGGGAATACCTGAGGAGCTAGTGAAAATTGTGCGTCAATTTACAATTTTTGGGAGGGAAAAGGGAAACAAGGAAGGAAATAGCAGTTGACTTCCAACTATATCACAATCTGGTAATGAATTCAGGTTTTTATTCAAGCACTATAATGGTTCATCTAGAAAAAACAGACCATATTGACATCTTGCACGATTGGATGGATGGTTCAGGTTTGATATTTAGAGCAGTTGCAGATTCCAAAATTATATTAATATAAGCGGAATAAAAGAGGATCAATATAAGCGGAATAATAACTGAAATATAATTACAGACTTTTATTACAAGCTGAAATTAAAAACTTACAAACTTAAGAGTCCACCGGAGTATGGCCGGCAAGTCCACAAACTTATTACAATATTTAGAGAGAGAGAGAGAGATGTAAAGAAAAAGGTGAGAAATGAGGAAGCGGAGTCCTCTATTTATACAATAAGGAAAGGAATAAATAATTCCTAAGACAATGACCCATAGGTCCCTCCATATTCGAGGCTGGCAAAGTCTTTTGTCCTCAAGCGTCGGCTGCTGGGCCAGTGGGGCCAACAATTGTCACGGGGCAACTGCAGATGGGCCAGTGGGTCCTACCACTATCATCGAGAGGGAGAAAGATTTGTCTTTAAGCATCGGCGAGCATCTAACTGGGGCCAGGTGGGCCAGTTACAACAAATCATCTAGGCCATCCACGTTTGGGCTAGGAAAGGTACCATCCAACCATCGTGTTGGAAATGCAGAACTCAGTGAGTTGAAGAATGCCTCCATTGTTGGCTCAGTGGGTAGATTGGTGTCAAACATATCACCAATATATTCATCATCTTCTGGATTCTGAGATTCTCCGACAAGACAGAAGAAGGGATTGTCATTCTTGACTGAGGCCATGGAAGTATCATCATCAGATGGAAGAGGAATAGGGTTAGAATCATCACTAAAGAAAGGTTTGATTCTATCACCAGGAACACCAAAAGCCGATCTGAACTGATTATGGGTGTAATCCATCACCTTCTGTAGTAGCTCCTGCTCTGTTGCTTTGGGGAATTGCTTCTTCAATGAAATCTTCAAATCCCTGATTGGATTGGCTCCAGGCGTCATCTTCTCTGCTGGAGGGGGGGGAGTCTTCCACCATAGTCATGTAGTGCTTCAGGCTATCTTTTATTATAGAAATGGTAGAAATAATATCTACACCACTCCACCATCGATAATAAAAGATTCTTTCAAGTAGAGGAACATTAAGATTGTTAACTCTACATTGAAGATCCCATCGGGAGATCCAAGGAATACTGATCTCAGTAAAAAATAGCAGGGTATTTAGCCCTACTGGAGCCTTCTTTTTCCCTCTTAATCTGGGATGAAATTGAATCCAAGGAAGGAAAAGATTTTCCTTGGTAATTTCATCAGGGAACATATCAATTCCTGGGCCAAATTTGTCCCACCAATTGATAACCCATCCTGGGTAACTTTCTTTTAAAGAGTTTGGGCACAGAACGAAAAACCATGTGTGTTTGTGCTCAGCATTCTGGTAATAAAATGCTTTAGTCCAAGCCTGGACATAATCCCAATAATTATAGGATCCAACTTGCGAACTTAATTTTCGCGCTTTCAAAGGATGAATTCCCCATTCTCGGGGAGAAATGATTTTTTTTCAAAATAGCCTTGCTATAAGCAATAGGAGATTTGAAATTGCCTTGGTGTTTATTAGTGTGATTAAACACCACCGATTCAGTTTCTTCGAGGATATCCTCATATAACGTCCGGTATTTTCCTTCTTGTACATCATAATTATGTGTATCAAGATAAAGGGACTTAATTTCCCAAGGAGAAGACATCTTCTTCTCGTCCTTCTCATTGAGGATAAGTATTAATTCCGAAGTCCTTTTATTAGGAATGAAATCATACTTAATAGTTTCTAATACCTCTTTAGCAGATTTCTTTTTGCTAAAGGGATTAGGAGGGGGATTCTTTCCCCTAGTCTCCGCGTTCTTGCGAAGAAATTCCATATAATACTGTATCGGAGGATATTGATCTTCATTGATCACCAGCTTTTCTTTCCCAGGCCTTTGGTGGGATTGCCCACGGCCTCTGCCACGCCCTCTAGAGGGGCCACTCATTGATTCTGCAAAAACTCCCTGGTTAGAAAATCAGGAAGAGAATTGTTTTCACCTTTGATATGTTCAATATCAAAATCAAATGCAGATAAATTTTCTTGCCATCTGGCAAAAATTTGTTTTGAAACAATATTTTCAACATCTTTTTGCAAAACCTGTTTAACAGCACTACAATCAATTCGTAGTAAAAATTTCTGATTTAACAAATCATCTTGAAATTTTGAAATGCATTTAACAACCGAAAGAATTTCTTTTTTAATGGTGGAGTAGTTTTTCTAGGCGTCTTTCCAAGATCCAAAAGTAAAACGGACTAATTCTTCCTTTTTAGTTAAAGAATTAATTTGTTTTAAAATACCACCATAGCCTAAATCCGAGGCGTCAGTTTCCACAATTTTGAAAAATGAAGGGTTAGCTAAAGCGAGACAAGGTAATTGCTTGACTTTCAGCTTAATTTTCTGAACAGCTTTAGTATGCTCTGAAGTCCAAGGAGCAGGGTTCTTTTTCAACCTGGTATAAATAATTGCACTGTCTTGTGCAAGATTCTTATAGTAATCTCCAATATAATTGAGGCTACCAAGAAATCTTTGAAGTTGAGTTTTCTCTTTTAATTCATCTGGAAATTTAGAGGCAAACTCAATACTTCTGTCAATAGGGAGTATTTTCCCTTCTCCAATATTATGCCCTAAAAATCTAATATTAGTTTGAAAAATTTTCATTTTAGGGGCGGAGACAACTAAACCATTAGTTTTAATGACATCTATAAAGATTTTTAGATGTTTAAAATGCTGATCAATCGATTGTGAAAAGATGAGGATATCATCAATGTAGACAATAGAAAAATCAGAATAAGGGTTAAAAATATCATTCATGATATTTTGGAATTCAGAAGGGGCATTTTTAAGCCCCAAAGGCAAGACATTCCATTGGTAATGGCCAAACGGAACCACAAAAGCAGTTTTATACCGATCTTGTGGGGTAATTTGGATATGCCAATATACAGATTTTAAATCAAATTTGGAAAAGATAGTGGCCGAGTTAAGCCTATCAAGTAAATCCTTTTTATTGGGGATTGGATATCTTATCCATTGCAAAACATTGTTAAGAGGCTTATAATTAATAACAAGCCTAGGAACACCTCGTTCCTTCTCAGCAGCCTTATTAACATAAAAAGCAGTACAAAGGTCAAGGAATTCAGTCTTCATTTGACTGGGTCTGGCCTTAGTAGGGATGGATTTTTCATTGAAATCTGTTTCATAAGGAAGAGAAACAATATGTTTCTTTCTATCCCAAAAAGCATTAGGGATATCACTGCAAATTTCAGTTATTAATTGATTTTTAACAACTTTGCAGTACCTTTGGCAAAACCAATTTATGTTTAATGGTTAAAAAAGAGATTTCATTTTGAAGAAAATTTAAATGATTTTCTTTGAAAATAATGTTATTTGTCAAAGAGTTAATTTTCTTAATCTCAGGTTGGGTAATGAATTCAAAAACAATCTTTTGGTTTTTGATAGTGGTGTATATTCCACTAAAATCAATTTTATCATTTGGCATAAGCAAGGATAAAAAGGGAGTACCTAAAATTATCTGTTGAGATAAATCGCCAATAAGCAAGAAGGTACTGTCTAAACAAATTCCATTGTTACAAATGGCAACCTTAGTCAATTTATATTTGATGCCCATGCTATCTCCACTAGCATTAAACAATGATTGAGTAGTCTTCTCAAAGTATTCAGTAGGAACAATTCCTTCTTGAATACAATTCATGTCAGCACCGCTATCAACAAGGGAAATGATGTTACTCAAGGTAAATTCTTTGTTGATAACAAGGTTAACAGTAGTGTACCACTTTTGGCTTGGTACACGGCTGATAACACCCAAATAATCCACAGAGTCTTCAGTGTTAGCCATGAGGCTTGAAGTTCCTGGATTAGAATGCTTATTAGCATTCTTGAGATCATTAATCTCAATTTGCATGTTATTATGCTGATCCTTAAGTTGTCTTAATTCAGTTTTTAGGGTGTTGACTTCATGTCTTAGATCATTAATACTAGCAGGCTTGTTGAATTCTCCGCCTTTTTCTAAACGATTAAGTACCTCTTTAAGGCTGTACTCTTTATGTTTAGAAAGGAAATCTGAAGAATTAGGAATGCTTTCCTGGGCATAACAAGACTTAATAAGCTTGAGCTTAATATCGGGGTCAGTAACTTGATTGATAACATCAATCATGGTCTGTTGCTGACTGGTAAGGACATTAAGACTTAATCCATTCATCTGAATTATGGATTGGAGATGGTCGCATCTCTTGGTCAAGACATTACACTGGAAATCTCCTTTCTCGGAGATGTCTGAGTCACTAGAGCTTTGAATCTGGTAAAGCTCATCATCGTTTTCAGAGGAGTCCTCTAGTTCTTCAGAGGAGCTGGAATTAAGCAAGAGTTTGCTTAATTGGGTTTTCAGATGTTCATCAATCTGAAGATTATTAATTTTAGTTTCCATTTTGTATTTATTTGCATAATGGCCATACTTACCACATTTAAAACATTTGGGGTTTGATTTGTGGGGTTTCTTTCTAACAAATTTCTTTTTATACTTATCTCCTTGTTCTTTAGGAATACAAGTGTTTTTATTCTTGCGTTTGTAGGGGGTTTTTTAAGAACTTTCTTGTTCTTCTTAGAGACTTTATGAGTAGAAGCCTCCTGAGTGTTGTAAGCAAATTGATCACAAAACTCACCAAGCTCTTTCTTTCCAGACAGATTTTGTTTCTTAAGCTGTCTCTGAAGCTTAAGGTCATTGCAGAGAGAAAGACCCTCTTGAATGACAACACTTATAAGCTGACCATAAGTGTAATCGGAGTAAGGAATAGAGATGCTATCATTAGCTTCTCTTAACTTCTTTCGAACTTTCTCAGCAAAGAAAGTAGGAAGGCAATCAATGAATTTTGCTTTCCAATGTTCAGAGTTACCGTCGCTTCACTGAGTAACCCTAGCAAGGAAAACATCCTTGTACCACCTAAACTGGCTAAGGGTCGGACATTTAAGATTTTGTAATAATTATCTATTACGTTCTTTTTGGTAATCTCCACTGCCAACAAAGTGATGAATTATAGCGAGCATAAGGGTATAAACAACATCATGTATCCCCTGGTCTTGCATATGGTCATCGTTGATAATTTTTACGGCCGTAAGAATTTCATTTCTTTGGTTTTCTGTAAGAATATTTCCCCACCATCCCCTAATGGTTCCAGTAAATCCAGCAGTGATCATCTGAGCAATGCTATGATCAGAAGCATCGTTCTGCTTACAAATGGTGGAATACATGGACATCTGATGAATCATTTCATAAATTTGGGATTCAGATTTTCCATCGAGATTCCAGTCATAAATGGATTTACCATGAAAGTTATTCTGCATCATAGTATGTTCTTCAAAGAGGAGGTCCTGAGGGGTTGGTCTATGATAGTAATTCTTAGCTGGACCAACGTAACCAATATTATTACTATAAGTAATTTTATTGATCTGATCTGCAGGATTCCTGAAAGAATGTTCAAAGCCCTGAATTTCTTTCAAAGGGAGGTCTAATTCTGAGTCAGAATCAGCGTGGGATGAAGTGTTAAGCTTTAATCCCTTGAGATCTTTCTCGATCTCTTTGAGTTGGGATATAAAATCAGTTTTATTACCCATTTTAAAACCTTTAACTTCAATGGGAGGTTGAATTATAGGTTTGTCAAGACCTTTTTCAAAGTCCGAGGGATTCCTAACAGTAGTATGTGTCTGTAGGTTCTCAATCCTATTGAGTTGTTTTCCTATCGTGGTAAGGATCTGGTTAGTATAATTTCCTTATTTATAAAGCGGGTTTAACATATTCTGATATGTGACAACTTTAGCTTCTGTTTCAAGGTTAAGAAAGGCATTATTTTCTAACCTATGGGAACTACCGCTTTGGCTGGTGCTTCCAACATCAATGGAAAGGGGTTCAGTAGGAGGGTGAACAGCAGATATAATCTGTTTATTCATAGTAGTCCATTTAGTTAAATGTTTTTCATCAGTTTTAAGAGTCTGTTTATTCTCAGTTTCAAGAACAAAAAGATGCTTATCTTTTGAAAACATTTGGAACCAAACAACAAAAGAAGTAACCAATTGGTTTTCTTCAACCCAATTATAAAATTCATTTTTATAATTTTCCAATTCAATTCTGTTGTATTTCGCAAAATACCAGGTTCTAAACTTAGCATAACCTGGTTGATTAAATTCAGCACTGATTTCTTTCCTGTTAATTGTAAAAACCATTAAAAGGATGGGTGCTTAGAGTCTGACATTCATTTCAGACGGCGTAGGAGATTCTCTACGCTGAGGAGTATTCTTCTCATAAATACCATGGGGTATTTGTTCATGGGTAAAAACCCCATGAAGATTCATATCGTCGTGATATGAATGGTTCCTAGGATTTTCTTCACAAACCGAATTTCGTGAAGCAGATGGAGGATAGGTAACAAAAGGAGCCCTAGAAGATTGACCTCTAGAGGATTGACACCTTTTAAATTTCCTAAAGTTTAGGAAAACATCACCATCTTTATCCTCAATTATGTCTCCAATCTCTTCATTTTGATGAGGCTGGGGAGGAACATCATTTTTTATAGCCCAAGTCTCTGGGAAATCAATTTCGTCCCAACTTATAGTTCTAGGAGTGTGAACATTAGAATCTATAAGATGTGTGTCAATTAACCCAGTTTTACCAAAAGGACTAAATTGTTTAATATTGGGAGCCATAGTATTCATTACCTTGTAATAAATTCTATAAATAATCCCAATAGTTTTCGATCCCAGAAGAAAATTGTAACCTTTGGTTTGAACCCTAAGACTTAAAGCTTTACAAAGGTGCATATCAGATAAAGACAAAGTTATGCTTGGAAACACATCAAAATAAACTGGTCCATTGCATAGACTAGTTTCAATTGCTCCCATTAAAGATTGTCTAAAATTAGTACACCTACCATCACGTAGAGTAGCTTGTAGACAGGCGTTCATACCAAAATGGCATGATCTTAAAGATCATATTAAAGATAAAAATTATCATTTTATTCATGTTGGGAGATTACCAAAAAGAACGCAATAGAGAATTATTACAAAATCTTAAATGTCCGACCCTTAGCCAGTTTAGGTGGTACAAGGATGTTTTCCTTGCTAGGGTTACTCAGAGAAGCGACGGCAACTCTGAACATTGGAAAGCCAAATTCATTGATGGCCTTCCTACTTTCTTTGCTGAGAAAGTTCGAAATAAGTTAAGAGAAGCTAATGATAGCATCTATATTCCTTACTCCGATTACACTTATGGTCAGCTTATATAATTGAGGATAAAGATGGTGATGTTTTCCTAAACTTTAGGAAATTTAAAAGGTGTCAATCCTCTAGAGGTCAATCTTCTAGGGCTCCTTTTGTTACCTATCCTCCATCTGCTTCACGAAATTCGGTTTGTGAAGAAAATCCGAGGGATTCCTAACAGTAGTATGTGTCTGTAGGTTCTCAATCCTATTGAGTTGTTTTCCTATTGTGGTAAGGATCAGGTTAGTATAATTTCCTTGTTTATAAAGCGGGTTTAACATATTCTGATATGTGACAACTTTAGCTTCCGTTTCAAGGTTAAGAAAGGCATTAGTTTCTAACCTACCATATAAAAGAGGATCAATATAAGCGGAATAATAACTGAAATATAATTACAGACTTTTATTACAAGCTGAAATTAAAAACTTACAAACTTAAGAGTCCACCGGAGTATGGCCGGCAAGTCCACAAACTTATTACAATATTTAGAGAGAGAGATGTAAAGAAAGAGGTGAGAAATGAGGAAGCGGAGTCCTCTATTTATACAATAAGGAAAGGAATAAATAATTCCTAAGATAGTGACCCGTAGGTCCCTCCATATTCGAGGCTGGCAAAGTCTTTTGTCCTCAAGCATCGGCTGCTGGGCCAGTAGGGCCAACAATTGTCACGGGGCAACTGCAGATGGGCCAGTGGGTCCTACCACTATCATCGAGAGGGAGAAAGCTTTGTCTTTAAGCGTCGGCGAGCATCTAACTGGGGCCAGGTGGGCCAGTTACCTCAAATCATCTAGGCCATCCACGTCTGGGCTAGGAAAGGTACCATCCAACCGTCGTGTTGGAAATGCAGAACTCAGTGAGTTGAATAAAAGCCGTCGTGTTAGAAATGCAGAACTCATTGAGTTGAAGAATGCCTCCATTGTTGGCTCAGTGGGTAGATTGGTGTCAAACATATCACCAATAAATTCATCGTCTTCTGGATTCTGAGATTCTCCGGCAAGACAGAAGAAGGGATTGTCATTCTTGACTGAGGCCATGGAAGTATCATCATCAGATGGAAGAGGAATAGGGTTAGAATCATCACTAAAGAAAGGTTTGATTCTATCACCAGGAACACCAAAAGCCGATCTGAACTGATTATGGGTGTAATCCATCACCTTCTGCAGTAGCTCCTGCTCTGTTGCTTTCGGGAATTGCTTCTTCAATGCAATCTTCAAATCCCTGATTGGATTGGCTCCAGGCGTCATCTTCTCTGCTGGAGGGGGGGAGTCTTCCACCGTAGTCATGTAGTGCTTCAGGCTATCTTTTATTATAGAAATGGTAGAAATAATATCTACACCACTCCACCATCGATAATAAAAGATTCTTTCAAGTAGAGGAACATTAAGATTGTTAACTCTACATTGAAGATCCCATCGGGAGATCCAAGGAATACTGATCTCAGTAAAAAATAGCAGGGTATTTAGCCCTACTGGAGCCTTCTTTTTCCCTCTTAATCTGGGATGAAATTGAATCCAAGGAAGGAAAAGTTTTTCCTTGGTAATTTCATCAGGGAACAAATCAATTCCTGGGCCAAATTTGTCCCACCAATTGATAACCCATCCTAGGTAACATTCTTTTAAAGAGTTTGGGCATAGAACGAAAAACCATGTGTGTTTGTGCTCAGCATTCTGGTAATAAAATGCTTTAGTCCAAGTCTGGACATAATCCCAATAATTATAGGATCCAACTTGCGAACTTAATTTTCGCGCTTTCAAAGGATGAATTCCCCATTCTCGGGGAGAAATGAATTTTTTCAAAACAGCCTTGCTATAAGCAATAGGAGATTTGAAATTACCTTGGTGTTTATTAGTGTGATTAAACACCACCGATTCAGTTTCTTCGAGGATATCCTCATATACCGTCCGGTATTTTCCTTCTTGTACATCATAATTATGTGTATCAAGATAAAGGGACTTAATTTCCCAAGGAGAAGACATCTTCTTCTCGTCCTCCTCATTGAGGATAAGTATTAATTCCGAAGTCCTTTTATTAGGAATGAAATCATACTTAATAGTTTCTAATACCTCTTTAGCAGATTTCTTTTTGCTAAAGGGATTAGGAGGGGGATTCTTTCCCCTAGTCTCCGCGTTCTTGCGAAGAAATTCCATATAATCCTGTATCGGAGGATATTGATCTTCATTGATCACCAGCTTTTCTTTCCCAGGCCTTTGGTGGGATTGCCCACGGCCTCTGCCACGCCCTCTAGAGGGGCCACTCATTGATTCTGCAAAAACTCCCTGGTTAGAAAATCAGGAAGAGAATTGTTTTCACCTTTGATATGTTCAATATCAAAATCAAATGCAGATAAATTTTCTTGCCATTTGGCAAAAATCTGCTTTGAAACAATATTTTCAACATCTTTTTGCAAAACCTGTTTAACAGCACTACAATCAATTCGTAGTAAAAATTTCTGATTTAACAAACCATCTTGAAATTTTGAAATGCATTTAACAACCGAAAGAATTTCTTTTTTAATGGTGGATTAGTTTTTCTGGGCGTCTTTCCAAGATCCAAAAGTAAAACGGACTAATTCTTCCTTTTTAGTTAAAGAATTAATTTGTTTTAAAATACCACCATAGCCTAAATCCGAGGCGTCAGTTTCCACAATTTTGAAAAATGAAGGGTTAGCTAAAGCGAGACAAGGTAATTGCTTGACTTTCAGCTTAATTTTCTGAACAGCTTTAGTATGCTCTGAAGTCCAAGGAGCAGGGTTCTTTTTCAACCTGGTATAAATAATTGCACTGTCTTGTGCAAGATTCTTATAGTAATCTCCAATATAATTGAGGCTACCAAGAAATCTTTGAAGTTGAGTTTTCTCTTTTAATTCATCTGGAAATTTAGAGGCAAACTCAATACTTCTGTCAATAGGGAGTATTTTCCCTTCTCCAATATTATGCCCTAAAAATCTAATATTAGTTTGAAAAATTTTCATTTTAGGGGCGGAGACAACTAAACCATTAGTTTTAATGACATCTATAAAGATTTTTAGATGTTTAAAATGCTGATCAATCGATTGTGAAAAGATGAGGATATCATCAATGTAGACAATAGAAAAATCAGAATAAGGGTTAAAAATATCATTCATGATATTTTGGAATTCAGAAGGGGCATTTTTAAGCCCCAAAGGCAAGACATTCCATTGGTAATGGCCAAACGGAACCACAAAAGCAGTTTTATACCGATCTTGTGGGGTAATTTGGATATGCCAATATACAGATTTTAAATCAAATTTGGAAAAGATAGTGGCCGAGTTAAGCCTATCAAGTAAATCCTTTTTATTGGGGATTGGATATCTTATCCATTGCAAAACATTGTTAAGAGGCTTATAATTAATAACAAGCCTAGGAACACCTCGTTCCTTCTCAGCAGCCTTATTAACATAAAAAGCAGTACAAAGGTCAAGGAATTCAGTCTTCATTTGACTGGGTCTGGCCTTAGTAGGGATGGATTTTTCATTGAAATCTGTTTCATAAGGAAGAGAAACAATATGTTTCTTTCTATCCCAAAAAGCATTAGGGATATCACTGCAAATTTCAGTTATTAATTGATTTTTAACAACTTTGCAGTACCTTTGGCAAAACCAATTTATGTTTAATGGTTAAAAAAGAGATTTCATTTTGAAGAAAATTTAAATGATTTTCTTTGAAAATAATGTTATTTGTCAAAGAGTTAATTTTCTTAATCTCAGGTTGGGTAATGAATTCAAAAACAATCTTTTGGTTTTTGATAGTGGTGTATATTCCACTAAAATCAATTTTATCATTTGGCATAAGCAAGGATAAAAAGGGAGTACCTAAAATTATCTGTTGAGATAAATCGCCAATAAGCAAGAAGGTACTGTCTAAACAAATTCCATTGTTACAAATGGCAACCTTAGTCAATTTATATTTGATGCCCATGCTATCTCCACTAGCATTAAACAATGATTGAGTAGTCTTCTCAAAGTATTCAGTAGGAACAATTCCTTCTTGAATACAATTCATGTCAGCACCGCTATCAACAAGGGAAATGATGTTACTCAAGGTAAATTCTTTGTTGATAACAAGGTTAACAGTAGTGTACCACTTTTGGCTTGGTACACGGCTGATAACACCCAAATAATCCACAGAGTCTTCAGTGTTAGCCATGAGGCTTGAAGTTCCTGGATTAGAATGCTTATTAGCATTCTTGAGATCATTAATCTCAATTTGCATGTTATTATGCTGATCCTTAAGTTGTCTTAATTCAGTTTTTAGGGTGTTGACTTCATGTCTTAGATCATTAATACTAGCAGGCTTGTTGAATTCTCCGCCTTTTTCTAAACGATTAAGTACCTCTTTAAGGCTGTACTCTTTATGTTTAGAAAGGAAATCTGAAGAATTAGGAATGCTTTCCTGGGCATAACAAGACTTAATAAGCTTGAGCTTAATATCGGGGTCAGTAACTTGATTGATAACATCAATCATGGTCTGTTGCTGACTGGTAAGGACATTAAGACTTAATCCATTCATCTGAATTATGGATTGGAGATGGTCGCATCTCTTGGTCAAGACATTACACTGGAAATCTCCTTTCTCGGAGATGTCTGAGTCACTAGAGCTTTGAATCTGGTAAAGCTCATCATCGTTTTCAGAGGAGTCCTCTAGTTCTTCAGAGGAGCTGGAATTAAGCAAGAGTTTGCTTAATTGGGTTTTCAGATGTTCATCAATCTGAAGATTATTAATTTTAGTTTCCATTTTGCATTTATTTGCATAATGGCCATACTTACCACATTTAAAACATTTGGGGTTTGATTTGTTGGGTTTCTTTCTAACAAATTTCTTTTTATACTTATCTCCTTGTTCTTTAGGAATATAAGTGTTTTTATTCTTGCGTTTGTAGGGTTTTTTTTTAAGAACTTTCTTGTTCTTCTTAGAGACTTTATGGGTAGAAGCCTCCTGAGTGTTGTAAGAAAATTGATCACAAAACTCACCAAGCTCTTTCTTTCCAGACAGATTTTGTTTCTTAAGCTGTCTCTGAAGCTTAAGGTCATTGCAGAGAGAAAGACCCTCTTGAATGACAACACTTATAAGCTGACCATAAGTGTAATCGGAGTAAGGAATAGAGATGCTATCATTAGCTTCTCTTAACTTCTTTCGAACTTTCTCAGCAAAGAAAGTAGGAAGGCCATCAATGAAGTTGGCTTTCCAATGTTCAGAGTTGCCGTCGCTTCTCTGAGTAACCCTAGCAAGGAAAACATCCTTGTACCACCTAAACTGGCTAAGGGTCGGACATTTAAGATTTTGTAATAATTCTCTATTACGTTCTTTTTGGTAATCTCCACTGCCAACAAAGTGATGAATTATAGCGAGCATAAGGGTATAAACAGCATCCTGTATCCCCTGGTCTTGCATATGGTCATCTTTGATAATTTTTACGGCCGTAAGAATTTCATTTCTTTGGTATTCTGTAAGAATATTTCCCCACCATCCCTTAATGGTTCCAGTAAATCCAGCAGTGATCATCTGAGCAATGCTATGATCAGAAGCATCGTTCTGCTTACAAATGGTGGAATACATGGACATCTGATGAATCATTTCATAAATTTGGGATTCAGATTTTCCATCGAGATTCCAGTCATAAATGGATTTACCATGAAAGGTATTCTGCATCATAGTATATTCTTCAAAGAGGAGGTCCTGAGGGGTTGGTCTATGATAGTAATTCTTAGCTGGACCAACGTAACCAATATTATTACTATAAGTAATTTTATTGATCTGATCTACAGGATTCCTGAAAGAATGTTCAAAGCCCTGAACTTCTTTCAAAGGGAGGTCTAATTCTGAGTCAGAATCAGCGTGGGATAAAGTGTTAAACTTTAATCCCTTGAGATCTTTCTCGATCTCTTTGAGTTGGGATATAAAATCAGTTTTATTACCCATTTTAAAACCTTTAACTTCAATGGGAGGTTGAATTATAGGTTTGTCAAGACCTTTTTCAAAGTCCGAGGGATTCCTAACAGTAGTATGCGTCTGTAGGTTCTCAATCCTATTGAGTTGTTTTCCTATCGTTGGTAAGGATCAGGTTAGTATAATTTCCTTGTTTATAAACCGGGTTTAACATATTCTGATATGTGACAACTTTAGCTTCCGTTTCAAGGTTAAGAAAGGCATTAGTTTCTAACCTATGGGAACTATCGCTTTGGCTGGTGCTTCCAACATCAATGGAAAGGGGTTCAGTAGGAGGGTGAACAGCAGATATAATCTGTTTATTCATAGTAGTCCATTTAGTTAAATGTTTTTCATCAGTTTTAAGAGTCTGTTTATTCTCAGTTTCAAGAACAAAAAGATGCTTATCTTTTGAAAACATTTGGAACCAAACAACAAAAGAAGTAACCAATTGGTTTTCTTCAACCCAATTATAAAATTCATTTTTATAATTTTCCAATTCAATTCTGTTGTATTTCGCAAAATACCAGGTTCTAAACTTAGCATAACCTGGTAGATTAAATTCAGCACTGATTTCTTTCCTGTTAATTATAAAAACCATTAAAAGGATGGGTGATTAGAGTCTGACATTCATTTCAGACGGCGTAGGAGATTCTCTACGCTGAGGAGTATTCTTCTCATAAATACCATGGGGTATTTGTTCATGGGTAAAAACCCCATGAAGATTCATATCGTCGTGATATGAATGGTTCCTAGAATTTTCTTCACAAACCGAATTTCGTGAAGCAGATGGAGGATAGGTAATGAAAGAGTTGGCGCTTGCGTTCAATTAAGAAACAATATAATAAATTCCCTTATTAACCCAAATAAACCCTACGCATGCAACTAGGTGTGATTGAAACAATATGAAATCATGCAAGATTAATCAACACACAAAGTTTAAGGAAAAATCCCCCACAGGGGCAAAACCATTTGTATATTCACTATAATTTGTAAGAAAACGGCTTACAATCGGATTACAATGAAATACAGTTTGACTAAGAATTACCCGCAGGTGTCGGATTCTGTAGTCGCGGCTGGAAATATCCATTTCCAGGTAGGCAGTAATGAAGAAGAAGGAACGGTCTTCTCCACGAGGGTTGAACAGCAATCTTGTGTTCTTGGGTTGCAAAGTGATTCACAAATGTATGGAAGTTGTGTGAATCAAAGGTATGAATCAATGGACTCAAATACCATGAAGACTTGGAGTACGAGGACTCTAATTTTCGTCTTTTTTAGTCTTGCAAAATAGGTCTCCCGAAGTTGGTTTAAATAGGAAAACTATTGGAGTGTTGTGCAAGTTTGGAACTCTTAAAACTTATCCAGCGTACAGGTACCCCGAACCGGTTCGGGTGTACCGCGAACCGGTTCGCCCCCCGAACCGGTTCGATCCTCAGTTTGGGAAAAGTTGCTGGAATGGGAAGGTTTCAACACTTAGAAAAATTTCCAGCTTTCTTCGAGGATTTTTTTCCAACTTCAAAGGGGCATAACTTCTTCACCGTAGCTCGGATTGAGGTGCCGTTTCTTCCAGTATCTTTGTTGCGGCAAACTCTTCAACTTTCTAGTTGACCGGTCCACGAGACGGTGGATGTGCAATTACGAAATTGCCTTTGAACTTCCCTATCAAGCCTTATTGCACTGTTTTGACTTCTCTTCCGTACCACTTGCATTTAGTCCCTAAAATCATGGAACGTGAAGTCGTTGAGGCCGATATGGGACATATGATGGATGTGCTGGATGCTTGATTCCCGGAATTCGGATTGGGGCCGTCAAATGTGATCGAGTAGAGACGTGCCCAATGTAACGGCGTATGACATAAAAACTGTAAGATAACGGACATGATAAAATTGTCCTTACAAATCTCCCCCTATGTCTATGCCGGTACATACATAAAAATCCGAATTATCAAATAGAAAATGCCTATACAAATCTACCCTTCCATGAACCCAAAACTGAAAAGGTACAAATGAATAAGACTGCATCGTTTGTTCTTCAAATCTTCAGGAATCTCAACGCTTTTCTCATCAGGGTGTGCAATTCAGTGATCATCAAAGTAGTACCTACACACATGAGATAAAGCAAAATACCAAGTGACATATCGAGTTTGAAATGAGATAAGCATATGCAAATATACCAATTTATGATGATTCTCAGAATTTCAAAACTCCCCCATAATCAAATAATTCATTCTCCCCCTTTTTATGAAGTCCCCAAATAGACAAATGAGAGAAATAAATCAAGCAAGCAATAACCGGGGTGTCACAAGGACTAAATCACACCATGAAAGAACATAAAACAACCAAGTCGGTGAAGGCGTAAATGAATGGGTGTGATCAAAATTCGATAGGAAAATGAATGCATACAAACATGACATATGTGCACGATGAATATTGGATATTCCTAACGAATGAACTCAAATGCTTCCTTTGGTGTAAAGAAATTGACAAATATAAGATATTGACTAAATCAAATCAACAAATCAAAGCTCAAAGCGATTTCTACACCAATAACGTCCAAAATGTTTTTAAGCTTTTTCAGGACTTTCAAGGAAGTGCAAACCCGTTTTTCTTTTTCCAACCAAACTCCTTCAGATTTATATTTTAATAGAGGTATACTAAATTCTCAAGTTTGGAGAATTGATGGTGAAACCTAAATGGCCCATATATGGCATGAATTGCTTTTTATTGCCTTATCAATTTTTTCGGGCTCTTTTAACCTCTTAGGACCTCGGATATTAAAATTCCTCCATTTTTTAGGTCCTTTTTAACGGTGGCTTTTGCGCAAAGGATAAGAATCAACTTTCACAGCCCCTCCCCGTTATACAAATATCACACAGTCTCTTGCAAACCAATCTTGTCAAGTTTTATCGCATATTGTACATTGTATAGACAAAATTGAGATAGAAACACTCAAGCCAATATGTGATAGACAAGTGCAACAATCAAATATAGCCGTGCATGTGTGCAATAAAGGATATAGGAGTCAAGCATGTAGGAAGATATCACGAATTACATCTCATAGACTCCAAACTATGTAAAGCACATGGATGAAATGATGTAGCCTCTGAAATCTCTATCAAACAGTCACATGGATATATGAAATGAAGTTGTGACTTGGCTATCTTAAATGCTCATCCATACAAGGTGCACAAACCAAAGAAACTCTTTTTGGATTTTTCAAAAATTTTATCAAAAAAATCTTTTAAATTTTTTCTAAAAGGAAAATCTTTTTGTATTTTTCAAAAATAAGAAGAAAAGAAAATAAAAATAAATATGCACACTAATAATACAATCTAGCAATAGGCATCAGATGATATGAAAAAGACAATGCAACCTATGCTAGACACGGACCAACCCCTCAGTCAACTGTGCAAATCCCCAAAGACTTCCTAAGACTCTCAAATCTAAGGGCATCTAAAGGTTTCGTGAATATATCGGCTAACTGACGGTCGGTGGGAACGAAACTCAGGGATACGACCTTCTCCTCAACTAACTGACGGATGAAGTGCTCTCGTAACCTGATGTGCTTTGTGCGCGAATGTTGGACAGGATTGCGGGATATGTGTATCGCGCTCGTGTTATCACAGGAAATGATCATGGTGTCCTGTGAAATCCCATAGTCCTCCAACATTTGCTTCATCCACATGAGTTGCGTGCAACAACTCCCGGCGGTGATGTACTCAGCCTCCGCAGTGGACAAAGAGATGGAGTTTTGCTTCTTGCTCAACCAAGAGACAAGAGCAGAACCAAAGTAGAAACACCCACCAGATGTGCTCCTACAACCATCTGCATCTCCGGCCCAATCGGCATCCGAAAAGGCGGACAAACGGTCATCGGTATCAAAGGAATACCAGATTTCGTATGAGAGAGTCCCACTCACGTATTTGATAATACGTTTTAGAGCGAGTAAGTGTGACTCTTTCGGAGACGCCTGATAATGCGCACAGACTCCAACACTAAAGGCTATGTCGGGACGACTAGCAGTCAAGTAGAGAAGACTGTCTATCATACTCCGATACAAGGTTTGCTCTACGTCCTTGCCTGAAGTGTCCTTACTAAGCTTGGTAGAAGTACTCATAGGTGTACGAGCATGCTTAGCGGAGTCTAAACCAAATTTCTTCACTAGGTCTCTAGCATACTTAGATTGGGAGATGAACATCCCATCCTCTAGCTGACGAACCTGGAGACCAAGGAAGTATGTAAGCTCACCAACCATGCTCATCTCAAACTCACTTTTCATCTCCTCCTCAAAGTGGTGAGCATGCTGGGAGCATGTGGATCCAAAGACTATGTCGTCCACATAGACTTGGGCAACCAAAATAGCACCGTCATCTCTCCTGACGAACAACGTCATATCAACTCCCCCTCTCCTGAAGCCGCGGGCTAAGAGATAGGAAGTAAGCCTCTCGTACCAAGCACGGGGTGCTTGCTTCAAACCATACAAGGCTTTCCTCAGATAGTAGACGTGATCAGGGTGCTTAGGGTCTTCAAACCCTTTTGGTTGTTCCACATAAACCTCCTCCTGTAGAATGACATTTAGAAAGGCACTCTTGACATCCATCTGATATAACTTGAAGTGCAGATGACATGCGATGGCGAGTAGTAAGCGGACGGACTCAAGCCTCGCAACAGGAGCAAATGTCTCCCCAAAGTCTACACCCTCTATCTGTGTGTAGCCTTGAGCGACCAACCTAGCCTTGTTTCTAGTTATGGTACCATTTTCATCCATTTTATTCTTAAAGATCCAACGGGTACCAATCACATTAGTATCACTAGGTCGGGGGACAAGTTCCCAGACATTGTTCTTCTTGAACTGAAGCAACTCATCCTGCATAGCAGATATCCAGTGTTCATCCTTGAGAGCTTCCTTGTAATTCTTGGGCTCGACTTTGGACGTGTAGCAAAGATGGCTAACAACGTTCTCTAGCTGAGCACGAGTCTTGACCCCTAGAGTGGGATCGCCAACAATGGCTGTAGGATCATGACTCTTGCGAACCCAAGCAGGTGTGTCCCCTAACACAGGAATAGGGTCCACAGAATGTGGGAGAGGAACAGGAAAATCACTGTCAGAACAGTCCTCATCCCCACACTGAAGGTTGGGATCAATAACCGTCGGGGGTTCGTCATCTTGCACGGTGACGTTTATTGATTCCATAACCTTAGAGCTCTTCAGGTTAAAAACCCGGTACGCTCTACTGTTCGATGAATATCCTAGAAATATTCCCTCGTCGCTCCGAGAGTCAAACTTTCCTAATTGCTCTCTATCCCGTAGGATGTAGCATTTACTCCCAAAAACACGGAAATAAGCCAGGTTGGGTTTCTTGCCAGTCCACAATTCATACGGCGTCTTAAGTGTGTGTGGACGCAGATAAACCCTATTCACCGTGTGGCATGCAGTATACACTGCCTCTGCCCAAAATCTCCTAGAGACCTTACGACCTTGAAGCATAGATCTAGCCATTTCTTGGATCGTTCTATTCTTTCTCTCAACAATCCCATTTTGCTGAGGAGTCTTCACAGCAGAAAACTCATGTTTGATCCCAAGACTATCACAGTAAAGATCAACCTTTGCTTCTTTAAATTCAGTGTCGTTGTCACTACGCATTCTGTTAATAGTGACACCGTGTTGATTTTGCAGGACACGGCACTTGGTCGTTAGGAACTCAACAGCATCTGATTTCTCTCTTAGAAAACCTACGATAGAATATCTAGAGAAATCGTCCACCATCACGAGAATGTATCTCTTACCACCTAGACTCTCCGTGCGAGTAGGACCCATAAGATCCATGCGAATCAACTCAAGAACACGGGAGGTGGTAATGGAATTCAACTTCCTATGCGGACTACGAATTTGCTTTCCCAACTGACAGGGTCCACAAATCGTGGAAGTTGGCTTTCCAAGTGATGGTAAGCCACGTACTAGGTCCTTTTTGGCTAAACGGGATAAATCTTTAACGTTCACGTGACCTAGACGTTGATGCCACAGATCCATAGGAGTGATCGTGGTGCTGTTGCAGACAAGTGAGGATGTGGGCTCAGTCCCATAATAGTTATCCTCTGTCCTCACCCCTTGCACTAACAGTTTACCGGCTTGATTATAGACCTTACAAGCTTTCCGGTCAAACTTCACTGCAAAGTCATCGTCGCACAGCTGGCTGATGCTGAGAAGGTTTACTTTCAAACCTTTGACGTACAAGACATTTTCTAGCTTAGGAAGTCCTGGTAACTCTACAGTACCTCGTCCTACAATGCTAGATTTACTCCCATCTCCAAAAGTAACTCTCCCATCATCATAATCCTCCATCTGAGTAAAAAGGGAGACATCACCTGTCATGTGTCTGGAGCAACCACTGTCAAAATACCACTGTGAGGTATTATGAGCTTTGAGAGCGACATGGACAACAAGGGCCTTTTTCTCTTTCTTAGGAACCCAAGAATAGGTACCTTTTTGTATTCCCTTGTTGTTGTTGGTTTTAGCCGGAATGCGGGGCGCATTCATTGATGGTAAGGTCATCCGTCGGAATTCCTCCATCAAACTCTGTGACGTGGCGGCTAGAACCTCAACTCGCTCTCTCAGACTGGCAAACTCGTCAGTCTGATGTGGTGGAGCAAACGTACGTCGTGTCCGACCCAACCTATAGCAAAACTCCCTAAGGTGTCCATTTCTTTTGCAATGGGAGCAAAAGGGCACAGTATTAGGAGGACCTCGGATTGCTTTTCTTGGTCGAACTCTCCTTCTTGGTTTTTGGTGACGGCCATATGGCGTCGTGGTAAACTCAAGAATTGGTCCGGGTGCAATTTGGGACGTGGAGGCACCATCAAAACCTATTCCTTGCCTATCACAAAAACCTAAAGCGGGACCGAGGAGCATCTTTCCCATCTTTCCAGATCTGTCCTCGATTTGAACCTTGACTTTCCTTGCTCTCTCAAGATCATGAGTAAGCTGGGCAACAAGGGCTTCAAGTTTCTTTTGAGACTCCAAGGAGAAATGGAGCTCACTAGTAAGACTAGCCACTTGTGCAGTCAAGTCCGCTTTCACTTTCTCAAACCTACTCTCTCTCTCTCATAGCGGTGCAGGTGGAGGACTCTCTCTCTCTCGTCTCATCTAACTCTTCTTCTAACGCGGTGATCCTAAGCACTAGGGCTTTGTTACGCTTTTTGGTTTTGAATGATTCATTGTATAACTCAGCGTACGCGCGTTGAAGGGAACTCTCGTCCTCACTACCTTCCTCCTCCCCACTCTCATCACACTCACTGTCGAGGTGTCCATGTGAATCAGAATCCTCATCGTCGTGAGGAGCACTAGGAGTACTCACATGACTAGCCATGAACGCGGTGAAGTTACGCTCATGCGGTGACTCATCTCCCGAGTCCACCGACTCGACCTCACTGTCGTCACTAAGGGTAGCATTTAGGACAGCTTTACCCTTTTCCCTATTCAGACGAGTCGCACACTCAAAAGCTCTATGGCCCTTACCCTCGCACTCAAAACATCTCTCACTGTCCTTTTTAGGGGTATCTTTGAAATCTTTCTTTTCAAATTTACTTTTCTGAAAATTCTTTTTATCTTTGAAGTTCCCACTTTTCTTAAATTTCAGAATTTTCTTAAAGTTTTTAGCAAATAAAGCCAAATTATCTAGGTCAAAATCGCATTCAGAATCAGACGTTTCAGTCTCTCGCTTTCTAGATGACTCGACTCTCTTTCTCGCCGACCCCTCACTTTTTATCTTTTGGGCATTAAGGGCAATTCCCTTATCTTTGGACTTGGTAGATTTAGGAAACATGTCAATTTCATAAGTTTGTAAATCTCCAACAAGTTCTTCCAATTTTAGTGTATTTAAATTACCCAAGGAATTAAGCACAGTGACTTTAGGGATAAAACGCTTAGGAAGGGAATGAAGAATATTCTTAACAACTCTAGCATTAGGAATATGTTCACCAAGATTATAGCTAGTATTAACAATGTCAGAAAGTCTAGCATAAAATTCATCAAAACATTCATTTTCATGCATGGTGATGGTTTCAAATTGAGTTGTTAAGTTTTGCAATTTTGACTCTTTAACAGCATTAGTTCCTTCATGGGTAAGTTGCAAAACATCCCATGCCTCCTTTGACGTGGTGCACGTCATTATGCGTTTGAACTCATCAGGAGTGATTGAACCGGAAATAGCACTTAATCCTTTAGAATTAAAGGAAGACCATCTAAATTCATCTTCGGTCCAAGTCGTGTCAAGTTTTAAACTTGTCACGTTATTGACAGTGGCGGAGGGAGGAGTCCACCCTCTTTCAACGAGAATCCAAACCCGTTCATCAATGGCTTTTAAAGCCGACCTCATTCGGGCTTTCCAATAGGCATAATTGGTCCCGTCAAAAACAGGAAGTTTATTGTATGATTTCTCCATTTGAACACGCACTTTTCAAAAATCAATTTTTTCAGAAAATTGATATCTTTAGAAAAATTTTGCGGAAATAGGAATACGCGATAAAATAGCGCAACCTGCTCTGATACCAATTTGAAAGAGTTGGCGCTTGCGTTCAATTAAGAAACAATATAATAAATTCCCTTATTAACCCAAATAAACCCTACGCATGCAACTAGGTGTGATTGAAACAATATGAAATCATGCAAGATTAATCAACACACAAAGTTTAAGGAAAAATCCCCCACAGGGGCAAAACCATTTGTATATTCACTATAATTTGTAAGAAAACGGCTTACAATTGGATTACAATGAAATACAGTTTGACTAAGAATTACCCGCAGGTGTCGGATTCTGTAGTCGCGGCTGGAAATATCCCTTTCCAGGTAGGCAGTAATGAAGAAGAAGGAACGGTCTTCTCCACGAGGGTTGAACAGCAATCTTGTGTTCTTGGGTTGCAAAGTGATTCACAAATGTATGGAAGTTGTGTGAATCAAAGGTATGAATCAATGGACTCAAATACCATGAAGACTTGGAGTATGAGGACTCTAATTTTCGTCTTTTTTAGTCTTGCAAAATAGGTCTCCCGAAGTTGGTTTAAATAGGAAAACTATTGGAGTGTTGTGCAAGTTTGGAACTCTTAAAACTTATCCAGCGTACAGGTACCCCGAACCGGTTCGGGTGTACCACGAACCGGTTCGCCCCCTGAACCGGTTTGATCCTCGGTTTGGGAAAAGTTGCTGGAATGGGAAGGTTTCAACACTTAAAAAATTTCCAGCTTTCTTCGAGGATTTTTTTCCAACTTCAAAGGGGCATAACTTCTTCACCGTAGCTCGGATTGAGGTGCCGTTTCTTCCAGTATCTTTGTTGCGGCAAGCTCTTCAACTTTCCAGTTGACCGGTCCACGAGATGGTGGATGTGTAATTACGAAATTGCCCTTGAACTTCCCTATCAAGCCTTATTGCACTGTTTTGACTTCTCTTCCGTACCACTTGCATTTAGTCCCTAAAATCATGGAACGTGAAGTCGTTGAGGCCGATATGGGACATATGATGGAGGTGCTGGATGCTTGATTCCCGGAATTCGGATTGGGGCCGTCAAATGTGATCGAGTAGAGACGTGCCCAATGTAACGGCGTATGACATAAAAACTGTAAGATAACGGACATGATAAAATTGTCCTTACAGGTAACAAAAGGAGCCCTAGAAGATTGACCTCTAGAGGATTGACACCTTTTAAATTTCCTAAAGTTTAGGAAAACATCAACATATTTATCCTCAATTATGTCTCCAATCTCTTCATTTTGATGAGGCTGGGGAGGAACAGATCTTCAATGTAGAGTTAACAATCTTAATGTTCCTCTACTTGAAAGAATCTTTTATTATCGATGGTGGAGTGGTGTAGATATTATTTCTACCATTTCTATATAAAAGATAGCCTGAAGCACTACATGACTACGGTGGAAGACTACCCCCCTCCAGCAGAGAAGATGACGCCTGGAGCCAATCCAATCAGGGATTTGAAGATTGCATTGAAGAAGCAATTCCCCAAAGCAACAGAGCAGGAGCTACTGCAGAAGGTGATGGATTACACCCATAATCAGTTCAGATCGGCTTTTGGTGTTCCTGGTGATAGAATCAAACCTTTCTTTAGTGATGATTCTAACCCTATTCCTCTTCCATCTGATGATGATACTTCCATGGCCTCAGTCAAGATTGACAATCCCGTCTTCTGTCTTGCCGGAGAATCTCAGAATCCAGAAGACGATGAATTTATTGGTGATATCTTTGACACCAATCTACCCATTGAGCCAACAATGGAGGCATTCTTCAACTCAATGAGTTCTGCATTTCCAACACGACGGTTGGATGGTACCTTTCCTAGCCCAGACGTGGATGGCCTAGATGATTTGAGGTAACTGGCCCACCTGGCCCCAGTTAGATGATCGCCGACGCTTAAAGACAAAGCTTTCTCCCTCTCGATGATAGTGGTAGGACCCACTGGCCCATCTGCAGTTGCCCCGTGACAATTGTTGGCCCCACTGGCCCAACAGCCGACGCTTGAGGACAAAAGACTTTTGCCAGCCTCGAATATGGAGGGACCTACGGGTCATTGTCTTAGGAATTATTTATTCCTTTCTTTATTGTATAACTAGAGGACTCCGCTTCCTCATTTCTCACCTCTTTCTTTACATCTCTCTCTCTCTCTCTAAATATTGTAATAAGTTTGTGGACTTGCCGGCCATACTCCGGTGGACTCTTAAGTTTGTAAGTTTTTAATTTCAGCTTGTAATAAAAGTCTGTAATTATATTTCAGTTATTATTCCGCTTATATTGATCCTCTTTTATATGGTATCAGAGCCATGGTTGGCTAATTTGTGTGTTAATGTTTAGGTTAGTAATAACAATGGTCTGAAATTTATGCCATAACATTATGTTACTATTCACCTGAATAGTAAAATACTGTTCACCGGCGTGAATAGTAATTTACTATTCACATTAAAAATCTAATTTAAATGATAATAAACAGGAGAATTAGAAATCTGGTTTTGATATGGACTGGTATTTGTCACGTAAATGGGTTGCCGTGTTGCCTGAGTGGCGTTGAGGCTTATTCACGAAGTAAATCGTTGACCACTGGGTGTCAGAAGTGATTTCTAATTCGGCTTTTTATATTCATTTAAAACTAGAATTTTGATTTGCATAATATTTTCCTATTTCAGATCATAAGTTTACTACTAAATCTAAATATTAACATTTGTATTATGGAATTAAACACCATGGATACACACACTTCACAAGAGTTCGTGAAGAACTCTTCTTTGATTGAATATGATGTTCAGAAGGATCTGAACAGGTGGACTATTCCTAAAGTCCAGCCTAAAACCATTTATAACACTAACTGGTATAACTTTCGTAGCAAGTACGCTATAAAGACTATGGAACAAACCATTAGTCTGAACGAGCAAGATAAGTCTATATAGCTCTTTAAATGGGATGATCTTAAAGATCATATAAAAGATAAAAATTATCATTTTATTCATGTTGGTTTAATTCAAATTGCTTTTAAACCTTTGACCCTTTCTGGCATGAACGCCTGTCTACAAGCTACTCTACGTGATGGTAGGTCTACTAATTTTAGACATTCTTTAATGGGAGCAATTTAAACTAGTCTATGCAATGGACCAGTTTATTTTGATGTGTTTCCAAACATAACTTTGTCTTTATCTGATATGCACCTTTGTAAAGCTTTAAGTCTTAGAGTTCAAACCAAAGGTTACAATTTTCTTCCGGGATCGAAAACTATTGGGATTATTTATAGAATTTATTACAAGGTAATGAATACTATGGCTCCCAATATTAAACAATTTAGTCCTTTTGGTAAAACTGTGTTAATTGACACACATCTTATAGATTCTAATGTTCACACTCCTAGAACTATAAATTGGGACGAAATTGATTTCCCAGAGACTTGGGCTATAAAAAATGTTGTTCCTCCCCAGCCTCATCAAAATGAAGAGATTGGAGACATAATTGAGGATAAAGATGGTGATGTTTTCCTAAAATTTAGGAAATTTAAAAGGTGTCAATCCTCTAGAGGTCAATCTTCTAGGGCTCCTTTTGTTACCTATCCTCCATCTGCTTCACGAAATTCAGTTTGTGAAGAAAATCCTAGGAACCATTCATATCACGACGATATGAATCTTCATGGGGTTTTTACCCATGAACAAATACCCCATGGTATTTATGAGAAGAATACTCCTCAGCGTAGAGAATCTCCTACGCCGTCTGAAATGAATGTCAGACTCTAAGCACCCATCCTTTTAATGGTTTTTACAATTAACAGGAAAGAAATCAGTGCTGAATTTAATCTACCAGGTTATGCTAAGTTTAGAACCTGGTATTTTGCGAAATACAACAGAATTGAATTGGAAAATTATAAAAATGAATTTTATAATTGGGTTGAAGAAAACCAATTGGTTACTTCTTTTGTTGTTTGGTTCCAAATGTTTTCAAAAGATAAGCATCTTTTTGTTCTTGAAACTAAGAATAAACAGACTCTTAAAACTGATGAAAAACATTTAACTAAATGGACTACTGTGAATAAACAGATTATATATGTTGTTCACCCTCCTACTGAACCCCTTTCCATTGATGTTGGAAGCACCAGCCAAAGCGGTAGTTCCCATAGGTTAGAAACTAATGCCTTTCTAAACCTTGAAACGGAAGCTAAAGTTGTCACATATCAGAATATGTTAAACCCGCTTTATAAACAAGGAAATTATACTAACCTGATCCTTACCACGATAGGAAAACAGCTCAATAGGATTGAGAACCTACAGACACATACTACTGTTAGGAATCCCTCAGACTTTGAAAAAGGTCTTGACAAACCTATAATTCAACCTCCCATTGAAGTTAAAGGTTTTTAAATGGGTAATAAAACTGATTTTATATCCCAACTCAAAGAGATCGAGAAAGATCTCAACGGATTAAAGCTTAA
This sequence comes from Sambucus nigra, assembly GCA_949130495.1. NCBI lineage: Eukaryota > Viridiplantae > Streptophyta > Magnoliopsida > Dipsacales > Adoxaceae > Sambucus > Sambucus nigra. The sequence goes on from OX422220.1 coordinate 527,114,892, forward strand.
CACTTTATCCCACGCTGATTCTGACTCAGAATTAGACCTCCCTTTGAAAGAAGTTCAGGGCTTTGAACATTCTTTCAGGAATCCTGCAGATCAGATCAATAAAATTACTTATAGTAATAATATTGGTTACGTTGGTCCAGCTAAGAATTACTATCATAGACCAACCCATCAGGACCTCCTCTTTGAAGAACATACTATGATGCAGCATACCTTTCATGGTAAATCCATTTATGACTAGAATCTCGATGGAAAATCTGAATCCCAAATTTATGAAATGATTCATCAGATGTCCATGTATTCCACCATTTGTAAGCAGAACGATGCTTCTGATCATAGCATTGCTCAGATGATCACTGCTGGATTTACTGGAACCATTAGGGGATGGTGGGGAAATATTCTTACAGAAAACCAAAGAAATGAAATTCTTACGGCCGTAAAAATTATCAAAGATGACCATATGCAAGACCAGGGGATACAGGATGCTGTTTATACCCTTATGCTCGCTATAATTCATCACTTTGTTGGCAGTGGAGATTACCAAAAAGAACGTAATAGAGAATTATTACAAAATCTTAAATGTCCGACCCTTAGCCAGTTTAGGTGGTACAAGGATGTTTTCCTTGCTAGGGTTACTCAGAGAAGCGACGGCAACTCTGAACATTGGAAAGCCAAATTCATTGATGGCCTTCCTACTTTCTTTGCTGAGAAAGTTCGAAAGAAGTTAAGAGAAGCTAATGATAGCATCTCTATTCCTTACTCTGATTACACTTATGGTCAGCTTATAAGTGTTGTCATTCAAGAGGGTCTTTCTCTCTTCAATGACCTTAAGCTTCAGAGACAGCTTAAGAAACAAAATTTGTCTGGAAAGAAAGAGCTTGGTGAGTTTTGTGATCAATTTGCTTACAACACTCAAGAGGCTTCTACCCATAAAGTCTCTAAGAAGAACAAGAAAGTTCTTAAAAAAAACCCTACAAACGCAAGAATAAAAACACTTATATTCCTAAAGAACAAGGAGATAAGTATAAAAAGAAATTTGTTAGAAAGAAACCCAACAAATCAAACCCAAATGTTTTAAATGTGGTAAGTATGGCCATTATGCAAATAAATGCAAAATGGAAACTAAAATTAATAATCTTCAGATTGATGAACATCTGAAAACCCAATTAAGCAAACTCTTGCTTAATTCCAGCTCCTCTGAAGAACTAGAGGACTCTCTGAAAACGATGATGAGCTTTACCAGATTCAAAGCTCTAGTGACTCAGACATCTCCGAGAAAGGAGATTGCCAGTGTAATGTCTTGACCAAGAGATGCGACCATCTCCAATCCATAATTCAGATGAATGGATTAAGTCTTAATGTCCTTACCAGTCAGCAACAGACCATGATTGATGTTATCAATCAAGTTACTGACCCCGATATTAAGATCAAGCTTATTAAGTCTTGTTATGCCCAGGAAAGCATTCCTAATTCTTCAGATTTCCTTTCTAAACATAAAGAGTACAACCTTAAGGAGGTACTTAATCGTTTAGAAAAAGGCGGAGAATTCAACAAGCCTGCTAGTATTAATGATCTAAGACATGAAGTCAACACCCTAAAAACTGAATTAAGACAACTTAAGGATCAGTATAATAACATGCAAATTGAGATTAATGATCTCAAGAATGCTAATAAGCATTCTAATCCAGGAACTTCAAGCCTCATGGCTAACACTGAAGACTCTGTGGATTATTTGGGTGTTATCAGCCGTGTACCAAGCCAAACGTGGTACACTACTGTTAACCTTGTTATCAACAAAGAATTTACCTTGAGTAACATCATTGCCCTTATTGATAGCGGTGCTGACATGAATTGTATTCAAGAAGGAATTGTTCCTACTGAATACTTTGAGAAGACTACTCAATCATTGTTTAATGCTAATGGAGATAGCATGGGCATCAAATATAAATTGACTAAGGTTGCCATTTGTAACAATAGAATTTGTTTAGATAGTACCTTCTTGCTTATTGGCGATTTATCTCAACAGATAATTTTAGGTACTCCCTTTTTATCCTTGCTTATGCCAATTGATAAAATTGATTTTAGTGGAATATACACCACTATCAAAAACCAAAAGATTGTTTTTGAATTCATTACCAACCTGAGATTAAGAAAATTAACTCTTTGACAAATAACATTATTTTCAAAGAAAATCATTTAAATTTTCTTCAAAAGGAAATCCCTTTTTTAACCATTAAACAGAAATTGGTTTTGCCAAAGGTACTGCAAAAAATTAATGTTGTTAAAAATCAATTAATAACTGAAATTTGCAGTGATATCCCTAATGCTTTTTGGGATAGAAAGAAACATATTGTTTCTCTTCCTTATGAAACAGATTTCAATGAAAAATCCATCCCTACTAAGGCCAGACCCAGTCAAATGAAGACTGAATTCCTTGACCTTTGTAAGAATGAGATTCAGAGTCTTTTAGATAAAAAGCTTATAACTAAAAGTTACTCTCCTTGGAGTTGTACTGCTTTTTATGTTAATAAGGCTGCTGAGAAGGAACGAGGTGTTCCTAGGCTTGTTATTAATTATAAGCCTCTTAACAATGTTTTGCAATGGATAAGATATCCAATCCCCAATAAAAAGGATTTACTTGATAGGCTTAACTCGGCCACTATCTTTTCCAAATTTGATTTAAAATCTGGATATTGGCAGATCCAAATTACCCCACAAGATCGGTATAAAACTGCTTTTGTGGTTCCGTTTGGCCATTACCAATGGAATGTCTTGCCTTTTGGGCTTAAAAATGCCCCTTCTGAATTCCAAAATATCATGAATGATATTTTTAACCCTTATTCTGATTTTTCTATTGTCTACATTGATGATATCCTCATCTTTTCACAATTGATTGATCAGCATTTTAGACATCTAAAAATCTTTATAGATGTCATTAAAACTAATGGTTTAGTTGTCTCCGCCCCTAAAATGAAAATTTTTCAAACTAATATTAGATTTTTAGGGCATAATATTGGAGAAGGGAAAATACTCCCTATTGACAGAAGTATTGAGTTTGCCTCTAAATTTCCAGATGAATTAAAAGAGAAAACTCAACTTCAAAGATTTCTTGGTAGCCTCAATTATATTGGAGATTACTATAAGAATCTTGCACAAGACAGTGCAATTCTTTATACCAGGTTGAAAAAGAACCCTGCTCCTTGGACTTCAGAGCATACTAAAGCTATTCAGAAAATTAAGCTGAAAGTCAAGCAATTACCTTGTCTCGCTTTAGCTAACCCTTCATTTTTCAAAATTGTGGAAACTGACGCCTCGGATTTAGGCTATGGTGGTATTTTAAAACAAATTAGTTCTTTAACTAAAAAGGAAGAATTAGTCCGTTTTACTTCTGGATCTTGGAAAGACGCCCAGAAAAACTACTCCACCATTAAAAAAGAAATTCTTTCGGTTGTTAAATGCATTTCAAAATTTCAAGATGATTTGTTAAATCAGAAATTTTTACTACGAATTGATTGTAGTGCTGTTAAATAGGTTTTGCAAAAAGATGTTGAAAATAATGTTTCAAAACAGATTTTTGCCAAATGGCAAGCAAATTTATCTGCATTTGATTTTGATATTGAACATATCAAAGGTGAAAACAATTCTCTTCCTGATTTTCTAACCAGGGAGTTTTTGCAGAATCAATGAGTGGCCCCTCTAGAGGGCGTGGCAGAGGCCGTGGGCAATCCCACCAAAGGCCTGGGAAAGAAAAGCTGGTGATCAATGAAGATCAATATCCTCTGATACAGGATTATATGGAATTTCTTCGCAAGAACGCGGAGAGTAGGGGAAAGAATCCCCCTCCTAATCCCTTTAGCAAAAAGAAATCTGCTAAAGAGGTATTAGAAACTATTAAGTATGATTTCATTCCTAATAAAAGGACTTCGGAATTAATACTTATCCTCAATGAGGAGGACGAGAAGCAGATGTCTTCTCCTTGGGAAATTAAGTCCCTTTATCTTGATACACATAATTATGATGTACAAGAAGGAAAATACCGGACGGTATATGAGGCTATCCTCGAAGAAACTGAATCGGTGGTGTTTAATCACACTAATAAACACCAAGGCAATTTCAAATCTCCTATTGCTTATAGCAAGGCTGTTTTGAAAAAATTCATTTCTCCCCGAGAATGGGGAATTCATCCTTTGAAAGCGCGAAAATTAAGTTCGCAAGTTGGATCCTATAATTATTGGGATTATGTCCAGGCTTGGACTAAAGCATTTTATTACCAGAATGCTGAGCACAAACACACATGGTTTTTCGTTCTGTGCCCAAACTCTTTAAAAGAAAGTTACCCAGGATGGGTTATCAATTGGTGGGACAAATTTGGACCAGGAATTGATATGTTCCCTGATGAAATTACCAAGGAAAAACTTTTCCTTCCTTGGATTCAATTTCATCCCAGATTAAGAGGGAAAAAGAAGGCTCCAGTACACATAACAATATAATAATATGATAAAACTTAATATCAAAGTTCTGTGAACTGAAATAGCACATGAAACACACTTGAAGCCTCTGTAATATGATAACATTTAAAGATTGATGTATAGAGCTTTTATGATTTCAATTGGTGCCTAGAATTATAATATAGTAAACGCATCCATATAAACGATAGCAAGGAGTTATTTCAGCAAACAAAAGTAAAGAAGAGGGTGAGAGAATTACTTTACATACCTAATTAAATAAAATATTTTCATTCTCTAAGGTCTATATATTGAAATGATATCCAATTCCACTAAAACTACCTAAATTATGCCTTAAAAGATCAATAAACTTCAGTGTCAATTCTCATTTTACCTTAAATATACACCATGATCATCTTCAATCTCATAAAAATTCAGATGTTGTACCAACTAAAATCGTCATGCCATGACGTAAATGCAGACCTAATGCCTCGGTTTTCTCAAATGATTATATAACCCACGTGAGGCCCTTAGTAGCACTAATGTGAAATCTACAGAGAAGGAAATAAATAATAAAATAAATTATAAATTGTGCTTTTTTTTACTTCTCAAATTAAGAATCACATTTCTCAAATCAATGTAAAATAAGGGGTAATCTCATCCCGACATACATTAAAGCAAACATTGGTTCAAAAATTTGAAAGTCAAATTGTGACTCTCAATTTGAGACTACATATTTTGACATGACATACATCACATATGGCTACAACTACATGTTGTTAGTGGATAATGGTGCACACATTTTGGGTTTGTTTAACTCACTAATTCAACCTTGAATCAAACTAACCTTGATTTCTCTTAAAAATTTAGAACTAAAGAAAATCAACCCTAAAAGAGCCAATACGATCATTTTGAGAAGTTTTAGCTCAGAGTTAAACCAACAAAAAGAGTTAGGATTGGTTATTTTGGGGCTACCGAGAACCATGTACACCTAAAGTCGTGGTACATTGCATTCTCCATGTGAAATTTATCATGTTGTTCAGTTTCTTTTTTTTTATAACATCAATGTGATGGATATGACACATGAAAATGAATCATACTAGATATGATTTACAGATCGTGAAAATTACCATTGAGAATAGCAACTAGTCAATCACTTCTTATATGCCAGCCTAATTGCAATGATATTACAACGTATCCCAATTAAATAAATAAATTGCATTCCACACTGAGAGAGGGCATGCATAAAAAAAAATTATGCAGATCCTTCTTTTCACAAAGTTATAACAACAAATCAGCATGTCTTATTACAAATGAACCATTCTCATTAGGTTATCACTCTGCCAGATTCCAAGGCTGATCGACGTTCTGAAACATATCAAAAGATGGGTGTGCTCAACCTTGCCTAAAGTTTATCTACACAAAATAATATTATCTTGGTTGTTAAATGTTGAGGATACACTGAAAAATGAAATAAAACATGGGTTTATCTAAGATTGACCGCCTCACATCTTTTTCCTTACCCAATCCGAAGTGAAAACTGGGCATAAAATGTTGGAAAATTGGAAGTTATTGACAGAATTTTTTGAGCAACTTTGAGCTCAAATTTAGGTGGGACCCACACTACGATAATTGTGGGACCATATACGAACGCGTTCTCCTCCACAAGGAGATTAATGTAGTATATTCATATGTCCAATTTCATTAAGTTATGAATGATAAATATGTCCCCACAGTGACTCACAAAGCAATGAAAGTTAATGAATTGGGTATGTTTAACTCTTGTCCCACACTGGAAGAGTAGTGGAAAGTTGATGAGTTAATAACATCCTAAGTATGGACTAAGGCTTGGATGCCTTGGGTATTCCCAACTCTTTGAAGGGGAGATGGCCTACACTATGCATGTGTTGGGCTTGGCCCAAAAGCCCACACGCGCGCCGCCCGGCGGGTCCGGCTCGGGCTTGGGAAAATCTTCCGAATTAATTTAACTTTCCGGGCTTTAATTATTTATTAATTAATAAACTGTTGGCAGTTATTGCCAACAGTCAACAGTTATTTTCGTTTAATAGTTTTTGGCAGTTATTGCCAACAGTCACTTATTTTGCTATAAATAACATTCTACCCTCCGTTTTTTAATTAATGAAAAATTCTCTCCTCCAAAATGCTGTCATGTCTGTTTCAGAAAATTGTTTTTCCTGCATAACTCCTTTCACATCTGTTGCATTGTTGTTGAGTAAAAGCCACATAATTTGAGTTCGTCGTAATTAATTATTGTCGTGCTACATAATTAATTGGAAAATTCGTTCTATCTTGGGAAACAATATTCATCAACCTCGGAGCACATTGGAGGGAATAAATTGTCTTAAGCACACTGTGAAAATTCACAGGGCTCAGATTATTTTTTCTATTTCTATTATTGTTTCTGCAACTTCAAGTAAGTTGTTATTTTCTGTGATTTCGTTTTATTTCTGTAATTAGATTATAATTCGTAATTCTGTACTTTTGTATTTATTTAAACAGTAGACATAACAATCTTAAGACAATTTAGTTTGTTCTACTGTTTTGTAGTATACAGAAATTTTTATTACAGAAATTTATTTCATATTAATAAATCTGTTTTGACAGAAAATTTGAATTAAATTATTGTTTTATTATAGAAATTTAATAAAACAGTTTTTTGTTAATTTTGTTACAGAAATTAAATTATACACTATTTATATATTCTGTTTTAGAAAAATAAAATTTTATTTGTAAATTTTTGTTAAAACTGTTTATATAAAACTTTTAATATTATAATTATAATTTTGTTTTGTACGGAATTTTTTTTAATATTAAAATAGTGTGACACATATATTTTTTTTACTAGTATAAACTTGTGTTTATATTTTTAGTTTAATTCTGAATATTTAGAATTCTTTTGGAATTCATTTATTATGAATTATATTTGGAGGAAATTGGTGCATAGAATTTTGTATTCTGTTTTGATTAATTCATTGATATATGAATATTATCATTGATAAAAATTTTGTTTTTGTAACAGAAATGGAATTGCAAAGTACGAACACTATTCCTACTAAAGTGACGGTCACTAACAGAAATGTGACTACACCCGTGTCTATGCCACACGGGGAGAAATCGGAAAAGTTCAATGGGGCTGACTTCAAACGTTGGCAAGGACAAATGTATTTCTATCTCACGACCTGCCAACTGGGTAGGTTTGTATATGAAGAATGTCCCTCTATTCAAGAGGGAGGTGACTCGAAAAAGGTTGCTGCTGTTGATGCTTGGAAGCATTCTGACTACCTGTGCCGGAATTATATTCTGGCCTACTGGGACAAAACATTGTATCATGTCTACTGCACGATCAAGACGTCCAAGGAATTGTGGAATTCTTTGGAAAAGAAGTACAAAACTGAAGATGCTGGGATGAAGAAATTTATCATCGGGCGTTTTCTGGACTTCAAAATGGTTGACTCTAAACCAGTGATCTCGCAGGTGCAAGAACTCCAAGTGATCCTCCACGACATGCATGCTGAAGGAATGTCCCTTAGTGAAACTTTCCAAGTTGCTGCAATTGTTGAAAAATTGCCACCATCTTGGACTTTATTCAAAAATTATCTCAAGCACAAGCGAAAGGAGATGAATGTAGGTCAGGCTGAGAATTGAAGAAGATAACCGTGAATCTCAAAAGAAAAGTGGGAAGAATCCAATGGAAACAAAAGTCCATGTTGTTGAAGGTCCTAAGAAGAACAAGCGAAAGTATGATGGGGAAGGCACTTCCAAACAGAACAAGAAGAAGTTCAAAGGCAAATGCTACAACTGTGGTAAACCTGGACACCGCTGAAGCGAGTGTCGTAAGCCTAAGAAGCAAAATCGAAATAATCCTCAAGCAAATGTAACTGAGGGTGATAACATCGCCAATGATTTGGCGGATATGAATCTTTCTGCCGTGGTCTCTGAATGTAACTTGGTTGGAAATACCAAGGAATGGTGGGTGGACACTGGAGCCACACGACACATTTGTGCAAACAAATGGATGTTTTCTACCTATAAGCCTTTGGAAAATGAGGAGACCCTCTTTATGGGGAATTCTTCCACTTCTAAGGTGGTGGGACAAGGAAAGATTGCTTTAAAAATAACTTCTGGAAAGGAACTTACTCTCAATAATGTTCTTCACGTGCCTGATATCCGAAAGAATCTGATTTCTGGATCTCTCCTGACTAAGAATGGTTTCAAGCTTTTGTTTGTGTCTAATCGCTTTGTGTTGTCAAAGAATGACATGTATGTAGGAAAGGGCTACCTAAATGAGGGGCTCTTTAAAATCAATGTTCTTACTGTAACCCCAAAAACATCTGTTTCAATGAATGAAATTGCTAGTTCTTCTTACTTGATTAAGTCATCTAATATTTGGCATGCTAGATTAGGACATGTTAATTTTGATACATTGCGTAGATTAATTAACTTGGATTTTTGCCAAAATTTAATATTGATAAAAATCATAAATGTAAAATTTGTGTGGAATCTAAATTAGCTAGATTACCTTTCCATTCTGTTGAAAGGATAACTGAACCTTTAGATTTAATTCACACTGATATTTGTGATTTAAAATTTGTTCAAACTAGAGGTGGGAAAAAGTATTTTATTACTTTTATTGAAGATTGCACAAAATATTGCTATGTATATTTATTACATAGTAAAGATGAGGCTATTAATGCATTTAAACAATATAAGAATGAAGTTGAGAATCAATTAAGCAAAACGATAAAGGCTATTAGGAGTGATAGAGGAGGTTAATATGAATATCCATTTGAGGAATTTTGTTCTGAAAATGGAATTATTCATCAAACAACCGCTCCTTATTCTCCTCAATCGAATGGTGTTGCTGAACGCAAAAACCGTACTTTGAAAGAGATGATGAACTCAATGTTATTAAGTTCAGGAGCTCCACAAAACTTGTGGGGGGGAGCCTTACTTTCTGCTAATTATATTCTCAATAAAGTACCTTACAAGAAGACTCACAAGACACCTTATGAATTATGGAAAGGTCGAAGACCTTCCTATAAATATTTACGAGTGTGGGGGTGCTTAGCCAAAGTGATGGCTCCTAAACCTAAAAAGGTAAGAATAGGGCCAAAAACCGTGGATTGTGTGTTCATCGGTTATGCTACGAATAGCATTGCATATCGATTTCTAGTTTATAAATCTGAGATTTCGGATATTCATGTAAATACGGTTATTGAATCGAGGGATGCTTCATTTTTTGAAAATGAATTCCCGTATAACATGACCCGAGAATATGGTCCTTCTAAAAGGACAAATCAAGCTACTACAAGTGGTACTCATCAACCTATTGAACCAATAGAGGATGAACCAAGACGTAGTAAAAGAGCAAGAACCTCGACTTCATTCGGTCCGGATTTTCTAACATATATGCTAGAAAATGAACCTCAATCGTACAAATAAGCCATATCCTTACCCGATGCTTCTAATTGGAAAGAAGCAATTAATAGTGAAATTGAATCCATATTATAAAATCATACATGGGAACTAGTGGATCTTCCACAAGGTTCAAAACCGTTAGGTTATAAATGGATCTTCAAAAAGAAGTTGAAGGCCGATGGATCAATTGATAAATATAAAGCTAGACTTGTAGCTAAAGGCTATAGGCAAAAGGAAGGGTTGGATTACTTCGATACATATTCACCGGTAATAAGAATAACGTCCATTCAGATGTTAATAGCAATAGCTGCTATTAATGGACTTGAAATACATCAAATGGATGTAAAAACAGCATTCTTAAATGGTGAACTAGACGAGGAAATTTATATGGAGCAACCTGAAGGGTTCAAGGCTCCCGGACAAGAAGAAAAAGTATATAAGCTTGTTAAATCACTTTACGGATTAAAACAAGCACTTAAGCAATGGCATGAAAAATTTAATAACGCAATGTTATCAAATGGTTTCAAAATTAATGAATGTGATAAATGTGTTTATTTTAAATACATTCAAAATGGATATGTCATTGTATGCCTTTATGTTGATGATATGCTTATCATGGGTAGTAACTTGGAAATTGTCAAAACTACAAAACAAATGTTGAGTAGTAGATTTGACATGAAAGATTTGGGAATCGCCGATGTTATATTAGGAATTAAAATTTCTAGAACATCGGATGGACTTATATTATCTCAATCTCATTACATAGAGAAAGTACTTGAAAAATTCAAGAAGTATGATATTAGTTCTACCAAGACACCCGTAGATGTAAATTTACATCTAGCAAGAAATAATGAGAATAGCATATCTCAACTAGAGTACTCTCGTATTATCGGCAGTTTAATGTATATCATGAACTGTACACGACCGAACATAGCATACTCAATAAGTAAGCTAAGTCGATTTACGAGTAATCCAGGAAGAGATCACTGGAAAGAAATATTGAGAGTTTTGGGTTATTTGAAATATACTCAAAACTATGGACTGCACTACTCAAAATATCCAGCTGTTATTGAAGGACATTGCGATGCAAATTGGATATCCGATACAAAAGACTCTAAGTCTACGAGTGGGTATGTGTTTACCCTTGGAGGTGCAGCCGTATCTTGAAAATCCTCAAAACAAACATGCATTTCTAGATCGACAATGGAATCCGAATTCATTGCACTAGACAAAGATGGAGAAGAAGCTGAATGTCTTCGAAATTTCTTAGAGGATGTTCCAAATTGGTCTAAACTTGTGCCCGCGATATGTATACATTGCGATAGTCAATCGGCGATTGGAAGGGAACAAAATCACATGTATAACGGAAAGTCACGACATATTCGTCGTCGACACAATACCGTTAGACAACTTCTCTCAAACGGAATTATCTCAATTGACTACGTAAAGTCAAAAGATAATATAGCGGATCCACTAACGAAAGGTTTAAACCGAGAGAAAGTTGAAAGATCATCGAGAGGAATGGGTCTAAAGCCTATAAATAAATAAGAATCAATATAGTGACAACCCAACCTAGCTGACTGGAGATCCCAAGATCTAGGTTCAATGGGCAAACCGAACTACATTGTATTCACCAAGCACTGGAGGATATTTAATCCTATCCATTCCAAAGATGAGACAGTGCACATCTGCCGCGAAATAAGGATAAGTTATACTTTTAATGACATCCATATCTTAGTATGTCTAAGTGGGGTATTGCAGGATACTCTTTATGGAAGTCACCTACGTGAGTAAGAAGGGGGCCACTTCTATGAGAATAATGAAAGGCATATTCTCTAAAATATTCACGGAACCAAGTGGTGTTCATGGCCAAAATGAACACAAACGTGAGAACCAACTGTGTTGAAGAATTGTTGTGTGAATACTGTTGTCTAGGTTTACATAAACGGTTGACGGTTCAAGGACGTGTAGTCTACTGATTAACCAAGTAAATCCGATAGTATATCACTAAGGAAAGTTCAAGGCCACTAGGCTACTTCTCTCGATGCAATAAATCTTCAATTTTACTCAACCTGTGCCCGCATCTGCATTAGCATCTGTTATGTTTTATTTATAGCGATATATCATTCATGTGGGGGATTGTTGGAAAATTGGAAGTTATGGACATAATTTTTTGGGCAACTTTGAGCTCAAATTTAGGTGGGACCCACACTACGATAATTGTGGGACCATATACGAACACGTTCTCCTCCGCAAGGAGATTAACGTAGTATATTCATATGTCCAATTTCATTAAGTTATGAATGATAAATATGTCCCCAAAGTGACTCACAAAGCAATGAAAGTTAATGAATTGGGTATGTTTAACTCTTGTCCCACATTGGAAGAGTAATGGAAAGTTGATGAGTTAATAACACCCTAAGTATGGACTATGGCTTGGATGTCTTGGGTATTCCCAACTCTTTGAAGGGGAGATGGCCTACACTATGCATGTGTTGGGCTTGGCCCAAAAGCCCACACGCGCGCGCGCGCCGTCCGTCCGTCCGGCCGGCTCGGTTCGGTTCGGTTCGGGGCTTGGGCTTGTCCGTCCGTCCGGCCAGCTCGGCTCGGCTCGGTTCGGTTTGGGCTGGGGCTTGGGCTTGGCCTTAGGAATTAATTAATTAATTAATAAACTGTTGGCAGTTATTGCCAACAGTCACTTATTTTGCTATAAATAACATTATTTTCGTTTAACTGTTTTTGGCAGTTATTGCCAACAGTCACTTATTTTGCTATAAATAACATTCTCTCCTCCGTTTTTTAATTAATGAAAAATTCTCTCCTCCAAAATTCTGTCATGTCTGTTCCAGAATTTTTTTTTTCCTGCATAACTCCTTTCACATCTGTTGCATTGTTGTTGAGTAAAAGCCACAAAATTTGAGTTCGTCGTAATTAATTATTGTCGTGCTGCATAATTAATTGGAAAATCCGTTCTATCTTGGGAGACAATATTCATCAACCTCGGAGCACATTGGACGGAATAAATTGTCTTAAGGACACTGTGAAAATTCACAGGGCTCGAATTATTTTTTCTATTTCTATTATTGTTTCTGCAAATTCAAGTAAGTTGTTATTTTCTGTAATTTCGTTTTATTTCTGTATTATATTATAATTCGTAATTCTGTACTTTTGTATTTATTTAAACAGTAGACATAACATAAAACACATTTATGACTGGAATTCTTCTTCACTTTCCCCTTTCTGAATGGTAAACCAAGGTAAATATGATTTTAATTCTTTGAATCAAAATATATGTTTTGAAGTAGATACACTTAGATAGCAACTTTATGTTGAACCTATGCTTTTTAAGCACAATGATATAAAAAAATTCAGGGGACCTCATATACACTATCTACAAACTATGCTTCCAGCAATTTTAGCATGGGCATCCATTGTAGCACAAACCATTGCATTGGAACAATGAATTGGAGATTACCAAGTGAGACCTGGAAGGAGAAGTGAGAAAAATATAAGTTCATTTGAATGACATAGTAATGAAATATACAATAAAGAAAGAACGATCACCTTTTCACAATTAAAAAACCAACTACTTTTGTTTTGGATTTTAAAAGAATCCAGCTCCAAATATCTAAAATATCTTTATCAATAATAGTTTTTTCAGACCATCTCCAAAAGTTTTATTCCATTTGAATATCCAAATGCATAAAAAAGAATTTTGTACTATTTTTTTTCTTATTTCTCACGAGGTGTGCCACCCGATTAAGAAAAAGAAAAAAAGCTTTAGTGACAATTCAACTGCTGTGGGAGCAAGCGTACTTGCCATTATGCCAAACCATTTTCTTCTTGAATATCTTTTTGGCATTTTGGGGGGTTTTGGTTATGCCAATTGCCTGGACAGATATTTGCTACATCATCCCTGCTTATATTAACACAATTATACATAACTATCTTGGAGTGCTCAAGGAGAACTATGTAGTAAATATATGAGCGTATGTTGTGTTACCAATATAGTGTATAATATTGGTATTCATAGGACACAACCTAAACATATGACGTGCTATCAATGTAGAGTACTTAGGCAATCGATCAGTTAATCCGTTGCTTGCTCCCTCATTGATACCTTATCGTTATTCATATGACACTTTTCGCCGCAAGTTTTTTCAAGATGTTCTTCTTGTGCGAGTGATGAGGACTACATATTGATGTCAAGTCAATAGGTGCACACTTACAGTTCATAAATGGCTAGTGGTTATGACAATTTTCAGCTCCCAGGAATGTTGGAAATTAATAAATAAAATCCGAAATTAATTTTTAATTTTAATTTTATTAAATTTCAAAATTATGAATTTCCTAATTATGTGGTCTTAATATATATTTGATATTTCATTAGGCACGTGATAAATACAAATATTAAAGGATTGGGTTGTTCTTATCTGTTAGTCACTTGATAGTTAGTGAGATTGGCGGGAGACTTGAAATAGGGCCCCATCTTGACTAGGATTTCGGTTATCTTCCCCTTATAAATAGAGGAGCCCTACACCATCTGGGGTTATCTCATAACACTATTTCTGAGGTGAGAGAGAAATTCCAAAATTCGATTTAAGTGCAATTTTTCCAAGAAGGGGATTAATGGAGCAATTAATCAGGATAATTAAAGGATATTGCTACAATAAGATTGATCAATGCATTGGATCAAGATAATTCTTATTTTCTACTGTTAAGGCATATTTTGTAAAAAACATGAAGATCCAAGATCCTTTCATTAGGAACAATTGTATGCTAAAGTTTAATCATATTAATATGTTCGTGATTACTATTAGGGTGTTCTTAAGAATGATTTTTTATGTGGTGTCACAGCTAAAGTTTAAAATCTCATGATTTCCCATATTGATGTTTGTCTCTAATGAAATCTACATTAAATTACTTTTTTGTGCCTGAGACTTTCTGTGACATTTTAATTTACGTCATTAAATCTATTCTTAATGTATGTTTGAGACTTTCTGTGACGTTTTTCGTCTGTCGCCAATATTCATTGGTTGGAATTAAAGGTCAAAACTTGCTTGGAATTTTACGAAACTGACATGGTCAACTGAAAATGTCGAAAAAACAAAACCCATTGTATACAATGGGCACCACCTTGCTTTTACGTTTTGACGTCGTTTAGACCCTTAACATTATGTTTTTGCCATTTTGGTAATAATGTTGACGTCAATAACTCACTCCAGAAAATTGATTTTTGAATTCTACAACTTGTTTTGAGATCCTGGAGTAATTCTCTACATCCCTGTGGTGCTAACTCAAATTTTCTATTTTTGGCAAAAAATATGATTTTCCTAAATATTATGTATTTTTCCACCACGGGTCTATTTTTTTATGTTCATGGTTGTTCTAATATTCACGTTATGTATTATTTGGTATTGATGAAAAGGTTCAATATATAAAATTTTGAATATTAGCTGTATGATTATGTGTTTGATAATAACATTTCAATAAATTAGGTTACTGTGCACAATCTATATTTTGTCCTAATGTAATTATGAATTACTGTTTAGGCAATAATATTTATATGATGTTTATACAATAATAAGTATCTTAATCTATAATTGTAAATATTAGATTATTGTGTGTGAATCTATATTTGGACCATTAATTATACATTAAGTTCCGAGTATAATATTTTTGGGGGCATTGAGTTTACTAATATAAAGTTTACGACTTGCAGAAAAAATATTTTTGAATTTCGTCGAATGTTTGGAGATTCTGGAGTAATTTTCTACAGTTCCATGGTGCTAACTCACGTTTTTGGAAAAATTTAAGTTTCTCCATATTTCATGTATGTTTTATCTAGAACTTTGATAAATCCTTGATCTAATGTTCCTATTTTAGTTGAATATTCGTGCTAAACACAGGTCAACATATTTTATATGGTAGGATATTAGACTTGCATTATTGTTAATAATAATATTTTTGTTGAGTCTCGTGCCAAATACAGGCCAATGATTCATATTGTTGAATATTATGATATTCGTGTTTTAATGAGTCTCGTGCCAAACACAGGCCAACAATTCAATTGGTTGAAAATCAGAATTATTGTTTATTCTAATACTAGTACTCCCATTAAGTTGAATTAAATGCCAATCACACTCTACAGTTCATATGTTCGGATACTAGATTTATGATTTCGTTGCATGCATGCATATTTGAATGCATGACTTGCAAATTTTGAGACTCATAAGTAGGTGTTCATTCAGTTTAATCAAATGCCAAATACAGGCCAAGATTACATGTGAAGATATTACACTTGTAGTCATTTCAGATTATCCTAATGTTTGTTATAAGGTTAAATTGAAGTGCAACACATGCTGAAATTTGAATAAACTAAACATTGGAATTTTTGTAAATATTAAATAATTAACATCAAAGTTATATAGTCATATTTACATATGTCGCTAGTATGATATTTGTGATTATAACCGTATTGTGCATTAGTATGACCTAGGGATGGCAATTTAACCCGACCCGTAGGAGTCCCGCCCCGCCCCGCCCCTAATGGGGCGGGTTTTAAAACCCGATTAATGAATTAGGAGCGGGTATGGGTTTAAGAAAAAAACCCGTTTATTAAATGGGGCGGGTTAGGAGTTAGCAGAAATAAAACCGTCCCGCCCCGCCCCGCCCCGCCCCGCCCCGTTTAACTTATGCTTATATAAATATCCTTTATATGTATGTTAATTATAATTAAATTATATATATATATACACACACTCACACTCTAAAAAAAACCTTTATATGTATGTTAATTTTGTAAAAGATTTAAGTGAAAATATGAATTGACAATTGGGGGACTGTCTCACATATTGGAATACGAGTCATTGTATACCTCTAAGACTATAATGTAATATTTTTAATTTTACTATTTTTAAAATTAACGCAACCCGTAGGAGCCCCGACCCGCCCCGTTTATTAAATGGGGCGGGTTAGGAGTTAATTTTCAAAAATCCTAACCCGTCCCGCCCCGTTTATTAAACGGGGCGGGTTAGGATTTTTGAAAACCCGCCCCGTTGCCATCCCTAGTATGACCATGAATGATTTGTGTCAATATTTCTGATATGTTACTCATACATAACCGATGAAGCGAAAGTAAATGATTCATGTTTTCCATTTACTATTATCTATGTAATATCTCATGCAAACTCTTTGTCTATTTGATTTTCACATTATGTCTAGTTTTTCATGAATTTCAAATTAAGGAATAGACAATAATATTATTTATTCATGTATTAAGGGTATTTTGAACATATATGTGTATCTCTAATATTTATATAATATAAATTTTGGTGTTCATTAAAGTGCTCCATTAAGCTATACATATTGGAGTAATGCATTATTATCACACATATTTGGGTTGACTACGAGTCCATGTATGATATTGAATGTTGGTATGTTTGATGTTTCGCCTTTTCGTGTATATGTCGTTGTAGAGCAAAGACGGTCAATCAAAAATCCCTTTTGGTACCTACAAACACACTAAAAATGTATATTGGCAAGTAAGGAGTCAATCCGCGCTTCTTAACGTGGACAAAAGCAAGTTGAAAACAAGGTATGATTTTTAAAATAATTTTTAAGGGATATTTATACTACTAATTATGAACTAAAAATTAAAACTACACACATAAATAAAGAAAATGATAAAGTGAGCTAAATATGAGGAGAAAATGACTATGAGATAATTCAAGGGATAAAAATTCACCACTTAACCTATTTATTTTTATTAATTAGTTTGTCTATTTGAAATACCCCAAAACATATATAAATTCACAAATCAACTCTCGTTGCAAATGTAAATTTACATATAGTCCTTTTAGAAGATTAATATTTAAATCTCACATACCCACAAAAATTAGATTTAAATATTTTCTAATAAATCACCCGCTAGGGAAAGTTCACTAAAAGTATTTTAAATCATTAAAAATACATTTTTAGAGTAGAGAAATTCAAACTATAATATCATTTAAAAATTGCCTATCTCTAGTTTAATTAGTGAATAAATATTATAATTTGAATTTACGATTTTCTCTCGAAAATAATTCACCCTCTCTCGAGGCGTAAATATAAATTGTAAAATTTTAATATTAATATTCAAAGGGGCATAATAAATACACAAATCAAAAATAAAAATAACTAAGTTAAGAGTTCCATCTCACCCTTTGAATGAGGTATTTAGCCTCTCATTTTGGTATTACTACATATAAAATGTAATAATGACATAAAAAGAGGCATGATAAATAAAATAGAGTGAGAATAAATAAATAAACTAAGTCTCCTTGAATTTAATATTATCTTCCTAAACATGAAAAATTAATTTCACCCACAAATCTGAGATATTACAACACCCAAACAAATGTTCAAACTCCAAAATTTATCTCACAATAATCTGCCTCACACTCAAGTCATTACATAAAAAAGTTATAAAAGAAGAAATGAAAATTTTATACAATTCTAAGCCAAAAATGAGCTCAAAAAATGGAGCGCCTAAACTAAAATATTTCTCTCTCTACACTGTATACTCTCCGCCTTATCTCCTGTGTCTTTGTCCCTCTTTTATAAGATGCAAGTGGGTCTAGGGGTGAGGGTAATTTAAAAAAAAATAGGGTAAAAATTAGATGTGACATTTATTTATGGAAGGGATAAAAGCTTGGGTTTTGTCGGTACTGAGTTTGACATGAAATGGGCAAAATTCAGACAGAGGTATTAGATGATCGATTTTTAGATTTTCAAATGTGGTCTGATGGGTATAGAGATGGTAATGGGTTCGGACCGCTGGGTTTGAGTTTGAGGCTTGAAAGTTGGGTTTGGTCGCACCTGGGTTGGGTTTGGAGGCAGGAGCTGACGGTTTCCGGGTTATGGGTTTGTAATTGGCTGGCAAGGCAGGTATGGGTTTGGTAGCGCCGGGGCAGGGTTTGGCCATGGGTTTTAGGGTTGTGGAGAATCCGGGTTCGCGGGTTTGAGAGCTGAAATTGGGTTGGTTTTCTCAGGTGGGGGTCGCAAGTGGAAGGTCCGGGTTTTGCAGATTCAAGTCAAGCCATGGATAGTGAGGTTTGGAGGTATGGGTGGAGTTTAATGAAATTGGGTGTGTTAATGGTGGATGAGGAGTGAGAGTTGTGTTTTTGGTTGTTAATGGAGTTTGGAGAGAGAGAGAGAGTGTGAGTGGGTGGGGTGAGGAAGATGATGTAGGGGAATGTTTGTGTGTTTGAGGGTGTAGGGTGGTTATGGTGTGGGTGGATGAGAGGAGAGATGGAGGTGTGTGAGTGTGGTTATGGAGGAGAGAGAAAGTGAGGGTGTGGGGAAGAAGATGAAGTTGGGGTTTGTGTGTGTGAGGGTGTAGGTTAGTTTGGTGAGGGTGAGGTTTAGGTGTAGGTTAGGTGTAAGTGTGTATGGGATTTTGTGTGTGTGGTGTAAGATAAGTGAGTGTGTGTGTTTAATTTGGACTCTTAAAAAAACACTAAAAAAAATAAAATGAATAAAACTAAAAATCTAAAAATAAAATAAAGACTCAAATAAGGTAAAATCAAACTAATTAACTAAAAAAAAACTAAAAATTAAAATCTACTAAAAAAAATAAAAATCCTAATATATAAATAAAAGACACAAAATAAAAAAAATGAAAATAAAAATAAAAATTTATTAAAACTAAAAATTAAAATCCTAAAAAAAATATAAAATCTAATAAAACTAAACTTAAATGAATTCCTAAAAAAAACTAATCCTAATAAAATAAAATAAAATAAAAACTAAAAACTAATAAAAATAAAATAGAAAATAAATTCTAGAAAATTCTAAATAAATCTAAAATAAACCCTAAAAATAAAAACAACTCAAACTAAAAATCTAAAAAAATAAAAAGGCACAAATTAAACACACACGGGCTTCGGGGTAGGTTTAGGGACAGGTTTAGGCTCTGGTAAGGTTATGGGACAGGGTATTAGCTGCATTCTTGATGCAATTTGCCTTGAAATAACACTTTTGACACCGCAACTGCAATCACGCCTGCACATTAAACATTTACGCGCATAAGACCCAAATTGTCGAGAATTCGCAACTAAAAATAAATGTACACTTTTGGGTGCTTATCAATGTTGATACTTTATGCTGTTGCATACATATTATTGTTTATTAAATCGTTGTGATTCGGAAGCTTACAGCTCCAATTAGAATAATTGAACAAAATGTAAGTGGTGATATATATTTTAGGAAGGTAATAATGGTCGTCAAACGCAGATGCCATAGTTTCTTCCATTATGATATCACCAATTAAGCTTATGAAAAATATAAACATGAATAATTTAGTTCATTGCTCATGCGATATTTAATTAACATAAATGAAAATTTTATTGACTTGTATATGTAAGTCTTTACTTAATATGATACTCATATTATGAAATGTTTGGTAGTCACCACAGTGACCCGACTAGAATGATAATGAATATTAAATGTAAAGATGATGGTAGTGGTAACTCATGATGCTTATAATTGTAAAGATATAAATGGGGTATATTGAGTTTATTTCTTCATGCAAAGTTATTCCTTATAGGGAATTAATTTTTACTGATTGAATGAATATCAAAGATCACGTAAATGATTATAGTATGTGAAAATAAGTTGTTCACAAATATCATGTACATCTGATGAAATAACATTATACCCAACTAAGTAATCTACAAGCATCATATAATCGATATTTCACGGTTACTACTGAAGAAAACTCATGGTTATGCACTCAATGTATTATTATGTTATCGATGTGTGTGTTGTTAAATCAAATCATTAATGAACTGGGTAGTTTATCTCATTATTTTATTAATTATTGTATCCCATTTTGGTTCTCTAAAATTTCATATCTCATATGTTTGATTCTCTCGAGACTAACTTCTTAGAATGAAGCAAAGAGTTAAGTTTCAATCATTGTATTAGATCTTTATATGTAACTTTTAATTATGAGCCCACTATTGATGATCAATATTGTGTGGAACACTCCATATGAAGTTTGGTAAAATTAAACAAATTAAGTTTGTTTACATGTTGAATACTCAGACTAATAATGATAGAAATAATATGCATCTTTTATGATTTGAAACGAGTTTTTCATCTTAGTAGAGTTTGCAAGTTATACTTACTGTGTTACATAAAGCATTTACTTTTGATGCAAGGATTGATTACAAAACAAACAAACTAGAAATGCTAATAAGATTCTTTTTCTTTTGTTCTTGGGGAATCAAATCGCCATTTGTTTTTCATAAACCTTCAATTTATTAATTTTCTTGGAAAATGTTTGTCTACACTTGATGGTGAGAGATATGTTCTAAAGAATCTTTCGATGTATATTTCTTTCAAAGGATGTGGTATTACTTTTGATGTTTTGTATAAAATAACATTTGGACATATTTCTTTTAAAGATTGTTTTGATCATGCATCATAATCGTAACGTTATTGATGAAACTCTTTAATCTTGTGCCAAGTTAAATCTAGACTCCTTTGAATAGTTTTTGTGGACAAGATTTTTGTAATATCTCTTATAAATCTTGATAGTAGAGTTGTGCTCTTAAGGTATTACGATGTCTAATATCAGGATGACCTATGTGGCCCAAGTGGGAGATTATGAAAAACTTCCTTTCAAGTGGACCTAAATAGATCATATAATTATCATTGACACGTACTTATTGAATCAAACAAAACTGAAAAGGTCAAATTCATTATGAATGGTGAAATTAGTGGGAGTAGGAAATCATGAAATATGTATGTAAAGGACGGTAGGGTACTTATCCCATTACCAATAACTTTCTCGAATACTTGTTCTTTTAGTTGTTATATTATCTAAACAATAAAGAACAAATAAATGATAAACCGCTAAATGATTGTATTATCACCGTGAAAGAATTGTAGATAAAATCTTAAGGAATAGTATTAAGAAGATCCTAAAAGGTCTACTATCCTAGATGATTATGTGGTGTATCTGCATGAACACGAATTTGGCGTAAGGATAAATAAAGACCTGGTTTTATTTTCACAAGTCATAAGTAGTGAAACTAATGAACTACAACTAAGTTTAGAATCTTGTTAATTATATAATTAATGCACTAAAGTTGGGTATGAGTGGGTCATCAAGACCAAACGCGACACTAACGATAATTAAACGATATAAAGCTAAGTTGTAGTAAAATATTTCACCATTAACTAACAAAAGGTTATATATGAACCTTCTCAATTATATGTAAGGACATGAAATTCTTATGACATTAGTAGCTCATTATAATTGAGAGTTACATTAAGTGGATGTGAAAATTACTTTTGGGAGTTTAATGAACCATGTGTATATGTTTAAGAGATCATAGTATATAAATAAGTTTCCCGCATGACGTATCTTAAGAAATAATATCATTATTTTTTTAATCGTTGTATATTTGTATACACCTTAAGATCAATGGCAGTAAGTTTATATATTTTCTCTATATACACGCACGGATTTAAAAAGTAGAGAATCAAAATAATTTTATATGGGTTTATGAGTTGTGTATGAAGTAATGAGATACTTAAAAGACTGTATTCTCACATTTATGATGTATGTGTTCATTTTAATATGAACAGTTATTGTGACTCAAATTTACTAGTTGTACGGACGATATGAAGATCACTCTTGCTGAAGTAAATTTGTTTTGGTTTATCAATCAATAAAATGAAGGAGTGCAACACAAATAATTCATTAACTATTGTGAAAGTTGAGTTTGTAGCATGCTTGATGCTACAACTTATGTATTTTGGCAACATGACTTCATTTCAGGACTTGGAGTTGTCGACACTATTATCAAGCCACTAAAATATTATGATAATGACGCTGCAATCTTTTTCTGAAGAAATGTTAGGTATTCCAAGAGTAACTAAGCACATTGAATGTAAGTACCTTTCAATTAAATAAGAAATTCTGAAACAACGAGTGTCAGTTGAACACATTAGTACAAGTGTTAACATAGCAAATCCACATAAATGGGATATCACAAAAGACATTAATGAAGCATGCTTAATATATGGGTCCTAAGTGTAGCCAATAAACTTATGATGTAATGGATTGTTAGTGCTTATTTTCGACACTACATTATGATATCAGTAAAGTGTTTCCAAATTTTATATTTGTGTCTTTATTGTATACATGCATGTGAATGAATGAATTGACATAAATAGTCCTTATTCAAAAGGACATTATGAGGCCATTATGATACCAAATATTAAATGCTTAGTTTAATGAAACATTAGTGTTGTGGTACATGGAAGGAACCATGCTCTTGAATAGTATGGAACCACCATTACTCGCATCCATGAATCATTTGATTTAGCGAACTATATTTGTGACAACCCGAATATAATTGTGATAAATTATATTTAAATCATGCTTATCTTATGTGACATGAATAATGTATTATTAGTATATCTAATATTAAGTGCTTATGTTTAGTCTAATCCTACTGTCATAAATCATGAAATGTCGAGTTATGTACGAATACAAGATTTGATTATTTTCGATAGAAATGTTCCTGTTTAAGACTAGTTTTGACCATTGTAACATTACAATTGACTTGAGGTGAAAACTACATAGTTGTATACATGTGAGTTAGGGTCGTAACACAACAAACGATGCATCAAACGGATGCTCGAGGAAGAAGTTAGGTCGAAATTACGAGAAGGGGCAAATATGTCAATTCCCTTAAGTGGTATTTTGTCTTTTATTAAACCAAATGTTTTAAATTGATTGGTTGGCTTGGGAGGCAGCCTTGGCCGACTTAAAACCCTCCCTCTAACATATTTCTCCAGCAAAAACCAGCCATGAAAGGTTTTGAAGCTTAGGGAAAGAGAAAGTATAAGTTAAGGAAGAAAAGTGAGGAGAAAAAGTGTAGAAAAATCCGTAGAAATTACGTAAAAAGCCCTGAAGGTAATCCTAATTGTAATTCTTGTTATTTATCTTATATTACTGATTTATATGATATAAATCATCACAAGTTTAGGAAAGTTTCAGCCCTTTATATATATGTATGGTTAGATGCAAGCTTATGTTAAGTTGAGTGTAGAAACCCTTAAAATTGCTTTGTGTTGAAACCCCTTGTATTCAAATCTGCATATCTCTTTGTGTGATTACTGGAATTGAGAAATTCCAATTGGAAATGAAATTAGACTCATATATTCATATAATATCTGAAAATTAGAATTTATATCCTTGTGGTTAGGCCGTAATGATTATTTCAAGTTGGTACATAGTTGTTGTTTGTATACTTGATTTCGGTATGCCCTGAGTTTGGTCAAAATTTTGAGATAGCAAATGAAGTCCAAATATTATGAAACTTTAATTCTGTACTATTCAGTATGTCTACTGAAAGTGTGTTGAAAATCATGGAAAGTTATGCTGTATAAAAATTATGAAAATTCTGGGAAATCGAAGGATCAATAGAGGAGCTTGTAGGGCAGATTTCTTGTGTTGTAAAGAAATGGTCATAACTTGCCCTAGGAAGCTTGAAAAATTACACCGTCACTTGTAATGGATAGTATATTCATATATATTTTCATGTTGATAAGGTTGGACCCCTGTATTTATACAATTTAGGAATATAGGATGATTAAGTATGTAAGACAATAATTTCAGGCCATATTGGATACCCCTTGAATGAATGTTTGTATTTCGTCCTTACAAAGAGTACTTTGAGTACATGTTTCATGTGTATATACATTGAGGAGTATAATTTCATGTTTCCTTGACTTTGGTTATAAATTCCTCATAAGGTATTTCCTACAGTTGAATGTCCGTAACTTTATCAACATGTATATCATTGTTTTGCCTTTACCTATGTTTTATGGAATGTGACTTAATTGGAATTATATTGTTGATGTATAGTCATGGAGAGTTACATAATTATGTTTGAATAATATTTATGATTGAGGTTCAGTACTGATCTAGTTGGATTGACAGGTGTAAGGTCTAATCAACCCAGTTCAGCTCCACCAGAAGGAAACCTGAATACATAGTTGTCAACCAAGGTGAGTGTACTCACTGGAATGATGTATTTGTATACTGTTACGAATGTGATCATAATGTTATGAATATAAAATTGTTCATTTCGGTTTACCAAAATGAGGGGTTACTCCTCGACCAGGAATGGGGGAGATTTGTCTATTAATGACAAGGGGTTACTCCTCGACCAGGAATGGGGGAGAATTATCTATTTAGACAGGATATGTGAATCATGATTCGGAAAAGTTGGTCATTCATTATGAATGAGCCGGATAAGTTAATACATAAGTATATGGACATGATTTATTGCATTTAAATTTATGCAGTAGTTTAGTAGTGATGCATTCACTGGGCTATTTTGCTCATGGTTCCTATGTTCACATTTTTCAGGTAATGCGATGTCACTGCCAAATCTAGGAAGTCGGGTTGGGTTAGCCAGGAATGGGAGAAACTATGATTTTGTGTAAATGTAAATGATGTAATTAAGTTAAATTTTTCTTCAAGCAAGTTTGTATAAGTATGACTACTCTGGTGTTGTAAAAAGGTTTTCAGTTATATGGATTTACAATAATGACTCTGAATTTAAAACTCGTGTTTATGGTTTGGTTAGATTAATTATGGTTTGACTCACTTTGACTTTCAGACTTAATTATAAGTAACTGGGTTGGGGTGTGTCAATATTTATCAGTTATTGTGAACCTTATGATACCTAATCAAATTCTATGGATTATTAAGACCAAGTAGGAGACTGTTGGAAATTAATAAATAAAGTCAGAAATTAATTTTTAATTTCAATTTTGTTAAATTCCGAAATAATGAAATTTCCAATTATGTGGTCTTAATAAATATCAGATAATTAACTAGGCACGTGATAAATACAAATATTAAAGGATTGGGTCATTCTTATCTATTAGTTACTTGATGGTTAGTGGGATTAGTGGGAGACATGAAATAGAGTCCCATCTTGACTAGTATTTTGATCATCTTCCCATTATAAATAGAGGAGCCCTACACCATCTGGGGTTATCTCATAACAAATTATTTTTGAGGTGGGAGAGAAATTTTGAAATTCCATTTAACTGCAATTTTTCCAAGAAGGGGGTTAATGGAGCAATTAATCAAGATGATTAAACAATATTTCTACAATAAGATTGACCAATGCATTGGATCAAGGTAAGTCTTATTTTCTATTATTTAGGCATATTTTGTGAAAATATGAAGATCCAAGATCCTTTTATTAAGAACAATTGTATGCTAAAGTTTAATCATATTAATGTGTTTGTGATTAATATCAGGGTGTTCTTCAAAATGATTTTACAAGGAAGTGTTGGAAAAAGTGGTTAAATGGTACTGCAAATTTAGCTCCTTGCTAGATTAAGAATAGGGGCAGGTGACACTGGAGTAGGAGTTTTTCTTTGGAGAGTCCATTTCTAGCCTAAATTGAAGTATATCATCTTACCACATTAGCGATTCTATTTCTTGTTTACCTAGAATAAGTTAGAAATGACATCTGGCACCTGGGTCCTCCAAAATCTCAAGGGCTAGACAGTCTTCCAGCGCCATTCTTCCAGAAATATTGGGCCACTATAGGGTCTGATGTGATGGATTTATGTACTATTTTTTTTCTTCATATTTGGATCTGAGCTCTATAAATCAAACTCTTTTTTCTTTAATTCCAAAATAAATAAAAGCTCTTCAGCTGGAGAATATTGCACAATTAGTTTATGTGTTGTTGCATATTTTTTTCCGCGTCGTGGAATGATTAATAAATAAATTATTTTTCGACAGTGATGCTGAGAATGAACCAACTGGATATTCTGATTTAATTAAATAAAGGACTGATCACCCGATATTAAATTAGGCGGGGTGTTACATAATAAAGTCTAAAACATCTCATGATAAATAACTGAATAAAATAATACCGACTAACCTACCGGTTCCCAAAACAAAATCCATCAACAAGTCTAAAGTAAATAAAACCAAGTCTGATACATACTGAATAACTGAAATACTGAATAGTTTGAAGGGGAAAGACGCCCAAATGAAAATTTTCAAATGAAAACCTATCTAGGAATGAATAAATGAAGCGTCAACATCAAATTTTGCAAGCCTCCACAATGCTGCAGCTACGCATCTCTGGAATGAGTCATAAGCTTGGCGTCCCTGTGACTGGACACCTAAAATGTTTTGGAAAAAATAAATAATAATTGACATGGGTCAATGCTCGAGAAAAAACCTTTTGAAAATATTTATCAAGTATTTAAATCACAATTTAAAAATAATTATTAGATACACATGTTAGTTCCGCGTACACTCTCTTGAGTTCCTCACCTCTTATCTAAAGTGCACACATCACGCGTCCTACCTAGGTATGCTACCTAGCCTAGCTGGTCAACCGTATCTAACTAACCATAAACTATTCAGCTCCCTAATACTGCCCATACAATACGCTACCGCTACCTCCAATAATTAATATCACCTGTATATTATTATTGAATCGTTTTAATTAAGTACCACATACTTTAATCACTTTTATATATTCACTATCTATCTTCCTAATGTCACACAAGTAGAATAATCACACATTATTATACACCATTAATTTAGTTTCATCACACTTACGTTAATTTTAGATATATATCTATCTTTTCTACTATCACACATAAGTACATAAATCACACTTGTATATATTTATCACACTATAGTATATATAACTATTGAATCCCCCGAAAAGAGCACCGCGATGCATGCGTAATCTGCTATCAAGTCCATGTACCTCTTGTACCAATCAAGGACTACCAGTTTGGAATGTCTCCTTGAACTCTCAATCAAACAAAACACAATGGAGGCGAACATAGGTCTAAGCCATTGGGCTACGGACAAACCTAATGTATCCAAATGACCTGCCAGTCCCACTAATACACAACACATAGTGGGACTCCCTATGTTTTATGTTTTGGGGAACAAATCCAGACCTCACTGGAATATACAGGTACGATCGCCCTCTGCGCGGAACCTCCCATGATAGCAGGCAGCGTAGGTATGTTCACACATATAGAAAATCACATCATATGTATTCACACAACCTATATATATATATATATATATATATATATATATATATATATATATATATATATATATATCCAATATAGATATACACACAACATATAATATATCCAGTACGTAGTATTTATATCTCTCGAATACTCAAGTATTTATATCCAGGACTAAGGATTCACACATAGTATTATATTCGCATTTTTCGAGTATCACTACAACCTGAAGGGTCCCATTTATCCCTTAAGAAATTTCAGTAGTTAAAACATCACTAACCTACTGGTATAAATTATGGGTTATCATCTAAACTTCTCCTAACCCGTTTTAAATTCTCGATACTTAACACAGTTGTTTAAATCTCGTAGGACCTAGTCTCATTTTACCCTCATTATGACTAAGCCTAAGCCCGGAATATAGGTCTATTATACCCTGATTTAATTTCTGACTAAAGATTTCAATCTCAAACACCCTTTCGTAGAAAATTCATAGCTAATTCAAAAAAAAGAAAAAAAAAATCGAAACTGGTGGCCACGCATTGGTAACGAGAAGACCTATCTGCTTGACCAAAATCTTGGGTTATTAGAACGACATATTAATGTCGTTCAAATGACATGCTAATCTCTTTTAATATCATTCGAACAATCTCAGTGATTTTTGACAACTTCGTCCCAAAATTGTTTTTCTCCATGGTTAACATCTCAAAACATCTTGAAACTCATGCAAACTCCTATCCAACATGACCAAACCTCAAACATATGTCTAGGGATAATTTCTAACGTAAATAATACATGAAATCTATAATAAATCTACCCAAGAACATATTTAATTCCAAAATTCTCAAAACCCTAGTTCATAGTGTTCTTCATGCATATTCATCAATATACCCAAATTTCTTTCGTGTTACTCATTACATTGTTTTTTATTTCGTATTATCTACATAAGTGGATTAATTTTACGTGGATCCTACTCCAAATCATGAATTACACCCTAAAGAAATTCCTAGAATACAGCCAAATCATGTAATTTACCCTACACTACATTGGTATTATAACATGCTTAAAAAAATTACAAGATAAACACTTACATTGGCCCAGTAGGTGGAGTTGCTCTTCCCTTGCTCCAATCATGATTTCGGCGATGTCAGTGGAGCAAAACAGTGTGGGAATTCCTAGTTTCCTTCTCCTCTTCTTCTCCTATGGCCTCATCTCTCTCTAAAGTGTTCTAATCCTGGCCTCCCACTCCAATGGGATGATATAATTCTTAAATTTTCCGAGTTCCATCTTCCACAAACTCATGAACGACCAAAATGCCCTTATTTGGGGCCAGTTTGGTCTAAAATTGCCTCGGGACCCAGTTCGCATACCCAGGAACACTATTCAAACTATTTCGACCCATTTGAAATAAACTGTGACCTCAAAATTGCCATCTGAGTCACTCTACAATAATTTCCCATCTCAACCTCATATAGTCTACACTCGACTCCCGATTGAGATCTAACACAGTCACGTAACTATTACTCGTTATGACATAAAGTAACAAATCACTATTCACTTAGTAATTATATTCCATAAAGATTAATCATCATATCCCGTGATTAATATTTTAATCAACACATAATAACTAATTCCTCTAAATTACAGCACACGTAAAATTCCAAATATCATAGAATTAATTAACTTCTAATTACTAAAAAATACGGGGTGTTACAAGCCTAGATCCACCACTTTTTTCTATTTCTAATGGTTATAATAGCTCAAAGTTCGGTATGTTTGCGCCTGATTGAATCATACCTTTGATCTAAGGGAGATCATGTATTTATAGCGGTTAGGAACCTAATAGATAGAATGCTTTTATATATTTTGGCATTTACATCTATATAATAAATACAACTGTTGATATTCATAGGTACCTGTACAAAGGATGTTAGCTATTCCACCCAAGTGACTTTTGCTATTCTTTATGGTTCGTATTCTTGAGGTTGGTCGGCCTGTTGGCTGACCAAGTGTCTCTGGAGCTGACCCAAAAAGTAAGTATTGGGAGGATAGCCACGTAGGAGGACATGTATCCATTTCTCATTAGTCCACGTACATGAATAATTTTTACATACAACAAAATCCCCCCGTACTCCATGCTTGATGATTTCTTAATGGAGAATTTATTCCATAATCTTTCTCGGCGTGTGCTGGTCGGTAACCAACCTCAAGGACTTGTAGTTTAGCAGGCAGTGGAATTTTTGTAAATAATTTGAAAATAACGAACCGCCAAAGGGAATGCTAGTCCTTTCATGTCTTTGGGAACCATGGGGCCGTCATTGGTTCAGTTAATCATTATGTTTCAACTTTCGCGATGAAACTATAAAAGAACAAAGATCTCTCCCCCCTCGTTTTCCTTCGTCACCCAACTTCGAAACTTAGATTTTCTCTTTCTTCTCAAGCATTCTTTTTCTGCGTCTATTGTTTTGTCTTTGTCGTTATTTCTCAAACTCTGTAAACTTTCTTGCTTTCTTCTTCCCTTCTTTGATTTTTTTGTCTTTCAAATATGGTGTACATTATAGACGAAGGTTCCCTAGAGGAGTTTAGGGAAAGAAGAAAAATCCCTAGTTGGGTAGGTTTAGAAATAACAAGTGTCCCTGTTGATATGTTGTCATTATCCGAGGGTCACTATATCCCACCTTTATTCATTTTTTAGGATGACATCACTTTTCCCCCAAATCCACTCTATCTTC
Organism: Sambucus nigra; assembly: GCA_949130495.1. Classification (NCBI taxonomy): domain Eukaryota; kingdom Viridiplantae; phylum Streptophyta; class Magnoliopsida; order Dipsacales; family Adoxaceae; genus Sambucus; species Sambucus nigra. Next base: position 527,145,604 of record OX422220.1, read on the forward strand.
AATTTTGCGAGTATTTCAATGTAGTTCAAGTGAAGGTATCCCCCAATACATGGAGGGTTGTAAATAGGGTAAATGAGTTAAATAATATCCGTGGGATTCGTATTGGCATCCCTGAGTTTATGTTTTATTACAAATGGGGAACCATGGGTGACAACACTTATTATTTAAAACCATGTAGGCCAATAGGGCATGGTTGGTTAATCTGTCAGACTCAAATAAGGATCACTGGGACTATGGTGTAGTAGTGAAGAATTGGCAATATGCCCCCGTTCATGAGGGGGTAAGATATAATGAATCGGAGCGGATTCGAATCCGTTTAACGTAAACGGATATGGATTTGGATTTACCTGATCCAATCCAATTAATAAACGGATCGAATCCGAATCCGTTTAACATAAATGGATATGGATTTGGATTTGCATTATCTAGTCTGAATCCGATCCGTTTACAGGCCTAGGTTGTATGACATTTTAATTTTCCATTTCTTTCCATGTTTACTAACTGTTCAGTGATTTGCCGACTAACTGTTTCACTTTGTTCTTGTGCGAACTAAAACAAAAATAAGTGTTCGAAACAAGGGGACATTAATATTAAAGATCTCTAGTATTTGTGGGCCATCGACCAAAGTGCAAGAGAGGAGCATCCCCCAGCAGCATATGTTATGCTAAAATACAATAGCACTGTTACCTAATTTGTTTCCTGACCAATAATTATTCTTCCCGAGTCCCTCATAAACTTGGATGAAGAATCAGTTTTTACCTCCTCTGCTGCTGAGTCAACTGGAGTACAGAGAGAGTTTTCATAAGGACGAACATCATCATTGTTTGAATCCCTTCATCCTACAACCATCCCAACTTCACCTTCTATAAAAATGGTGAAGAGAAGAATCCCAAAATTGTTGACTGGATCTGAATCTCCCCCTCCTACCAAGAAGAACATAATAAGAGGCCTCAGGTCCTCAATGCGAAAGAAGCAAGAACTGTTGAGCCTCAATTCAAGAGGTTGAAGAGAGGTCTACCCACTCAATATGAGTTGTCCCAAAAATCCTCTACCGACCATGTAAGAGCTTAGTATGCCTATTTGGATGTTAACCCTGGGTCTACCAGGGGTCTGATTAAGGAAGGAACTCTTCCAGTAAATAGGTCAACTGCAGCACCAATGTCTAGAGCCCGATTGGTTGAAAGTGCTAGCCATAACTTGGCACTTGTAAGTATTTTAATTTTTTATTTGTCTATAATAATGTCTATTGAAATTCTTAAGTAATGGTGTTGTGTATTTCTTCTTTTTACTGTTCTTTATTGATCATAACCAAATGCTGGAGAAGGATGAACAACTGAAATATTCCTCGACTGATGTAGAGGAAGACTTTGAAGGCTTGCAGAAGTCTTTGCAAGAGTTTGGGAAAGCCTTTGAGAGAGAAAGAAAGGAAAACTTGGCAGGAAAAGTTGGAAGTGGTAGAGAATAGGGCAACTATAGTTGAAAAAAATAAAGGCTACCGATGATAGAGTGAATGTTGCCAATGAAAAGGCAAAGGAAGCTGAGAGCAGGGCAAAGGCTGTTGAGGAGAAAACTACCAGCTTGCTAATTTAATGTTTAAGAGTAAAAACACTAAGGAGGAGGCCACTAATAAAAGTTAGGACAAGGTATTTGGTACTACAGCCATCCATATTGAGTATGCCAAGAAACTTTCCTACAAGGATGGCTGGTCGGATGCCTTGAAGGAGGTCGACACACAAGTTGATTTTGAATTATTTCAAAGGCATAACCTAGGAAACCCTGCCAACTTGGATGAGGAGTTTGATGATTAAGAGGGATCTGGGGTATCTTCCATAGTGCCAATTGTTGTAACTGACTTGCCTCCTCTTGAATTAGCTATCAAAAGATCGAACTCCTTTAACTAGTTTTTGCCTGCTTTTTGTGTATTTTCCTTTTTTTTTTTTCTGTCTTCCCTTTTCATTTGTAATGGAACCATAATTGTAATCATTGGCTTATCAATAAAATAAAGAATTTATGTTAATCTCTCTGATGTTCATCATTTGATCGGTTGTTATTTATTTTCCTCAATCGGACTTATGTTCATATACTTGTGAATTTCCTATTTGATGCAAGGAAGAATGCGATCATTTCTGCCGAATTCGACCTGCTGAAAAGTTATAATAGTCTTCTTGAAGATGTCCATGTGACTTTATATGATACAGAGTTAGTAGGGTTGCTCGGCATATATGCCTCCACTCAAGTAAAGGACACCTATATGAGCTTGCATAGTATTTTTTAATAGGGTAGTGGAAAATAACGCGACATACTATGAAATGATTGAACAACTGCAAGAGGATCATAATATTTCTTAGGCATATCTACTCTCCAATTATGAAGACAAGTATGAGGCACTGAGTGCAGCTGGGGATTTGATAAGAAGCTGTTGGAGATTACGTTTGCCTCAAAAAAAGAAGGAAATTGTATTGAATAGAGAACTGGAAGCTTCTCATGAGATTGTTACACTCCTAGAAAAGTATAATAATGCCTCGAGGAATGAGATAGATAGTCTGAAGAAGACAACTGATACTGGGCCGAATGAAGGTGCCTCTTTCCTAGAACTGGAGAATGCCCGACTTCTAGAGGAGTTAGAAAACTTGAAGAAGAGAAAAACCAAGTCTGGCCAACCTTCTAGACAGGTAGTTATTGCTCGACCAATTCTGGATAAAGAGATAACTAAGAAGACCTTGGACGATCGAGCAACTTTGTTGCAGGAAAAGGATAAAGCCATCAAAAAGCTCCAAGATAGAGTATACTGACTAAGTTTTCACCTCCATAAACAACCCAAAGATACCTGAATGGATGGATATGATGAAGATTTAACTCACATGGATGACCATATAGAGCAAGCTCATCAGGAAGGATATAAACGAAGTTGGTTGAATTTGTTAGGGCTATTGAAGATAGAAGATAAAAGTGACTTATGGTATTTCCATGATCCAGGCATGTTGGATTATCTAGACCCTCCCTTAAAGATTGATGTCAACTAGATTTTGATCGACGCCATTCCTTAAATCTTAGTGAGAAATTATGGGCTTCAAGGAGAAGATGAATATGTTTGACCCCACATCTGTTGGATCGGCCAAGTAGCAGCAGATAGGCTAAGATATTTTAGAGCTACAACTTTGCCCTGGACTCTTGATGATCCTCTTGCTGGGATGAGTAAAGCCGAAGGAAATCGCCCATAGAATATACTTGTATTCCCTACTTTTTTATTCTGTATTGTAACACAAAATATGTTGGGAATAAAATTGATTTTGCTTTTTATGTATGTATTTTTTTTTATCTAAGAGGGACAGAACCCCCACCCATATTATTAATTACCAAAGATCAGAAAAGCCCTGATCTGGAGGCTAACCGAAATGGAGAAAGCTTAAAAAATGAATAAGGATTTTTATAGGAAAGCCCTTACAAATAAATGAAATAAGAAAATAAATGAATAAATAATGCCTACTCTAAAATTTTTGAAATTCTTAGAGAAGGAAGGCTCGATTTATCCAGCTTAACTGCTCCTTGAAGATAAGATGGAAAAGAATCCAAATGAAGAGACCAAAGAGAAAGTTGAGATTGACTACCCAAATTGGCTAAAAAATCAGCAGGTTGATTACCCTCTCGAAAAACATGAACAAATGAAATGTTGAAGTTTTCACTTAGAACCTGAATATCCTCCACAATATCTCTGATTTTCAAAGGACAATGCATCTTGTTATTAAGAACATCAATAATAATCTTTGAATCAGATTCTACAATGAGCTCATAATCTTTTAGATCCCTATAGAATCTTAATCCTTCTAAGATATCCAGAGCTTCTACTTCAATGTTGGATTTTACACCAAAGAAATGACAATAGGCCCAAAGCACATCTCCCTTAGCATTCTGCAAAATACCACCCCCACCACTATTACCTGGATTTTGGATTGAGCTACCATCTATATTGAGCTTTAACACCTATGATGGTGGAGGTTGCCACTTCACAAAAAAATACTCCATAATAACCTTAAAATCACCCATAGAGTAGATAGAGACTTTTTTGGGAGAATGGGGAATCAGTTGAAAAATAGAAGAAGAAAGAGCTTCAACATTTTTGATAACTTTAGCAGTATTTGGAGATGATCCATTGAATATACGCTCATTCCTCTGACACCATAAATCTCAGCATATGATAATTGGCATCAATTTTTGGCAAATACAACTGAAATTATTATGAGCCAAAATCCACCACAATAAACACCTGTTTTTGACATCTGATCGCACATAAGGAACTCCCAACACATTACCAAAATGAGACCAAACATCATCAGCTATCTCACCTTGAATAAAAACATGGTTAATGCTCTCGGTTTGGGGACTAGAACAACAGTGAAATTTAGAGGGGCCATACCATCCAATGGAAAATAAATTTTCATCCATGGGAAGGAAACCTTGAATTAATTTCCAAGCAAAGATAGATAACTTAACTGGGAGAACTCGCTGCCAAGATAACGAATAAGTCCACCTGGATATAGATGTGGTTTTAATAAGATTCCATGCTAATTTAATTGAGAACTTACCATCAACTGTAGCCGTCCAGATCATCTCATCCTTCTTGCTAGTCAATATGATATCAATTCCCATAATTTTGTAGCATATCTCTTGGGGAAATATAACTGATATTTTGTTCACATCCCATCTTTTATCGATAGTCCACAGGTCTCTAACTTTGACTGGATTAGAAGCTAAAGTGTAGTGGTAAAGAGGCCCAAAAGAGCACCACTTGTCCCATAAGGCACTGCATTCTCCCTCTCCAATTCTCCACAGGATACAGTCTTCAGCTTCAGATCGAATTTTGCACATTCTCCTCCATGTTTGAGATCCCAAGTAGTCTTTAGCTATGACAGGATGCACCTTTCTACAGTATTTATCAGACATAAGATTTCTCCAAAGAGTGTCTTGACCTCTAAACTTCCACCAAATCTTAATAGAAAAGGCTTTGCTCATATCAGAAATGCTTCGAACACAAAAACCCCCTTGATCTGTTGATCTAGAGATAGCATTACATTTACACCAGTGATATCTATGTTCACCAAAGCTAGAGCTCCAGAAAAAATTGGCAAATAATTTTTTCTATAGAGATAATGGTATGTTTAGTAGGCATCAATGCTGACAAAAGATATAATGGGATAGATGAGAGAACATGTTTGATAAGGATGAGTTTACTTCCTTGGGAGAGAATTTTGGATTTCCAACAAGCAATTCTAGATCTTATTTTAGCCACTAAAGGCTCAAAATATCTGTTTCTCTTCCTCCCTGTGTAGACAAGACATCCCAGATAATAAAAGGGTGGATGACTGCTTTTGAATCCTAAAACATCAGAAAATTTCCTTTTGGCACCAACTGACAGCTTGTTAGACAAAGCTATAGAACTTTTGAGCTTATTAACCTTCTGACCAGACACCTTTTCATAATTATGCACAAGCAACATCAAATTTTTTAGAGTTTTCAAATCCCCAGAAGAAAATAAAATAATATCATCAGCAAAAGCTAAATGATTAATCTTAGGAGCCCCAATGGGAGTTTTAAACATTTTGAAAGAGGTTTTAGAGTGAAGCTGGTTTAAATTCCTAGAAAAAGCCTCTGCCATGATGATAAAAAGACCTAGGGATAATGGATCCCCCTGCTTGAGCCCTCTTCACGATTTAAAAAAACCTTTGTGAACACCATTTATCACAATTAAGAACCAATTATTTAACAAACCCCTCCAAACCATATCTATCCAGGTTTCATTAAATCCCAATTTCCTTATTACTTGGATAAAGAAATACCATGAGACTTTATCATAAGCTTTAGCCATGTCCAACTTGTTAGCTACATTACCTCCAAAAAATTTATAGTTGATAATGTGAAACATTTCTTGAGCAATAAGAATATTATCTGTAATATCTCCGCCTTTAATGAAACCACTCTGATTACCAGAGATAATTTGAGGAAGAATTTGCCCAAGTCGAGAAGCCAACACTTTAGTAAAAATCTTATTAAAGAAATTACATAAGCTTATAGGTCTCATATCATTGAGGGTTTGAGGAGGTTCAATCTTAGGGACAAGAATAATACAAGTAGCAGAAACAATTTTGGGAATTTCCAGACCTGAGAAGAATCCTTGCACACCTTTAACTATATCCCCTCCTATGATATCCCAACATTTGGTAAAAAAATGGCCAGAAAAACCATCCATACCTGCCACACTGCTCCCATTAAGCTAAAAAATAGCATCCCTTACTTCATCTTCTTGTGGATAATCCTAACATTTTATGTATGTTTATTAATACATTTTAACCTTTATGTAAGCTTGTGATTAGTTAATAGGCTTGCTGACTAGGTAGTCTGCTTAAATGATGAGTGTTTCATCCAGTGTTGAACCTAATGTGTAATACCTTAGATTGTACTAATGCAGTTGGGTAAAACTGTAAGGAGTTTGTTGAGCTAAGTTTTTGCATCAGTTATCATATTTTTGTGTTTAACCCAGTCGAGTAAAACTTTTTGTGTTTAACTTGAGTTCATACATGAAGTTTCATTGACTTCTTGTTCTTTACTTGTCAAATATGAAATTATACATGAAGTGTAAAGCAAATTTCTTAAATGTTTTGAAGTTAGGAAAGTTTGAATTTGAAGTTGGAAAAGTTCAAATTATGGAGGATGTATATCACCACTCCCCAAAAAAATTCATAAAAAGGAAGCATAATTGGTAGGAAATCATAACTTTATTACAATGAATAAATGATTACATTAAATCAAAATTACTGATAATACTTTCGGAGGTGGTCGACGTTCCATGGATTCTTAAATTCTTCCCCTTCAAGCATTTCTAGGCGATAAGTGCCTTGTCGGATGACCGTTGAGACACGATACGGACCGTGTTAGTTGGGCTCCCCCTTATTCCCATTTTGAATCTCTTTCTTGTGAACATAATCCCCATCTTTTAAGTTGGTCAGCTTGACCCTCCGGTTGTAGAATCTAGTAGTCCTCTGTTGATAAGAAGGCATTCGAATTGCAACATCCTATCTAACCTCTTCAATCATGTCCAGATCCAGTCTCCTCATAAGATCACTCTTTGGGGAGTAAAAATTTAATACCCTGTGAGTCTACAGACCTATTTCAGCTAGTATCACGGCCTCAGTACCGAAAGAAAGCATGTACGGAGTCTCTCCTATTGGCATTCTCGGCGTAGTCCTATTAGCCAAAACGACGTTATGCAGCTAATTGATCTAGTTCCCCTTAGCATCATCCAACCATTTCTTCAACCTATCAATCAAAGTATTGTTAGTGACCTTTGTCTAACCATTCCCTTGTGGATGTCCATGTGTGGGATGAAGTTTTTGAATCTTGGATCGAATACAATATTCCTCGAACTCCTTCTTATCAAACTGAGTATCATGATCAGTGATGAAGGCATAAGGCATCCCATAGAAACATATGATCTTCTTCCATATGAATTGAAAAACACTCTAATAAGGAATATAAACTAAGGGCTCAGGCTCCACCCATTTGATGAAGTAATCCACTGCTACAACCAAATACTTGAACTTTCATTTTGTTGTCAGCAATGGTCCGACCAAGTCAATCCCCCAAATAGCAAACGGCTAGGGAGAGGTGATGGGAGTTAGGGTAGCCCATGATTTTTTATGAATAGTTGTGAACTTCTGAAATTCATCACATTTCCTGGTAAAAGAAACACAAACTGCCTTCATCATTGGCTAATAATAGCCTTGCATAGCAATTATTTATACCAATGATCGATTGGTTGAATGAGATCCACATAACCCTTCATGTACCTCCTTGATTAAGTCATGTACTTTGGCATGATGAACACAATTAAGTAGGGAGACAATGCATCCCTTTCGGTACAAAACACCTATCTCCAAAACATACCTGGTTTCTTTGTATCTCGGCTTCATATCTTCTCTCTGGTTGGATGGCAGCAACCCTTTGTCAATGTATTCTTTGATCGTATCCATCCAAGAATGTCCCATTACAAAAGGATAATGTTAAAAGATTCCACATCAATGCTTCTGTGTCTTAGGATCTCTACTGAAATGGTTCTCCTAAGTTTAATCTTAGTTACTGATGCTAGTTGAGCAACTGCATCTACTCGGGCATTGTTTAATGTAGGTATCCGAACCATCTTGATTGCAAACAATAGAGAGATAACCTCCGTGGCTTTGTCCAAATACTTTACAATACATTCTCATTTAACTTCATATATCTGAAGCATTTGATTAACAATGAGTTAGGAATCACTGTGTGCTATCACCTGCTCGGCACCCAGTGAATAGGATAGTTCTAGACCCGTACTCAATGCTTCGAACTCAACCTCATTGTTGGAAGCTTAGAACTGAAAATGTAACACATCTAGGTTATCAGAAGTGTTAGTGATAAGTATTGCTCCACTACAAGTGGCGCGTGAAGATCCATCCATGAATAATTTTCAAACTGGCATGTCATTGTTGAAGTCTTCCTCTCATAGTACCCCATGTCTAAATTTCTTCTTGCCTAATTCAACTAATTGTTGAGCCTTTTCTTGGGAAGATTATGTTACCTGTTAGTCGGGGACCACCTCAGTTTTCTTTGGAGTTGAGCTCCCCTCTGAAGAAGTATGTTTGGTAGGCAAACATGGGTTATTGGTCACCTCTAGGTACGTGAATTCTGTAATAAAATCTATTACTGCTTTCCCTTTCAATGCAGTCTTTGGCTCAAAGACAATCTCATATTCCCTTATCTCAACTGCTAAGGACATCAACCTTCATAACTTTTATGGTTTGTACAAAGCTTGTCGTAGGGGCAAATCAGTGTACACCACAATAGTATGTGCCTGTATATATGGTCTCATCCTCTTTGAAGCTTTAATAAGTGCAAGTGCTAGATTTTTCAAGTGTGGATAGATGATTTTTGCTCCTCGGAATGCTTTGTTGGTGTAATAGATAGACTTTTGAACTCCACCCTCAAGTTGGATCAAGGCAGAACTAATAACTGACTCTAAAACAGTCAAGTACAAATACAACCATTCTCCCAAAACTGGTCAAGAGAGTAGTGGTGGAGACCCCAAATATTTCATCAACTCCATGAAAGATTTCTCACATTCGCTGTTCCACTCAAAGGTCTTTTTGAGAACCTTAAAAAATGGAAGACACTTTTCTATTTCTCGAGACATAAAACGATTGAGGGTTGTTACTCTTCCAGTAAATTTCTGCACGTCTTTCTTGCATATAGGAGATTAGATCTCAATCAAAGCCTTTATCTTGTCATAATTGGCTTCGATTCCCCACTGATTCACAATATAACCCAAGAACATTCCTTTTTGTATCCCGAATATGCATTTGGTTAGGATGAGTTTCATCTAGTGCTTTTCTACTGGTGAACATGTTGTTCACATATACCTCCATGTATCTGCTCTTCAAACTCTTTGTTAATTAGCCCCTCGTATGTTGCTCCAGTATTTTTTTAACCCAAAGGGCATTTTTCCGTAGTAGTATATACCTCAGCTAGTGATGAAAGAAGCGCTCTCCTTGTCTTCTGGCTTCATTTTAATTTGGTTGTAACCATAATTGGCATACATGAATCCGAGTAACATATGACATGCAGTGGCATCTACCAATTAATCAATCCTTAGTAAAGTAAAATGATCCTTTGGAAATGCAATCAATTCCTTTTTAGGTAAGGTGTTAAGTTTGAGCTAATTTGAATGGTTCTTTTCAGATTTTTATCATCAAGCACAATGGTCTCTGTTGACCAGATCTTCTTCCTCTTGAGGATCCAGAGTATCGATATGGTAGGTGGTAGTGTTCTTTTGCACTTCATTCTGGTCAGCAAAAGTGTAATAATAGTATCTAGCTTCTATGTGGTTGCCTTTCACTATGCTGACTCCATATTTAGTAGGAAACTTCATACACTGATGTAATCTAGATAGTACTGCTTCCAAATAATTCATCCTAACTCTATCGATCATTATGTTGTAGGCTATGGGGGCATTTTTATCTAGTACGAATAAGCAAATCATCTCCTTTTTGCTTACTGGCCAAGTGTCGACTAAGACATCCAACTTTATTGTCCTCAAGGGATACAGTTTTTCTTGTGAGAATACTATGAGGGGCATGTGATAAGGTTCTAATTTACTGTCTCGTAGACCTAGGCTCTTGAAATAGTTATAAAACATGACATCTGCTAAACTTCCATTGTCTACAAGGATTTTTGCCACTCTATCATAATGAACCCGATAAGTGATAACCAGTGGGTCATCGTGAGGGTAAAGTACTCTAGTAAGATCATTCTTGAAGAAACCGATCATTAATTTATCCTTGTTCACTTTCTTGGGCCGACCATCTGTGTACTTGGACAAGTCAATCTGTCGGATGGAAGAACAGGCTTTGGCTTCATTTAGATAAGCCTTTCTCGCAGCTATCTCATCTCCACCACCAATGTCTCCTCCTGTAATGAAATTACAACCAAAAGAAATCATTCCCACCTCAACTTGTAGCTCCTTGGGTTTCTTTGGCAGGTCTGGATCATCCTCATTATCATCATCGCAAGCCCTTTTCTTATCATCTTTTCCTCTGCAAGGTGACTCAGACCTCCTTCTGGTCTCTTGACCACCATCTCGATCAATAAACTTAATCAATTTCCTCGATAGATGACAATTTCGACTACGTTCTTCAGAGCGATGCAATTGTCAGTGTGGTGCCCACGATCTCTATGAAAATCACAATATTTGGATTCTTCTCTTCTGTTGGGTGACGATTTGAGTTTCCTAGGCCAGTTTAACTCATTATTGCCCCTAATCTCCTCCAGTATGTGATGTACACCTTTGATGAGGGGGTATATCCATCATACTTTTTGATTTTATTAATCTTCTTATTTTGTGATCCTTCTTCGTTGAACTTTTTTGTCTTTTAGTATTCATATATGGAGCTTTTAAGTAGTCATTACCTCCTCAACATTCATGATCTTCCCAGCCTTGACCATTAACTCTATCATAGTCTTGGGAGGATTTTTTGCCAGTTCATAATAAAGGTCCTTTGCGAGCAAACCACTCATTAGTGCTGCAATGGCAGTCTTTTCCTCATAATCAATCACTTCTAGTTTCTCGTGCGAGTGATGTACTCCCGTGTAGTTTCTTCAGGTCTTTGACGAATGCTCAAGAGATGAGTGACACTCTTGACCTAATTTTCCCAAAAATAGAATTTTTGATAAATAACTTAGCCAACTGAAGGGATCTAGAAATCTTCCCTCAAGGTAGGTTGTTGTACCATATCTGGGCTTAACATGTGTTGGAAATTGATAATGTCCGGTAGACGATCTCGTCGAGTGATTTGACGTAAATTATTCATAATTATCCCCGTAATTTAGGTACTTTTATGACTCGTTTCAATGTCAATTATACGATTTTATGTCAATACAATTTTATCTCATATTATTTTTACTAACCCTTTTCTGTTAATGCGTCGTGTTTCCTGTATTTCTCTTATATTTTGCAGGTATTTCATGGGATTGAAAGAAAAAGATAAATTAGACTAAGCACAGGAAAGCAAGAAGGAAAGTCGATGGCAAATTTGTAAATTGCACGACCAGAATTTGGATGCGGGACCCAAAGAGGAGTCGAAGACATTGAGCTCACGATCACATCGACAGAAATGGAATCCAATTCCGAGCTATGGTTGGAAAATTATGTGAAATTGCGTTACTAAAGCCGTTTATCAAGGATAAACTATTTACGTAACTCCGAGTAGTTTTTTGAAGAAATTCTTTTCTTAAATCAAAAGATTTAAACATAAGATGTGTTAACAAAAGTTTAAGAACGAGATATGAACAAGATTAGGTAAACAGTTTAAATTGTTTTAAACTCAACACAACTAGTGAAAGGGATGAGGAGATGAAGAAACATATAGTCAAAGATTTTTTACGTGGTAAAACCTCACCAACTGAGGAAACATCCACGACTCCCTCTACGGAGTAAAATGAAAAAAAATCCACTAAAACAAATATGAGTTACAAGCTATTTAACTAACATACACACAAACAAATCTATTTAAGTTTAGAAATATACCCTTTGGCTTTCTCAAACTCCTCTGCAGACTTTGTTTGTTGATGTAGTCCTCTCAGGTTGTACACTCCTCCTTTGTTTCAGTTCTTTACGTCGACTTTATTTCTCCAGATCTTACAGCCAACACTTTAAGTGTTTTGTAGTGTGAAGATGTGTTGTGAAAACGTGTTCTAATCCACATGCATGAACACACACACTCTTAATAGTTACAAACAGTCCTAGTAAATTACAGTTTACTATATGCTGTGTACTATCTTTTCCTTTCTTTCTTACAAAACAGACACCTTATTTGACCTTTATTTCTATCCCAGAATCCACGGATATCTTTCTTCAAAATCGGTAAAGATCTTAATCAATCTCTGTTTTGAAAATATTTTTGAGATTGAAAATCTCCAAGTGCGATTCCAACTAGGTCAAGGCTTAGTTTTGTAAAAATCAGAATAAGAAAGCATTTATTGTTGATATGTAGTATAAAAATGATTTTATCAAAATAGATCAACAATATATTTCTCAGTTTGAGAAATAAAGTGTAACTACGTGTTTTATACCTTCAAACACTTCAGATCTAAGATTTCTATTGAAAAAGAAACCAGATCTGAAATACAGAGATTAAGTTGGACAGTAAGATACGAAGATCAAAAGGAACAGCAACCCAAACACAACACTAACACTCAAACTCTCAAGAACACTGGAACGGTGTTTTATTTGGCTGTTTGATTTGGCTGGAGAAGAAGAAGTATGAAGGTTAGGGTTTCTAACAGTTTAGATCTAGGGTTTCCTCTCTCTCTCTTCTCTTTTTTTTTCTCTCTTCTCTCTCTTCTCTCTACTCTCTCTTCTCTCAGAGGAAATTTGAAATGCAAAAATCCTTCGAAGTCTGAGACAACGAGGGTTTAAATACTGGGCTGAGAAGATTCCAGATGGTCGAGGCAAATGTAGGGCTGAGATTGAGTCAAGCATCCTTGACTTTGATCCAAGGGTAACAAGCAAGCGGTGGTTAAACAGGTTGTGATTGGTGGAGATGTTTACACTGGGATTACCACAGATCGCATGCAGACCTTAGATTAGTTATGATCCAAGGGCAGATATGAGACGCGAGGAATGAGTCTACAAAGAAACACAGTTCTGGCCATTAAGAGAGCTGCACGTGTTGGCCAGCTACTGGACAGAAACGCGCGTCCCAAACTTAATTACATGCACACCCTGGAGTCTTTAGCGCTTTCGGTTTCTACCCAGGTAAACATTTCCCCAAAAACAACACAGAATATAATTGCAGTTTTAACCCCAAAACTTTTAAAACCAAATTTTATTTAAGGAAATTAAGTTTAAAAATTGTTTAAAAAATCCCAAAAAAATTCTTAAAAATCAAATTAGGGGATTTTAACACACACAACCCAAGAACACATTTAATATAGTAATATGCAATGTAGTGTGAGTGTTCTAAGTGTGTGAGTGATGGCTATAAGTTCAGGATCATTACAACTATACATATGAAGTCCAATCCATCATCTGAAGCTCTTTGGTTTCTAGGATTGACACTATTTTATCACAATTTCCAAACTAGATGAGCTCTTATACAGTCTAGACTCAAGTGAGTCAAAGGTATAAGGGCTTCAATCTCCCCCTTTGGAAATATGAGACAAAATCTCCTTTGAGTCAATCTTGGACTCGTAGGGCAACAAAATAAGAGAAAAACCTATTTCTATAAAGGTTCTATCTACCCATATCCTAGAAAATAAAAGTACATAACTCAACTATATACATTTGTACATCCTATTATTACAACAGTTGAGAATGATACTAAATGAATACCTGCAAAGAATAAACTAAGATCAAGCAGTTTAGTATGCGCAGTATTTGAATAGACTCAAATTTCTCCCCCATTTTGTCTCAAATGGACAAAGGGAAAAATTCGGAAAAGACAACATAGATTTTATTCAGCACTAATCATACCAATAGATTTTCTTAAAGAGATAAATCTGTTATAATCAAGTGGTTTAGTGAACATGTCTGCAAGTTGTAGATCAGTAGGAAGGTAGTTAATTTCTAATTCCTTGGATTCCACCAACTCACGAATAAAATGATGTCTGATTTTGATATGTTTGGTTCGCGAGTGTTGAACCGGGTTTTTAGAAATGTTTATCGCGCTTTGGTTATCGCAATAGAGATGTAAAATAGTTTCTTGGATACCATAATCGCTTAACATCTGTTTTAGCCATAATAATTGGGCGCAACAGCTGCCAGCAGCTATGTACTCCGATTCAGCAGTAGAAAGTGAAGTGCAGTTCTGTTTTTTACTACTCCAACCAACTAAATTGTTACCTATGTAACAGCATGCACCTGAGGTGCTCTTACTATCATCGGTACAACCAGCCCAATCGGCATCAGTGTATCCAATGATAGTGCTGGGAGTGTCATTTGTGTACCAAATTCCAAGATTAAGAGTGCCTTTAATAATTTTGCCTTCTTGGCAAGGCCCACAGACAATATTATGAATAGGTTTTATTTTGGGTATTCCTCTAACTATTTCTTGAGAGGACAACTTACTCAAATTTTTGTAATTAATGTGACCCATTTTGTTATGCCATATTTCATTGTCATCCATTCTGGCAACATTACAGACTTCAGAACTTGACATAACAGTATAGCAATTGTCAGGAGTTCTGCATCCTGTAATTATGCATTCTCCCTTTTCATTTAAAATTTTGCAATTATTCTTTGAAAAGGTAACAGTATGGTCAGAGTCACAAAATTGCGAAATGCTAAGTAAATTGGCCTTAAGGCCTTTAACTAAGAGGACATTTTCAAGAACAGGAAGTCCTTCTTCTTTAAGAGTTCCTTTGCCTATAATCTGGGATGATACTCCATCACCAAAAATAACTTTTCCACCATCGAAAGTGGTTTTGTTTAAAAGTTTGGTATCATCACCAGTCATATGCTTAGAACAACCAGAATCCAAATACCAACCAGAAGTGGTAAGTTCAGCTTTTAATGCAGATGTAACAATGTTACACTTCATCTGGGGTATAAGGTCATCTTTTCTAACCCAAATTGCTCTAGTTTTCATTTTGCGCTTGTTTGCTCTTATTTCAAAAAATTTTCGAGCATTACATTTTTGTTGAAAAGTATTTTGCGCATGGTTTTGAACTTTTTGAAATGTTCGAGCATTTGGAGTAGGAAAGTGCTTAGGATTCCTGTTTTTAAACGTTCTTTTAGTTCTAGTCCTTCTATTTCTGTAGTTAGAATTCTTGTCTGGTGGCCTAGGAAGAACATAATTATTACGACTCCTTCTAGAATAGTTAAAGTTTTGATATATGGGAGTGTTATAGACAGGCTTAATCAGTCTCCTAGCATAGCAATTATCGAAAGAATGGCCGTAAATGTCACAATAGGAGCAGTACAGATTGCTCAGAGTAGGGTTTATCTTAGGAAAGTCTCTAAACATGGGTTTTGAAGACTTTAGAGGCTGACTTCTATTCCTAGTTTGCACAGGTTTGAAAGTAGGTTCACTATTTCTGATAGAGGGGCAAACATATTTAGCCTTTGGTATACTTTCATGCTTAGAGCAACTGGAATCCCCATAATTGGTGTTTTGATGAGATAGATGAAACTCATTTTTAAGAGAATAAAAATCTGGACATGTTTCTATAGGTCTTTTGCCTCCAGACACAAACTTAATGGGTTCAACAATTTTTGTTTGTGTCTTCAAATTGGAGCAAAATCCTATACCAGATCTATCATCAGAATTGGTTTTTGACTCAGCAACAAATTCCTCAAAACATTTTGAATTGTTTTCAAATTTTGTAAATTTTTTGAACACTGTTGCTGTCTTCTCTTTTGTTTGTTCCAATTCCAACAATGTACCCTTATATTTTTTCTCCAGAATTTCATTCGTTTCATTCATTTTTTTCAGTTTCTCATCAAACACTTTGATTTCATTTTCATGGGTCAAACATTGAGTAGTATACTCTTCAGCATTGAGTTTTACCATAAGACTTAGATCTTCTAGTTTTTTTGTAAGATCTCTAACAGTTTTCTCTAGTCTAGTGCTTTTCTTAAGAGTTTTGGTGTATAGAGTGTGTATATCAGGGAGATCATCATTATCTGAGTCACTAAGTGATGTGTGTGAATTGTCCCCTAAGGTTTCATTCCTAGAACTCACGCACCCATTGACATCAGTAGAGTCGATTTCCCTTTGACTCACACACCCCGAAGAAATAATATTGATATTCTCAGTAAGAAGGGCATCTAAACCAGTTAAAACATTACTCAAAACAGCAGGACTAGTATTAGCAGAATCATCATCAATATCACACATAGGCATATCATCATTATATATGATTTTAGCAAGGAAAGCCAAACAGGGGTCAAATTCTTCAGATGACTCAGATTCCTCATTATCAGAATCGCTTGAGTCATCCCAGGTTTTGCAGATATTAGCCCTAGTGTGTTTGTTTTGAGAGTTTAGATTAACCCTACAGTCTTGGGCAATGTGTCCAAGTTTGCCACATCTATAGCATTCAGTATTTTTAAGGTCTCTATTAGGTCTTATGTAAGAGTCCTTTTGGTGCTTATCATGATGTTTCTCATGTGGTTTGTGATTAGTAGGGGCTGAGTAATTAGACTTGCCTTGTTTGTTTGCAATATTGTTTCTAAATTTAACAATTTTCTTAAACTGTTTTGTCATCAAGGCAATCTGATTATCCAGTCCTTCTAGGTCACAATCCTCATCAAAATCATTACTAGGGGTCTTGAAGTCAGACTTAATCCTCTTGGATGTAAAGCTAAGATTGGAACTGGCAGGTTTCTTATGATTATGATTCAATTGTTTCTTAAACTCTAGTTCCATTTCCACAGTCCTCAACTTACTACTGAGAAGTTCTGGAGTGAGATTTGAGTCACTCATTTCCTCAATAGCATATCGTTTATTATCAAACTTCTGTGGTAATGACCTTAGAATTTTAGAGACAATTTCTTGTCTATCATAAGTAACACCATTGGCATGAAGCTTAGTAACTATGTCAGTTAAATTCATATAAAAATCGTCAAACGACTCAGTCTCAGACATAATTAACGAGTTGTACTGCTGGATTAACATTCGTGTTTTAGCATCTTTGACTCTTGAGTCTCCTTCATGGGCAGTGATTAAGGTGTCCCAAGCTTCCTTGGAAGTGGTACAAGATGAGATCCTCTTGAACTCATGCTCATTTATAGACATAAATATATCATTCTTTCCTTTATTGTTATTTCGAGAAGCTTGTTTCTCTTCTTGACTAAACTCACTCAAGATTTTCCTAATCCTCTCATTACTTCCTTCGTTGGCTGGTTTAGTTGGATAAGTGTATCCATTTTCTATAATGTTCCAGACATCATCTCCTAGGGTTCCTTGAATGAACGCAATCATTCTTACTTTCCAGTAAGAGAAATTGGTTCCATCAAAGACCGGAGGTCTGGTCAGATTACCAAAACGTTCATTTTTCTCGTCCATATTTGATTTTGAGAAAACAATTTCAGAAACTCAGGATCTTTTAAAAAGAATTTCACCAGGAGCTCTGATACCAATTGAAATTGCGTTACTAAAGCCGTTTATCAAGGATAAACTATTTAAGTAACTCCGAGTAGTTTTTTGAAGAAATTCTTTTCTTAAATCAAAAGATTTAAACACAAGATGTGTTAACAAAAGTTTAAGAACGAGATATGAACAAGATTAGGTAAACAGTTTAAATTGTTTTAAACTCAGCACAACTAGTGAAAGGGATGAGGAGATGAAGAAACATATAGTCAAAGATTTTTTACGTGGTAAAACCTCACCAACTGAGGAAACATCCACGACTCCCTCTACGGAGTAAAATGAAAAAAAATCCACTAAAACAAATATGAGTTACAAGCTATTTAACTAACATACACACAAACAAATCTATTTAAGTTTAGAAATATACCCTCTGGCTTTCTCAAACTCCTCTGCAGACTTTGTTTGTTGATGTAGTCCTCTCAGGTTGTACCCTCCTCCTTTGTTTCAGTTCTTTACATCGACTTTATTTCTCCAGATCTTACAGCCAACACTTTAAGTGTTTTGTAGTGTGAAGATGTGTTGTGAAAACGTGTTCTAATCCACATGCATGAACACACACACTCTTAATAGTTACAAACAGTCCTAGTAAATTACAGTTTACTATATGCTGTGTACTATCTTTTCCTTTCTTTCTTACAAAACAGAAAACCTTATTTGACCTTTATTTCTATCCCAGAATCCACGGATATCTTTCTTCAAAATCGGTAAAGATCTTAATCAATCTCTGTTTTGAAAATATTTTTGAGATTGAAAATCTCCAAGTGCGATTCCAACTAGGTCAAGGCTTAGTTTTGTAAAAATCAGAATAAGAAAGCATTTATTGTTGATATGTAGTATAAAAATGATTTTATCAAAATAGATCAACAATATATTTCTCAGTTTGAGAAATAAAGTGTAACTACATGTTTTATACCTTCAAACACTTCAGATCTAAGATTTCTATTGAAAAAGAAACCAGATCTGAAATACAGAGATTAAGTTGGACAGTAAGATACGAAGATCAAAAGGAACAGCAACCCAAACACAACACTAACACTCAAACTCTCAAGAACACTGGAACGGTGTTTTATTTGGCTGTTTGATTTGGCTGGAGAAGAAGAAGTATGAAGGTTAGGGTTTCTAACAGTTTAGATCTAGGGTTTCCTCTCTCTCTCTCTTCTCTTTTTTTTTTCTCTCTTCTCTCTCTTCTCTCTACTCTCTCTTCTCTCAGAGGAAATTTGAAATGCAAAAATCCTTCGAAGTCTGAGACAACGAGGGTTTAAATACTGGGCTGAGAAGATTCCAAATGGTCGAGGCAAATGTAGGGCTGAGATTGAGTCAAGCATCCTTGACTTTGATCCAAGGGTAACAAGCAAGCGGTGGTTAAACAGGTTGTGATTGGTGGAGATGTTTACACTGGGATTACCACAGATCGCATGCAGAACTTAGATTAGTTATGATCCAAGGGCAGATATGAGACGCGAGGAATGAGTCTACAAAGAAACACAGTTCTGGCCATTAAGAGAGCTGCACGTGTTGGCCAGCTACTGGACAGAAACGCGCGTCCCAAACTTAATTACATGCACACCCTGGAGTCTCTAGCGCTTTCGGTTTCTACCCAGGCAAACATTTCCCCAAAAACAACACAGAATATAATTGCAGTTTTAACCCCAAAACTTTTAAAACCAAATTTTATTTAAGGAAATTAAGTTTAAAAATTGTTTAAAAAATCCCAAAAAAATTCTTAAAAATCAAATTAGGGGATTTTAACACACACAACCCAAGAACACATTTAATATAGTAATATGCAATGTAGTGTGAGTGTTCTAAGTGTGTGAGTGATGGCTATAAGTTCAGGATCATTACAACTATACATATGAAGTCCAATCCATCATCTGAAGCTCTTTGGTTTCTAGGATTGACACTATTTTGTCACAATTTCCAAACTAGATGAGCTCTTATACAGTCTAGACTCAAGTGAGTCAAAGGTATAAGGGCTTCATTATGAGTGTGTGACGATAAGAAAAAGCAAAGGACAAAGTGGAGAACACTGGAAAAATGAACTGGTTTGGTTCCAATGGGAACCGGTTCGATCAAGAAGACTTCGTGTATACTGGAAAAATGAACCGGCTCAGTTCTGAAGGGAACCGGTTCGAAAATATGTGATCAAAAATTAAAGTTTATCCACTTAAAATTAGAGTCGTAAATGGTTGAAACGCTTGTAAAAAGCAGGGGATTTATTCCCACTTGATTCTAGGGTTAGTTAGAAGGCTAGAAACGTAATTTTGAGGGGACGAAAAGAGCATAAATAATTTGCAATCAATTCTTCTTCAAATTACATTATTGTGGATTAAATTCAAGTATTTTTTAAATAAAGTTTGCATTTCTCATCTTATCGTTAATTATTCTAGTTCTTTTCTATGTTCTTGAGTATTTCTTTAGTTTATACCATTTCTTGCATGCTTAGATATAATTCAATGATGATGATGAATTCATGTGACATAAAATCTCATTTAATTTGCATATTATCATGTCCAGCTAGGTTTTTAATGGGTTAGGAGACATGAACCCAACCTAAAGTATTATGCATGGATATAAAATTTATTCATAAATTAAATAACTAATTAAAACTTTATATTTTGTTGAGGCTAACGTCGTAGGACTTTTAACTCCATTTGCTCTAGGTAATCGGAATGTTTAAGAATGCGACGCGCATATTTACAATCTTGTCTCGCGCTTTACTTTTATTCTTGGTGATGTATTGTGAGGGTTAATTCCCCCATATATGTAATTCTTGAAAGAAGTTAAATTTTCTTTTCAATTAGATGTTTAATTCTTGATAGGTTTTATATCCGGTGTAATTACCCAATGTTCTGAGGAATGTATTCCAATCCCATCTTTCTCATATTTACTCTCTTGTCCTTGCCTGCATAGTTAATTTAGTTAGGAATTATATTTTTTCATTAAAAGTAGTGTAATTTGCCAATAATCACCATCTTCTCCTGATTTTATTGAGACAATCGTTAGGGTTAGTCATCTTCCTTAGTATTCGTCACGAGAGATCATTAGGATTAGGGTTGGTCATTTTCCTACGCCTCATACGTTACAGGAAAATCCCAAAGTTGAATTCAATCCTAATAGCCCATACACCCCAAAGGCTCCAAATTTATGGGTTCCACCTCCTACACCGCCCAACTCCATCATGAGTCAAACGTCTAGATCGTCTAATGAGGAAAGCGAGTATGTAAGTGATAAGTTCATGTCAGACAATGCTAGTTTCGGGACAATTGAGGGTGAGTTACCGCATCGCCCGATAAGAGACCTCTTATATCCCGAGCAAACCGTCACTTCGGGATGCATTGTATTCCCATATAATGCAGGGCGGTTTCATTTAAGGAATGGGATGATCCATATTATCCCAACATTTAATGGTATGGAGTCGAGAAAGCCCTACCTCCACATTAGAGGGTTTAAGGAGGCGTGAGAGACTTTCACGGACCAATCGTCTACCCAAGATGTAGTGCATCTCAAGATCTCCCCCTTCTTCCCGAAGGATAAGGCTAAGACATGGCTTTGGTCATCAACACCGAACTCGATAGCCACTTGGAGGAATATGCATGCTATGTTTTTCCAAAAGTTTTTCCCCGCACATCGAATCAACTCCATTAAGGCTCACATATTTAGACAAAATGAAAATGATCCCATTGATCGATGTTGGGAATGAATCATTGAGTTAGTCAACATGTTCCCACACCACGATTTTGAGAAGTGGAGACTCATTTCCTACTTCCATCATGGGCTAAGCTTAACTTTCAAATAACTTGTTGAGACCATGTACAATGGAGAGTTCTCAGGGTTAGACACGGACGATGAAGAGGCCCACTTTAAGTATGTCGCTGAGACTACTGAAGCGTGGGATACATCATATCCAAGTACCTAACTCAAGCCTAGACAAACGTCCATGGCTCCTTCTGCATCCGGTCTATAACACCCTGTGTTTTTAAAACATAAAATGTGTTGGGAATTTAAAATTTTGGGTAAAAATAAATTTTCGGAAATTAAATATTTTCAAGCTTAAAAATAATGATCTTGATTATATAAAAAGGAATTTTTATTGTAATTGAATTCCAATTTAAATTAGGAGATATTCGCATGTTATAAAAGTAATGGGGGAAATTTCAGATGTCAGGGCATTTGAACCAGTTCGCACAGAGGGACGAACCGGTTCGCTTGGTCAGTTTTGCAAAATTAAAACTCTTTCATTTTAGAGTTGTGTAGGATTCAAATTATTTTTGGTATAAAACACAAAGTGACTGGTTTAGGGTTTTTAAAACATATTTTAGCCTTCTCGAAAAGCAATAACCTCCTATATTTTTCTTCCTCTATTTTCTTCCAAACCTAAGCCCTTTAACCTAAACTTTCAGCTCAAGATTTGAAGAACTAATCAAGATTTCTCACAATAGTCCAAGAATGTGTTTCATTATTTTTTTCGAAAGGAATGCAACCAACAAATAAAATTCTTCAAATGATTTTTACAAGCATGAATACTTATGTTGTTCTCCATTAGTATTATGTGTTTTAAATGTTTTCAAAACACTAATAATCATTGTTTTCCTAAAATAAATTAGTGACTAATTAGAAAAAGTGAAACTAAATTTGGGACTATTTTTATTCAAATCTTTAATACAAATAAAAGTTCAAAGCCCTTGCATGCTTAGATTAGAGGTTGGGATCCCATTAGAATTTATGACGTTTGCATGTAGAATAAATCATAAGGATGTTGTAAATTGACTTCAACATGTAAAACCATGTTAATTATGTGTATCTTCTAGAGTAGAGATTTATTATTGTACGCTCCAAAAAAAATAGTCATGTGAATAGAAATCCTATAAATTGATGAGAGAATGAACCGTTTTAATTAATATTATAATTAAACGGACATAATTTGCATAAACAGTGACCTTGCAATTAATTTAATGAATTTTTATGGTAAGTTGAAAATATTCCATATGTGATTCGTCAAATATTATTAATAATTGACACCAGAGGGACGATGGGATTTTGAGGTAGTTGTTTCTCTCACCTTATTCTTAGCTTGCTTGCTAGTATGTAGGCCTTAGTTCTTCAAATCTTGAGGTATGTGACTAGTATGTTGGCCTTAGTTATTGGCAATGCTTTCTAGGTCTGAGACTATATAGTGTGGGTTTCTACGGAATGATGATTCTAGGGTGGGGCTGAATTTTTTGTCATTTTCGTTGGATCGTTAGCCTAGGTAGTGGTTATTGGAAGGTATTCTTCCTAAATGTTAGGCTAGGATACACTTGCATTTTATAGACCTCTAGGTATGGGACTAGGGGTAGTTTGAAGAAATTATGCTCAATAAAAGGGTGCGGCTAAATAAAAAATAATGAGAACTTGAGATAATTGATAATTAATGCCTAAGATAACAAACGGGTGTTAAAATGGATTTGCGTCGCGAGTATGTGCAGGGCTGACAATTAGCGGGTCGCGAGGTAGGATAATGGTGTGTGTGTGTTTGTGTCGCGAGTATGCTCGGGGCTGACAAAATACGAGCCGACTAGCTATAGTGATGTGTCGTGCATGAAACTTCACGAGTGTGCACCGAGATGACAAAAATCGGGTTGACTGGCTATAGTGAGGGGAATGGATATGATACGTAGAACCTTAAGAGCGCCAAAGTGTGTGCAGGACCGATAAGGGGTTAACTGACCATAGTGGTGTCGCACGAATAAAAATAATTGGATAATTAAACTAAGTAAGGATAAGAGCTAATGTTTAAATAATAGTTGAAATGGAATAATTAGACTTAAACAATTAGGGTGGCTTAGTTATGTGGGTAGATGGTAGTAGTTTATTTTACTCGCATGTTTATATATATTAAATTAAAACACTCTATTGCGATGTTTATCATGTATAATTCTATTTTGTGAGTTTATGGACCCTGATTGGGAGGAGTAACCAGTATTAGGACTGTGTTTTTTTTAACCTCCAATTTTTTCGATTTTCGATCAATTTTTTTTCTGAATTTGGAATGATATTTTAGTTTGCTGATTTTTTATTTTTAGATTTCTAATTTTTCTGAAAAAAAAACGGATAAAAAATCGAAAACAATTCTAAATTTTCAATTTTTCGATTTTTCCGATCCTATTTTTCTGAAACTACGTGGATCCGATTTTTCTGAATTTGTTTTATGATTTTTTTAGAATTATTTCGGATTTATGATTTTTTCTATTTTTTTAAAGTTTCCCATATCCCACATCGGTTGGGAGAGGGAGGGGGCTCCAAAGTATGCCTCAGAAAAGGAGAGTATCCTCATAACTTCTACACAAATGAAAAAATGGGTCAAATCCTCATGTTTTTACATGTTGGGTTAAACCCTTTTTTTTGTTTCTTTAATGAGAATTTCGAGTAATAGAAAATCCTAAATTTATTTTTTTGAAATTTTGGAATTTTCTGGATTTTTAATATATTTTGCGAATTTTCGATTTTTTTTATTTTTGCCAATTTGGCAATTTTTTCGAATTCGGATTTTTTTATTTTCCGAAAAAATCAGATTAGAAATCGGAATAATTATTTTATTTTCGAAAAATTAATTTTTTTTCAAAGAGGCATTTTTAGATCCGATGCGTCCGAATCACATGTCTAGCTAGTATCCGTGTGGTGGGCTCTGACCCATTGCGCTGACTAACATTTCAGGTATGGTACTAGAGTAGTTGCACATGAGTGATTGAAGATATTTTTGGGAGTGCGACTGGAGATTTATTTTGTCTACTTTAGTAGTTTAGATTTACTTTCCATTCCGTCGCTTTTACTGTGAGACTATTAGTTATGGATTTGGTGGGCCAATTGATTCCATAGTTGTTTATGGCTTCAGACAGATATTTATAGTAGAATTTTTTTTTGAATTTTATATTTATTTGGAGTTGGATTTATTTTGGAGATAGCATGGTTATGGATTTTTAATTTTGCATGAATGGTTATATCTGTTTTGGATACATTTGGTTATATCTTGTGGGAAAATTTTGAATGTCTCATATTTCTGTCACAAGCTGAGAATGATAACTTATTTAGTGATGCCCATCATAGTTTTGCGGTGGCATCTGGCCATCTCGCTTGCCAGAATGCGCTGGGTCTTACATGGTCTCTATCAATTGGATAATGAAGTCGAACTAAAACTTCAAATGAACCTACTAGGAAAGAGGCTAGAAGACGCAGTCGAAGCCAGGGGAGAGATATATCTAGATCCACTCAAGCATTGAGGGAGGAGGTATGTGCTATTTGTGAGGCGGGATATTCAACAAAGGAATGCGCGACAATACCTGCCTACAACGTCATGCTTCAAGAACAAGTTGAGGAGATAGGAGCATTTAAGGGTACTGTTAATTACCTTCATGAAAAATCCTATAACCCCTCGTGGCGGAACCATCTCGGTTTCAATTATGGGCAACTAAATGAAGCGATGAATTTGAACCTGCATGTTTTCCAACCACCGCCACCGCTCCCACCCTATTCATAATATCAACTTATGTAAGTGCCTCCTCTTGTGCCTTACATTACCCTATCACGGAGGAGTCTCGAGGACACTTTAAACCAATTCATACAAACACAATCAGCAATCAATTCCCTAATGCTCAAACATTCGTTGACCTAAAGGCATCAATCTCCAAGATACAATCTACGTTAAGTGTCCAAGATAAGGGCGAGTTCCTCGTTCAAGGCCAACGACCTCCCCAAGGTCAAACAGTGTTAGCGCTACCTCTAATGCAAATCAAGAATAATTTAGTGAGATAACCACTCTGTGTGTGGGGGAGTTGTTGACTTTTCACCTCATCCACAAAACGTGGAAAATGAAAAGGAGATTTTTCCTGACAAAAGAGGCCGAAGATACCCCCTTGAAAAAGAGTGATAATAAAGACACAGTCAGGGCCGAGGTGGTTGTGAAACCTCCTAATGCTGATCCATACCCCCGACTATTTGCCCTTCACTCGAAAATGGCCTCTCCGAATAATGTCGTAGACATTTTTAAGCAAGTAATGATTAATCTACCTTTCATCGAGACCATAGAGAAAATTCCCATGTATGCTAAGTTTCTTAAGGACTTGCTCATGGTGAAACAAAGGTTAAAGGTAAAGAAAAATGTGTTCTTAACACATAACATCAGTTCGGTACTGCTTAGTTATAATAACCCGCCCCAATAAATTAATTAATTAGGTATAGAATTTATATGAGGACGAACAAATTAAAATTTTAATAATTTCGGGTGAGAAGTCGGATCATAAAGATACTTATTTAATTAATGATTCTATATGGATTATTAAATGGATAGTTTTGAAATCAATTATACCGTATATGTTTAGAATTGTTGGGGCTAAGGTGAGAACATAAAAAGATAAGGCATTGGGATCTGAGTTTTGTCAAATGCAGTCGTCGTTCTAGTGGGTCACTTAAATGACCTTTAGTGTCGTTCAAACGACATTTAGATGTCGTTCAAGTGACAAACCCAGTCGTTTGAGTGACATTTAAAATGTCAGTGCCCTTTGTGCCATCATCTTTGTGTTCATTTCTTAGTATTTGTGATTCAGTTTAGTTGACAGGTAGGGAAAGCGTTTAGCCCGTGGGTCTGTGCACATACATGTATAAGAAAATGGAAACTAGGATATTGCAACCCACTTGCCACATTAGTTCCTGTGTTGAATGTTGTATCCACACAAACCGTTGGATTTAATTTGGTGTCGATTTAGGAGGAGTTTAACACTAGATATGGAACACTTTGGTGAGAGTAACAATTCTTTGTTTGGTAAACATCAAAGTTATTGGGTTATAAAGAGGCAAAATAGGGCATAATGAAAGAAAAAATTCGACATATTCTCTATCTTGCTCTACCTTGGTCTATCTTCCCCATCCCCTTTCAGTATAGCACCCACACCATTTAATATTTAGTGATCCCTTTGTTCATAAAAAGCCACGAAATGTTAGATGATTGTTAGGAGTTTTAATGGGTATTTAAGGGGTTATTCTTAGAAGAAGATGAGTATGTTGTTGGAGGTGCTGTATAGGTACTTTGATTGTGTTTCTTGGAGAAACACCTAGTGGAGCTACACAACCCCTTTAAGTCCACCATAGGAGGTGGGGGGTTGTCATCTCCATTGATTCTTCCAAGCCTTCCACGGACTTGGACTCCATTTGAGGTAGGATAAACTAACTTTGGCTTAAAGCTGAATGAGTAGTATATCTCAGCATGTTGTTACATATATTAGATTAAATATATGTGTGTAGTTTATTTCCTTGCAACTTAGAATTGATTATTGTAATACCCCGTGATTTTTAGGACTGAGAAATTAATTTATTTGGGAGAAATAGTATTTATTTATGAAAAGGGTGTAATATCGATTTAAATTAATTCGCAAGTTTCCAATTAAATCTTATTTAATTGAAGTCTATTTTTAAACAACCCTTAAACAACCAACGTGTGTGCGTGTGTCAAACCATATACAAATAAAGCATGCGACACAAATTTCAGGAAAAATCCCCGCAGGGCAAAACCTTTTATTTCACTATAGTAAGTAGATCGCAACTTACACGGATTACAATGAAATACAGTGACACACGAATACCCGCAGGCGTCGGTCGGTGTTGTCAGCAATGAATCCACACGAAGCGAACCCACATGAACCTCAGTCCAAACAGCAAAGGAAGAACTGCAGCACTCCTCAATGGCACGCAACCATAAAACTTCGTAGAGACTCCCTCAGCAATGACACGCAACCCTCGGTTGCAAAGATCTCCCCACAAAGATGAACAAAAGCAAACTTGTGTTCTTGGGTTTCAAAAAGGATTCAAAAAGATATATCAATGATATGTGAATCAAAACATGAGTTTGAGAACTCAAAAATATGAAGACTTGAGGTGATAGGACTCTCAAATTCGTCTATGCAAGTCTTAGAAAACAACTCCCCCGGAGTTGGTTTATATAGGGAAACCAAAGAAGAGTTTTAAAAAACATAAACTCTGCTAGCGTACAGGTACCCCGAACCGGTTCGGGTGTACCACGAATTGGTTCACCCCCCGAACCGGTTTGGTCCTCGGTTCGCAGAAAATCGCTGGATCTGGGGCTTAAACACTTAGCATTTTTCCCAAGTTTTTTTCTTGGAAATCTCTCCATTTTCAAAGGGCCATAACTTCTTCACCGTAGCTTGGATTGAGGTGCCGTTTCTTCCAGTATCTTCACTGCAGCAAGATCTTCAACTTTCCAATTGACCAGTCCTCCAGACGGTGGCTGTGCAATTACCAAAATGCCCTTTAACTTCCATATCGAGCCTTCTTTCACTGTTTTGACTTCTCTTGCGTACCACTTGCATGTAGTCCCTAAACGTGTGGAACGTGAA
This sequence comes from Sambucus nigra, assembly GCA_949130495.1. NCBI lineage: Eukaryota > Viridiplantae > Streptophyta > Magnoliopsida > Dipsacales > Adoxaceae > Sambucus > Sambucus nigra. The sequence goes on from OX422220.1 coordinate 527,173,661, forward strand.
GTCATTGAGGACGATGTGGGACACATGATGGAGATGATGAATGCTTGATTCCCGGAATTCGGATTGAGGCCATCATATGTGATCGTGTAGAGACGTGCCAAATGTAACGGCGTACGACATACAAAACTATAAGATAACGGACATGACAAAAATGTCCTTACAAATCTCCCCCTATGTCTATGCCGGTACATACATAAAAAATCCGAATTATCAAATATCAAATTGCCTATACAAATCTACCCTCCCATGAACCCAAAACTAGAAAAGGTACAAATGAATAAGACTTCATCGTTTGTTCTTCAAATCTTCAGGAATCTCAAATCTTTTCTCATCACGGTGTGTAACATATGATCATCGATGTAGTACCTACACACATGAGATAAAGAAAATACCAAGTGACGTATCGAGTTTGAGATGAGATAAACATAGATATCAATTTATGAGAAAAACTCAAAACTTCAAAACTCCCCCATAATATGATAATTCTTTCTCCCCCTTTTTATGATGTCCCCAAATAGACAAATGAGAAGAACAAATCAAACAAGCAACGACGGAGTGTCACGGTATACAAAACAAGGATCAACCACATGGCAAACTTGCTCTTGCAAAGAGATGCTAAAAAAATCTCCACAAACTGTTTTTGATTTTTCAAATTTTTTGCACAAAAATAAGATACCAATTTGAAAAATATGTAAAACATGATACAAAAATCACACCATGGATTTTAAACTCAAACAACCAAGACATAGAAATGGAATGAATGGGTGTGAACACATTCGATAGGTAAATCAACTCAATCAATCATATGTGCACGATGCAAATGTGAACCCCTAACGAATGAACATCAAAAGTATCCTTAGGTGTAAAGATTGTTGAATTTAGATGACATCGTCTTATACAAATCAAAGTCAAGGTGATTTCCACACCAATAACGTCCAAAACTATTTAGCGCATTTTCAAGGCTTTCAAGGACGTGCAAACCCGTTTTAATTCTCCATCCAAACTCCCTCAGCTATATTTTCTTTTAGAGGTAATCTAAATTCTCAAACTTTGGAGAATTGGTGCAAAAACCTAAATGGCCCATAATTGGCATGAATTTATTTTTATTGCCTTTAAATTTTTTCGGGCTCTTTTAAACCTCTTTGGACCCCGGATAATAAAATTCCTCCATTTTTAGGTCCAATTTAACGGTGGCTTAGTATTCGCAAAGGCAAAATGAACCTTTCGCAGCCCTTCCCCATTTTCAATCAAAGCACACAAACTCACAAAACGGTTCTTATATGCACAATTTCCTTATCAAAATTTATCGCGCTTGGTTCGTTTTGAAGGACAGGATTGAAGTGAAAACACCCAACCAACATGTGATAAGACAAGCACAATAATCAAACAAATCCATGCATGTGTGCAATAAAGGAAATCATGAGTCAAACATGTAGGAAGTAACACTTAATTACATCTTAATGACTCCAAATATTATAAAGCACAAGGATGAATTGACCTATTGTCTCAAAACACTATCAAATAGTCACATGAAAATAATGGAATGATGTTGTGACTCGGTCATCCTAAGTATTCATCCATAAGCGGTGCAAAAAAACAAAAACTCTTTTTGGATTTTTTTTTCAAAAATTTTATCAAAATAAAATATTTTTGTATTTTTTTTCAATTTTTTTTAAAAGTAAAAAAAATATACACAAATGATACATACTAGCAATAGGCACAAAATATCATCATGAAAAAACATCCTATGCTAGTAAATAAGTCAAACCTCAATCATTAGGTGCGTAGGGGTTTTCCAAAGGTGGTGACAACTTATGAAAAAGCTCCATCAATTCTTGTGAAGTTTTGACTAAAAACTTAACTTGCTCACCTAAATGTGCAAACTCTCTCATGTAGTCTCCGGTAGCATGTAAAGTATCATGTGTGGGTGCATGTGTGCCAGAAACATGTGTAGAAGCAAAACGTGACACATAACCCAACTTAAAACAAAATTCCTTAAGGTGACCTCTCCTCTTACAATGTGAACAAACATAAATAGGCCTAGGAACAACTCTCTCAAAAACTCTAGGACGCGCTCTCCTAATAGTAATGGGACGCCTAGGTTGGTTAGGGTGAGACTCATGTGAATCGAACACTAAAGTGGGAACCGGCTCGGGTGCTAATTGGGAAGTAGAAGTACCGTCATGACTTATTCCTAAATTCTCACCTTTACCCTTAAGAACCACCTTTTCAACCTTCTTAGGTGCATTCTCAAAAGTGACTTTGACCTCCCGGGCACGTTCGAAATCACTCTCGAGTTGGGATACACGTGTCGTCAGACTAGACAACGTGTCGGTCAAATCATACTTCTCCTTTCTCAAAACCTCCTTCTCTTTCTCCAAATCTAAAACTCGACGGCCTAAATCTCGATTATACTTCTTTGTTTTCAAGGTCTCGGTGTATAAATCTCTAAAAGCCTTTTGGAGCTCACTTTCATCTTCACTTTCTCCCTCACTTTCTCCCTCACTCGAAGAACACAAATCACTATCATCGCTCTCGTGTGCACTCTCGTGAGATAAAGTGGGTGTGCTCACACGACTAAAAAAAGCGACTACCATCCCATGTGCTAAACCTTTATCAGACTCATCTCCCTCATCACCCTCACTATCACTAAGTGTGGCATGCATGGCTACTTTCTTCCCTTTTTTTCTAAGCCACGTAGGACACTCAAACGACTTATGCTCCTTACCACCACATTCAAAACAAGTGACGTTCTCAAAATCTTCCTCACACTCCTTATCGGAGTCATTCTCTTTTTCTCTCCCACCTCTTTCTTTGGCCTTTCCTTTATTTTTATTTTTCTCAAAAAAATTCTTTTTATTGGGAGAATTATTTTTGTTCATGTTGAGAAATTTTTTAAAATTTTTCGCAAACAAGGCCATATCATTAAATCAAAATCTCCCTCAGAATCGGACTCACACACTTTTTCTTTCTTTTTCTTAAAATGAGTCTTTAAAGCAATGACATTATCCTTAGCCTTAATGGTTTTGGGAAACATGTCAATCTCATAGGTTTGAAGATCTCCTACAAGTTCTTACAACTTAAGTGATTTCAAATTTCCCAAAGAGTTCAAAACGGTGACTTTAGGAATAAAGCGTTTTGGGAGAGATCTCAAAATCTTTTTAACGACACTCATGTTATCAATCACCTCACCCAAATTAAAACATGTGTTAACAATGTCTGACAAACGAGCATAAAAGTCATCAAAGCATTCAGACTCAGACATGGTAATAGTCTCAAATTGGGTGGCCAAATTTTGTAATTTAGATTCTTTAACTGCGTTCGTACCCTCATGTGTCAGTTTCAAAACATCCCAAGCCTCTTTAGATGTGGTGCACGTCATAATTCGGCGAAACTCATCAGGAGTGACAGCTCCAGAAATAGCACTCAGACCACGAGAATTAAAATTGGACAATTTATAATCATCTTCAGTCCAGGATGACACGAGTTTTAAAGTGGTGATGTTATTAACAGTGACCGTGGGAGGAGTCCAATCATTTTCGCAAAGCAACCAAACGCGCTCGTCAATAGATTTTAAAGTAGATTTCATACGAGCTTTCCAATAGGCATAATTATTCCCATAAAAAATAGGCACCTTATTAAATGAATGTTCCATTGGAAAAATTGCGATTTTTCACAAAACTGATTTAAAAAAAAAAATCAATATCACACAATTTTGCGGAAAATAGGAATACGCGATAAATTAGCGTAACCCGCTCTGATACCAATTTGAAAAGGGTGTAATATCGATTTAAATTAATTCGCAAGTTTCCAATTAAATCTTATTTAATTGAAGTCTATTTTTAAACAACCCTTAAACAACCAACGTGTGTGCGTGTGTCAAACCATATACAAATAAAGCATGCGACACAAATTTCAGGAAAAATCCCCGCAGGGAAAAACCTTTTATTTCACTATAATAAGTAGATCGCAACTTACACGGATTACAATGAAATACAGTGACACACGAATACCCGCAGGCGTCGGTCGGTGTTGTCAGCAATAAATCCACACGCAGCGAACCCACATGAACCTCAGTCCAAACAGCAAAGGAAGAACCACAACACTCCTCAATGGCACGCAACCATAAAACTTCGTAGAGACTCCCTCAGCAATGACACGCAGCCCTCGGTTGCAAAGATCTCCCCACAAAGATGAACAAAAGCAAACTTGTGTTCTTGGGTTTAAAAAAGGACTCACAAAGATATATTAATGATATGTGAATCAAAACATGAGTTTGGGAACTCAAAAATGTGAAGACTTGGGGTGATAGGACTCTCAAATTCGTCTATGCAAGTCTTAAAAAACAACTTCCCCGAAGTTGGTTTATATAGGGAAACCAAAGAAGAGTTTTAAAAAACTTAAACTCTGCCAGCGTACAGGTACCCCGAACCGGTTCGGGTGTACCACGAATTGGTTCGCCCCCCGAACCGGTTTGGTCCTCGGTTTGCAGAAAATCGCTGGATCTGGGGCTTAAACACTTAGCATTTTTCCCAAGTTTTCTTCTTGGAAATCTCTCCATTTTCAAAGGGCCATAACTTCTTCACCGTAGCTCGAATTGAGGTGCCTTTTCATCTAGTATCTTCGTTGCGGAAATCTCTTCAACTTTCCAGTTGATCGGTCCTCCATACGGTGGCTTTGCAATTACCAAAATGCCCTTGAACTTCCATATCGAGCCTTCTTTCACTGTTTTGACTTCTCTTGCGTACCACTTGCATGTAGTCCCTAAAAGCGTGGAACGTGAAGTCATTGAGGCCGATGTGGGACACATGATGGAGATGATGGATGCATGATTCCCAAAATTTGGATTGAGGCCATCATATGTGATCGTGTAGAGACGTGCCAAATGTAACGGCGTACGCCATACAAAACTGTAAGATAACGGACATGACAAAAATGTCCTTACAATTTAAATTGGAGAATTTTAAATTTGGCAATTGAGGTCAACATTTGAGGATGTTAGATAGTATTTCGAATGACGATTCTGAGTGTGCTGTTGATCCCGGATGGGTCGAGATAGTCAAAATGACTGTACTTGGGTCTTATTTGGGTTTTGGAATATTTTTAAGCTCGTTTGACTCGAATTAGAGTAAACGAGTCATTTAAAGTGTGTATTATCATTTAAAGTTGGGTATTTTGGAGATAAGGCTTAAAAAGCCTCCGTGAGATAACAATCTCATTCTTGAGATTTAGAAAGCCCTAGAGAGAGAGAGAGAAGAGGAAAGGAAGAAGAGAAAGAGAAGAATGACTTGGGGATTCCGGCCAATCCGTGATTTCGAGGAAGATTCAACCCCTACAACTTTGAGGAAAGTGATTAAACTTGCTAAATAATTCTTGTGTATCATTTATCTCATGATTGGTGGATAAAATTATGATTTTGGGTTAAAAATGTTAAAACCTAGATTTTGGGTAAATCTTGATTTTGAGGTATATATATATGAAGTTGAAGTGGTATAATTAGTTGGGTTAACTTATTTAGTGAGTTTTGATGTTAGAATTTTGTTTGGGTTGAAGAAAAATGGGGAGAAGATGATAAATGTGATTTTTGGAAATTTTGGTTTTTGGAGAAATAGCCATTTTCGTAGCTTCTGAACAACCCGAATCGATTCGGCCCCTTTTCGAATCGATTCGTAATGTTGCAGAGTTACAGGTCTGAGTGACCGAATCGATTCGGACCCAAAGCCTAATCGATTCGGCCTAAGGCATACTTACAGGTCCTTTGGACCAAATTGATTCGCATTAGGGGTGAATCAATTCGCTTTGTGGGCTGAATCGATTCGAAAACAGGGCTGATTTTGCGAGGTTTTTCTAGAGTGAGTTTCACTCCGTTTTGTTTGGGTTTATCGATTTGGAACCTTCATAAATGTTATGAGAAGTGTGTTTTGGAGATTTTTAGGGAGTTTCACCTAAGATGAAATGTTGGGGACGTATTGAGTTACGTCGAGAGTGTACGAATTTAAGTTATCGTATCGACTTAGGGTGGGATCCTCTTAGGATCGAGATTTCCATTTGGGGATAATTATTGTTGATCGGTGTGCATCTAGATATTGATGGTATCCTTAATGTTGATTGAATTTAGGAGACTATTCATACTAATAAGTGTGATGGATGAGTAAATTTCAAGTGAGGGGTCGTAGTATGAAATAAAATGGGAAGGTATGCGAGTTAGCAACAGTTAGTATAACAAGAGTTATATACTTATGAACGAGTTTACTTCTTTCATACATATGTACGTATGAGAGTATCTATACCTATATGTTGTGATGTAAATACCTTGCGTGATGGTTTGCATATATATGAGGTGATTGCTTATATATCTAGTGTGAATGATATATATATATACTTATTGTGTGAGCATACCCTCCAGTGCTATCATGGGAAGTTGCGCGATGTGGGTGAGGCCCCTGGCTTGAGGAGCAGGGTGCGTATAGTCCCCAGGTCATAGTCGTCCTTTAATTATTGTGTGATTTAATTCTGGGTGAGAAGTCTTGGGTATGATTCGTTCTCACTTTTAGGTTCAGAACTATGACCGCTTCCTATACGTTGTGATTTGTTTATTACCATGGTGGTGTGATAATAATCCGATAAATGGTAACCCGGGATAAAGTGAGTAATTCCTAGAATATGATAGCATTGTGAAGTATTTTATATCCATAAGTGATTCGGTTTTGGATATTTATTTGTACGCTAAGTGTGTTATGTGTACTTACTTGTTGGGGTTAAATGTTTGTGCTTTGCAACCAGAGTAATGTTATAGACCCTAAAGGTTCGGAGAATTATCTTATTTATGTGATTAGAGATTATTGTTCCTCATAAGTAGTCGGAGTTTTGTGTTGGGTACCGAGGGCGCAATGGATCTTGATGACCAACATTGTCAAGGTGTAGTGTATCGGGGGGTTCCTTATTTGGATTTTGCTTTGCGAGACGTCCCACGCACGAAACGCAGTGCAATGTTAGGAGTTGGGAGAAGTTTAGTCTTTAGTACACGGATTTATATATTATTGTGAAATAAGGCTTTATGGGAATAAACTGGAGAATTATTTTAAGTTAGTAGTTGATGTTATATGCATTGTGGATCGAGGGCGTAATGGACCTCGACGATCAAAATTGTCAAGGAGTAGTGTATCGGGGGGGTTCCTTGTTTGGATTTCGCATTGCGAGACGTCCCACGCACGAAACGCAGTGCAATGTTGAGAGTTGGGAGAAGTTTAGTCCTTAGCATTTAGATGCTAATAACTCGTGTAAGTTAATAACTAGAATCCATTAAATTCTAGTAAGAGTTATGTATATGTATATTTATAAATTAATATAATTTTAGATCCACACTTGGGGTAAGTTAGAATAGGAAGTTCATGGATTTGTCATGGATGAAGGTTTACGCGAGTGTGAATTTGAGCGTAGGTTAGATTGAATTGTCCGTAAAAAGTGTTGTGTAGTCAATCGAGGACCATGTGCATACGTTTAGGTGGGCGCTTTAGTTGAGGGGTGAGTTGGAGATCCAGGAGAGTGTGACTCCACATTAATCATGTTATTGTGCATTTATAATTATTATGCATTTTAATGCACTTGCTAAAATATTTTCACACCTCGGGCTCTGACCCGTTTATATTTTTCTCTTGCTATATATCTTGTATATTTTAGGCGTTTCTCCGCAAGGACGCCATTGATGCTTTCTATCCAGTATTCGTGGAGCTGTAGCAGTTGCGGAATGTTGCTGGATTTTGTTATAGCCGTTTACTATCTTTTGTAAATCTAGTTTAATATTCAGTTTGTTTATCGGGTTTATACCCAAGGGTTGTGTTTGTAGCACTTTTATATTTCTTTACTCAGATTGTTGTATTGTTTGTTACCGGACAGCATATTCGGGTATTTCCTTTTTTGTATTTCTGGTATACTAGAACTATTCTCTTTTTATCTTAGCATGTGTGTGTACATTATCATATTCAGTAGTTATTATGTTGTTGGTTAGTTAATGCATTATATGTTTTAAAAAAAAATTTGGCACCCGCTTTTTATAGTATCGGGTAGTTAGCTATGTTTACTTAGTATCGTCAGTAGATGCTGAGAATGATTCACTTGAGATTCCTGATTAATTATAGTATAGGGATGGCCACCCGTTATTATTTTAAGCGGGGTGTCATAGGTGGTATCAGAGCATCAAGTTCTAGTGTCTTTAGGATCTGTGCGGGTTTTCTGCGTTCTTCCGTAAGCATTCTTCATGTAGAGCCCTATTATTAGGACTATTATGTTCTTTACGTCTACATTTTCTTCTATGATGTGTAATCACTTGAATGGCGTTCTGATACAGTTCTTCTTATCTCAGATGCCACCGAAGATAGGTCGTCTAGGCAGGGAAAATAGAGGGGCTGAGAATATGGAACCCCAAATGCCTCAAGGGACTGTGACCACAACCGAAGTTGCCAATATTATGGCACAAGCAGTAACTGCTGCCATTTCAGCAATGGAACATCAACCTGTAGCTCAAGTAGCCCAAGCCCACCCAGGGCCATCTACGTGGGAAAGAGTACGGGAAGATTTTAGAAAGGGACATCCTCCAGAATTTTCGGGGGAAGCCGATGCGTTAGTTGCAAGTCGTTGGAAAAAGAGTATGCAAAGACACCTTCAGATGGTTGAGTGCAGTGAGGTGCAGAAGCTTCTCGCCACCTTTAAATTAACGTGAGCAACTCTCCAATGGTGGGAATCAATCACCATATCGGAGCAAAGATATGTGATGCCCATAGCAGATTTTTGGGAACTCTTTGACCGAAAGTATTTTCCTTTCGCGATTCTAGAAGGAAATGAGGAGGAGGTTACTAGATGTGTTTCAAGGTGATCGAACAATGGCCGATTATGAAGAAGAATTCACTCGATTGGCGAATTTAGTGCCCGATGAAGCAGATACAGAGGAGAATCGAATAGCCAAGTTTGTGGGAGGTTTAGAGTGGCAAATTCAGCAGCATTTGTTAGGAAACCCAGCATTACTAAATTTCACTGAGGTAGTGAATGTGGCATTGTTACAGTGTCAGGAATATTGTCTTCGTTCGTAGGGGGTAAGGGATTTAGAGACTCGGGTTCATTAAGTAGGTCAGGAGAAGAGAATGCTAGTGAAGTAAGATGGTATAAGCGGGATTATCAAGGGTCATAACAGCGTTTTATTCCTCAGGATGGGAAGGGAGGATTGGTTGGTAGATGTTTCTTTTGTAAAGAAGTAGGTCATAGGAAGAGGGATTGTCCCGAAAGAGGAAGATGGCAACTTTTTGAGGAGGTTTTGGATGTGCAACCCCTACAACAGATCATAGGCCAGTTTGGGCGGGAGGACTTTGAACAGGAACCCATCCATGAAGCCATGCAGTTGGACTAGAGAGGTAATGTGTAAATTATATTTTTTGCCTTTGTGGTTAGGATTATGCTTTGAGGGGGGTTGGGAGTATCACATATAAGATTTTGATGAGTGGTTAGTTGTTATAACCTTATTATATATGGAATGACCCGAAAAGGAGGTGTGAGCAAGTGAGGCTCTTAGACGATATCTTTTGGAAGAATAGATTGTCTTGTGATGTGCTAGTACTGAGTTACGACATCATTTTGAACGTAGGAACCGTTGAAACGTGTTGAGTAGTAACGGTAAAGCTATCGTTTTATAGTTGTGCTAGACTTATGTATTTTTAATGTTCCGGTTGAGGAAGGGCCTAGCGTATGGAAATGTTTTGTTATGATGTAAGGGATTCTAGTTACTGAAGAGATTCAGGATTTAGCGGGTTATTGTTGAGTTAGGGAGTTTAGCTCATGGTTGTGCTAGTTTTGAAAACTAAAGGTTGATAAGAGTATTGTATTTGTTGACGCCTTGTGTCTTGAGCATAAGGTATTTGATTTGGATGTGGAAAGACATAAACTATTTTTAAAATAAAATTGTTTTATAGGCCTTGGGGCAATATCAAAATGATTCAAAAATATTTTTTAAAACGTTAGTGCTGATCTAACTGATCTCAATCCCCGACAGAGCTACACGGTAATGTATTGGGAGGGTTCCTTGTTAGGATTTTTCTTGCGAGACCTCCCCCGCATGAAAGTGGCAAATGTCAGGAATTGAGAAGAGTTAAATCTTCGGACATTTCAAATTTTATATAAAATTAGTAGGTTATAATGGATCTATTTGTTTCAAGTTATTTTACGATCTGAGGTTAAGTGGGGTCGGGTAATGTTTATGCTGTTGAGCTCGGGGACAGGGTGTATGGGCGCCCTGGTTAACTGAATTGGTTTCAAATTATAATGATTCATCGTGAAAAGTGGGAGGAATAAGTATAGTGATCTTGAGGATAGGTGTCGTAGGAACTAGTTGTGGTTTGGAGTACTAGGCTTAATTAAATTTCGAGGAAGAAATTCTTGTAAGGAGGGAAGTCCGTAATACCCCGTGATTTTTAGGACTGAGAATTTAATTTATTTGGGAGAAATAATATTTATTTAAATTGGAGAATTTTAAATTTGGCAATTGAGGTCAACATTTGAGGATGTCAGATAGTTTTTCGAATGACGATTCTTAGTGTGCGGTTGATCCCGAATGGGTCAAGATAGTCGAAATGACTATACTTGGGTCTTATTTGGGTTTCAATTTTTTTTAAGTTCGTTTGACTCGAATTGGAGTAAACGAGTCATTTAAAGTGTGTATTATCATTTAAAGTTGGGCATTTTGGAGATAAGGCTTAAAAAGCCTCCGTGAGATAACAATCTTATTCTTGAGATTTAAAAAGCCCTAGAGAGAGAGAGAGAGAGAAGAGGAAAGGAATAAGAGAAAGAGAAGAATAGCTTGGGGATTCCGGCCAATCCGTGATTTCGAGGAAGATTCAAACTCTACAACTTTGAGGCAAGTGATTAAACTTGCTAAATAATTTTTGTGTATCATTTATCTCATGATTTGTGGATAAAATTATGGATTTTGGATTAAAAATGTTAAAACCTAGATTTTGGGTAAATCTTGCATTTGAGGTATATATATATATGAAGTTGAGGTGGTATAATTAGTTGGGTTAACTTATTTAGTGAGTTTTGATGTTAGAATTATGTTTGGGTTGAAGAAAAATGGAGAGAAGATGATAAATGTGATTTTTGGAAATTTTGGTTTTTGGAGAAATAGCCATTTTCGTAGCTTCTGAGCAGGCCGAATCGATTCGGCCCCTTTCCGAATCGATTCAGAATGTTTTAGAGTTACAGGTCTGAGTGACCGAATCGATTCGGACCCAAAGACGAATCGATTCGGCCTAAGGAAGACTTACGTGTCCTTTGGACCGAATCGATTCGCATTAGGGGTGAATTGATTCGCTTTGTGGGACGAACCGATTCGAACTGGACCGAATCGATTCGAAAACAAGGCTATTTTTGCAAGGTTTTTCTAGAGTAAGTTTCGCTCCGTTTTGTTTGGGTTTATCGATTTGGAACTTTCATACATGTTATGAGAATTATGTTTTGGAGATTTTTAGTGAGTTTCACCGAAGATGAAATGTTGGGGTCGTATTGAGTTATGTCGAGAGTGTACGAATTTAAGCTATCGTATCGAATTAGTGGGGGGATCCTCTTAGCATCGAGATTTCCATTTGGGGATAATTATTGTTAATCGGTGTGCATTCGGATATTGATGGTATCCTTAATGTTGATTGAATTTGGGAGACTATTCATACTAATAGGTGTGATGGATGAGTAAATTTCAAGTGAGGGGTCGTAGTATGAAATAAAATGGGAAGGTATACGAGTTTGCAACGGTTAGTATAACAAGAGTTATATACATATAAATGAGTTTACTTGTTTCGTACATACGGACATAAGAGAGTATGTATACCTATATATTGTGATGTAAATACCTTGCGTGATGGTTTGCATATATATGAGGTGATTGCTTATATATCTAGTGTGAATGATATATATATATATATATACTTATTGTGTGAGCATACCCTCCAGTGTTATCATGGGAAGTTGCGCGATGTGGGTGAGGCCCCTGGCTTGAGGAGCAGGGTGCGTATAGTCCCTAGGTCATAATCATCCTTTATTTATTGTGTGATTTAATTCTGGGTGAGAAGTCTTGGGTATGATTCTTTCTCACTTTCAGGTTCAGATCTATGGCCATTTCCTATACGTTATGCTTTGTTTTATTACCATGGCGGTGTGATAATAATCCGATAAATGGTAACCCAGGATAAAGTGATTAATTCCTGGAAGATGATATCATTGTGAAGTATTTTATATCCATAAGTGATAGGGTTTTGGATATTTATTTGTACGCTAAGGTGTTATGTGTACTTACTTGTTGGGGTTGAATGTTTGTGCTCTGTAACCAGAGTAATGTTATAGACCATAAAGGTTCGAAGCATTATCTTATTTATGTGATTAGAGATTATTGCTCCTCATAAGTAGTCGGGGTTTTGTGTTGGGTACCGAGGGCGTAATGGATCCCGATGACCAACATTATTAAGGAGTAGTGTATCAAGGGGGTTCCTTGTTTGGCTTTCGCTTTGTAAGACGTCCCACGCACGAAACACAGTGCAATGTTGGGAGTAGGGAGAAGTTTAGTCTTTAGTACTCGGATTTGTATATTATTGTGAAATAATGCTTTATGGGAATAAATTGGAGAATTATTTTAAGTAAGTAGTTGATGTTATATGCCTCATGCATCGAGGGCGTAATGGACCTCGACGATCAACATTGTCAAGGAGTAGTGTATCGGGGGGTTCCTTGTTTGGATTTCGCTTTGCGAGACGTCCCAGACACGAAATGCAGTGCAATGTTGAGAGTTGGGAAAATTATAGTCCTTAGCATTTAGATGCTAATAACTCGTGCAAGTTAATAACTAGAGTCCATTAAATTCTAGTAAGAGTTATGTATATGTATATTTATAAGTTAATATAATTTTAGATGCACACGTGGGGTAAGTTAGAATAGGAAGTTTATGGATTTGTTATGGATGAAGGTTTACGCGAGTGTGAATTTGGGCGTAGGTTAGATTGAATTGTCCCTAGAAAGTGTTGGGTAGTCAATTGAAGACCATGTGCATACATTTAGGTGCGTGCTTTAGTTGAGGGGTGAGTTGGATTTCCAGGAGAGTGCAACTCCACTTTAATCATGTTATAGTGCATTTATAATTATTATGCATTTTAATGCACTTGCTAAAATGTTTTCACACCTCGGGATCTGACCCGTTTATATTTTTATCTTGCTATATATCTTGTATATTTTAGGTGGTCCTCCGTAAGGATGCCATTGATGCTTTCTATCCAGTATTTGTGGAGCTGTAGCTGTTACGGACTGTTGTAGGATTTTGTTATAGCCGTTTCCTATATTTTGTAAATCTAGTTTAGGATTCAGTTTATTTATCGGGTTTATACCCAAGGGTTGTGTTTGTAGAACTTTTATATTTCTTTACTCAGATTGTTGTATTGTATGTGACCCGACAACATATTCGGGTATTTCCTTTGGTGTATTTCTGGTATACTAGAACTATTCTCTTTTATCTTAGCATGTGTGTGTACATTATCATGTTCAGTAGTTATTATGTTGTTGGTTGGTTAATGCATTGTATGTTTTAAAAATATTTTGGCACCCGCTTTTTATAGTATCAGGTAGTTAGCTATGTTTACTTAGTATCGTCAGTAGATGATGAAATTATCCGCTTGAGATTCCTGATTAATTATAATATAGGGCTGGCCACCCGTTATTATTTTAAGTGGGGTGTCACAGGTAGTATCAGAGCATCAAGTTCGAGTGTCTTTAGGATCTGTGCGGGTTTTCTATGTTCTTTCGTAAGAATTATTAATGTAGAGCCCTATTATTAGGACTGTTGTGTGCTTTACGTCTATATTTCCTTCTGCGATGTGTAATCACTTGAACGACGTTCTGATACAGTTGTTCTTGTCTTAGATGCCAGCGAAGAGAGGTCGTCCAGGAAGGGAAAATAGAGGGGCTGAGAATATGGAACCCCAAATGCCTCAAGGGACTGTGACCACAGCCGAAGTTGCCAATATTATGGCACAAGCAGTAACTTCTGCCATTTCTGCAATGGCATATCAACCTGCAGCCAAGTTGCCCAAGGCCACTCAGGGCCATCTAGATGGGAAGGAGTACGAGAAGCTTTTAGAAAGGGACATCCTCCAGAATTTTCGGGGGAAGCCGATGCGTTAGTTGCAAGTCGTTGGAATAAGAGTATGTAAAGACACATTCGGATGGTTGAATACAGTGAGCTGCAGAAGCAATTTCTTACCACCTTTAAATTAACGGGAGAACTCTCCAATGGTGGGAATCAATCACCTCATTGGAGCAAAGAGATGCGATGCCCATAGAAGATTTTTGGGAACTCTTTGACCGAAAGTATTTTCCTTTCGCGATCCAGAAGGAAATGAGGAGGAGGTTACTGGATGTGTTTCAAGGTGATCGAACAGTGACCTAGTACAAAGAAGAATTCACTCGATTGGCGAATTTAGTGCCCAATGAGGCAGATACAGAGGAGAAGTGAATATCGAAGTTCGTGGGAGGTTTAGAATGGCAAATGCGGCAGCATTTGTTTGGAAACTAGCATTACTAGCTTTCGTCGAGGTAGTGAATGCGGGATTGCTACAGTGTCAGGAATATCATCTTCATTCACAAGCGGTAAGAAATTTAGAGACTCAGGTTCATCAAGTAGGTCAGGAGAAGAGAATGCCAGTGAAACAAGATGGTATAAGTAGGATTATCAAGGGTCGCACAACGTTTTGTTCCTTAGGATGGGCAGGGATGATTTGCTGGTAGATGTTTCTTTTGTAAAGAAGTAGGCCATAGGAAGAGGGATTGTTCCGAAAGAGGAAGATGGCAACTTTTTGAGGAGGTTTTGGATGTGCAATCCCTACAACAGATCATTGGACAGTTTGGTCCGGAGGACTTTGAACAGGAACCCATCGATGAAGCGATGCAGTCGGACTAGAGAGGTAATATGTAAATTATTTTTTTTCCTTTGCGGTTAGGATTATGCTTTGAGCAAGTTTAAAGAAAGTCTTAATGGATTTAAGCTTAAAATGTAAATGGTGTTATTTATGTGTTAAATGTGTTAATGTGTGATATTAAACAAGTGTTAAAATGACTAAATTGTTTTGAATGTTAAGTTGGAGATTAATAACCATTTTTGAGAAATAACACTAGTTAAGGAACTAAATTTCAAGTTTTGTAAACAAAGGGTAAATTGGAAATTTACTTAAGGTAAAACATTTTTATGGAATAAAAATGTTAAGGAATGTCTTTACACTAATGTGTGCGAAATTGAATTAAGTCCTAAAGCATGAATGAATTTAGTGTAAATCACGTGCTTGTGGGTAAGGGACTTAAATAAGAAGGGAAACAATTTTCCAAGTGTTAATGGAAAAACGGACGGTCAAGTCTGGATTTTGGCTTCGGCCGGGTAAAAGTAAGAAGTTGAATAAAGTGGACATGTGTAAAATGTTAAACACATTAATAAGAACTCAAATGCAATTGGGAATAAGCAAGAAGGGCCCATATCCCTTGAGTGAAAATACCTAAATCATTGGCCAGAGCATATGGTACGCATAGCCGTCGGTGTGGAGCCCGTGTAAGTATCCGGTAAAGGATGATTTCGAGAATTGATAAAGTAAATGAAGAACGTTCCAAGAAATGGGTTGTGTGGTAAATGTGTTATTACAACCTAACTTGAATGAATCTAATAAATATTATGGTAAATGAGAAATGGATAAGTAAATGTGTAAATCTATTAATGTCCATAAGTGAAAGTAAAAGGGCTAAAGTAAAGTGGGCGAATGGGTGGTTAAGTAACCTAAGTTATTAAACCCATGAATTTTATAAGTATGCATCGGAAGGTTTTCAAATGGTAAACAAGTATTTTCTAACATGGTGCACGTGTGTGTTGAAATGGTACTTTTTAATGAAAATACTAAAGCATATTCTAAATGAATAAAGAGGGGCAATTCCAGTAAATGAATGGTTTGGAATAAATCAAGTGTAATGGTTTTAAGTGTTGAACCGGGTGTGTTGAACTAAGTGAGAGATACTAAGTATGAACAAAGGGAGTTTTTCCAAGATTAAGGAAAATTAATCTAGGTGAGTAAAGTTTTAGAAACAAACAGCTCATGCATTTGAATATGTATTTTCAAAGGTATATATATATATATATATAGAGTCAGGCTCACCTACATCATGCTCTATACATCACCCGTGCATCACGCCTAATTCCAGGCCCTAAAAAACTTTTTTTTTCAAATTTTATATTTTTCCCTTAAAATTTACCTTCCAATCAACCCATATGCAAAAAATTTTAAAAAATCCACAAAAAACTGCTAAAAATACCTTATTTATAAGGGTCTGCGCCAGCAGTTTTTTGTGGATTTTTTAAAAATAGTTACAAAATGTATTTTGACCTAAGTTTTTTCATATGGGTTGATTGGAAGGTTAATTTTAAGGAAAAAATATAAAATTTGAAAAAAAAGTTTTCTAGGGCCTGGAATTAGGCGTGATGCACGGTGTGATGTATAGAGCATGATGTAGGTGAGCCTGCCTCTCTCTCTCTCTCTCTCTATATATATATATATATATATATATATATATATATATATATATATATCTAGATATATGTATGAAGATACATATATATTTTCGCATGCATGTGATTGTAGTGTGTGAGTATTCTTTGCTGCCGTTCGTTTCTACGTTGTTTGTATATTTCCCACTGGGCATAGGCTCACACCCATACTTTGTTATGGTAGGTTGGGTGAATTTTCGTATTCTAAAGGTGTTATACAGGTAAGTGTACTTATTTATTTTACATTAGTTGCTCTATTTACTTGGACTCGGGGTGCTTTCCATGGGTCATACACGTAGTTTATTTTAAATTGGGCTCGCATGCTAAACAGGTGAAACATTAATTTAAAATAAAACTGGACTTGCAACATTATTTAGGTTGTTTCATTGCACTTCACACCTAACGTCCAATTCGGATCGAGCTGACTCACGAAAAATCCATAAATCCAGGTCGGGTCGTTACAAATGGCATCAAAGCTCTAGGTTCAAGGTTCCTTTCGGGTGTGATGTAGTGAGGTCGTTATTGGGTCTTTAGATGTTGCGGTCATTTGGATTGGTCATGCAAGTTTGGTGACAAGTTATAACTTGTGTCCCCGATGGTAAGGTCAAAAAGGTTAGATCGATAAGTAAGTAAGTGCCAAGTGGCATACAATTAAGTTAATTGTTATAAATCTCTTTCGCATTTCTGATTTAGTGTATTAATAATTTAAGAGTTTCTAGGTAAATCAACAAGTGGTGACACCATGGATCATAGTGTGAGGTGTTTTTTTCCAACCCTTATAGGCGTATAGTCTTTGGAGATGTTAATAGAATGAAATACCGCCCGTTGGGAAAGTGGAACCAAATTGTGCACAGTCAAGGGTAGAGATTGATTGTTAAAGTGTCATAACTGTGTATTTAGAAATCATGATTTAAATTATATGTAGCTTTGGGGTGACACTTATGAGAGGTCAACATCGACGTGATAATTCAGCGAAATTGATCTCTGGGGTTATACCGTGATTGATGAGTAATTTGTTGAACATATAAATTTGAGTGGACCTATAATTGAGGATATGTCAGTCTTAGTTGATAGAATGTTATCCTGAAGGGT
This sequence comes from Sambucus nigra, assembly GCA_949130495.1. NCBI lineage: Eukaryota > Viridiplantae > Streptophyta > Magnoliopsida > Dipsacales > Adoxaceae > Sambucus > Sambucus nigra. Next base: position 527,191,356 of record OX422220.1, read on the forward strand.
GATTGCCATAGTGGTTGTTGATCGATGAATGTATCTTATGAGCCGTTATTAGAGCTATTGGCCATTTATGATAAGAGTCACGTAATTGACAAGGAAGAATTTTACTATCAAGTGAGTGAAACTTAGGTAGCACACTAGAGTAGTAATTGATAGATTAATGCATCATTTGATGAATATGATCTTTAGTGACCTTCGTGGTGTATGCCCAGGGATGTACGAGTTATGCACAGTGTCCCATACCCTAATAAAAATCCTTAGTAGTAGTGGTAACATCGTGTAATGTTCGTTGCAATTTAGCTAGAGAGCTTATGGATTTCCCCATAAAAATTAAGTGACTAAGTAATATATTTATAGGTGTTGAGTCCGTGGTGAGGAAGCACTAGGTCCCTTCATGGAGAACTTGGGTTAGTAGATCCCAATTCATATGCCTTGACTATAATATCGGTTTAGAAAATCTCAATAATTGAGGTAACTTAAGAGTGGACCTAGAAAACTTTGGTGATTTAGTATTAAATATATTAGTGGTGATGTTTTAGAATAGGACCTCTTATGGCGTCATTAGGGTGGACCTCCTCTTGGGAAATACCTGACATCTCCTGTCCTACTAGAACCTAGATGATATAAATTTAGATATTGATAATTATTGAAGGGGACCCTTTTTGTGTGTGTTTCAAATCAAACCAATTTAATCAAAAATTATCCAACTTTTAATTATGCACCAAACCAAGTTGTGAAAACCCAATTCTTACTTTAAACCAATTTTATCTTGATTAATCCTAAACATGCATCTACTGATTAATAGCAAGTAAAGTAAAGTAAAGAATACTCACAACGCCGGATGTACGAGGAAAAAACCCAAGACGGGAAAACAACCTCGGACGGCCCAAGCCAGACTTTCACTATGAACAAAGGTTTTACAAAGACAGATTAGCCTTACTCAATGACTCGATCCCCACGGGTCTTGACGCTCCTTCTATTCTTCAACCGTTCTTCATTAGTGCCCATACAGAAATTCCGTCTTCTACAATGCTCGTCCACAACACACGCGTCCACGTATGTCTCGGTGTCCACCGATATGGCTTGATACGTATCACGATGTTGAACACGATGTCCGTCGCTTCTTCACCGCAAAACCCTTTGTGTTCAATGTGTAGAACAAACAACTTTGGTGCAGCAAGATCATATAAACATATATGAATGATAACTTGGATCGTTGCAAACTCTAAGGATGTGTTTAAGACTTTTAAACCTTAGAAAACATGTGCAAAACAAGTTTCTGGTCGGGTACTATTTTTCCAGAATGCACAAATTTTGAAACTCTAATGTAAACACTATTTAAATAGGATTAAAAATACCGCCTCAATTTCCGTGTCGTTCGAACGATAAAGCAGGTCGTTCGAGCGACATTGCATCTCGCACAAACGAGATCCAATGTCATTCGAGCGACAGAGTTGACTTTTTGACATTTTGTTCAAAACGTCTCTTCCAAGAGAGAATCAAATAAGTCAAACTCCTATTCGAACTTATCAGAATAAAAATGTAGTGTAAACCTTTTAAAACGCTATTAAACATTTTAAAACATTTTTCTTTATAAAAAATACATCCTTATCTTTTATAAAATAATTCCGAGTACCATTAATTATACGCATTCATACCTGAGTGATCTCGGAATGCAATTAACTTTGAAGACGAGTAAACTTGCACCAATTAAACATCGGCATGATTAATTTTTTGAATCTTTGCCGCAACGTCTTCAATTTCTTCAATACGTCATAGACCGAGTGGGATCGGGACAAAATAAAATCTAACTATGACATATTACAAACACAGTTTTGTTCACGGAATTAAGTCAAAACAATACAGGGACTCAATTGGAAATTTATGTCCTTACAAATCTCCCCCTTTGACTATTCCGGGACAAAACTAAACCAGTGAAATGCCTAAGCCGGGCCGTCAAGTCGTATGACACCTAAATCCGATCCCATAAACCCAAAGATAAAAATACAGGACACGGACTAGAATATGTAGCACCGGCAAGCATGAAATGTCTGAATGTGATGTAGACTTGAAATATCGAATCGCTGAAGCATACCTACACACATGAAACAGACAAAAAAATACCCAGTGAAGTATGGAGGAACAAATGAAACCAATATAAATATCCGATTAGAACAAATCATTTGTTAAACAGTTTGAGCATTAAAATATCAATATTATGAATGCTAAAAAGATACCAGTTTGAACTATATGCAATCACAACAAATATGCTCAAATCTCCCCCTACATCACATACACATCTCTCCCCCTTTTTGTCTCGAATAGACAACCCGGTGAAAAGATAAACAAATGAGATTTTCTAGCGAGAAAATATACCAATTTTGAAACAAGTTAAAATTGATACCAATGAGAAACGTGAATCATGCTAGATAATCATCAAACAACCAGCTAAATAAGATCATGGAATGACAAATCAGTAGCTAGTAAACCAGGAATCACACAAAGAATATAGCAAGCTAAACAGGTGTGATAAACGAACTATATGCAACGAAATACAAATTATGACATCAAAGTGCCTGCATATAAACGAAACAGTCCAGAAATGCTTCGAGCAATACCAAAAAAATATCAAAATAAACCAGAGGACTGCAAACCAATCAGAAGCAAGATTTCTGGATGTCGTTCGAATGAGCCAGGGACTTCGCTCAAACGAGTTGAGGAAGTCGCTCGAACGAAGGACAACACTCGTTCGCGCGACATGTAATGTCGTTAGAACGAGTTCTCGCGATCTGCCAAAATTTCTCAGTTTCCCAGAAATATGATATATTTTTGCCCAGCGAAAAAATTTCCACAAAAAAGTTCCAGGAAGGGCCTGACAAATGCAAAACAGTGCTAAAACAGTAGGCTTTTAACACTAAATGCAAAAACTCATAAAAACTAAAAATGTGAGTTACATCCAAACATAGTATCGATGTGCTCAAACATGGACATGGAGTGAATGGGCGTGAAACTACAACAAATGAGTCACAATTCCAACACATTGAAACGATCAAGAAGCTCTAATTGATAACGATAAATCATCAAACTTTAGCATAGCCATATGACAATTAAATTGTGAGCTTAATGAACTAAACATACTACATGCACACAAATCCAGATTTTTGACGATTCTACAAACAATAGCGTCAAATTGCAATGTTTCAACATTAAGATTAGATGTGCAAACCCGTTTAAATTTTCTCCAACCAAAATCCCTCATATATATATATACTTTTGCAAGTTCTTTTGAGGTTTCTAGCATTCTCAACTTAGAGAAAATCTTATTGGCCCTTTTCTTAGCATTTTGCTTTTTCTTTTGGGCTCTTTTAAACGGTGGCTTTCATGACGAGGTAATTTTGACCTCTCGCAGCCCTTTCCCGTGAATCACTCATCATATTTTCAATTCAAATCCTCACGGTAAACTGGTTATTACATGCACACTTCTCTTTAAGTTTACTTACGCATAGATGACAAGATTGAGATAAGAACGCCTCACCAAATTCAAATATGCAAGAGAAGTCAAACATCCATATAAACTCGTGCATGAGTGCAATGTTGGCATATAAACAAAGTCGAATCAAAATGCATATCAACTTCGAAACAACCCCATATAAACAATGGTTAAGATCATTCTAAGTATCGACAATAATGACAAAATGTCCTAGCCACATGAATATGAAACGAAGGGGGGGGGGGTCCAAGCACACCAATATGCCACATTAAACATGTAAACTCAAAAATAAAAATCAAACAAGAAAACAAACTATTTTCGGTTTTTCAAAAAAAATTTATCAAAAACAAAATCTTTTTGTATTTTTTCAAATAAGACTCAGACAATTTGAATATCATACAAAGAGATAAACATGTCATAATGATAGCAATGAATAAATCATGAAGCAAACTAGCAAATGATAGACAATATCATGCAAGCAACTATCCATAAGAAATAGCATGTGATGAATCATGTGCAAGCATGTGAGAATCAACCAACCTAGCATTTAGCATCTCCAAAATGGATTTCCTAACCCAAACAGGTGTATACCTAACAAAACAGGTTTTGGGAATCAATGGGACACTACGTTTAAACTTCCTAGGGTCTTTTCTAAGATCAAAGCAAAAACTCCTAAGGTGACCTTTCTTACCACAATGCGAACATGTGAAAACACGACGAGGAACGGGACCTTTAGGTTGACCTTTTCTAACACCCTCGGATGTGGTTGACGCTCTAAAACACCTTATGGTATTGGCTTTAGCAACGGAAGCATTAGAACAAGACGAGCCATTACCATTACTACACAAACTACTTGAGTCGGTTAAATCACTTTTAAACTTCAAAACTTTGGACTCAAGCAAAAAATTAAGCTCCACAAACTTTAGGGACTCCTTTTTTAAATTATCAATTACCCCTAAAAGGTTATCTCGCTCCCCCTCAATGTGAGCAAACTTATCCCTAAGAGCCTTTTCTCATGCCACAAAATCATTAATCGAATTATTTTTCTCAATGGCACAAACACTAGAATTTCTCAAATTCTCTAACTCTTTCTCTAAAAAAAGGACTCTATCATCACTCTCCTTTTTGGAAACTTTAAAAGATTCACACTTATTAAATAGAGTTCCAAACTTCTCACGAATCATATCTCTTTCAATTTGAAACGTTTGCAAATATTCAATCATATTTTTAAAACGAGAATTTTCTTCCTCTAAAACTTCAATTCGTTTTGCAAACTTTAAATTCAACAGATTTAATTCGTTAAAACTTTGAGAATCCATCGAGAGAAAAACAAACACAAGAGAGATAAACAAACACACGGGATCAAAAAACAAATAAATTATGTTTTCTAGCTCTGATACCAATTTGAAGGGGACCCTTTTTGTGTGTGTTTCAAATCAAACTAATTTAATAAAAAATTATCCAACTTTTAATTATGCACCAAACCAAGTTGTGAAAACCCAATTCTTACTTTAAACCAATTTTATCTTGATTAATCCTAAACATGCATCTAGTGATTAATAGCAAGTAAAGTAAATTAAAGAATACTCACAACGCCGGATGTACGAGGAAAAAACCCAAGACTGGAAAACAACCTCGGACGGCCCAAGCCAGACTTTCACTATGAACAAAGGTTTTACAAAGACAGATTAGCCTTACTCAATGACTCGATCCCCACGGGTCTTGACGCTCCTTTTATTCTTCAACCGTTCTTCATTAGTGCCCATGCAGAAATTCCGTCTTCTACGATGCTCGTCCACAACACACGCTTCCACGTATGTCTCGGTGTCCACCGATATGGCTTGATACGTCTCACGATGTTGAACACGATGTCCGTCGCTTCTTCACCGAAAAACCCTTTATGTTCAATGTGTAGAACAAACAACTTTGGTGCAGCAAGATCACATAAACATATATGAATGATATCTCAGATCGTTGCAAACTCTAAGGATGTTTTTAAGACTTTTAAACCTTAGAAAACATGTGCAAAACAAGTTTTTGGTCGGGTACTGTTTTTCCAGAATGCACAACTTTTGAAACTCTGATGTAAACACTGTTTAAATAGGATTAAAAATTCTGCCTCGATTTCCGTGTCGTTCGAACGATAAAGCAGGTCGTTCGAGCGACATTGCATCTCGCGCGAACGAGATCCAATGTCGTTCGAGCGACAGAGTTGACTTTTTGACATTTTGTTCAAAACGTCTCTTCGAAGAGAGAATCAAATAAGTCAAACTCCTATTCGAACTTATCAGAATAAAAACGTAGTGTAAACCTTTTAAAACACTATTCAACATTTTAAAACATTTTTCTTTATAAAAAATACATCCTTATCTTTTATAAAATAATTCTGAGCACCATTAATTATACGCATTCATACCTAAGTGATCTCGGAATGCAATTAACTTTGAAGACGAGTAAACTTGCACCAATTAAACATCGGCATGATTAATTCTTTGAAGCTTTGCCGCAACGTCTTCAATTTCTTCAATACGTCATAGACCGAGTGTGATCGGGACAAAATAAAATCTAACTATGACATATTACAAACACAGTTTTGTTCACGGAATTAAGTCAAAACAATACAGGGACTCAATTGGAAATTTATGTCCTTACAATTATAGTCTGGTATTGAAAGATAAGATTCCTTGTGGCGTTCGTAGGCATGAGCCTTAGTGTTATTAGGTAATGCTCAAAGTCTCGTATCCTACCAGGAAGATATATATATATTTGTGTTAATTAGTAGGTTAGTACAATGTTTGAAGTTTACATAGTAAGTCATTTCAGATATAGTGGTAGAACACTCATTAAGGATTAAATGATGTAATCTTGTGAAATCGTATTGAAAATTTCCTTAGAGATACACCAAGGTTTATCTAATCAGAAGTTAACGTGAGTGGTAGTCATTACCTAGTAATAGTGACCATGAGGTTGCGTATTATGTATTAAAATGACAATAGTTCCTCCCCTACAAACCTTTGGAGATATTTGCTACAACGATGTTCATGTGGTGATATGCATTTTGTAGTGGTAAATTCAAGGGTATGTACCGTAGGTCATGGAATGACTAGTGGCTTCTTTTAATAGATGTGTAAACTGCTTAGAGAAGTAGTTGACTTTGATATTATCACTCGTGAAGCATTGGGAGTCATGGTTGCATTGAAGTTCACATAACTGATAGTAGACCATTGATAACTATAGTGTGATTAGATCATGTCGACGTGGCAGTACCTTAGAGTTAGTTATACATATTTATTCATAGGCATACATGTATTATGATATGACCATCGAGGATAATTTTTCGATAGGTTGAGCAATGATAGGTGGTGCACCTCGGAGACTTTGAACATGATAATGTTCATTATGGTTTTGGAGATAACACTTGGGATGAAGTGATAGGCCTAATTATAGCATCCACATGTGCTACCTATACGATTAGTACTGATCTTGTTGAGGAAAATCATTAAAACTCAAATGAAGCTTGAAAGTTTAGATGCCATTTGTAGACACCCCATTCTGTTACCCCTAAACTCTCCTTAGGTCCCTAGCACCTCCCTTCATCACTACAAACCCAGGTCATACCTCGAGTACCGACCTAGAGGCCATCGAGCACTCCCACGCTCTGTTTGACCAAAAGTCAAACTCTTCAGTTCGACCGAGACTGCATGAATCTTTGAAGGGCACTGAAACCCCTTTCCAACAGTCCATCCCGTGCGCGATTCTGACTTACCATGCGGACGAATGACCCGTTTTCCCCTAAAACCTGATCTGGAGGCCACCGGACGCTCCTGGGATCCATTTGACCAAAGTCAACTCTTCAGATCGATTGAGACTGAATTATTCTTCAAAGGTAATTGAAACCCCTTTCCAACGGTCCCTCCCGTGCACAATTCTGACCTACGAGGCGGACAAACGATCCGTTTTACTCCGAGAGGTCATCGAATGCTTCCAGGGCCTAGTTGACCAAAGTAAACACCCCAAACTGGGTAAAACTCTTTGGAATGTCGAATTACATCTCCTAACTATTCCAACGGTCTGCCCTGTGTGCGATTTGGACTTACCATGCGGACGAACGATCCGTTTGCGTCCGACGATTCCCCGTCCAAAGGACCGATGAGCGCTTCCGAGCCACATTTGACCGAAAGTCAACTACCAAACCCGGGAGAAGTACAAAGGACATTCGAAGGTCTCTGAATTACCTTTCCAATGATATGCCCCGTGCGCGATTCGGATCAACGGTTTGCTCTCTACGACCGATTTTCCGAAGGAACCTGAAAGACACTGCCAAACGACATGTTCCAGACCCTGCCTATCGGCAGTGTGCCTAAACGCACCTACCGATTGGTAGGAACGGGGATATGCTGATTGGTAAAGCCGATTGTAAATGCCCTGGGCCTATAAAAAGGAGGGCTTGACCTCCTTACAAAGGAGCCAGATCTGAGATATATCACTCTCAGCGAATCCAGAAAACCTCTCTCGAAGTCAGCGTGATTTCCACATCCAAATCCCTTTCCAACCTTCACTTTTCATCATCCTTTTCATCAAACTTGGTGAATTAAATACCCTCCATCATCACCCAAGTGTAAGGGCTGCTCTCCAACATTCAAGATCAAGCTCAAGATCTTCAAGAAGGTCCAATTTTCTCAATTCTCTCTTTAAATTCTCATAAATTCGCAATAACTTGTTTTATTACTTAGCACCTTTATTCTCTCATCTCACATATCCTAATATACTTTTAATCTAGTATTATTGCACATCTCTTATTTTCATATAAGTAAAAACCCAAAAAAACAAGAAAAAAAGGGTTTGCTCATAAATTCCAAACGGGAATTCTCACACTTTTCTTACACTTTTCTCACAACTAAAACACTTTTTCACATACACAAATAAGAGAAGTCCCCGGTTGGATTTATGGGATAAACCCCACCCCTCGTTTGCATGTGAACTACGTGGACTTTGATGCCTTTATAGGCTACGTAGGCGTCTCGGGGTAAAACTCGAGACTCGAGTCCTATTCTTACTTTGTCTCTCATTTTCTATTTTCTCTAAATTCAATTCTCTTAGATTCAATATATTTACATATACATATATTTATTCTTAGTGGCGTATTATTTCACATGTGTTATCGTTCCATTATAACGATCAAAGCAAGAATAACTGCGTAAATCCTATTTTCTAATATTATCTTCAAAATTCCTACGGATGAGTCGCTTTACCTCTTCCATGATAAAAGTCGATGAGTCCTATCTCCACTATATATACACATGCACACATATCACGGGGAAATAAAGGAAAATATCAAAAAACCCATGAAAGACCCTAAGGGCGGAATGGGTGCCTAACACCTTCCCATTTCGTAACTTAGCCTCCGGACCCTTCTCGAATCATTTTGGTTTCGTATGTATCAGTATGTCTTTGGATGCTGTCCTTCTGGATGTCTCCCTTTTCTTTTGTCTGTTTTGAGTAAAATAGACTGGCGACTCCATCTCTCTACATTTTCACCTCATCAATGACGCCGGCCGAAGCGCTCTCCCGAGAGGGATGCGCGGGACCTAGGATCCCCTCTCCCAACCCGTCGCGAGGATCGGGGATGGCCACAGTGGTGACTCTGTTGGGGACTATTTCGAGGGCTAGACTCTATTTACATGGGTGTTATGTTTTGTTTATACTTTCCCCTATTTCGCATGTTCCCCTTTTATTACGTGTACCCCATTCTTATGCTTCTATTCACACACTTGTAGAAGATTCTCCATGTACACTTTGCACCACGTGCACCCAGGATCACATATATCCACATGTTGCACGCATCACCCACCCATACTTGGTATACCATTGGTACTTGTACTTTGTTCCCTGTTTGGCATGATCAAGAAAGATACTCTCATCATAAGATACTAATAATAGAATCATGCATGATTCACACGACATCACCAAAGAGCATTGTTATTGACCAAATTCTACCCAGTAACTGGAGGGTCACTTCGTGATTAGCGCTGGTCCGGCAGGGCGCAGTTAGCCTAAGCGATATGACTCTCACCTTCCATTGGATAAGTACCTTCAACGTATATCGAACGGTTCCCCCGCATCGTACTTATTGACCGAAGTCAAGACGGGAGGTATATCGCAGGGAACTCATTCACGTACGCCGAGTATATCGAATTCTCTCTCACACGTACCGTCCCCACGAGGTATATAATGAGGCAATTCACGTACACTCAGGTATATCAAATGGCTTGTCCACACGTACCGATTGTTCGCAAGAGCAAGACGTATATCGTGGAAGTCACACCACAGGGGGGAACCCTTTTCGATTCACCCAACAAACTGCATACCCACATCTAGGTGTCAAACCTAGAACACATATGTTAGATTGCCAGTTTCTACTCAAAACTCTACCGAAATTCTGAGTCGGCCTGCCACCCAAATTTTCGCGCATTTTTAAAACGGGACCCTGTCCGTGAGCCTGGTTACAAGTCCAGCCATAGCTTTGCATATGTTACAAACCTAACTTTTCCAGGCTCGGGTCCCATCCGGCATTTTATTTTTCATTTAGGATAATTTAATACAAGTGAGAACATAATTATTATAATAAATCATGCTGAGACCGTCTCCAAAAACATTTCTCCCTTCTTTATCCAAAAATCCAAAAACATTTCTCCTTTCTTTATCTAAAATCCAAAAACAATTCTCCCTTCTTTATCAAAAATCCAAAACATTTCTCTCTTCTTTACCAACAATCCAATAATATTTTGTCTTTCAATCTCGAAAAGAAAAAAATGTCAAAAAATATTTTCATTCTTTTTCTAAAAAATAAATCCCATTTTACGCCTTCTCAGGTCGATCGTACGCCCTTGGCCTGGCTCCCTATTGGCTTCGGTCTTCAGTCAAATCACCCCGAGGTTCCGTCCGTTCCCTTGCTACTTCTTTCGAGTTCGGTATCCATCCACTTTCCATGGAGAACACAAATCAAGTACGCGTTGTGCAGCCAGATCTGACGACAGTTTTAGCCCAGCTCGTGTCCAAGATTGACAACCTTCAGACTGAGGTCCGAGAGATGAAACGAAACCAAGTTCCTATTCATCAAGAGCCCGAGGCCCTATTCCCTCGCGCTATGGGTCCACCCGAGCCTATCTGGGTTCCCCAAGAGTATCAACATGCTCCACGTGCCCCTCCTGCTAATGGGCCACCATCTGCCCAACTTCCAATGCTGAACCTTGCCCAGCTTGGGGCTAACCTACCGATGATCATTGATCCAAAAGAGGAAGAGCTGAACAAGGTAAAAGAAGACCTCAAGATGCTAACTAAGAAGTTCGACCAAGTCAGAATCTCTGGGAATTATGTGGACTACACCCACATGTCTCTTTATCCTAAAGCAAGGTTACCCGAGATGTTTAAGATGCCAAATATTGAAAAATTCGGAGGAAGTGGACCCCCGATTGTTCATATTCGCAGTTATCACCGTGCCATGACCCTCCTAGGGGCTTCTGAAGAAGTGATGGCCCAATTGTTTCAGCAAACTTTGAAGGATAGCACCCTCCAATGTTTTTTGTCTCTCGAGGAGTCCAGAATCTGTAGCTGGGAGGATGTAGCCCCAGAATTCACGTCATAGTACAAATAGAATGAAGAGCTTGAGGTCACCCGCCGTGATTTAGAACTGCTCAAACAGAACCCTCGGGAATCCGTCAGTAACTTCATAGCCCGGCGGAGGGAGAAAATAGCTACTATGACCAATCGGCCTTCCGAGGAAGAACAAGTCAACATAATGAAGAAAAACTTCTTACCCTATGTCCGAGCAACCATGGGAGGACAATACTATCCCCACTTCCGAGCTCTTAGAGCAGCAGGAGTAGAAATCGAGGAGGGTCTTGCTAAAACAGAAATTGAACCAAAGAAAGTGTGCGGATAGTTCACCCCTAGAAAATATGATAAGCCTGTCAGTGGTACAGTCTCAACCATCAACAACATCTCTCAACCAACCACCTCATGGGCACCAGAAAGCCGCCCTGTCCCAGTCCGAAAGGAATACACAGAGCTCCACGCTCCCCTATACAAAGTTTACCAGGCCTTGTTAAGCTGAAACCTTATCAAACCCTTGGATCCCCGTCCATTGCCAAATCCACTCCCAAGAAAATTCAAGGCAGATGCCCATTGCGCCTTTAACCAGACTGCTGGCCATACCACCGACCAATTCTTTCGCCTCCGAAACATAATCCAAGGTCTAATTAATCGGGGTACCATTGCCCCACCAGCCAATCCTAAGCCAAACACTACTCATAACCCACTCCCAAATCATGCCAATGCCATCTTCTTAGAAGAAAACCCAGAATTTGATCCCTCAACTCAAATCACACCCATATATTCTCCCAAACCTCTCCAAACTTGCCCATATTTCCTCCTACACCCTACTAGCCTCGCTGATCAGGCACTGTCACTCCTTACCCGAGCATGCATCGCTGTCCGTACCTATTCCGTAAATGGAAGTATGGAATTGTTAGAAGTGTTAAACCAACTCCTAGAGTTCGGGCTGAATTACCCCCACAAATGATCATTGAATGCCAGAGGTTCAGTACACTGTTCTTGGAAGCACGAAAACGGGCCCGAGGGTCAGATAGTTGGGTAGCACCGACCAATGAAGTCATCCTAGATGATGTTGTCCAGATTATGGCAGAATCATTCCGGCAAACAAACAATACTTGCAGTATCACCGAGTTACTTGACACTTTGAAGCTACAAGGGAATCTAGTCCCTTCACCCTTACACATCCCCACAGAATGGGAGGACCTGTATGAACAAGCCATTGAAGTTGTGGAATGCATTGACTTTACATGGAAAGACAGAATTGTTGCCACCAGATAGGGGGAAGAATTCGGAGATTCGAATGGAGAGCAAACTTCAGAAAAAATTGGCCCGGTAGCTGATATGTTTGGGATGATATCATTCTAAGAACTCCTCGGAGAAATAAACAAGGTGGCAGAACAACCCGAGATTGACGAGGAAATAGGATTCATGTTCTTCCCTTCTTCAGTAAATCACATGACTAGATCAGGGAGGTGTTACCAGATCCCAAGCTCATTACCATCAAATGACAAAGGGAAAGGCGTTGAAAACCTTCATATGCCAGAGATGACCCTCGAGGAAATCAAGATCCTCGATCAAATGAAGAAAACTCAAGTTAACATCACTCTATGGGGACTTTTCATGTCTTCCCAGCTGCACATAAATGCTTTGATCAAATTTCTCACTGGACCCACAGTTCCTCCTTCTACCATACCAGAAGAAGGGGTAAATTTGGTCGAATCTTTGACCTCTACCCGAATGCTATCCTTTTCCGAAGAAGAAATCCCCAAAATTGGGCCAAACCACAATCGTGCACTCAACATCTCTATCGAAGTTATGGGGAATGTCGTACCACTCTCTCTTGTTGATAATGGATCCGCTTTGAATGTCTGCCCACTAAGAACCTTCAAATTCATTGGACTGAAGGAAAGTGACCTCGCTCCAACCTCCGCTGCTGTGCGTTCCTACGATAATTCTCGTCGGGAGGTGATGGGATCCATAAAACTTGAAATAGGGTATGGCCCTATAAAACCTGTCATTGAATTCCAAGTAATTGATATCCCAGCTTGTTTCAATCTGTTGCTCGGACGACCTTGGCTCCACGGTATCAAGGGTGTGTCTTCCTCACTCCATCAGAAATTGAAGTTCTTCGCCGACGGACGAGTTATCACCATTTTGGGCGACGACGACAATGCCGAGGGTGCAAGCACCAACAGTCCAATCCTTGAGATACAAAAAGGGTCAAATGATATGCTCCTATCAATATTCTGAGTTGAGCCACTTCTACTCCCGGCAGGGGACAATTTCAAAGAAAGGGTTTGTCCAGAATACGACCCTCATGGCAACGTCAATGTGATTAAGATGTTCAAAAGCATGCATGAAAACGCCCGAAGGGCCCCCAATTTTAAATCTCTTATAAAAATATATTTCCTTTTATGCGAATAAATGCGGAAGCGTTGTGATGGTTCAACTTAAAAACAAATTTTAATTTTCTTAATAAATTAAAATTAAACAAAGTGAAATTAAATTAATCCATTTAAAAATTTTTCACTTAAACATCATTAACCCAAGTCCTAGAATTGGCCTAAGTCATATTTATCAATATTACTAAATTAGGCCAAACCAATTTTAACAAATGACTTGAATTAAATTAACTTTACCCAATAATTAATTTAGCACCAAATTAAATTAAGTGTGATTAAAACCAATTTTATCTTGAATTATCCTAAACATGCGTTCTAAGTTATTATGCAAGATAAAAGTAAATCAATCACACTACGCCGTGATGTACGAGGAAAAACCCAAGACGGGAAACAACCTCGGACGGCCCTAGCCACAAATCCACTAAGTACAGAATTTACATTTACAAGACAGATGACTTACTTCCTCAACTCGAACCCTGTCAAGCCTTGACGCATCTTCTTGTAACCACCTATTCCTAGAGGATAACCACGGAGCTCCACCGCGGTCTCGAAACCTACCGATTGGACTTTATATGGACATCGCCACCCGAACAAGGAGCCTTTCTCCAAGTGGGTAATGCCGCAGCAAAACATCTTCTTCTTTGTGGGATTTAGAAGCAAACTCAAACTTCTCTTCAATTCGGTGTAGAGATAAACCGGTGCCAAAAACACTCCAAGCAATTGATATGTATATATGAACTTGGAAGAAACAATGGGTGTAAATTAGAGTGGTAAATGATTTTGTCTTTGAATATTATCACTCAAAACATGATCTTTTTCTCTTTATGATTTTGCTCTCAAAACTCTGTCTAGGAGTTAGTATGATGTGAAAAAGATAGAAAACAAAGTTGGTTTCCCGCACATAGATAATCAACAAAAAGTTAGTGGGGAAAAGAAAGTGGGAAGATGGGTAAAAACTCCTCAAAAACTGCCAAAACTGTTCCCGCCTGAAATCTCGTTCGAATGACATTTTCGTTCGAACGAAATCTCGTTCGAACGAGACTTCTAACGATGTTCCAGAGTGAACTCGTTAGAAATCTCGTTGGATATCTCGTTCGAACACAAGGTTCGTTCGAACGACATTTTAGTGGCCTATTCTGGGAACTCGTTGGCAAACTTGTTCGAACGACATCTGGTTCGAACGAAAAACTCGTTCGAACGACATATCAAACGAACTTCCAGAAAGTTCATAAATTTCGATTTTAGCCCAGAAACTTTATATGCTTTATTTTAAAGTTTAATAAAATCTTTCTAAAAATAAAACAACAGTTTTAAATAAACCTAACACCCAAATAAACTTGTTCCAAGCTCCTATATATATATATATAAATGCATTCATACCTTAGGAGCATAGAACCACTGTTGATGACGTACAAACGAGGCACATAAACCACGGCTTTTGATGAAGCTTTATACTCTTTGCCGCTACGTCTTCAACAAACTCTTCATAGGCTTGAATATATTACAATGAACACTATCCTATAACATAAATGTTTTTGTCCGGAATTGAACCAAAACTATAATAGGACTCAATTGGAAATTTGTGTCCTTACAAATCTCCCCCTTTGGCTATTCCGGGACAAAAACCAAACAAAAATCCTAAAGGGCCGTCAAGCTCACTAGAATAAAAAACATCCCACCCAAAAATAAGAGTACAATGCTTGACTCGAATACCCAAGGATCAAATATCTTTGCCCGAGATGAAAGTTGCCTTTTTGAAGAATTCCTGCACACTTAAGCAAACTATCAAACGCATTGGGAATATCAAAGTATTTACTGCAATTAAAATAAATACTCCCCCTAATTTAATTCTCCCCTTTATCAAAACAAAGACCTACTTAGAAAGACGTCTCCCCCTAACATAAATCTCTCGCAAACTAAGTTACGATAACAATAGGAATAGATACGATAACAATAGGAATAGATACCATTTCTCCCCCTATCATTCTCCCCCTTTTTGTTCAGGAATAGACAAAGAATAAAGAACTAATAAACACATTGAAGCTTAGAGTGATAAGACATTAAAGCATATGAGCAACAAAAGCATAACTAACCCAAGATAGATACCAATAATGAAGTATAAGCATAGATGGACTAGAAAGAAAGGCAAAGACAAAACAAATATCATGTATATATATATACTAGAAATATATCAATGATGCACACGCACATATATATAGATATAAACTCACAAATGACACAAAATACAATAAGTTTAGCACACTCGTATGGCAAAAATGTGTCATATGGAAACGGAAGTGTAGGGGTGTGAACTAGCAACAATTAAATTTAGACCCAAACACTTAAACACGTTCACGAAGTTCTCATTTGATTGCAAATTTTATCACATTTAAATATAACCTCATGTGACAATAAAGATTGAACTCAATGAACAAACATACACAATGCATACAAGCCTAGCATGTTGATGATTCTACAAACCACATAGAGTCATGACAATAAAGACAATTAGGATAAACGGACATTGTGCAAACCTTTGATATACCATCTAATCTCCCTCAATAAGTATATATATTCTTTTGCTTTTGAATGAATATATCAAACAAACATAGGCCTTGGCAATTATTTTTCTTTTTAATGCCATATATTCTGTTTTTAGGCCTTTGGACCACGTATTTCGTTTAGGTCCATTCAAACGGTGGCTTACTATCACAAAGGATATAATTAATCCTTTCGGAGCCCTTCCCCGTGCACAATTAGATATAAATTTTTATTTCTCACAAATCTCACGTGCAACGGATTTTGACATGCACTAGTCCTCCTAGGTCATAGATATGTAGATGACTAGATTGGTAGGAGAACACCTCACAAAGCTCAAATATAACATGTGACATTAAACTTTCAAAAGAGCTCGTGCATGTGTGAATAGAGGCATATAAAAATAGAATCCATTTAATCAATACAAAATCCAACTACTCCATATAAAGCATGGTAAAGAACATTTTAAGAATTGGCAATCTAAACCAAAAGTTCTAGCCACATGGAAGCGTAAAAGATGGGATTCAAAACACAAGTATATTCCACATAAAGTGTGTCAAACTAAAATACAAAAAAAAAAAATCTTTTTGAGCTTTTGACATTTTTAACCAAAAAAATATTTACTCAAAAGGACACACAAAAATCATTTGTATTTTTCATTAAGCTTAAATGAAACAAATAAAACACAAATGATAAATAAAAATCTTTTTATATTTTTCAATTAATGCAAACAAATAAATATAATACAAAAAGATAAACAAGTCATAATTCTAGCATAAGATATGTGATGAAGCAATGACTAGAAAATGACTAAACATGCATACACCTAGCAATGATATATAATATGAAGCACAAAAAGCTAGAGTATGCATACAACACTAACACATTCAACCTTTAAATTTAGCAAGGGAGGTTTCATGTGAAAGTAAATGAGAATCAACAAATCTTGTATGTAGCGCATTTAAGAATGATTTCCTAACCCATATAGATTTATATTTAAAATGATGGGGATTGGGAAATAAAGTAATGCTAGACGTAGATTTCCTAGGACTTCTTTTAAGATCAAAACAATATGACCTAAGGTGACCTTTCCTACCACAATGCAAGCATGTGTAAACACGAGGAATGTTACCTAGGGTGTGATCTTTTCTAAAGTCTTTGGATAAAATTGATCCTCTAAAAAAAATAATGGTTTTAGCTTTAGCAATGGTAGAATTTGAACAACATGTGCTAGAACCATTATTACTACTACTAGAGTCTTGTAAATCATTTTTTATTTTTAACATTTCGGACTCAAGTAATAAAATAGACTCCTCAAATTTACGGGACTCCTTCTTTAAATTTTCTATAATTCCTAGACGGTTAACACGCTCCTCCTCAATGTGAGCAAACTTGTCCCTAAGAGTCTTTTCATGACTATCACTCTCTTTCTTGGACTTTTCTAAAATTTCAAAGTTGTGATATAAGTCCATGAGCTTTCACGAAAAATATCTTTTTGAGATAGAGAGATTTGCAAAGACTCAATGTGAGCTTTAAAACAAGAATTTTCATTTCCAAGAAATTTAATTCTTTTTACAAATCTCAAATTTAATTCCTTTAAATTTTCGTTACACTTATTAATCCCATTTAATTCCTCTCGAAAATCAAAAATTTTATTTTCATTAAAATTGGACAAATTATCATTAAGACGTCCCATCGAGAGATACAAAAAAATGAGAGTGAGATAAATTTTAACCACCTAAAAATTTAAGGAAACACAAAAATACTAAAAGCCGAAAAACGGATCTTTAACGCGATAAATTAGCGCTCTGGCTCTGATACCAATTTGAAAACGCCCGAAGGGCCCCCAATTTTAAATCTCTTATAAAAATATATTTCCTTTTATATGAATAGATGCGGAAGCGTTGTGATGGTTCAACTTAAAAACAAATTTTAATTTTCTTAATAAATTAAAATTAAACAAAGTGAAATTAAATTAATCCATTTAAACATTTTCACTTAAACATCATTAACCCAAGTCCTAGAATTTGCCTAAGTCATATTTATCAATATTACTAAATTAGGCCAAACCAATTTTAACAAATGACTTGAATTAAATTAACTTTACCCAATAATTAATTTAGCACCAAATTAAATTAAGTGTGATTAAAACCAATTTTATCTTGAATTATCCTAAACATGCGTTCTAAGTTATTATGCAAGATAAAAGTAAATCAATGACACTACGCCGCGATGTACGAGGAAAAACCCAAGACGGGAAACAACCTCGGACGGAACTAGACACAAATCCACTAAGTACGGAATTTACATTTACAAGACAGATGACTTACTTCCTCAACTCGAACCCTCTCAAGCCTTAACGCGTCTTCTTTAACCACCTCTTCCTAGTGGATAACCACGGAGCTCCATTGCGGTCTCGGAACCTACCGATTGGACTTTATATGGACACCGCCACCCGAACAAGGAGCCTTTCTCCAAGTGGGTAATGCCGCAGCAAAACTTCTTCTTCTTTGTGGGATTTAGAAGCAAACCCAAACTTCTCTTCAATTCGGTGTAGAGATAAATCGGTGCCAAAAACGCTCCAAGCAATTGATATGTATATATGAACTTGTATGAAACAATGGGTGTAAACTAGAGTGGTAAATAATTTTGTCTTTGAATATTATCACTCAAAACATGATCTTTTTATCTTTATGATTTTGCTCTCAAAACTCTCTCTAGGAGTTAGTATGATGTGAAAAAGATAGAAAACAAAGTTGGTTTTCCGCACATAGATATTCAGCAAAAAGTTAGTGGGGAAAAGAAAGTGGGAAGATGGGTAAAAACTCCTCAAAAACTGCCAAAACTGTTCCCGCCTGAAATCGCGTTCGAACGACATTTCGTTCGAACGAAATCTCGTTCGAACGAGACTTCTAATGATGTTCCAGAGTGAACTCGTTAGAAATCTCGTTCGAACATAAGGTTCATTCGAACGACATTTCAGTGGCCTATTCTGGGAACTCGTTGGCAAACTCGTTCGAACGACATCTGGTTCGAACGAAAAACTCGTTCGAACGACATATCGAACGAACTTCCAAAAAGTTCATAAATTTCGATTTTAGACCAGAAACTTTATATACTTTATTTTAAAGTTTAATAAAATATTTCTGAAAATAAAACAACAGTTTTAAATAAACCTAACACCCATATAAACTTGTTCCAAGCTCCTATATATATATATATATATATATATATATATATATATATATATATATATATATAAATGCATTCATACCTTGGGAGCATGGAACCACTGTTGATGACGTACAAACGACGCACATAAATCACGGCTTTTGATGAAGCTTTATACTCTTTGCCGCTACGTCTTCAAAAAACTCTTCATAGTCTTGAATATATTACAATGAACACTATCCTATGACATAAATGTTTTTGTCCGGAATTGAGCCAAAACTATAATAAGACTCAATTGGAAATTTGTGTCCTTACAATGCAATTCATGCCCGGACTAGGGATAGGACAAAGACAACAAGGGATACTTGAGCCCATCAAACTGAAGAAAGCTTTCCCTCCCTATGGTTTGGGGTATCAACCATCAGAACAAGAGCTTAGAATGATCTACCAGTCTCGACCAAAGAGTGGACTAGAGCGCATCCAGACTATCCCAGGAGATTCCTTGAATGGACGATTCATCAAAGAGGGCGAAGACTTCCCCTTTTACGGCTTTCCGGAACCATGGTATGACCATACAGACAAGAAGATGAAGCCTGGAATGGAGATCTTTTTCCAAGACAGCTACCCATGGGGCGAGAGTTCCCAACACCATGTACAACCACTCATCAAAGATACCGAAGAGACTGAGGAAAGTGGCTCCAAAGATTCCTTCAACTTACAGACACTAGGGATGACACTCTGCATGGTTCATTCAAGCACTACATCACTGGATCCATCCCACCTGATTAAAGTTGCTGATACACCTCTCCTTAACTGGCATGCTGCGCCAGTTCTACCTGTTGAAATCACACCTAATCCCAATGTTTACCCCATTTGTCCTTATGTTGTCCATCCTTGCTCAAATGTAATCGAGACCTCCTTCGATGAGGTTCTCAATGTTGTTTTTCCTATCAATGAAATAAATGAAGATTTTGAGTATCTTGCTGTGCCTTACATTAATTATTTAGATTCTAGTCAAACTTTTAATGATGATGATTTTGCAAATGAACAATTCTTAACTGATCTAAATAAGGTTAATAATAAACAACATAACCGTGTTCAAGTTAATGAAGAAGAGACTGTTATTGTTAACCTCAGTTCTAGTAGCCAACTACGCAAGATCAGGATAGGGGCTACCCTTGACAAGCATGAGCGCGCACAACTCGAAGAATAGCTAAAGGAATTCGTGGATGTGTTCGCATGGTCCAATGATGATATGCCCGACATTGATCCCAAAATAGCTCAACATGAGATCCTCACTCTCCCATATTACAAGCCGGTTAAGCAAAAGTTGAGAAAGCTCCGCACCGAATGGTCGCTCAAGGTCAAAGAAGAGGTGGTCAAACAGTTCAACGTGGGCTTCATTCGTGTGATCGAATATCACACATGGCTAGCCAACATAGTACCTGTGCCGAAATCAGGAGGAAAGTTTCGAATGTGTGTAGACTACCAGGACTTGAACAAAGCCTCTCCAAAGGATGATTATCCGCTACCCAATATTGACATGATCGTGGACAACACAGCCAGTCATGCTCTCAAATCATTCGTCAAAGGGTTTGCGGGATACAACCAAATCAAAATGCACCCAAATCACCAAGAAAAAACCTCGTTCATCACCCCATGGGGAACCTTTTGCTACACTGTTATGCCATTTGGTCTCGAGAATGATGGGACTACTTATCAGAGGGCTACCACAACCATCCTACACGATCTGATTCACAAAGAAGTTGAGGTCTATGTGGATGATATGATTATCAAATCCAAAACTAAAGAAGGTCATGCTCACGCTCTCCGAAAGTTCTTCGAACGACTACGACAGTATCAGATGAGACTCAATCCGTAGAAATGCATCTTCGGCGTTACAAAGGGAAAAATCTTGGGATTCATGGTCAGTGATAAGGGGATAGAAGCAGATCCTGCCAAGCTGAAAGCCATACTTGAGATGCCACCTCCCCGAATAGAGAAAGAAGTCTGAGGTTTCCTTGGGAAATTGCAATACATCAGCCGGTTCATCAGCCAGCTAACCTCCATCTGCGTACCTATCTTCAAAATCCTCCGAAAGGATTCAACCAAGGATTGGAACGAGGCATGCCAAGAAGATTTTGACCGAATCAAACAATATCTGACCCAACCTCCGGTTCTCATGCCACCACAGCCTGGTCTCCCCTTATACCTATAACTAACCATAACTAACACTGCAGCTGGGGATTTGCTAGCCCAATACCTTGAGGATTCACGCAAAAAAAGAGCCATTTATTACGCTAGTCATAAACTAACCGGGTACACAGTCAACTACACTGCTTTGGAAAAGGCCTGTGTCGCACTTGTCTGGGTCACCCAAAAGTTGTGACACTACATGCTCGCCTTCCCCATCAAACTTATATCCCGAATGGACCCCATCAAATACCTGCTTGAGAAACCTACCTTATCCAGCCGAATGACTCGGTGGTTGATACTCCTAGCTGAGTTTGATATCGTGTATGTCACGCAGAAAGCCATGAAAGGAAGAGCCATCTCCGACTACCTCGTTGACTACCCCGTGGAAGAAGCTGATGTTTAGATCTACGAATTCCCAGATGAAAACATTCTCTGTGCTAGTCAAGACAGCCTTCGATGGAAAATGTTCTTTGACGGTGCTACCAACAAAAAGGGGATATGACATTGGGATACTTCTAATCGCCCCAGATGACTCCCACACTCCCATCGCCATCAAGTTGGATTTCCCTTGTACCAAAAACATGACTGAATATGAGGCGTGTATGGTAGGCCTCAAAGTTGGTATCAAGAAAGGAATTCAATGCTTAGATGTCTACGGGGACTCTACCCTCATCATCGGTCAAGTTCTCAGAAAGTGGAAAGTCAAGGATGAGAAACTCCAACCCTTCCATGCCCACTTAGAGGAATTAGCCTCCCAATTCCAAGATATCACCTTCCATTACCTACCTCGAGTAAAGAATAACCTAGCCGACGCCCTTGCTACCTTGGCCTCCATGGTCGACATTCCTAAAGGAATAACAATACCCCCTTCCTGATTCAAAAGCAAGACAAACCAACCCACTCCTACCACATTGAGCTCACCACCATAGAAGATCCCGAGCTATCCGATTGCTGGTACTATGATATGTGGCACCTCCTCAAGAATGGTAGGTATCCCGAGGGTTCCAACAAGAAAGATCGAGCAACCCTCCGAAGACTGGACGCCCAGTACATCATCTATCACAAAGGACTGCACAAAAGGAACTTTCATGGAACCCATCTACACTGCATCACAGGGGCTGATATTGAAAATATAATGCAGAAGATCCACAGTGGGGAATGCGGACCCCACATGAACGGTCACATGCTTTCAAAGAAGATCATCTGAAAAGGCTACTACTAGACCACCATGATTTAGGATTGCACCGCCTATGTTCGGAGATGCCTCAAATTCTAACAGTTTTCCAATCTCCAGCACCTGCCTCTGCGAGAATTATATAACATAACTTCTCCCTGGTCGTTCTCCACCTGGGGTATCGACATCATAGGGAAGGTTACACCAAAGGCTTCCAACGGGCATGAGTTCATCCTAGTTCCCATTGATTACTTCACCAAATGGGTCGAAGTTGAGTCATACGCAGTGCTGAACACCAAGAAAGTGGCCAAATTCATCAAGAAAAACATCATCTGCCGATATGGGGTCCCGCATGAGCTAGTGTCAGATAAAGGGTTGCATTTCGAGGAATAAGTCACAGCAGTGGTCAACGAGTACGGGATTCAGAGACACAAATCTTCTCCTTACCGACCTCAGACCAATGGTGTAGTCGAAGCCGCAAACAAGAACCTCAAAGCCATCATCAGTAAGATGACCGACATCTGTCGAGATAGGGCCGACCGGATCCCATACGCCCTCTGGGGCTATCGAAACTCTATTAGAACCTCTACTGGGGCTACCCCTTACTCTCTAGTCTACGGCATGGAAGCAGTCCTACCCGTGGAGCTGGAAATACCCTCGTCGCGCATCATGCTTGAAAGTAAAGACAGCGAAGAAGACTGGTGCCAAAGTCGTCTTGACGAGCTGACCCCCCTAGATGAAAGGAGATTGAAAGAATTATACCACATACAAGGTACCATCATCGTATAGCGCGATCATTCAACAGGAGAGTCAAGGACCGCGGTGTCCGAAAAGGGGATTTAGCCCTCAAAGAGATAATAGAACCCATCTGGGACCCCAGAGGGAAATTCAAGCCCAATTAGAGCGACCCTACATTGTGAAGAAGATCTTGTTCGGCGGTGCCGCCATGCTCATCGACTTAGATGGGGAGGAGATGGCTCGTCCAGTCAACCTAGACCATCTGAAGAAATTTTACCCCTAGTCCGAAATCTCGGCGCGCTACGACTCTTCTCATCTCCCTTATATTCTCTAAAAAAAAACTCTTCATTTCCCTCTGCCCAGAACTACGTGGGGCTGATCCTCTGCAAAAACCATTTTCAAACAAATTAAAAAATTTCAAAACCCCCCAGAGGTACGTAGGCAGCTCGTACATCTTACATGAGCACGACCCCTTCTTTTTCACAAATAACTATTCTTTTCTTATCTCCAAGAATGACAGTTCATTCTAACATATACTTGAACAAAAGGATTATGTATGCCTTAGTGATCGGTATATATAATTCAAAAATAGAAAACTCATCAAAAGGCACAATTGGATGATCAGAAACTTGTTTATTTCACTAATAATAAATTATGGTACAAATTACAAGAGAAAAAGGAACGAATAATCCCCCCTACCTTCCTAAAAATCCAAATAAAATCCCCACACTTATTCTCCATTACAAAATAAACTCTCCAAGAGTCCTATCCACAGCTACCAGAGGAGCCTGCTCCATCATCATCATCTACATCCTGGGGTCCCCAAGCTTCCCCTGCCTGAATAGAGTGCCACAAATGCTCCATGGACCGATATGCTCGAACCAGTTTCGTAAAAACTACGACACCTCCTTCCATGGTATTAAATAAGACAAGACACTTTTATCCAGTCTCCACTGCCAACATCTTGCTGACTACTATCCTCCACAACCACTTCATATAATCCCCGGGGACATGCCAAACTCTCCCAACAGACTGAGAAGGACGGGTCGACGGACGCCGACTCTCCCACAAAGAGTCAAGATGCATGCGCACACGCTCAGTCAGATCTTCTACCGGAAAGAAGTCTAGTGTCCGAGGTGGCATGACCAGCTCCCAGCTAAATTGGCGCAGACGCTACCAAGGGAAATAAAAAGAGGTCTATCTGAGGCCAACCAGCCGAACATACGGGTATTCTCCCACTTCTAGAATAGGCAGCAACTACCCCCATCAAGGCAATGACCAGTACATGTTTAAAGTCCCATGCTCCACAAACTAGTTCTTCCAGCTCTCGATATCCAGACCAGCACTAATGAAGTGGTGCGAAAAGAAATTGGGTACAGCCGACAAAGGATATTCTGGAGGAGTCACCAGGCGGAGTCTTTCAGACAACCACATGAACAACATCACACGGCTACCCCTCAGAAAGTCCGAACGACCTTCTCGCTAGGCATCCAGGCTATTCAGAGTCTCCGCCAGTATCACCGCCGCAGGATTGCGACGGTATGACATCCAGGAAGTAATGGCTGTAAGTTGTGGGTCCACCAGCAGTTCCCCAGTCACCAGCAGTAATTTTGAAACCAAGCCCAGAACAACAGCTCCGGCGTATCCAGCATCACCAACTTCCTACAAATGCATAGACTATAACACCGCCGAAAGGGAGATCATTCCTCCAGCAACCAGTGGTCTGGCCGCCGAAGGCGAAATACGAAGAAGCCCGGCCAACAAATACCTAGGAGAACTGGAAAACTCAGGTAGAGCCGCAGCAACGC
Source organism: Sambucus nigra (assembly GCA_949130495.1). Classification (NCBI taxonomy): domain Eukaryota; kingdom Viridiplantae; phylum Streptophyta; class Magnoliopsida; order Dipsacales; family Adoxaceae; genus Sambucus; species Sambucus nigra. The sequence goes on from OX422220.1 coordinate 527,216,484, forward strand.
TGGGATTTATCCCCAGCATGGCAAACAATTCCTCGTAGGTAGGACAAACTTCATCCAACCCAAAACGGAATACATGGTCTTCGGGGTACCAAAATTGTACCTCTACCATCAGCATGTTCCACTCAATGGGCCGGTTGCGCCATAAAGAAACTCGACGCATGCTGAAAGCATCGTAGTCGACATTATAAGAGCACATTGCTTCCAGGGCTTCGAGGTAGTTGGCAAACTCAATGCTATGAGGGAGATCCATATTACAAGACTAAGAATTAGTAAGCAAGTAAGTAAGAATGTGAAGGTGTGATGGAAACACTCCACCCTTACCCCTTTTTAAACTTGCAAACCCTCACAAAAGACATAACCCCTGCAGAAATCGGAAGGAACCCTGCCCCACAACGTACCAAAGGCTAAGAGGGTACTAATAAAAGCTTTGAATTGATGGGACTGGACTTGACTGTCGATAGGCAGGACAAGGTGCTTGCCGATCGGCAACCCTCCCATTTTTGGAAATTTTTATTTTTTCCTCTTTTGTCAAAATTAGAAACTCAATAAAAATAAATTGATATTCTCAATAGAATTTCAAAACCCCATTCCATCTTTATATAATTCCTGATTTTAAACTTTACTTCAAAATCTTAAAAATATCTCTTTTTACGGTCTCAACAGCAAAGTAAAAAGCGCATGTGCATGCATTCATTCACCATTAATAGAAGATAATGAAAAATGCTATTGCATTACGTATGTATTTTTCTGTGTTACATCAAATTTTGCAGGAAATGAAGAAAAAAAAAACAACGGGACACAACTCGAACCCACATTCTCTCTCTCTCTCTCTCTCTCTCTCTCTCTCTCTCTCTCTCCCCAACCTAAACTTCACCCCTGTGACGCGCTCTCTTTCCCTTACGGCTAGATGATGCACCACAACTACCCGAGACAGAGTCCTCCCCGAAAGAAGCAGACGGCACCAAGAAAGAAGGAATAGGAACTGCATCCCGAAAATGGGCAGTCGCCGAAGATATCCAGTCTCTGATGTCCCTCAGCCAAGTGGTCGACACCCGGACTTGCTGCAATAAAAGGCAGAATCAGTATCAAAACAGAAAAGAAATCAAAAGGAAAGAAAGAGAGGAACATAAAGGTATACCGCAGGATGAAGGACCTCCTTTGTCAAGCCCAACTCCTTCGGATCCATCGCATGAGGATGATGCAACATAGGCACCATCCCTCCATCAGCCCGCCGGATGTTGTACGAAGGGGTATGCAACCGCACAAAGGGAACCTCCGAAGTCTCCACCACCACCGATGTCAATGGATCGCCACCGTTGTGGGAGGACCCCACCGGCCGATTTGAACCCGTAGGAGGGAAAGGGAGTGCATCGTATATATTGAGCGCCATCAGCCAGCTCGTCACAAAGTCAATATAGTCATACGATGTAGCCGTATTAATGTACAACAGATGGGACTCGTCGATCATCACCATGATCCTTACATTCTCTGGCACCAGTCACTCCCGCCTCATAGACATAGGAGGCCGTGCAGGTGGCACCACCACCTCCTCCTCAGCGATCTGTCGAACCACTCTCTCCTCGAGATACTAAGAGTGACCAAACTCATGCGCCAGCAAGCGCCGCAACTGTGCGTTCACCCCAGTCAACCCCGTATCCTGAACAGCCGTCCCCCAAGGGTAAAAGGTCACCTAAAAATCCCCAGCAGGCATAAGTCAATACAAAATCTGATCATGCAAAAACCAAGACTGAAAAGGAGAAAGTCTTACCCTATCACTGGTCAGGCCATTTAAGACCTGACGCACCGCCTCTATAGAGAGATTTCTTCGATTGTTGATTGGCCTTGCGCCATCGATACAACCGACAGAAGTCCCCAATGGTCTCTTCCTTCAGAGCAATCAGCTGGGTATTGCACCCAATCACCTCATAGAACAACGTATGCCAAAGACAAGAATTTGCAATAAAAAAAGACACATAAGGAAAATGCGAATGCATGAAAGGAAAATGCACAAATTAAGGAATACCTCAAGAAGATACATGGCTCTAGTAAAAGTCTGCCGGAAGCACCGGATGAATGCGTCCAAAGAAAAATAGAGGGTCGCCAAAGTCAGGCTCCCCCAATCATAGAAAGGGATGTTCGAAAACACCCTTTAGTACGGCAAAAACCACAAATGGACGATGTCGCCCCTCGACGCCACCATGAAGCCTCCCATAACTAGCAGGATGAACAACCGGGCCATCTACCTCACCTGCAACCCATCCTCCACATCAACCACCCTGCTCAGCAGAACATCCTTCAGCAGGAACAACCGAATAGAGTCCCAAGACACTATCCTCCCCACATCACCAAGCGATGCCCGCACCGCCTCCGGCCTCACCCGCAAAGAGAGATCCACCTCTATCTGCTCTCCATCACAATCTAGCCCCAGTAGTTGCTGCACGTCTATGGGAGTCACAGTCATCTCCCCGAAGCCAAAATGGAAAGTGTGGGTAGTGAACCACCACCTCTCCCCCAGAGCGCATAAGACAGCCATCGAACGAGGTGTCTCATCCAATGCAGACGCCAAACTCCCAAAACCCACTGATGACACCACCCAAGGCACCACAGGTGGAAGATTCTCCCAGACATCCTTAAGCCCCGTCGTTCCGCGGGCATGCATATTCGACAAAGAGACATCAGACTGTCAAAAGAAAAAAACCGTGTCAAAATCCAAGAAAAAAGGGAAAATCATCAAAAGAAGAATGCCAAAAGTCACTTTACTCACATAACCGCCAAGGTTCACCACCCTCGAAGAACGATGATGCGACGGCTCCCGCAGTAAGGTCCGCTCATCTGCAACCGGCTCGAATGCGTCAAAAGAGTTCTCGCTCTCCAAAGCAAGAGGCGCCCTGGCCCTCCATTCCACATTCTCCCAGTCGTCAACAGTCAACCATTCCTTATGTGCTGCAGTGCTCACAAAAGTGGCCATTTTTTAGAGATCGGAATGCTAGAACGATTCGCAGAGGAAAATCACAGAAAGAGAGAAAAAAAGAAGCTGTGAAAAATGAAAAGAATTCGCACCTTTATATAGAGAGCCAAGGGTCATGTCGATCGGCATTGTACCCCCACATACCGATCGGCACTGCCCTTTACCTTCCCAAGGCAGTCCAAAAGTCCGTGCCACTTTTGAATGGCACCCCCCATACCATGCCGACCGGCACCCCCCTTAAAATTTTGTACAAAAACTCCCGAAAAATACCAGAAACCCCTGAAAAATCCTCAGAAAATTCCTAAAAATCCCAGGAAAGATTTAGAACATTTTCACCAAGAATATTTCGCACTGCCTCAAGCGGAACCTGTATTTCCCCGGTAAAACTCTCAAAAAGCCAAGTTAATCTCCTCCCGATGACGTCCTCAGAGGATCTCTAAGGATCACCTCCTATACCCCAAAGGTCCCAAATTTCCCTGAGCAATACATCCAAACCCTTAATCACCTCCCCAGTGGAATATTGGCTATTCCTCCAGAGGATACAAAAGATTTCCCCGACAGAACTCTCCGAGAGCATCTCAACCTAAGCCCGCAGAATTGGCTTCTACCCGCAGAATCGGTCACCCTCATCTTTAAGCATGTAGAATTGGCTTGAACCTGCAGAATTGGTCATCTCAACTCAAGCCCTCAGAATTGGCTTTGACCCGCAGAATGAGTCATCTCAACTCAAACCCACAGAATTGGCTTCGACCCGCAGAATTGGCCATCTCAACTCAAGCCCTCAGAATTGGCTTCGACCCGAAAAATTGGTCATCTCAAATCAAGCCCTCAGAAGTGGCTTCGACCCGCAGAATCAGTCACCCTCATCTTCAATCCCTCATAATATGCTTCGACCCACAGAATCGGTCACCCTCATCTTCAAGCCCTCATAATTGGCTTCAACCCGCAGAATTGGTCAACTTAAACTTAAGCCCGATAAAATTTGGCTTTGACCCGCAGAATTGGTCATCTCAACCTAAGCCCACAGAATTGGCTTCGACCCGTAGAATTGGTCACGTTAACTTAAGCCCGTAGAATTGGCTTCGACCCGCAGAATTGGCTTTGATCGTAGAATTGGTCATCTCATCTTTAAGCCCACATAATTGGCTTTGACCCGCAGAATTGGTCATCTCATCTTCAAGCCCTCAGAATTGGCTTCGACCCACAAAATTGGTCATCCTTTTTTCCTTAGGTCCTCAGAATCGGCCTCAACCCTCTGAATTGGTCATCCTCATTTCCTTAAGTCCTCAGAATCAACCTTGACCCTCTGAATTGGTCATCCTATTTCAAAGGCATCATGTGGTGTCTATTCGACGGCTATCATTTGTTCCAAACTCACCTATCGAGGGGCTCTGTAGACACCCCATTTTGTTACCCCTAAACTCTCCTTAGGTCCCTAACACCTCCCTTCATCACTACAAACCCATGTCATACCTCGAGTACCGACCTAGAGGCCATCGGGCACTCCCAGGCTCTGTTTGACCAAAAGTCAAACTCTTCAATTCGATCGATACTGAATGAATCTTCAAAGGTAACTGAAACCCCTTTACAACGGTCCGTCCTCTGCACGATTCTGACTTACCATGCAGACGAACGACCTGTTTTCCCCCAAAACCTAATCTGGAGGCCACTGGATGATCCTGGGCTCCGTTTGACCAAGTCCAACTCTTCATATCGACCGAGACCGAATGATTCTTCAAAGTTAACTCAAACCCCTTTCCAACGGTCCATCCTGTGTGCAATTCTGACCTACGAGGCAGACGAACGATCCGTTTTACTCCGAGAGGTCACCGAACACTTCCACGGCCCGATTGACCAAAGTCAACTCCCCAAACTGGGTCAAACACTTTGGAATGTCAAAGTAAATCTCCTAACATTTCCAAAAGTCCACCCCGTGCGCGATTCGGACATACCATGCAGACGAACGATCCGTTTGCGTCCGACGATTCCCCGTCCAAAGGAGCGATGATTACTTCCGAGCCACATTTGACCCAAAGTCAACTCCTGAACCTGGGAGAAGTCCAAAGGACTTTCGAAGGTCTTTGAATTATCTTTCCAACTATATGACCCATGCACAATTCGGATCAATGGTTTTCACTCTGCGACCGATTTTCCGAAGGAACCTAAAAGCCCCTGCCAAACGGTAGGTTCCAGACCCTGCCTATCGGCAGTGTGCCTAAACGCACCTGCCGATTGGTAGGAACATGGCTATGCCGATAAAAAATGACCTGGTACTATAAAAAGGAGGGCTTTATCTCCTTTCAAAGGAGCCAGATCTGAAATATATCACTCTCAGTGAATCCAGAAAACCCCTCTCGAAGTCAGTGTGATTTCCACATCCAAATCCCTTTCCAACCTTCGCTTTTCATCATCCTTTTCATCAAAATTGGTGTATTAACTACCCTCCATTATCACGCAAGTGTAAGGGCTGCTCTCCAACGTTCAAGATCAAGCTCAAGATCTTCAAGAAGGTCCAATTTTCTCAATTGTCTCTTCAAATTCTCAGAAATTTGCAATAACTTGTTTTATTACTTAGCACCTTTATTATCTCATCTCACAGATCCTAATATACTTTTTATCTAGTATTATTACACATCTCTTATTTTCATATAAGTAAAAACCCAAAAAAACAAGAAAAATAGGGTTGCTCATAAATTCCAAACGAGAATTCTCACACTTTCCTTACACTTTTCTCATAACTAAAGCACTTTTTCACATACACAAATAAGAGAAGTCCCCGGTTGGATTTATGGGATAAACCCCACCCCTCGTTTTCATGCGAACTACGTGGACTTTGATGCCTTTATAGGCTACGTAGGCATCTTGGGGTAAAACCCGAGACTCGAGTCCTATTCTTACTTTTTCTCTCATTTTCTATTTTCTCTAAATTCAATTCTCTTAGATTCCATATATTTACATATACATATATTTGTTCTTAGTGGCGTATTATTTCACATGTGCTATCGTTCCATTATAACGATCAACGCAAGAATAACCGCGTAAAAACTATTTACTAATATTATCTTTAACATTCCTACGGATGACTCGCTTTATCTCTTCCATGATACAAGTCGATGATTCTTATCTCCACTATATATACACATGAACACATATCACGGGGAAATAAAGGAAAATATCAAAAAACCCATGAGAGACCGTAAGGGCGGAATGGGTGCCTAACACCTTCCCATTTCGTAACTTAGCCTCCGGACCCTTCTCGAATCATTTGGATTTCGTATGTATCAGTATGTATTTGGATGCTGTCCTTCGGGATGGCTCCCTTTTCTTTTGTCTATTTTGAGTAAAATATACTGGCGACTCTATCTCTCTACATTTTCACCTCATCAACGATGCCAGTCGAAGCGCTCTCCCGAAAGGGACGCGCAGGACCTAGGATCCTCTCTCCCAACCCACCGCGAGGATCGGGGATGGCCACACCATTAGGATGATTGTGATTTGGGATCATGTAGGCGGTAATAGGGGTTGTAGCAATGGTTCCTGAGTTGAATGTTTTAAATTACATGAACGTCGTGTTTCACTTGATGAGAGGGATCTCTAAAAGATGAGGTTAGTTACCACATGTTAAAGTTACGGAGGCCCAGGTATGATGGTTCGGTGACTAAACGATAAGTGCTTAAGGAATGTAAATTCATTTGGTTCAGTTGGTTGTACTTACCAATGATAGGAATGTGGCATTAGTCCTAAGGAGGGAAGCCTAGGGTTTCAGGATCCCGAAGAAATTAATTTTGTATTCCGTCTGTTTTGCATGGATGAATGATTCGTGGTTAGGACTTGTCAGAGTCAAGAGGGAAAGCCAGGATACGTGGAAAGGTTAAGATGATTATCACGTACTGGTAAAAGTTAGAGACTTCAAGCATATGTTGTAGATTTGCACTTTGTGTGTATCGAATTATTATCATAATTTGATCATTTCCTTTTGGCGTGGCAGTCGCCTGAATTGTTGCATTTCTTGTGTTTCCTTCGATCCCGGTAATGGGAAGTTGTTAATTAGTTGTGATTCATTACGGCGATGTGTAAGCCCGGTAGTGATGCGGGTTAGGCCCGTTGTGGCCGATGCATCACAGTATAGGAAGAGCGCTCTTCTTTGGATGCACCTTTATTCTACACTAGTCTGTGTGTGAATGCATTTTTGTTCTCTTCTATATGGATGTATATGTTAATTGGTTTCTTTAGGTTAACATGTTTTAATTATCCGGTATAATTAGTTGTGACCTTGTCATGTAGCTGAGGTTGCAACTCAAGAATATTATTATTCTGGGGATTGAGGAAATGATCACTTGTATGTGTTCATTTACTGGTACCCAGGATGACCCTAGGCCGATATAGGGGTCTTGTGGGAGATATCAGTCATGTAGAACTATGTGTTAAGGCGATTATCTTTGATATGTGTATCGAGGAGTGTTGAAATTGTATCAACTTAGGCTGGACGTGATCCAAGATGTGTTCGAGGAAGCGTAGGTTGTGAACCCTGACGTAGGACTGATCCATGTTAATGAATTCATTGTGGATATTGCAATATTTGAGGAGTATCAATCATCCCGAGGTTTTGTTAGATATAAATGTTAGGCATGCTTGAGATTTTTGGCAAAAAGACCTTAGGGTTCGTCGTCATTAGATTAACAATGATGATGGATTAAAATAAAATCTTTGGGTTTAAACCACAGTATCGAGAATGCCTAGGATTGCAAACCGATGATAGGCGACTCGACTATAAAGAATGATAAACCAAATTTCAGGGACAAAATTTCCTAAAGAGGGACGTTTGTAATAACCCACCCCGATAAATTAATTAATTAGCTATAGAATTTAGATGAGGACAAGCAAATTAAAAATTTATGAATTTCGGATGACAAGTTAAATCATAAATAGACTTATTTAATTAAGTATTCCATATGGTTTATTAAATGGATAGTTTTGAAATCAATAATACCGTATATGCTTCAGAATTGTTGGGGCTAAGGTGAGAACATAGAAATATAAGGCATTGGGATCTGAGTTAGGTCAAATGCAGCCGTTATTCCAGTGGGTCACTCAAACGACATTTAGTTTTGTTCAAACAACATTTAGGTGTCATTCAAGCCATAAACCCAGTCGTTTGAGCGACGTTTAAAATGTCAGTGCCCTTTTATGTTGTCATCTTTGTGTTTGCTGCTCAGGATTTAGGATTTAGGCTAGCTGACAATTAGGGAAAGTGTTTAGCTCGTGGGTTTATGCATATTCGTGTATAAGAAAATGGAACCTAGGATACTATAACCCACTTGCCACATTGGTTCCTGTGTGGAGCGTTGTCTCCATACAAACCATTGGATTCAATTTGCTATAAATTTAGGATGAGTTTAACACCAGATAAAGAAAGGTTTGGTGAGGGTAAGGGTTCTTTGTTTGGTAAACATCTAAGTTATTGGATTATAAAGAGGCAAAATCGGGTAGAATGAAAGAAAACGTTTGACAGATTCTCTCTCTCTCCCTCACCCTTGGTCTTTCTTCCTCAGCCCCTTTCAGTTTCACACCCACACCATTTAATATTCAGTGCTCCCCTTGTTCATTAAAAGCCACAAAATGTTAGATGATTGTTATGGGTTTTAATGGGTGTTGAAGGGGGTATTCTCAGAAGAGGATGAGTATGTTGTTGGAGGTGTTGTAGATGGACTTTGATGGTGTTTCATGGAGAAAAACCTAGTGGTGCTAGACAATCCCTTTAAGGCCACCTTAGGAGGTGGGGGTTGTCATCTCCATTGATTCTTCCATGCCTGCCACTGACTTGGACTTCATTTGAGGTGGGATAAACTAACTTTGTCTTAAATCTCAATGAGTAGTATATTTCAGTATGTTATTACATATATTAGATTAAATATATGTGTGTAATTTATTGTCTTGCAACTTAGAATTGATTATTGGCCATATTAATAGTTGTATGAAATAGTGTCACAAGAATGATTAAGATAAGTCTTGAACATGGAACTAATTCCAGAATTTATAAATGAACAATGTTGTGTAATAAAAATGTAAGGAAATACTGATGGGTATACTTTCTAGTAAAACTTAAAATAGACATTTTTTTGGAATAAAAAAGTTAGAAAAGATTCTTGTAGTATATTTTCTAGTAAAACTGAAAATAGACTTTTTTATGGAATAAAAATGTAAGAAAAGATTATTATCATGTATTTTCTAGTAAAACAAAAAATGGACATTTTTATCTAATAAAAATGTAGGAAATATCATTTTTGTGTATTTCTAGTAAAAAAATAAATAATAAACATTTTCATGGAATAAAATTGTAAGAAATGTTATTTTAGTCTATTTTTAGTGAAAAGAAATAATGGACATTTTTATGGGATAAAAATGTAAGAAAGAGATGTTTTTAGGTATTTCTAGCAAAAGGGAAATAATGGATATTTTATGGAATAAAATGTGGAATGGCATTGGTCTTGACAAATTATTTATGAAATTAGTGTTTCCAAGTTTCTAGATTGAAATGCACGTTTAATCTACTTGGTAGGATTTTAGGTTTTAAATCCCACTTCCCGTTCATATAAACTTGCAGTATTTTGATAATAAATATGTGAGCAACTTTAAAGAAAGTCTTATTGGATTTAAGCATAAAATGTAAAGCATGTTATTTATGTGTTAAAGGCGTTAATGTGTGATATTAAACAAGTGTTAAAATGGATATAGTGTTGTTAAGTTGGAGATTAATAACCATTTTTGACAAATAACACTTGTTAAGGAACTAAATTGCAAGTTTGGTAAACAAATGGTAAATTGATAATTCCCTTAAAGTGGAACAGTTTGTTGGAATAAAAATGTTAAGGAATGTCTTTACTCTAATGCGTGTGAAATTGGATTAAGTACTAAAAAGTGAATGAATTTAGTATAAATCACGTGCTTGTGGATAAGGGACTTAAAGATGAAAAGAAACAATTTTCCAGTGTTAATGGAAAAACGGACGGCTAAGTTCGGGTCTTGGCTTCGGCCGAGTAAAAGTAAGAAGTGGAATAACGTGGACATGTGTAAAATGTTAAACACATTAATAAGGACTCGAATGTAATCGGTAATAAGTAAAAAGGGCCCGGAGCCCTTGGGTGAAAAGCCCTAAATCACTAGCCAGAGCATATGGTGGGGATAGCTGTTGGTGTGGAGCCCGTGTAAGTATGCGGTAAAGAACTAGTCTGAAAAATGATAAAGTAAATAAGGAACGTGCCAAGAAATGGGTTGTGTGGTAAATGTATTAATATAGCCCAACTTGAATTAATGTAATAAATATTCCGGTAAATGTAAATGGACACAAAAATGTGTAAATATATTAATGTCCATAACTGAAAGTAAAAGGGCTAAAGTAAAGTGGGCCAATGTGTGGTTAAGTAATCTGAGTCGTTAAACCCATAAATTTCAAATGAATGCATTGAAAGGTTTTCAAATGGTAAACAAGTATTTTTTAACACGATGAACACATGTGTTGAAATGGTACTTTTTTAATGAAAATACTAAAGCATATTCTAAATGAATAAATAGGGGTGATGCCGGTAAATGAATGGTTTGGAATGAATCAAGTGTAATGGTTTTAAGTGTTGAACCGGTTGTGTTGAACAAAGTGCGAGATGCTAAGTGTGAACAAAGGGAGTTGTTACAAGATTAAGGCAAATTAATCTAGGTGAGTAAAGTGCATATATATGCAGATACATATATATGCAGATACAAAGTGCGAGATGCAAAGTGCATATATATGCAGATACATATATATTTTCGCATGCATGTGATTGTAGCATGTGAGTATTATATGATGTCGTTCGTTTCTATGATGCTTTTATATTTCCCACTAGGCATATGCTCACACCCTCGCTTTGTTACGGCAGGTTGGGTGTGGTTTCGTATTCTAAGGGCGTTATAAGGGTAAGTGTACTTATTTATTTTACGTTAGTGTCTCTGTTTACTTGGATAGGGGTGCTCCCCATGGACCTTACACGTAGTTTATCTTGAAATTGGACTAGCACGCTAAACAAGTGAAATATTAATTTCAAATAAAATTGGACTAGAAAATTTATTTAGGTTATTTCATTGCACTTCACACCTAACGTCCGATTCGGACCAGGTTGACTCACGAGAAATCCATAAATCCATTTCGGGTAATTACATTAGTGACCTCCCACCAAAATATAAAGATATGGGTGCACTAACCATTTTTGGCATCATGGGAAGGGATCGAATTAAGAGAGTGTTAATAGATCTCGGGGAATGTTTTAACATTCTCCCCCACTTCGTCTATAAGCAATTAGATTTGGGGCACCTTAAGCCCATAAAGATGAACCTCCAACTCGTGGATCATTCCGTGAATATACCTCGGGGTATTGTTAAGGACTTGATCATCCATGTTGACACTTTCTACTTCCCGGTAGATTTTGTCATTTGGGACACGGATCCCTCCTCTATCTCGAGTAATCATGTTCCTATAATCATTGACCGCCCATTCTTAGCTACGGCTAATTCATTGATTAATACATATAATGGGAAAATAAAACTCACTTTAGGAGATATGACTCTCGATACCAATATCTTTAACATCACCAATCCCGTAGGCGATGAAGGAGAGTTGCGCGAGATAGATATTATAGAGGAGAAAGTACATGAGCCCATCAAGGGGAACCATACATGAGAGCCTTTAGGGGTATGTCTTGTTACGACAGGTTAGAACGATAATTCCTACATTAAGTGAGAGGTAGAGGAGGCGTGTTTCATAACATTTATTGAGAGTGAGAGAGAGGATTCGAAGATCGATCAAGAGAGAGAGAGTTAGGAAACATGAGCCTAGAAGATTTCGAGAAAGAATTTGCACCGGTGGATGGGACCCTCAATGTCGATGTCCAATCGTTATTGGACTATTTTTGTCTCATAGAGGAGAGCGACTGGAAATGTTGGATAGACAAATCCCTTCTTTGTGACCATCCACCCATGCCACTTGAGTTATCGTATGCGATCGAGGAGAAGACTAGTGTTTCGTATGATTTAGAGCTCGATCCAAGCATTATCGAGTGTAAGGGGAATCCAAGTTTATCAAGTCCTTCCAATTTTCACCGAGTTATTCTCTCCACGTTAGGAAAATTATGCTGCGATTCCATTGGACCCCGGGGTGATTTCATTCATATCATTCATCACGAGCCTCGAGGTCTCCGCATACCTATGGGGATGACCCCAATTGTTCCGATTATTAGTTTATGATGTGAGGAAGATGGGTACGAGGAGATATTCGGACCCCGTTTACGAGGTTGAGTGAGTTTTAGTTGAAGAAGAGGTCATCACACCCCCGACGCGTGTGGGGTGGTTGTGTGTTTTACACTAGTGAGTGGAGTTTGTTTTACCGTCATTTAGTGGTCTATAGAGGTCGCGATTTAGGAAGGATAGGAGCACTGTTGCACAACATGAAAGAGCGTATGGCAATTCCAAGTGATATTTTGTGGTATACCGAGGTAGAAATTGTGTATGAGAGCCTTGGTTATGTTTAGGGAGTTAGAGAAGAGGATCCCCAACACTTAGATTCTGATAGAGGAAGAAAAATTTTGAGGGTCAACACTGATATTGCAAATCGGTTCGCCCTGGCTATACTATCAGGGTAGAATCGATTCAGATTAATAGTATCGATTGAAGAGGTGCGAATTGGTTCGTCCCGGTTATACTACTAGGGTAGAACCAGTTCGAATTGGCAGAGGGTTTGAGTGAAAATTGAACCGGTTCAGCCCTACGGTGAATCTGTTCGAATTTTTGGGTAGTATATTCATCCCCCTTAATTTTATCCCCTCCCTTCCCATTTCACCAAATTCATCCCTCCCTCCCCATGAAATTTACCCTCCAAACATCTCCCAAAACCCACAAATTTTCACCCTTTCACTCCTTCTACCCCTTCCCACCCAAAACCAATTCACCCCGCTTATAAATACACCTCCTTCTCCTACATTCCCTCCACCACCATCAAAACCTTTAATCCAATTCTCCCTAACTCTCCAAGCTCTTGCATCCAATGGATCAAGATGCCAATGTTATCACCAAATATGATGAAGTCACAATTTTCCATGACGGTGATCAAACTTACCGCTCCATTTAAGAGCGCAACTAGAACGTGGCCTTTTTCTCCGTCGCTCTCACCATACATATCGAGTGGGAAGTGCTTTGGAGAGATCTACCCAAGGTGATGACCACCTTGTTCCGCCCTTGGGGTTGGTGCAACTTCTTTGAATAACTTGGGGAGGATGTTTGGGTTCATGAGAGCTGAACATTTTACAACACTCTAGTCAGGTTGGACGATTCGTTATGCGAATCCTAGGTCGACAAGATGCGGGTTTTGTTCTCTCTGGACTTAATGATCAAAACATTCATGCAAAAGGGGTCTGCATACCCTAATGATTTCCATACCCTATTATGAGAGTCCCCATATCCAAGGCCGCTTGCATTGCTATAATTGCACCTAATTGTAATTGGTCTCGTGACTCTTTTTCGGTTGGAGAGTTACACAAATGGACCCGCGTGGCATTTTACATTACCTATGACTTAATCTTACAAACCTCAAACAACTCCACCCTTCATATCCATCAAGCTAATTTTCTATATTACTTATTTGATGAGGGAAGCGTCATTCACATTGCCCGTACCTTTACGGAAAAATCGTGCATGCCACCTATGATAGGAGAAGCAAGGTAGCTCTCCCCTATGCTATGTTCATCACATCCATCTTCAAGGATGCCAGGATTGAGGAGCCCAATACGCAACCCCACCTCCCTAAGATAATTAGGAAAACCTCCGTCACATGGAACGTGTGCCAAATGGGGGTCGCCCATCCTCCCCCGTTAATATTACAAGAGGAGGAGGAAGTTAAGACGGGGGAAGAGGAGGCAGAGTATAATGAGGACGCCGACCCTGATTTTAAGCCATACTAGACCAGTCTCTACCACTGCAACGATACCTTAGAGAACAGGATGAGCTATTTCATTGCGGACTATAGAGACCATCGGACCACCCAGACCCGAAACTAACGTAAGGATATGAACATGATGTTCTGGCTCCAAGCGGATATGTATAAGATACAACTAGGGTCGGAAACTCCAGTTCCAAGCTATTACTACAATCCTTACGCCCGCGATCCCAATGGTCCCAGTTCATCTTAGTGAAGCTATTACGGTGCTTTTTCACTTTTTCATGTAGTTCTTCATTTTTCCTTTGTACTCCATCTTTACAAGAACTATATCATTTTATCCTTGTTTTTATCGCATTCTAATATATCATGTTATTAATACAAGCAAATCGCATCATTTTTGTTTGGTCTATATTCTTATGCACTCTTATTTTATTTTAGATTTTAGTCCTTTTTGCATGAGGACATTGCAAAGTCTAAGTTAGGGGGTACACATGCAATTTCACAAATTTCCAAATTGCCCAAAAAAATTAGAAAATTTTCAAATAAATTGAAAAATCTCAAAAAAGTCAAAAATATTTTTCTTTAAAATAAATAAAAATTGGAATTTAAAATTTTTCAAAAATATCACTAAAATTTTATTTGAAGTCTCAATTTGTAAAAACTAAATGCACAAAGCCGAAATTGACCAAAGACGAAAATTGAGCAAAATTGACGAATTAACGAATAAGTGTGGAGATATATTAACCTGATGAGATTTCGAGCCTATCGATTTTTGTGAGTATTTAAATCAATTCGAGTTAATGGTTAACTCAATGTTCAATTCATCGTTATATAAGTCGTTGAAGATCTCTAAGTTTTTGTTTTGATCGAATACGGGAAACGAGCTAGATGTCATCTTAAAATGTGCTAAAAATATCCATAAATTAAATTTAATCTCGAGACGCATACGGTAAAATAATAAGAATTCGGATAAATGAAGTTATTCCATCATTTATTTACCCAAAAATATTAGCCGTAAAACATAGTGAAAAATTATCCTTTTGCTAGCCATTTTGAGCCTAATAAAACTTTCCATTTTCATTTAATAACCCAAGAAACCCATTTAACTTGGAGTTGTGAAAATAAAAATTCTTCAAGCAAGTCCAAATGGTGCAATAAAAAGGGGCAAGAAAAAAATAGAAAAATTCTCAAGAAAAATAACAAGAAAAAAGAAAAGAAAAATAGAAAAATGAGAAAAACATGAGGAAAAAATTAGAAAAAGAAAAGAAAAAAAGAAAATGCCCGAAAAAGTGCCAACGGACATCATAAGTAAGGAAAATTTTTCCATCTCCGAATATTTCGACCATTCCTATTTTTATCCAATACACCTTATAACCCAAAAAAGTCCTAACTAAGTACGAATAATGAAATTAATTACCGTGTGGAGAGCTAAGACACGAAAAGATAAGAAGGTAGATTAATGGGTGCGAATAAAAGTAGATGTTTACCGCTTCCCAGCAACTGTGTTTTGATGATGCGATATATTCACCCTAAATATCCCACCTTTCTATTTGTGTGCATGAATTCATGTTCCAACACATTTACTCCTAATATCACACAGGTCGAGAGGAAATATCCACAATCCGGGTGATTCGTTTATGAGAGCATCCCGTGAGAATTTGAATCAAAATGAATTTTCGGAAAGTAACGTGATGATCAATCGATGAAAGTTACCAGTTTGATTTTTGACGTCTCACACACACACACACACACACTATGAATTGATATTATTAAATGAAAATTAAAAGTGATTATTTTTCTGGAATTCAAATTATACAATTTTTAATTATTTTGATATTTTCTTTGAGTCGGAAAACAAATTTTGTGGATAATTTCACTTCAAACCCTCATGAGACACCACTCGTCCTACGAGGATCACCAAGGGGTTTAGTGGTTTGTTGTATACTCTAAATGCAATTTCTTGTCCACGAAAAGGTATTATATCCAAATACTTTTTTGTACGTGTTTGACCATGCTATGATTCTTTTACATTGCTCGGGACGAGCAAAGTTCTAAGTTAGGTGGTTTGATTCGATGTAAATTCTTCATAATTATCCCTGTAATTTAGGTACTTTTATCACTCCATGCGATGTAAATTATACGATTTTATCTCATATTATTTACTGACCCTTTTATACTGGTGCATCGTGTTTCTTGTATTTCTCTTACATTTTGGAGGTATTTCATGCGCTTGAAAGCAAAAGAGTAATTGGACTAAGGACAGGAAAGCAAGAAGGAAAGTCAAGAGCAAATTCATAAATTGTACAACTAGAATCCAGATGAAGGACCTAAAGAGAAGTCAAAGACATTGAGCACACGAGCACATACGAAGAAATGGCATCCAATTTGGAACTATGGTTGGAAAGTTACGAGTATGTGAAGATAAGAAGAAGTAAAGGACAAAAGTGGAACCAATGGAAAAATGAACCAGTACGATTCCAAAGGGAATCGATTCGATCAAGAAGACTTGGGCTATAATGGAAAAACGAACCGGTTCGGTTCTGAAAGGAACCGATTTGAAAATCTGTGCGCAAAAATTGAAGTTTATCCACTTAAAATTAGAGTTGTAAATGGTTCAAACTCTTATAAAAATGTAGGGGATTTAATCCCACTTGGATTTTGACAGGAAGAAAAGATTAGGAACAATTTGCAATCCATTCTTCTTCAAATTACATTATTGTGGGTAAAATTCAAGTATCTTGTTTTAATAAAGTTTGCCTTTATCATCTTGTTCTTAAGTCTTCTAGTTCTTTTGCATTTTCTTGAGTATTTCTTTAGTTTATACTCTTTCTCTTGGGTGCTTAGATATAATTCAATGATGATGATGAATTAATGCAATATAAAAATCTTTTTTTAATTTTCGTATTATCTTGTTGGGCTAGGTTTCTAGTGGGATGGGATACATGAACCCAACCTAAAGTATTATGCATGGATATAAAATTTATTCATGAATTAAATAACTAATTGAAACTTGATATTTTATTGATGATTTACACTTGAAATATTACTTGAGTTCCCGATTTACACTTGAACTATATTCACATGAATTAGAGACACATTTTTAGTCGTGTCATTGAAGACAGAGTATATATCAGCCGCAGCCTAATATTTCTCAATATGGAGGACTGGATCAGTCTTCCCATCATACTTGGGAGTAAAAACTGGTGGCTTGCATATAGAAGGTGCGGGGTAATCTACAATAGCCTAGATGAAAGGTGACCCTTTCATAAAATTCTTCTGCAAAGGGTCCTTAGTCTTAGCCATTTATCCCAAATGATCTTCTAGTTACTGTATGAATCCTTTCCAAGAATCCTCCTCTGGTTTAGAATTGGCTGAGGCATCTTTGGTGGCTTTATTGTGCACGTGTACTGAGATCTTTTCTTGAGGAGTTTGCTCGGCATGCACTTCACCTCTTATGCTAGCCCTAGACCTAACGAATCTTTCTCTATGTTGCAGGATCAAACTGGCTCTCTGTGATAACCTATGGCTACTCGGGGCCTTAGACGATCAAAGTCAGATGCCTCACTTAAGCGTTCCAACATGTTCAACCCTTTAGAGCAAAATGACAAACCATCATAATAATCCGTAGATTGGATTGACGATGTTCCCCCCGAATGCTAAGATTTGTCACGAGAAGATCTAGAGAGGATACTTCTCTCATTTATGGTGGGTAGAGATGGCATGTCCCTCCAAGATGGAAAAGTAGTTTACTTGTCTTGTAATGTGCGAGACAACTGCCTATCTAAATCTTTCATGGCTTTCGACCCCTTAACAAGGTTAAGTAAATTTCCTTGAAGATTTGTCACATTGGAAGGAGCATATGGATATATATTGTTACCTGTAGTCGCATGGGTACTCTCAGGAATAGTTGTCATTCGTCAGAGAACTTTCAGGGTGAAAAAGTGAATGCAATAGGTAGATAAGAATGACCAACAGTCATTCTCATAGACGGTACCAATATGTTGATATCTAAAATTGGAGTGGGTCCAAATTTATAATCATGGATAAAATAAAGATAATCAACAAGACAAACACACAACAAAAAGGTTTTAAAGTAGTTCAGTTATGAGAAAATCCTACGTACACTATTTTTAGTATTTTTAGTGGTTACAATAGCTCAGGGTTAAGTATGTTTGTGCCTAATTGAATCGTACCTTTGAGCTAAGGGAGATCATGTATTTATAGCGATTAGCTATTCCACTCGAGTGACTTTTTCTATTCTTGATGGTTCGTATTCTTGAGCTTGGTTCACCTCTTGGCCGACCAAGTGTCTCTGGAGCCGACCAAGAAAGTACGTATTGTGAGGATAGACACGTAGGAGGACAGGTGTCCATTTCTCCTTGGCAGCATCTGAAACCAGACCGAATTTCTATAAGTCTAGAGTTAATACAAATTATATCAGCAAAAGAACATAAATTCATAATGAATACAACAATCCTAATAATAGAGCTCCATATCAAAGAACACTGAACTGTAATCGTAATAAGTTGCACATATCCTAAAGACACTAGAACCTGATGCTCTGATACCATCTGTAACACCCCTCTTATTAAAATAACGGGTGGTCAGACCGCTTCTAAAATCAAACAGAAATCTCAATTGCCTCATTCTTAGCATCACTATCGAAAAACCAACAAATTACTAATAACCTATTAATAAAGCCTCGGTGTCAATTTTAAACCTTATTTAAATTACCGTAAATAAATTCATTTAGCACAATCCATTTCTGATAAATAACTAAATACACAATCACCATAATTAATATCTGATGCTGGAATAAAATAAAATATAAATATCTGAATAAACCATCGGTATAAAATCCAATACAAGTATCCATCACACTAAACACATTAAAAATCTGACGATGGGAGACATGCCTGAATAACAACTGAATAACTCCTATCTAGAATCTCAAAGAAGGAGGTGTCTAAAGAAATCCCTACAATAACTCCACATCTATCGCAACTCCGATAACCTAGAAAGAATACTCATGTATGGCATCCCCTCTGTCTAGACACCTAAAATCTTTTGAAAATATAAACATGTAGAGAACTCTTCTATATGTAAACTGGGGTTGCAATCCCATGAGACACCCCTCAACTATAGTGTGCACCTAACGCATATATTTTAAACCCCCTACTTATGCTACCCAGCCTAACTATTCATACATAAGTCCCATACGCTACCTTGTGTCAAGCGAATAATTTATTTCCCTATTATCTTTCGCATCCCCTTTATAATTATAATTCTCAATTATAATTTAGCAATTCATTTCAAATAAGTTTACTCTATTTATTAAATCAATATTCGAACCTCAATGTTATATCCCCGTATATATTTTCTTTACACTTATATATGTATCTTCATATCAACTCAAGTATACATAAATATATATCGCTCACTATATACGTATAATCGCAATCCCTCCGAGCATTACCTCGCTGGATGGCTCTAGGGACATACACCTCAACCTAGGCCATCGGGTCGAAATCACACCCCCAAATCCAAAGCATAAACGTAAAACCAGAGCTAGTCATAATCTTAAGTCCGTGGGTCATAACCATACCACATTACTCCACATGACTGCAAACTCACATAGGGTATTCGTGCAGAGACTTATGACCTAGGGATCGATATGACACCTGTTGGGATTCGCCAGGAGAGATCGCGCACCACGCATAACCTCTACGGATAACATCCCCTAGAGTAGGTATGTTTAATATATATATATATATATATATATATATATATATATATATATATGTATATATATATATATATTATCTCTATACCCGTCTATATATGCATAAACTCCGCTAATAGTGCATGCCGCTCGTAGAACTAGACTATACTCCCCGAGTCTAATCCTGACTCCCGAATATTTAAATAATTACTTATTTAATTAATTCACCTGTATAATAATACTCCTGAACACTTAGCCATTTCCAACTAGCCCGTATCCAAGTCTATCCTATTTTTTCATCCGAACTCATTCTTTTATTTTCTCGAGTGTTACTCATCCTAAACACCCTAATTTTCATCCAAATTTATCCCAACAGTCCTATGGTAATTCATTATATTCCAAATTGTTTTCCTGAAGTCCTAAACTCACTTACGGACATTCTAAACCAACTCGGAACCAACCCGATTACAAAACTCATCAAAATAAACTATTTAGGCAAGACGAGGCAGTTGAACCGGTTCGGCTCGCCCCTAGTTTGGCCAAAACCACATAGTTTTGCTTGTTATGAATTTCTGCCCAATTTCATCAACCCAATTCAATCCCGATCATCAACCCAACATTAATTTATGATATCCTATCATTATAGGTAAACATGTTTATGGATTATCTACAACCAAAATTCACACCAGTTCATAGGATTTAATCATCACTATTTAGAATTATTCTACACTTCAAATTCAATGGTTAAAACATCAAATTCAAGATTTTCAATTCAAGAACACAACTGTATTTTGTTAAACTATAGATTTCATTATCAAGAACCTAAGTATCATGCCGGATTGAATATACTAATTTCATATGGAATTATCACTAATTACATTCTATGAAATTCTTTTCTCAAAAACCCATTTGACAGATGAATTCCCACCCTAAAAATTAATTTCTATCTCACTAACTATAATATGAATTGAAATTCCTACATATGATATTAAAAAATATAATCACTTGCCTTGAAATTAATAGAATATTATGAATCCCTTTTATGTATGATTAATCAAGCCTAGGAAAGTCCCCATAAAGCTTCCCAAGTGACCTCCTCTTGATCCCCCCTTTGATTTTCCTTCTTTTTTCTCTCTTCTTTCTCTCATAGACTTTTGGAATAACAATGTGGTTGTCCACTATCACCCACCATCTCATTTTATAACACTTAAATCTAAATTAGGTTATAACACAATTGTAAAATGATTCGTATACCCCTATACGGGTCCATACTAGTCTAAAAAGCTCCTGGAACCCAATTACTACCCCTGGTCACTTAAAATCCTCATCTGGGTCACCCATCATAAATTTTTCATCTCAAACTAATATGATCCCACACGTGCGTCCCGATTGGGATACTGTCAAATCCCATCGCTTTTATCCACTTAAGACGTAATACCTTTTGAATTTTTTTTATTTACTTTATCACACTAGTAAATATATTTTCACATATATATTAATCATTTTCTCGCTAACTAATATTTATTTAGATTTTTAAATTTGTCAGTTTATTTATATTATGTGCACACGTGTAATTTAAATGTTAAAATATAATTACTCAAAAGTATGGGGTGTTACAAAATACACATATTTATGTACACACGAGGCTACTTAAATGCATTCTTAACATTGAATGCTGAAATGAACAAACTGCCACCTATTAGTAGTCCAATAGTGTGAAAAATTGGTGAAGGATGTCATCCCCAACCTCCAATGGTAACCTTAAAGGAGCTACCAATCACTCCTAAAACGCCGAAGAAATGCTCCTCAAATACCTCAAACATGTCTCTCAACTTGTTGTAAATACCTCAACACAATAACTCATCAAGAACACTAAAAGCTTATACTCCCAAAGGATGGTATATAATTTTCCTGGTGTAATCTAGTGCAAAAGGGCTCTTAAAATGGTGTAGAGGAAGTGGTTTTACTTGATAGAAGGTGTTTTCCTTTGCAATAGGGAGATACTGATGTAATATAAGTGGTTTAATTTTTTTCTAGGGTGTTGTTTTATAGAGGAGAATAAATTTGTGAGTAAAAAGGATTTTGGCCAAATGTTTTAACAAAGGGGACAAATGGTTTTGCAATCAACCAACCAATGCTTGATAACACAATATGCAGACCTGGTCCTCGCAGAATTGTCGTGATTGTGTCGTCAACTCCCATGGTCAATCGTGATGCGATTGAAAAAGTTTTTCTCACGGTTGTTTGTCTAAATGTGGACGGTCGGTAGTAATTACATGTAACGAACTAGTGCCATGGTTGACTTGGTTGCCAGAGAGTTACATCCCACATCGCCTGGGTGAGGGAAAGTAATGGTTCATATTTTTATATTTACACTCTTTTTTAACACCGAGGGCTTCTCAGCTCCACTAGTAATGCATGTAGTTTATGATACCACGTGTCAAGGGCTCAAACCCTATTAGCACCAGTTTGTGGGTATGACCTTAAATAAGATCTCATACCGCTGTGAGCGGTGGTCAAATTGGGGACAATATAGACAGTGGTAAAGTTGGAAATTACATTACATAACTATGTTCAGATTCTACTAATATAAATACCAACATTTCCTCCAAAACCATTACTCTAACCAACTATATTATTTAACTTATACTATTAACAAATTATTAAAAGTACACCTTAACAACACCTTCCAATTCTCAACATAATAAGGTTAAATAATTCACCTAGTTAAGAATGCACCCAAATTCTCAATAATTTATCTTTAAAGTGTCACCAACACATCAAATGGATTGCTTTATTAAAAATATTACAAAAAATTAGTGTTATTATGATTTTGATAAACTTAGTTTAATTAAAGAAAAAAGAGGGTGGAAATTGCTAGAGAAGATGGTTCTTCCTTTAACAAAAGGAAACTGCAGTCTGATATCGAGAAAATGATTGTAAATTATTCCCCAAAACTTTAATAAAAAATAATAATTCTTTTATGTGGATTTGATTAATATTAATTGGTACATTAAACGTTTAGTACTTAGGAGCTAAATACATAGTCCACCTTATCAAAATCGTAGAAAGAATCTTAATTTTATCAGTTTGAATTGATTTTAGAATTTAGGGGTTGATGAAAATTTGGGGTTTTGAATTAGGGAAGAAGATGAATTTAAATGAGGTACTATTTAAAAGAAGGGTATTTTCATCGAAAAATATTTTGGGAATTAAGTCTAGTTAGAAATTAGAAATTGTTAACAAATCCCTAACGATATTAAATGATTTAGGGTTATGTATGATTTATTAATAAAGTGGGTGTTAAGTAAAATAATACATTTAAAAATTTGGGTTAAGTAAAAGCCCTTATTTTAATTGGACTAATGGATAAATATCACATGTAAACATGACTTATTTATTAAGTTCCTTAAACCGAACCCATATTCATATAGATGTGTAGTTAAAATCACATTTTATATGTTATATTAGCAACCTTTTTAGTTCATCATAAATAAAATAAATGTCCTTAAAGTGGTGGACATATTAATCTTTAAAGTTTTTGCACACCTACGTTTTTATAGGGGTGTTCAAAAAGTCGAACGGACTGAACTGAACTACTCCCTTTTTTTAATCTTTTTTCCTTAACTGGTTGAGTACATTTCTTTTAACGGACCGATCAAGTCAGTTCAATCCATGGTTTATCGGTTCCAAAATCCTATAGGACCGACTCAGACCAACTCTATAGAAAATGATATATCTTTATGTACGCATGTATAGGGAGCAAATCTCCAAAAAATGTGTGTTTTTTTAACAAAAGTAAAAAAACTTAGTGATTTTTGTTTGTGTATTTTAAACATTTTAATATAAAAATTTAATTGATTTTTATTTTGTGTGTTTGACAAAATTGACACTCCACCGTATTTTGTCATTCATGTTAGTCAAAAGCTTGACTTTGAGATTCAACAAGCCTTTGGTCAAAATGACTATCAAACACGGGTGGGTCATAATCTTCTCATTTCTTGGTTGTCTCCTCCTACAGGCATTATCAAAATCAATGAGCATGGTAGTTAGGATGAAACAACTAATAAATGTTTGTTTCGAGGCCTCCCTAGGGATGACCGTGGAAAATGAATTGTGTTTTTTTTTGGTAAACTGTAGGGATGTACGAACATACTTAATGTTGAGTTGGTAGGCATATTTTTTGGATGAAACCTGACACATGAGAAAGGATGGAACTATGCACACCTCAAGTCATATTTCTAGATAGTTGTTGACCTCATCAACAATGGTTCAGAAACCAAAGACTCGGGTTGGCTTGTCAAAAAGGCTTTGTTTTAAATGTTTTTTATGTGGTGAAGAACTTTTCAAACAAAATAAAAGATCTTTGGCCAAGCGTGTACTAAAACAATGTTCGAAAGGCTATTCGGTATATACCAAAAAAAAGTATTTTGATACAAACCTCTATTTTCTTTTTACAGCCCCATTTCTAATAAACTCTCACTAATGGGTTGAGATACTATCATATAGCACTAATTTCATGAGTTCAATCCAAAACATTACTTAGAGAAAAATGAAAGGGAAGAAAAAACATTTAAACCTATTCAACAACACATATATGTTTAGAGAGAGAACTCTAACTCATATTTCAACCCATACAACAACATAGTAGAACCCACATGTATCCATTTACGGGTAAACTCAAACCTTCCCTCTTTTTTCTTCATCATCTTCATGTCACTTTGTTTCTCTCTCTCACTCTCTCTCTCTCTCTCTCTCTCTCTCTCTCTCACACACACACACACACACACACACACACACACACACACACACACACCGACATATATATATATATATATACAAACAACATACTTTGCCATCATAATATAACACTTTCCAACCACCAAAAAAAAACACTTTTGATTTTAGCCTAAAAAAATAGTTTTTTTGTGATCTCGTTGGGTCCAGTGGAGTGAAACAAGAAACAAAAACCCCATACATCGATTTAGCAGCACTCTTAATGGATCCCAGCTGGAAATTGACTTCTAGGAGGAAGAAGATGAGGAAGACATGAATAATAATGACTGACAAATGATCCAAGTTCGAACAAAGCCGAAGATAAAATTCTGAGGCAACATATTGTCGACTTGAAAACAATGGAAACGTAGTCTCAACAATCCTTTCCTCTGTCTCGGGAGCCCTAGTAATGGTCAATTCCTACAAAATCTCATTGGTAGGAAAAAAAAGGAGATTCTAATTTGTCGTGGTGATAGCTCCTCTGTCAAATTCCTATTAAATGCATTTTTTTAAATAACTTTGTTTTTGTTTACTTGATCTTTGATTTATTTTATTTATCTTCGCCTTTAGATTATTTAAGATATGTAATTGAACCATATTATGGTTGTGTTTTTTTTTTTCTGAATCTGAAGTCTGAATCTGAAATCTGAAGACTGAATCTGAAGTCTGAAATCTGAATCTGAAAAATATGTTTGTTTTTATGTCTGAATGTACCTCTGAATGAATGTATTTAGACTGATTCAGACTTCAGATTCAGACTTCAGACGTAACTCTACATCTTAATCATTAAGAGCCAAATATAGCCGTTAGCCTCTTAATCACTTAAAAACAAACATTTTTTGGTACCTCTTAAGTCTGAATGGTTCAGACTTCAGACTTAAGAGGCAAAAACAAACGCAACCTATGTATCGTATGATAAACGTATGGAATTAGAATAATATTCAAGGGGCACGCCAGTTCTATACTGTGGGGGTGTGGGGTTGGGGGTGAAGGGGGGGGGTACAAACTCCTTCTACGTTTGCATTATTTTCAAAATCTGCTAATAAGTTTGGATACATGACATGACAAAATGTCAAATAATTTTAATGTTGCAGGCATGGTAAGCCTAAATTTGTGATTATTATCATATTGGTGTCCTTTTTATGCTTCAATTTTATGTAAAACCTTAAATCCGCACTTTGATGCTTTGTTATGATTTAGCTTCGATTTTTCAAACTCAGCTTGGATTACTATGTGATGTGTCTAACTTATTTTGTATATGTTTAGGTAATTAGTAGGTCTTAATGTTTGAAGACTATTATACATATCTTTGGTATTTATACACACCTTTGGTCAAAATGGAATAAATGAAATTTTGGTCGAAGATTTTCAATTTTTGATAGAGATGATACTCTGTTATTTTGCTTCTTTCACAAAAAAAAGTTCATCATCCACTAATTAATCATAATTTTCATCATATATGGTAAGATGTTCCACGATGGTGTACATCACATTTAGGCCTAGACAGCTAAATGTCAGTGTTAATAACTTCTTTCGGTATGGTAATTGTTAGTTTTCGTGTTATTTTTAATTGCAATTTTTTTACGAAAACATATTCTGCATTTATAAAACGTCCTGATAATGAAAGGTACAATTTTGATTTGGAGGCATTAGCTTAATGATCAAGTAGGGAGGAATTTTATTGTTTCCATGCTACAGTGTTGCCTAATGGTATTCCTCTGGGTTTTATTTAGAAGGGATGCTCTTTTTATTAATATACCGTTGTTTTTTGTTCATAAAACATCTCATTTGCCTAACAAATCCCCCCCCTCTCATCACTTTGAGCTTTGTATTACTGAGGTGTATTACAGGATCCGAGAGTAGTCCATCGAGACCCAAAGTTCAATGTATACTAACGTATTTACAAAAATGATGTGATGTTTTTTATTTTTTTTCTGCACATGACCTTAGAGTTGCAGAATACCAACTCCCTCTCTCTAACACTCGTGCGCGAAGAAAATCATATAAATTCCCACCAGTAAACTAAGATCATTTCAATCTACATTCATTGGTAAGTGTGATATCTTCACCACTCAATTCGTTTTGTATTAGCATTAACCACTGTTTATTTTCTTATGGTCTACAACTATTATCATGTTTCTCTAGTTGTAAAAAAGTGTCTCTCCTAGATGAATGGTTATGGAGGTTTTAAACAAAATTCCCTTTTGGTTCCCAATCATTTATTCATAGAAAATGAATGGGACTCAAAACTGGAAACAGAGATCAATATGCAAGGATCTAAAAATAACGGGTTTCCCTTTGGTGCTTAATAACTACGCCATAACTGCCAAAGAGGGATGCTTCACGCGAGACTATCTCACACCAGATAAAAACATTGCGATACCGCGTATTAGAGTGACTCATGTTTCAAGTAACATTGATCTAGATGTCTTTGTTTCTTATGTTTTATTGATTCTGAAAGTAACTATCTACACTCAAATTTTTTTTTAATTAATTCACTCGTTTGCATCAATTAAGCAAGATTTTTATACTTTGAACAAAACATTGAATTGATTGAAGATAAATTTGATTTTGGACAATTTAATAGAGATGAATTTGGACAGTTGCGTGTGTATTAATGCTGGGTGGTGGTGGTGGTGGTGGTAAAAATTATTGTTTCTATACATAAATATTTTCTATTCATTTATGTATACATACCTACGTTGTTTTTTGTGCATATTATTTTTGGTTTGATTTCTCTTTCCTTTTGTATGTAAGCATGTATATCTTAGAATTTGGGTATTTTTGTTTCTATTGAAATATATTAATGCACTATTAGATATAATCTGAAAATTTGTTAACTCCTTCAATTTTCCTATGGCATGAACTCGGGCGATTAAAGCTTTTGTTGCACCTCTCCCTCAAGAGGCTCTTTTATCTCCGCCCCATAGGTGATTATGATAGTGATATTGTCCTTTAGGAATTCTGCCATCCTATGCCCAATTACACCGCATGTGAAGTTGGAATGGGGCAAGTCTGAGGTGTCCGAAGGATTGGGTGCCCTCGATGTTATTGAAGTATTATCTCCATTGATAAGGGTTAGTTTCTTTAAGTAGTCTTCGACCTTCAAAGCATACTCCGCTGCTTGTTGTAGGGATGAAATTTTTGTAGATTTTGTTTGGATTGGTAGTGAAATTACTGCCCATGCAAATGAGTCTCTCTCATATGGGTGGGGGTTAAAAATCCACTTTTAGGTGTCTTGAATCGATCGAACCTTCTATGCTATCTTCCCTACTCCGAACAAAGCCATCCCAACACATAACAACGTACCCTTGAAATTTCATCTCCACTAGCTTGCCACATTTTAGCCTAGTGGTGTTCTTGTATCTAAGACCTTCTCAATTGCATTAATATATCTTTATAGGCATGTGAATTTATGTAATACCCCGCCCTAGAAAATAAATATTTAAAGATAATCTAAGTAATTTATTCAAAGGAAAATTTGAGGAATAAATATATAAGGAAATTACGTCAAAATGTCACGAAAAGTGACACATTATGAAAAGTAATTAAGGAGAAAAATAATTCCCACGTTGCATGGTTCACATGGATGCGAATTTAAGTCCTAATTTTCTTAGTAAGTATGTTAGTTAAGTTTGATGCAAAAATGCCAATGAATGATTGTGACACGGTCATGCCTAATATAACGCCACTTTTGTCAGCATGTGTCGCGCAGGACGCGAACTTGCACGATTTTTGTAGGACAATTGGAGAAGGATAAAAATAGTATGACTACATATTTGGGACCCTAAAAATACATATGAAAATACCATGGGGTCAAAAGTCAAAAAATGAATACATAAATAAAATATTATTATTTTCGTCAAAAAATAAAAGTGCTCAGAAAATACTGCAAAATTTAAGATTGACTTAAAATTTAATTGTAAGCAACTTTCTCTTCTTTGACATCTCCATAAAACGTCATTTAGACCTGTTTTAGAGCTATCTTTAGTTGTGAAAATAATAAAATATAAAATGTTAAGAAAAATGTTGTGTCTTCCACTCCACTTTGGCCCTTGTCTTCTTCCCTCCACAATTTTCACTTTGCACCTGATGATAGTTGGACACCTTAGGAAAGTTATGGGTAGTGAAAACATGGTTTGGATAATGATTGAGGTGTGTGATTGATGAGTGATTATAAAAGAAAGAGAGGGTGGGGAGTAACATGGGCATCTCAATTCTGCAGAATTTTTCCCCATCTTTCATCACCTCCCAAACATTCTCTCATCTCCCATAAACACAACCAAACCCTAAACCCTCCTCTCTAGCCCCCAAACAACCACCCAAACAACTTATTTGGGGTATATTATCACTCTAAATTGATCATATAAGGGTGACAAAGTTGGAAAAAGTTTTCCAGCAAGTTTTTGGAGCTAAAAGAGAAAGCTTTGGAGCATTCTTTGGAGCTATATTTGGAGCAATTCTTGGTCTTCTTTATTGATTATATTCATCCTCCGTATTAGCCAAGTAGGGTTCTCCTCTCAACTCTTTTCTAAAGCTTAAAATCATGTGTTAAAGTAGTAAAAATCATGCTTGAAAATCGAAGTATTTTACTTATTTTGTTTTGTTCAAAATTATGATTTTGATGCTAGAATTAGTTTTGAAATTGAAATAATTATAAATGAGGTTTTTATATTTATAATGAATCATTATAGCATGAAATATTGAGAAAATGATTATGGTGAAAGACTTCATAATTATGAGCATGTTAGTAGCATTTTGGAGGATTTCTTAGGTAGAAATCCATGGAACTTGTGTAAAATGTTGAAGTAATTCATGGGTTCACTAATTAAGATGATTAAAGATGGAGTATACTGTTTTTAACATGTTTTTAGAAATATGAAAAATGCAGCCCTATTTTATTAATTTTAGAAATAAAGATTAAAGGCTTAAATATGGGTTTTGTAGCTATTTAAAATGGAAATAAAGTCTATTTATGAAATTTGGAATTTATTACTGAGATTATGTTGGAAATATCATAAATATATTTTTGAGAAGTTATGAAATGATTTTTGGCGAAATTAGTATATGATTAAACCCATTTAAAAGGATAATATTTGTGTAAAACAAATAGTAGTGGCATTGTCGTAAATACAGTGAATAGTATGCTATCAAGAATTTATTTTGCAATTAAATGCGTTAGGGGGGTTTGAAAAAAAAGAGATTAATGATACATTTTTCTAAATAAGAATAATCAGTTTCACTAAAATGATAAGTGTGAAATATGGGTAAACATATAGTTTTTGACAAATGTTAAGTGGTTAAAAGTGTTTTGAGAATTAAGTTGAAAAATTAGTAACTATTTTGGGAACAACACTTATTAAATGGCTAAATGCGTGTTTGACAAGAAATGGGTAAATTGGTAAATTTACGTAAAGCGGAACATTTTTATGAAATGAAACTCTCAATGAATAGTTTGGAAGAAAAAGTAAAGAATTGATTTTCCAAGTGAGAATGAATGTGAACATTGAGAATAATGTTGGAACACATGAAAAAGATAAGAAAGGATACTTGCATGATGCCAAGGATTAAGCAGAGCATGATGTTCCTAGTGGTGAAAAACCCCAAAGCCTATACAGATGAGCATATGGCGACCGGAGTCCGGCGGTGTGGAGCCCGTTAAATTCCAGGGATATTGGCTAGACTCCAAGGAAAAGATTGATAATTCTTGTAATAAGAAATGAAGAATGAGTATATTCTTGAAATTAATACAAATAAGATTTGAGATTTGCAAAAGATTAAAAAGGGGAAATAAAGTAGTTTTCGTGAAACAATAAATATTTTGTGTCGTGTGGTGTATAAGTTTCTCAATGAAAATGAATATTTTCCAAACACGAGGTGTGCGTGTCATAAAGATTGTTTTAATGATAATATTAAAATAATGGCAAAGTAACTCTAGCGTGAGTTAATAAACGTTGAATAGATGAATCTTTTCAAGAAAAGAAAGGTTTTTCCTATAAATGATTAACCTTGTGCGTTAATGGGAAAGAATGTGATTTTAAAGAAAGATTATCCAAAAGGACTATTTTGGGAAAGAAAAAGAGCATGAACGGGGATAAATAATATTTTTGGAATAAAACGGTTTAATATATCGGAGCATGTATTTTCAAAAATATATGTGTAGATATATACATATTTTCATGAGCATATAGTGAGTGAGTATTCTTTTCTGCCGTTCGTTTCTATGTTGCATTTGTATAAATCCCACTGAGCCTTTTGCTCACTCCCTCCTCTTTGTTACGGCAGGTTGTATGCGGTTCCGTATTTGAGAGCGTTATACAGGTAATATTTACTTGCATTAACGTTAGTAGCTCTATTTACTTGGCCTTGGGGGCACTTCCCTTGTGTCCCGCACGTAGTTTATGTTATATTGGAATCGCATGTTAAGCAAAGCGTAATCTTATTTAATAATAAAACTGAAATAGTAACATTATTTTGGTTGTTCATTGCACCCCACACTTGACACTCGGATCGGATCAGGGTCGATCCTATAATAACCCTTAAATCCCGTTCGGGGCGTCACAACTTAGTATCAGAGCTTTAGATTCAATGTTTCTTTCGGGTGTGATGTGGTGAGGTCGGTAGTGGATCTTTCGACGTCGATGTTGGTTTGGGCCAAATCATTACGTTTCCGAAAACCTTGAGAGCAAATCGAGACAAGATTTTGTTCTTCCTTTCTCAAGCATTTTCCGGCAACCTTCCAAGGTGGTTCGAAGCTGTGTGTGGCGGTTCCAAGGTGGTGTGAGCCCGAGCATCGTTGATTTCTTCATTTCCAGGTAACTTTTCAACCGATATTTTGCAAATAGTTTTCGCAGCTTGCACTTCTTTGAATATACAAACATATGATCTTCTGCATTGCTTGATAGAAAACTAGGGTTTCAATTGAAAATCTGCTTACATCCTCAGAATCGAACACACATGAACGCTGAGCACATCCATAATCGTTTGGATTAATCTTCATATACTTAACTGAGACCCTAGTTTAATAATTGTTAGGATCCTCAAGATGCCATGAAAATCATATAACTGTTCTTGTTGTTCATATTCAAACTCTTCGTATTTTGTGAATTTGATCTTAAAACGATTAAACGTTAGATACTTCAACTATTTAAGAGAGAAGTCGCGGCATGATAGAATTTCAATAATCTATTCCCTTGTTTTGGTATGTGTGGCATACCGTGGCCGATGGCCGCGGTCCCTTAAGATCTGAGATTTTCTCTCCGCGACACTTTGAAGCGTATCCACTTAATCCGCCGTGGTGGTGGGGTCTTCTAGGGATCTGAATCCCCACCCTTGTATTTCAAACTTTCAAGAACCAAATATACATCCATGATAAATAATTGTAATTGTGGCTAGAATTCCTTGAATCGACATTTAGTAATTTTAGAAATGGCTGCGGCGCCAGATCTCTGATTCCATTATAGTTCGTTGCCGCGGCAGTGTAAGTTCCACAGCTGATAATGGAGATGGCTGCGGAAGGTAGGGTCAGAAGTCAATCCCTTGGGTCCAAGAAATAGTTGGCAATTCATATATAATTTTCTCGCGGCTTCTTAAAGTC
Organism: Sambucus nigra; assembly: GCA_949130495.1. Taxonomy (NCBI): domain Eukaryota; kingdom Viridiplantae; phylum Streptophyta; class Magnoliopsida; order Dipsacales; family Adoxaceae; genus Sambucus; species Sambucus nigra. The sequence continues at coordinate 527,248,507 of OX422220.1, forward strand.
TTTTCCAAACCATACTGGCTACGGCGCCTAACTGCGGAATCTGCTTTTCAGGTACTGCTGCAGCCATATGAGCTTTGACCCAGACGAGTTTTTGAGAGGCTTTTGGGTGAAGCATTTTGGAACCTCTCCTCCTGAACTCACTTTCGTTCCCCCTCTGAGATCAATAGGGCCTTGCCAACTGAGGGATTGTCCCAACTGTGTTGTACTAGACTTAGACTCCGTGGACTCTGCCTGTAAGAAGGATTTTGAGTCCACACCAATGGAGGAGGAAGCAAATTCAAGTAATCATCCATTGGGTGTAGGAGATGATGCCGAGGAGGTTAGGGATAACCCAGCTGGTCCATCTGGGAGGGCTGATAGACCCTTGGCTACGATTGATATCCGCAGCACCATGACCCAAGATTGGGTTGACTAGGTAGCGGAGGCCTTTGAATTTGCAAAAAATTTGATGTGCTCAGCTCCGGCTGCGGAACAAAGGCCTTGCACAACTCTAGCTGATGATGGAGTCTGCTTCCCTCTTCATGCATTTATTTACGGGCTGCGGCTGCCTGTTCCCGTTCCCATCCGACGCCTTTTCCAAACAATGAAACTAACCCCAGCCCAATTGGATCCCAATGTCTGGAGGGCCATCCTTGCCGCAGTCGTGCTTTGGGAGAATAAATTCAAAAGGGATATTACTCCCGCGGAGTTTTTTCATTTCTACCGCCCAAAGGAAAACTCCGTGAAGTTCGCGGGGTACTAGTATTTCTCCGTCCGCGGCAGGGATGAGACCCTTTACACTGGGAGGCCGACCAGTGTAAATAAATGGAAAGGATAGTATTTTTACATCTCTGGAGAAGGGTGGGAGCTCCACCCAGAAGAGAGTGAGAGGGAGAGGTTGTTTCGAATGCCGCGGCAATGGGGATCTCCCTCCAAACTAGGTAATTTGATAATATCCGCATCCCTTCTTCATAATTTATCATTCTTCGTAACCCTCGAAATGTCTTTTGCAGTCCTTGACAACTTGCAACTGAGCAAGCGACAAGATAAGAGAGTTGCTGAGGCCGCGGCAGTTCCTGCTGAACATAAGAACTTCAGCACACTTGTTACATCAGCAACCATATTTGAAGCAGGGTTCTTTCCCAACAAGTCCATCCTAAACTGATGGCCGCGGGAGGTAATATGTTTCAGCAAGTCCGCGGAAGGTAATATGTTTCATCAAGTCCATTTTAAGTACTTATGTTTGGAGTTGCTTCTCTCTTTTAGGTGAGGAAGTTGATAGGGAGCTGTTGGCTGCCCAGCTAGCTGAAATGGACGAGGATGCCACCGTTATCAACAATACTGCGCGGCAAAGAAAAAAGAAGAGGACCAAAACCAAGGCTCATGCCGCGGCCCCTTCTAAAGAACCAAATCCTCCTTCCGCGACCCCAAATTTGGCTGCAGAGAAAGCCAACCTTGCTGAACCCCATACTGAATTTGATGATGATATAGGGGCTAACCTGGCCGCGGCAGGTTTGATGTCAGATGATGCTCCCCTCCATACAGCTTCTCCACCGCCGCCAACTATTATTGTAGTAAATGCAAACTTGGCACCTCCACAGCGCCGCGGCGAAGTTTATCCCGATGGTCGTCCGCGGCCTCAATTGAGGCAACCCGACCCTGAGTCGTCATGGGACACCACCGCAAAAGTCGCACGAAGAATGAAAAGAGCCTTGGACGCCAAAGATCTGGACAAGCTGGTGGGAGAAGACCATGATGACCTGGAGGATTGCGGCCTCCATAGTCTTCTGAGGGTAAGTGCTTTGCTACTTGGCTTTTATTTGGCATTCTATATGTTGCTATTAACCCTATCAATTTCAGGCCGCGGACATCATCGTAGCCCAGAAAAGGAAGTACGAGGCCTTGTACAAATTGAAGGAGGCCGAGAAGAGTACTCATGCCGCGGACCTGGAGGCTGTACGGACCTCTTCATTTCAGGCTAGGAAGATGTTTGCTGCCGCGGCTCTTCAGGCAGCCCAAATGGACTTGGAGGCAGCAAATAAAGCAAGGGAGGAAGCGGAGCAAAACTTCAAACAGGCCGCGGAATCCCTCAAAGCCTCCCAGGCTCAGACCGCGGAAGATGCACAAGCTACAGAGACTGCTAATAACAAGCTCGGACTTCTTCAAACAAAGTACGAGGAGCTGGAGGCAAATCATGCCACGGCAATAAAGAAAATGGAGGCAGATCATGGCGACGCTCTTCAGTTGGCCATTGACCATACAGTGGAGTCTTTCAAGGGCTCCAGGGACTTCTTCCTCATCAACAATAGGGCTTACCTCCGCGGCTACCAGGAGCTACGGCAGAGATTTATAAAGAGCTTCCCTGAGACCAAGGAGAAGGTCCTTGCTTGGAAACTCAGTGATGCCGAGCATCAAGAATTCATTGTTGAGCTCAAGGCCGCGGCTGAAGAAAAAGCTAGACTGAGAGCGGAAGCAGAGGCAGCGGCCGCGGAGGAAGGGACACAAATAGCCACGGACGATGAGGAAGATGATGAGCATGATGATGCAGCTTCTTAAACTTGTATATTTTTTGATCATTGATACGGGGTTGCGTACCTTTTTTTCCTCTACTTCTGTAGTGGCTGCGACCTGTTTCTCGGTAATCTCAACTGCTAATACCACGGCTGCGGCCACCTTTACTGCCTTGTTTTCGCCTCATTTTCTTGCAACATTTTGCTCTTTTACTTTGCTTTCTTCGTTGCTTTAATAAATGACTTTTTGATTGAATGAGCTAATAGACAGAGTCCGCGGATAACATACGGATCTTCGCCAATTTGTTAATGTCAGTGTCCACATAAATAGTGCTACGGCACCTTCAGACGCATAGGTCATAAGTTGCGGCTGTATTTTATATGGCTTCTATATATGGGCCACGGCCCTCCTCCCTTTTGCTGTACATGGGTCGCGGTATTTTGAACAAGGCTGCGTCCTCTAAATGAATTTACTTAGATGGCTGCAGCCATACTTATAAGGCTGCGGCATCCCGTAATCAATATCTTCACAGACTGCTTTCCTTGCACTTGGCTGCTTGAACCACATAGTAGTTGTCATCCTACAATTAATATGCAACATATAAATAAGGCTTTTCCTCTAGTGCTTCAATTGCCAAGTCGTCGTGCCAGAGAAGAACGACTCTCGGGATCTCTTCTTTTCTATTTTTCCCGGATGTTGTAGCTTTCCCATGCTTCAAGAGGAAAGCGTGGTATTATGAGGCTTCCCCAAGCCGTATGGAATATATATCTAGCCTTCCCAGGCTGGGTATTATGAGTATTGTGCTTCGTAAGCCTCCCCAGGCCAACCTTGGGACATTATGAAGCCTCCCCAGGCTAATCTTGGGACATTATGAAGCCTCCCCATGCTAATCTTGGGACATTATGAAGCCTCCCCAGGCTAATCTTGGGACATTATGAAGCCTCCCCAGGCTAGGTTATGTTATTAAGCCACCTACAGCTAACATGAGATCACCAAGTTAATGATGTTTTGTCTCTATCCACCAATTTAATGATGTTTTAGGGCCGAGATCACCAGATAAATGATGTTTGCCGGGGGAGTCACCTCCCCAGGCTGTTGATATATATATATAAAGCCATCCCTGGCTAGGTATTATAGGCCCCCCCGGCTCGATGACGTATCCCGAAAGCTAAGAACGGGCATTGTAAGCCCCCGTGGCTAATTGAAGCATCCCGAGAGATGAGACTGGGCATGGTAAGCCCCCGTAGCTAATAAAAGCTCCTTGAATCCTCGGGTGCTTTCGTGATTATGATCATCATATGATAAAATATAGTTGCACATCGCGAGGGGAACTTCCGAGTTAATTAAGATCGCAATCCCTCCATGGGTGCATCCCGAAATAATGATAATCTTTCGGGGTAATTTGTTACTCTTCCCTTGAACTCTATTTAAGACAAACGGTCTTTTTATGAGATGACAGATTATGAAAACAAGTGAGAAATCATATATCGCAAAATTTGCTAATTCATATATTTATATGTATGACTTTCTGAGGATAATACAAAGTTTTATTTTAAAGTAAAGACATATAGAATATAAGAGATAAGCGTGAGGAATGGGCATGTGTTAAGTGAGAGTAGGCTGCATCCCCTAAACTTCTTTGAGGAACCTCCGCAGCATCCCTTGCCCAATCAGCCTTTCAATTTCATCCTTCAGAGCATAGCATTGCTCAGTTTCATGGCCATGGTCCTGATGGAATCTGCACCAAGTAGCTTTGTTCCTCTTGTGGGGTGGAGCTCTCAGCTTTTCTGGCCACCTCAACAGCTTGTCCTCTTTGATTGACTCAAATATCTCTTCAATCAGGAAGGCCAGCGGGGTGTAGGCCCCAGACTTCTTCTCTGCCTTCTCTGCTATCCTTTTCTGGCTCCTGCAGAATGCTTCTGCGGCTGGATCCTCTTCAACTGACGCGACAGTAAAAACTGTTGGAGCTACTTTCATGAGTGCCGCGTCCGGTTTAGGTGAGGCCGCGGCTTCTAGCATTAGGACCCTCTGAGTCAGATAGTTGACCTGGGTCTGAAGTGAGGCATGGTTGTCATAGAGATGTTTGAGGTGATTGTACAGCTGCACAATCTCATCTTTGACTTCTAAGCTCTGGCTGGATTCTCCTTCCATTTCTGCTTTTGTTAGTCTTTACAAAGTATATAGCATCTGAGATGAAATTAACAGAAGTGAGTAATCTTAGAAGCATTGGAGTAACCAAGTAGGGATGTAGCGTTTGCACTGTTATACGGTGTTACTGGCGCGGCCGCGGTGCACTGCCGCGGCCCTGTAAGATTCACCAAGGTGGAGCTAGTCCATCGTAGTCCGTTCCTCGATGTTTGAAGCTTCAATAACAGCCACGTTGGTAGAGGCCGCGGCCATAAGACATTTTTACTGTCCGGCCGCATCCCCTCATAGGCAGCAAGGAGCAATCCCAAAATCTAAGCCCGGGCACTGAGTTTTTCTCCCGAACTTGCGGAGAGCATACCTACTAGGGTCTACGTTGGGCATAATAGCCTCTCGGTGCACTAATCGACACGATTCTAGTTATAAACCCTAGATCACGGGCCAAGAACAAGAAGGGAGTGAATATAATTCTTCCCTAATCATTCATCCTTTCGGGGGTTGGCACCCATCATGCTTTTCAGCACTATCTAGATGGAATGATATCACAGGGGTATGTAAAATAAATCTAAGGTCACCAAATAATTACACAAGAACAGATCTGACTATAATAAATTCCCACTTACGGATGTGTATATAAAACAGAGTTCGATAACCAAAAATCTACTCATGAGATGACGATCCTAAGGATCCCCATGGATAGAATACGGTGTTCAAAAACTCAAAACAGAAACAAGATTGAAATAACTCGTTCCCACACACGGCACCAAATTGATGATACGAGAAATCGTATATAGGTAGACCTCATATCAACAAATCAAGTGTGAAGTATATTAAACAGATAAAACTACTAAAAAGAGAGAGAAGGCACACAATATAGAGTGGTTCGGCTATAAAAATGAGCCTACGTCCACTGTGTTGCGCCATTCTCATTATATACGTTGCATCATACAATATAAACATGCCTAAAGAGGCGTACAAGTATGAGAATAAAGGAGAATACATGGCTGTTGTGGTTCCGGGCGTGCCGGAGATCTGGCTACGATGTAGGCCGTGAATAGCCCCCAAGCTGTAGAGATTTAGGCAAGGCTTCGCCAAGTGTTGTAGAAACTGTCCTCAAGGAGAGGAATCCCATCCCGTATTTTGAGGTGTGATCCTCTATTTATAAGAGGTATACGAGCCGTGTAACGGGCCCTGAGCACGTGACGTTTATCAAGTCTGGAGTAGCTGTGAATGAGGGGGATGCGGACTACAAGGCAAGCAGTGTTTTGCATCTTGTAGCAGATTGGAGGCGAAGGTGTCGCGTACTGCACTGTGTAGTGCCGTGGATTCTTCTTGGTGGACAATTGCCGTATTGATGGGGAGTCGCGCCCTTTGATGAGTAGGGTCGCGCTCCCTGTATTCGGTAGGGCTGCGCCCCTGTATTCGGTAGGGCCGCGGCCCTGTATTTGGTAGGGCCGCGGCATATAAGAATTTGTAATGTAGAATTTGTTCTGCGGCAGGGTGCTATATTAGCACTATCACCAGTCACGCTAGTTTGGTGACGGTTTGTATCCTCGTTAATGAAGCCGAAGAAGTTAACATGACAAGTAAATTGGTGCCAAGTGACACACGATCAGGTTGATAGTTATAAATCGTATCCACATTTATCATATGGATGTGTTAGTAATTATGAGTCTCAACATAAGCTAATGTCGGCAACATCATTGTTACTTTGTATGATCGATATATTGTGTGCTAATTTTAATGGTTACAAGGAATAAGAGAAGTTAATGCACCAAATAGTGTGAACTAAATTTTAGCTGGAAAGATTGTTTGAGTAAAACTTTGGAGATTAGGTGACTTGAATGTATATTATTAGTGTTGACTTCGTGGTGAGAGTGTACTAAGTTGAAGACTCGGGTTAAATGTATTTGGTTATATATCTTGGGTAGTGCATTTGTAAGTGTTGACTCTGTGATAAATTAGTACATCCCTTAGTTAAGGATTTGGGTTTAACATACCATGCTATATATATTTGGGTTACGAGGTGGACTTAGATAATCATGATGACTTGAGGTAACCTAGGAGTTAAATAAAATTCTCCTTGTGGCAAAATGTTGATGATGGTATCAAATTGATAATTTCGGGAGATTATAGTAATACGGTATTGAGGAATAGGATCTCTTGTGGCATTTGCGGTATGGTCTTGGATGTTTATAGGCAATACATGTCATCCCGTATCCTACCTTAGTCTTTAGTAAATATCAACGAATGATTTATCGCGTGATGTGATGATCACATATTGGAGACAAGCTACATCTATGATTAAACACAAATTGAGGTTTATGTGGTGCGGTTTAGTGATTTTTACTACGAGTTAGTAATTTGGGTGAATATGTGATCTTATGAAACATTGCTCTCAGGATTAAGTACTAAGGTTTATCTAAGAAAATATTAATGCAAGTGATTAGTATTTCTAGGCGATACATTTGAGGTTGTATAACGCAAATAAAAATAAGGTTGATTTGTTGTCCGTAAGTGATAGACATATTACTCGCTTATGTGGGGATGATAATTTGAAGCGACATAAGGGTAAGTCTGGTTATTTTTTTGAGAATGTGATATTGGGAATATAGTACAATGTCAGTATGATTTGTATTGGTGATTACCATCTTAGAGGAATAAAAGTTATTAATTAAGTCTGATTGTTGTGATAGGCACTTGAGTGGGCTTAATTATAATTTATTTCTAAGTCATTAAGTGTGATAAAATTTTAATGTGTCAGGATGGGTCTTGCACACAATTGTATATGCTCTTTGGAGAAATTAATGAGTTTAAGGCGTTTATCCATAAAGACTAGGAAAAATTTAATGTAACGTTAGGAGAATACAAAATTTCTATGTAAAATTTTAAAGATTAGTAACCGTAATCAAATCGTTATGATAAGCAATTAGGTTGACTTGAGTAGAGTACCTTTTGGGGACATTAATACGATAAGCTCCTGTCGCGCAGAAATAATAATTGAACTTGGTCGTATGTGTTAGTTTCGGGAAATGGATAAATCCTATGTCGTTTCCTTAAAGCTTGGAGAATTATTGCATTGAGGATTTCATCAAATAATAATAGGTCATTAGTGACTAAATCGTGTTAAACATGCGGAAATGCCTTAGGATTGGTTACATAAAATGAATTGATTCATATTATGAACATTTATCTTGATGTAACTCTTGGAGAAAAATAATTTGGTAATTATATCCGAATTTTGTGACAAGCACTTGGATGGGCTTAATTAGCATTTATGTCTATAACATCGAGCGTGACAAGATTTTAGTGTGACATATAACTCTTACACTTGATTTCTTATTCACCTTTAGAGAAATTCATAAGTTTACGGAAGTTATCCATAAAGCCTTGGAGAATATGAGTGTTAGGGATTGTTTAGGTGTTGATGAATCATTATCGTACATGTTGACTTGAGGCAGTGCCTTGGAATTAGCACCATGATTTATAAACCCTGTCTTAATGTGCCCTTTGAGGGTTGTGTTGTAAACAGGATGGTGAGCACTAAGTTATACACTTAGGAGAATTTAGAACACCTAAATAATTGCACTAATTTTTTCAGGAAGAATTCTTGGAATGAGGCGATATGCTTAATCATAGCACCCTGTTGTGCTACCGATACGTTTGGAGTAACTCTAGTAAAAAGAAATAATTATTCCCCTAGCTAAATCCTTAGTGATAGGACAAGGTGAGCATAGATCTTACCTATGAGATTAGAAGCGTCGGCTTCGACTAAAGTGTGATACTCGGGATTGCATAGGATGTTGCTAAGAGTTAGGAAGTTGTTGGTAAATTAAGATGTTTAAAACTATGCATATGTATTGAACTTAAAAATTTGAGGTTAGATACCACGTATTGAAATTTGGAGACCTAGGTATGATGAATCGGCTGTTAATGACAAAAGATGAGAAGGATGATCTCGCGTGAATTGGCGCAGTACGTACAAATATAAAAGTGTAACCCATAACATTATTCCTAAGGAAGGAAGCCTTGTGTTTTTTCTTCTCGAAAGAATTAGTTTATACTTCAGTAAGTATGGAAAATTTGCGTAGGATGAGTCAATTTACATAGGAGGAACATTGGTTATAAGTTGTGGAACTTAAGAGCACTTGTGGGTTCGTACTTTGTGAAGAACAATTCGTTTCCTAAATTCGATTGTTATCCTTTGGCTCGGTTTTCACTTAATTCGTTGTGATTCCATATGTTTCATTTCATCCCAGTAATTGGAAGTTGTTATTCATTTGTGATATGGGTGTGACACTACATAAGCTCAGTAGTGGTGCGGGTTAGGCCGATTGTGGCTGATGCATCATAGTAAATGAGTGCGCACTTTGTTGGAAGCACTGATGATACGAGAAATCGTACATAGGTAGACCTCATATCAACAAATCAAGTGTGAAGTATATTAAACAGATAAAACTAGTAAAAATAGAGAGAAGACACACAATATAGAGTGGTTCGGCTATAAAAATGAGCCTACGTCCACTGTGTTGCTCCATTCTCATTATATACGTTGCATCGTACAATATAAACATGCCTAAAGAGGCTTACAAGTATGAGAATAAAGGAGAATACATGGCTGTTGCGGTTCCGGGTGTGCCGGAGATCTGGCTACGATGTAGGCCGTGAGTAGCCCCCAAGCTGTAGAGAGTTAGGCAAGGCTTCGCCAGGTGTTGTAGAAACTGTCCTCAAGGAGAGGAATCCCATCCCTTATTTCGAGGTGTGATCCTCTATTTATAAGAGGTATGCGAGCCGTGTCACGGGCCCTGAGCACGTGACGTATATCAAGTCTGGAGTAGCTGTGAATGATGGGGATGCGGCCTACAAGGCAAGCAGTGTTTTGCATCTTGTAGCAGATTGGAGGCGAAGGTGTCGCGTACTGCACTGTGTAGTGCCGCGGCTTCTTCTTGGTGGAAAATTGTCGTGTTTATGGGGAGCCGCGCCCTTTAATGAGGAGGGCCGCGCCCCCTGTATTCGGTAGGGGCAAGCCCTTGTATTTGGTAGGGCCGCGGCCTTGTATTCGGTAGGGTCGCGCCCCTGTATTCCGTAGGGCCACGGCATATAAGAATTTGTAATGTAGAATTTGTTCCGCGGCAGGGTGCTATATTAGCACTATCAATAAGCCCCCAAGTCGCGGTGCCAAGAGAATTTGATTGGGACTGCGGCTTAGTTGATTTCTCTTATGTGCCGCGGTACTATTCTGGACGACGGTTCATCTTCCGCGCTCTTTTATATAAATTGTTTCTGGCCGTGGACCTCATTACGTTTCCAAAAACCTTGAGAGCAAATCGAGACAAGATTCTGTTCTTCCTTTCTCAAGCATTTTCCGGCAACCTTCCAAGGTGGTTCGAAGCTGTGTGTGGCAGTTCCAAGGTGGTGTGAGCCCGAGCATCGTTGATTTCTCCATTTCCAGGTAACTTTTCAACCGATCTTTTGCAAATAGTTTTCGCAGCTTGCACTTCTTTGAATATACAAACATATGATCTTCTGCATTGCTTGATAGAAAACTAGGGTTTCAATTGAAAATCTGCTTACATCCTCAAAATCGAACACACATCAACGCTGAGCACATCAATAATCGTTAGGATTAATCTTCATATGCTTAACTGAGACCCTAGTTTAATAATTGTTAGGATCCTCAAGATGCCATGAAAATCATATAACTGTTCTTGCTGTTCATATTCAAACTCTTCGAATTTTGTGAATTTGATCTTAAAACGATTAAACGTTAGATACTTCAACTATTTAAGAGAGAAGTCGCGGCATGATAGAATTTCAATAATCTATTCCCTTGTTTTGGTCCGTGTGGCATACCATGGCCGATGGCCGCGGTCCCTTAAGATCTGAGATTTTCCCTCCGCGACACTTTGAAGCGTATCCACTTAATCCGCCGCGGCGGTGGGGTCTTCTAGGGCTCTGAATCCCCACCCTTGTATTTCAAACTTTCAAGAACCAAATATACATCCATGATAAATAATTGTAATTGTGGCTAGAATTCCTTGAATGGACCTTTAGTAATTTTAGAAATGGCTGCGGCGCCATATCTCTGATTCTATTGTAGATCGTTGTCGCGGCAGTGTAAGTTCCACTGCTGACAATGGAGATGGCTGCGGCAGGTAGGGTCAGAAGGCTATCCCTTGGGTCCAATAAATAGTTGGCAATTCATATATAATTTTCCCGTGGCTTCTTAAAGTCTTTTCTAAACCATACTGGCTACGGCGCCTAACTGCGGAATCTGCTTTTCAGGTACGGCTGGAGCCATATGAGCTTTGACCCAGACGAGTTTTTGAGAGGCTTTTGGGCGAAGCATTTTGGAACCTCTCCTCCTGAACTCACTTCCGTGCCCCCTCTGAGATCAATAGGGCCTTGCCAACTGAGGGATTATCCCAACTGTGTTGTACTAGACTCAGACTCCTCGGACTCTGCCTGTAAGAAGGATTTTGAGTCCACGCCAATGGAGGAGGAATCAAATTCAAGTAATCATCCATTGGGTGTAGGAGATGATGCCGCGGAGGTTAGGGATAACCCAGCTGGTCCATCTGGGAGGGCTGATAGACCCTTGGTTGCGATTGATATCCGCAGCACCATGACCCACGATTGGGTTGAACAGGTAGCGGAGGCCTTCGAATTTCCAGAAAATTTGATGTGCTCAGCTCCGGCCGCGGAACAAAGGCCTTGCACAACTCTAGCTGATGATGGATTCTGCTTCCCTCTTCATGCATTTGATTACGGGATGCGGCTGCCTGTTCCTGTTCCCATCCGACGCCTTTTCCAAACAATGAAACTAGCCCCAACCCAATTGGATCCCAATGGCTGGAGGGCCATCCTTGCCACGGTCGTGCTTTGGGAGAATAAATTCAAAAGGGATATTACTCCCACAGAGTTTTTTTATTTCTACTGCCTAAAGAAAAACCCCGTAAAGTTTGCGGGGTACTACTAATTCTCCGTCCGCGGCAGGGATGAGATCCTTTACACTGGGAGGCCGACCAGTGTAAAGAACTGGAAAGGAAAGTATTTTTACATCTCTGGAGAAGGGTGGGAGCTCCACCCTGAAGAGAGTGAGAGGGAGAGGTCGTTTCGAATGCCGCGGCAGTGGGGATCTCCCTCCAAACTAGGTAATTTGATAATATTCGCGTCCCTTCTTCATAATTTATCATTCTTCGTAACCCTTGAAATGTCTTTTGCAGTCCTTGACAACTTGCAACTGAGCAAGCGACAAGAGAAGAGAGTTGCTGAGGCCGCGGAAGTTCCTGCTGAACATAAGAAGTTCAGCACACTTATTACATCAGCAACCATATTTGAAGCAGGGTTCTTTCCCAATAAGTCCATTCCTAAACTGATGGCCGCGGGAGGTAATATGCTTCAGCAAGTCCGCGGAAGGTAATATGTTTCAGCAAGTCCATTTTAAGTACTTATGTCTGGATTTGCTTCTCTGTTTTAGGTGAGGAAGTTGATAGGGAGTTGTTGGCTGCCCAGATAGCTGAAATGGATGAGGATGCCACCGTTCTCAACAATACTGCGCGGCAAAGAAAAAGGAAGAGGCCCAAAACCAAGGCTCATGCCGCGGCCCCTTCCGGAGAACCAAATCCTCCTTCCGCGACCCCAAATTTGGCTGCAGAGAAAGCCAACCTTGCTCAACCCCATACTGAATTTGATGATGATATAGGGGCTAACCTGGCCGCGGCAGGTTTGATGTCAGATGATGCTCCCCTCCATACAGCATCTCCACCGCCGCCAACTATTATTGCAGTAAATGCAAACTTGGCACCTCCACAGCGCCGCGGCGAAGTTTATCCCGATGGTCGTCCGCGGCCTCAATTGAGGCAACCCGACCCTGAGTCGTCCGCGGCCTCCATTTTAAGTACTTATGTTTGGAGTTTCTTCTCTCTTTTAGGTGAGGAAGTTGATAGGGAGCTGTTGGCTGCCCAACTAGCTGAAATGGACGAGGATGCCACTGTTCTCAACAATACTGTGTGGCAAAGAAAAAGGAAGAGGCCCAAAACCAAGGCTCATGCCGCGGCCCCTTCCGGAGAACCAAATCCTCCTTCCGCGACCCCAAATTTGGCTGCAGAGAAAGCCAACCTTGCTCAACCCATACTGAATTTGATGATGATATAGGGGCTAACCTGGCCGCGACAGGTTTGATGTCAGATGATGCTCCCCTCCATACAGCTTCTCCGTCGCCGCCAACTATTATTGCAGTAAATGCAAACTTGGCACCTCCACAGCGCCGCGATGAAGTTTATCCCGATGGTCGTCCGCGGCCTCAATTGAGGCAACCTGACCCTGAGTCGTCATGCGACACCACCGTGAAAGCCGCGCGAAGAATGAAAAGAGCCTTGGACGCTGCGGATCTGGACAGGCTGGTGGGAGAAGACCATAATGACCTGGAGGATTGCGTCCTCCATAGTCTTTTGAGGGTAAGTGCTTTGCTACTTGGCTTTTCTTTGGCATTCTATATGTTGCTATTAAACCTATCAATTTCAGGTCGCGAACATCATCGTAGCCCAAAAAAGGAAGTACGAGGCCTTATACAAATTGAAGGAGGCCGAGAAGAGTACTCATGCCACGGACCTGGAGGCTGCACGGACCTCTTCATTTGAGGTTGGGAAGATGTCTGCTGCCGCGGCTCTTCAGGCTGCCCAAATGGTCTTGGAGGCAGCAAATAAAGCAAGGGAGGAAGTGAAGCAAAACTTCAAACAGGCCGCGGAATCCCTCAAAGCCTCCCAGGCTCAGACCGCGGAAGCTGCACAAGCTGCAGAGACTGATAATAACAAGCTCGGACTTCTTCAAACAAAGTACGAGGAGCTGGAGGCAAATCATGCCGCGGCAATAAAGAAAATGGAGGCAGATCATGGCGACGCTCTTCAGTTGGCCATTGACCATACAGTGGAGTCTTTCAAGGGCTCCAGGGACTTCTTCCTCATCAACAATAGGGCTTACCTCCGCGGCTACCAGGAGCTGCGGCAGAGATTTATAAAGAGCTTCCCTGAGACCAAGGAGAAGGTCCTTGCTTGGAAACTCAGTTATGCCGAGCATCAAGATGATGAGCATGATTATGCAGCTTCTTAAACTTGTATATTTTTTTATCATTGATACGGGGTTGCATCCCTTTTGTTCCTCTACTTCTGTAGTGGCTGCGGCCTGTTTCTCTGTAATCTCAACTGCTAATACCACGGCTGCGGCCACCTTTACTGCCTTGTTTTCGCCTCATTTTCTTGCAACGTTTTGCTCTTTTACTTTGCTTGCTTCGTTGCTTTAATAAATGCCTTTTTGATTGAATGAGCTAATAGACAGAGTCCGCGGATAACATACAGATCTCCGCCTAGTTGTTAATGTCAGCGTCCACATAAATAGTGCTACAGCACCTTCAGACGCATAGGTCATAAGCTGCGGCTGTATTTCATATGGCTGCTGTATATGGGCCGCGGCCCTCCTCCCTTTTGCTGTACATGGGTCGCGATATTTTGAACAAGGCCGCGTCCTCTAAATGAATTTACTTAGATGGCTGCAGCCATACTTATAAGGCTGCGGCATCCCGTAATCAATATCTTCACAGAATGCTTTCCTTGCCCTTGGCTGCTCGAACCACATAGTAGTTGTCATCCTACAATTAATATGCAACATATAAAGAAGGCTTTTCCTCTAGTGCTTCAATTGCCAAGTCGTCGTGCCAGAGAAGAACGGCTCTCGGGATCTCTTCTTTTCTATTTTTCTCGGACGTTGTAGCTTTCCCATGCTTCAAGGAAAGCATGGTATTATGAGGCTTCCCCAAGCCGTATGGAATATATATCTAGCCTCCCCAGACTGGGTATTATGAGCATTGTGCTTCGTAAGCCTCCCCAGGCCAACCTTGGGACATTATGAAGCCTCCCTAGGCTAATCTTGGGACATTATGAAGCCTCCCCAGGCTAATCTTGGGATATTATGAAGCCCCCCCATGCTGGGTTATGTTATTAAGCCACCCACAGCTAACATGAGATCACCAAGTTAATGATGTTTTGTCTCTATCCACCAATTTAATGATGTTTTAGGGACGAGATCACCATATGAATGATGTTTTCCGGGGGAGTCACCTCCCCGAGCTGTTGATATATATATATAAAGCCATCCTTGGCTAGGTATTATAGGCCCCCCGACTCGATGACGCATCCTGAAAGCTAAGAACGGGATTTGTAAGCCCCCGTGGCTAATTGAAGCATCCCGAGAGATAAGACTGGGCATGGTAAGCCCCCGGGGCTAATAAAAGCTCCTTGAATCCTCGGGTGCTTTCGTGATTATGATCATCATATTATAAAATATAGTTGCACATCGCGAGGGGAACTTCCGAGTTAATTAAGATCGCAATCCCTCCATGGGTGCATCCCGAAATAATGATAATCTTTCGGGGTAATTTGTTACTCTTCCCTTGAACTCTATTTAAGACAAAAGGTCTTTTTATGAGATGACAGATTATGAAAACAAGTGAGAAATCA
This sequence comes from Sambucus nigra, assembly GCA_949130495.1. Classification (NCBI taxonomy): domain Eukaryota; kingdom Viridiplantae; phylum Streptophyta; class Magnoliopsida; order Dipsacales; family Adoxaceae; genus Sambucus; species Sambucus nigra. Next base: position 527,263,656 of record OX422220.1, read on the forward strand.
GATATGGCAAAATTTGCTAATTCATATATTTATATGTATGACTTTGTGAGGATAATACAAAGTTTTATTTTAAAGTAAAGACATATAGAATATAAGAGATAAGCGTGAGGAATGGGCATGTGTTAAGTGAGAGTAGGCTGCATCCCCTAAACATCTTTGAGGAACCTCCGCAGCATCCCTTGCCCAATCAGCCTTTCAATTTCATCCTTCAGAGCATAGCATTGCTCAGTTTCATGGCCATGGTCCTGATGGAATCTGTACCAAGTAGCTTTGTTCCTCTTGTGGGGTGGAGCTCTCAGCTTTTCTGGCCACCTCAACATCTTGTCCTCTTTGATGGACTCAAATATCTCTTCAATCGGTAAGCCCAGCGGGGTGTAGGCCCCAGACTTCTTCTCTGCCTTCTCTGCTCTCCTTTTCTGGTTCCTGCAGAATGCTTCTGCGGCTGGATCCTCTTCAACTAACGCGGGAGCAAAAACCGTTGGAGCTACTTTCATGGGTGCCGAGCCTGGTTTAGGTGAGGCCGCGAGTTCTAGCATTAGGACCCTCTGAGTCAGATAGTTGACTTGGGTCTGAAATGAGGCATGGCTGTCGTAGAGATGGTTGAGGTGATTGTACAGTTGCACAATCTCATCTTTGACTTCTATGCTCTGGCTGGATTCTCCTTCCATTTCTGCTTTTGTTAGTCTTTACAAAGTATATAGAATCTAAGACGAAATTAACAGAAGTGAGTAATCTTAGAAGCATTGGAGTAACCAAGTAGGGATGCAGCGTTTGCACTGTTATACGATGTTACCGGCACGGCCGCGGTGCACTGCCGCGGCCCTGTATGATTCACCAAGGTGGAGTTAGTCCATCATAGTCCGTTCCTCGATGTTTGAAGTTTCAATAACAGCCACGTTGGTAGAGGCTGCGACCATAAGACATTTTTACTGTCCGACCGCATCCCCTCCTAGGAAGCAAGGAGCAATCCCAAAATCTAAGCCCGGGCACTGAGTTTTTCTCCCGAACTTGCGGAGAGCATACCTACTAGGGTCTACGAAGGGCATAATAGCCTCTCGGTGCACTAATCGGCACGATTCTAGTTATAAACCCTAGATCATGGGCCAAGAACAAGAAGGGAGTAAATATAACTCTTCCCTAATCATTCATCCTTTCGGGGGTTGGCACCCATCATGCTTTTCAGCACTATCTAGATGGAATGATATCACACGGGTATGTAAAATAGATCTAAGGTCACCAAATAATGACACAAGAACAGATCTGACTATAAGAAATTCCCACTTAAGGATGTGTATATAAAACAGAGTTCGATAACCAAAAATCTACTCATGAGATGACGATCCTAAGGATCCCCATGGATAGAATACGGTGTTCAAGAACTCAAAACAGAAACAAGATTGAAATAACTCGTTCCCATAGACGGCGCCAAATTGATGATACGAGAAATCGTACATAGGTAGACCTCATATCAACAAATCAAGTGTGAAGTATATTAAACAGATAAAACTAGTAAAAAGAGAGAGAAGACACACAATATAGAGTGGTTCGGCTATAAAAATGAGCCTACGTCCACTGTGTTGCTCCATTCTCATTATATACGTTGCATCGTACAATATAAACATGCCTAAAGAGGCCTAAAAGTATGAGAATAAAGGATAATACATGGTTGTTGCCGTTCCGGGCATGCCGGAGATCTGGCTACGATGTAGGCCGTGAGTAGCCCCCAAGCTGTAGAGAGTTAGGCAAGGCTTTGCCAGGTGTTGTAGAAATTGTCCTCAAGGAGAGGAATCCCATCCCTTATTTCGAGGTGTGATCCTCTATTTATAAGAGGTATGCGAGCCGTGTCACGGGCTCTGAGCATGTGACGTATATCAAGTCTGGAGTAGCTGTGAATGAGGGGGATGCGGCCTACAAGGCAAGCAGTGTTTTGCATCTTGTAGCAGATTGGAGGCGAAGGTGTCGCGTACAGCACTGTGTAGTTCCGTGGCTTCTTCTTGGTGTACAATTGACATTTTGATGGGGAGCCGCGCCCTTTGATGAGGAGGGCCGTGCCCCCTGTATTTGGTAGGGCCACGCCCCTGTATTCGGTAGGGCCGCGCCCCTGTATTCGGTAGGGTCGCGGCATATAAGAATTTGTAATGTAGAATTTGTTCCGCGGAAGGGTGCTATATTAGCACTATCAAGCACCCTAATCTTTTCATTAGTTTGTGTGTGCGCATGGTCTTGCGATTTGTTGCTCATAGTTTGCATGTCTAAATCGGTTATCTTAGGTTAACGGCCCTATTATTTGGCCGATAGAACTAGTTACAGTTTGGAGTTACAGTATAGCTAGTTACTTCTCAGTCATAGGTTCAGGAATACGTTTTAGGAATTATGTGGATATCAGACTTAATGAGACCTTAAGTGCAAATGTTACACTCCGAATTGAGGATATAGTTACTCATATGTATAATTTGGATTATGATGTCTAGGATGCTTCGAGGTTAATATGAAGATCTCATAGGAGATTTTGTCTTTTAGGCCAATGTAAATAAGTGACTATCTTAAGATTACTAATGAGAATGACTAAGTAGTGTTAAGGATGTATTAACCTAGTCTGGACGTGATTCAAAATTTGAAAATAACTAGATTTGTAAATCCTAACTAATGATGATGAATTCATTAATGATGGCATGATGTTTGAGGAATACCGATTGTTTCAAAAAATTTATTGGGATGAATAAGTTAGGTAGGCTTGGGTATTATTAATGAAACCCTTAATGTCCACCATGATTGGATTAACATGATGATAATTAATGTGGATGAAATCTTTGGGTTTTAACTGTAATGTTGAGGATACTGAAGAATTAGAAATGGTTTGCTTAGATGACCGAATGATTAAGACTGATGAGTTACTATTTCGAGGACGAAATTTCCTAAAGAGGGAAGAATATAATACCCCGCCCTAGAAAATAAGTATTTAAATATAATCTAAGTATTTTATTCAAAGAAAAATTTGAGGAATAAATATATAAGGAAATTACGCCAAAATGGCACGAAAAGTGACACATTATGAAAAGTAATTAAGGAGAAAAATAATTTCCACGTTGCATGGTTCATATGGATGCGAATTTAAGTCCTAATAGTCTTAGTAAGTATGTTAGTTAAGTTTGATGCAAAAATGCCAATGAATGATTGTGACACGGTCATGCCTAATATAACGCCACTTTTCTCAGCATTTGTCGCGCAGGACGCGAACTTGCACGATTTTTGTAGGACAATTGGAGAAGGATAAAAATAGTATGACTACATATTTGGGACCCTAAAAATACATATGAAAATACCATGGGGTCAAAATTCAAAAAATTAATAAATAAATAAAATATTATTATTTTCATCAAACAATAAAATTGCTCAGAAAATTCTGTAAAATTCCAGATTGACTTAAAATTTAATTTGGAGCCACTTTCTCTTCTTTGACATCTCCAACAAATGTCATTTAGACCTGTTTTATATCTATTTTTAGTTGTGAAAATAGTAAAATATATAATGTTAAGAAAAATGTTGTATTTTCCACTCCACTTTAGCCCTTCTCTTCTTCCCTCCACGATTTTCACTTTACACCTGATGATAGTTGGCCACCTTAGGAAAGTTATGGGTAGTGGAAAACATATTTTGGATGATGATTTAGGTGTGTGATTGATGAGTGATTATAAAAGAAAGAGAGGGTGGGGAGTAACATGGGCTTCTCAATTCTGCAGAATTTTTCCCCATCTTTCATGACCTCCCAAACACTCTCTCATCTCCCATAAACACAACCAAACCCGAAACCCTCCTCTCTAGCCCCCAAACAACTTATTTGGGGTATATTATCACTCTAAATTGATCATATAAGGGTGACAAAGTTGGAAAAAGTCTTCCACAGGTTTTTGGAGCTAAAAGAGAAAGCTTTGGAGCATTCTTTGGAGAAATTCTTGGTCTTCTTTATTTATTATATTCATCCTCCATATTATCCAAGTAGGGTTCTCCTCTCAACTCTTTTCTAAAGCTTAAAATCATGTGTTAAAGTAGTGAAAATCATGCTTTAAAATGGAAGTATTTTACTTATTTTGCTTTGTTGAAAATTATGGTTTTCATGCTAGAATTAGTTTCGAAATTGAAATAATTATAAATGATGTTATTATATTTATAATGAATCATTATAGAATGAAATATTGAGAAAATGATTATGGTGAAAGACTTCATAATTATGAGCATGTTAGTAGCATTTTGGAGGATTTCTTAGGTAGAAATCCATGGAACTTGTGTAAAATGTTGAAGTAATTCATGGGTTCACTAATTCAGATGATTAAAGATGGAGTATACTTTTTTTAACATGTTTTTAGAAATATGAAAAATGCAGCCCTATTTTATTAATTTTAGAAATAAAGATTAAAGGCTTAAATGTGGGTTTTCTAGCTATTTAAAATGGAAATAAAGTCTATTTATGAAATTTGGAATTTATTACTGAGATTATGTTGGAAATATCATAAATATATTTTTGAGAAGTTATAAAATGATTTTTGGTGAAATTAGTATGATTAAACCCATTTAAAAGGATAATATTTGTGTAAAACAAACAGTAGTGGCATTGTCGTAAATACAGTGAATAGTATGCTGTCAAGAATTTATTTTGCAATTAAATGCATTAAGGGAGTTTGATAAAAAGATATTAATGATACATTTTTCTAAATAAGAATAATTAGTTTAACTAAAATGATAAGTGTGAAATATGGGTAAAAATATAGTTTTTGACAAGTGTTAAGTGGTTAAAAGTGTTTTGAGAATTAAGTTAGAAAGTTAGTAACTATTTTGGGAACAACACTTGTTAAATGGCTAAATGCGTGTTTGACAAGAAATGGGTAAATTGGTAAATTTACGTAAAACGGAATATTTTTATGAAATAAAAATGTCAATGAATAGTTTGGAAGAAAAAGGAAAGAATTGATTTTTCAAGTGAGAATGAATGTGAACATTGAGAATAATGTTGAAACACATGAAAAAGATAAGAAAGGATACTTGCATGATGCCAAGGATTAAGCAGGGCATGACGTCCCTAGTGGTGAAAGACCCCAAAGCCTGTACAGATGAGCATATGGCGACTGGAATCCGGCGGTGTGGAGCCCGTTAAATTCTTGGGATATTGGCTAGACTCCAAGGCAAAGATTGATAATTCTTGTAATAAGAAATGAAGAATGAGAATATTCTTAAAATTAATACAAATAAGACTTGAGATTTGCAAGAGATTGAAAAGGGTAAATAAACTAGTTTTCGTGAAACAATAAATATTTTGTTTCATGTGGTGTATAAGTTTCTCAATGAAAATGAATATTTTCCGAACAGGAGGTGTGTGTGTCATAAAGATTGTTTTAATGATAATATTAAAATAATGGCAAAGTAACTCTAGCGTGAGTTAATAAACGTTGAATAGATGAATCTTTTAAAGAAAAGAAAGGTTTTTCTTATAAATGATTAACCGTGTGCGTTAATGGGAAAGAATGTGATTTTAAAGAAAGATTATCCAAAATGACTTTTTTGGGAATGAAAAAGAGGATGAACGGGAATAAATAATATTTTTGGAATAAAACGGTTTAATACATCGGAGCTTGTATTTTCAAAAATACATGTGTATATATATATATATATTTTCATGAGCATATAGTGAGTGAGTATTCTTTTCTGCCGTTCGTTTCTATGTTGCATATGTATAAATCCCACTGAGCCTTTCGCTCACTCCCTCCTCTTTGTTACGGCATGTTGTATGCGGTTCCGTATTTGAGAGCATTATACAGGTAATATTTACTTTCATTAACGTTAGTAGCTCTGTTTACTTGGCCTTGGGGTCACTTCCCTTGGGTCCCGCACGTAGTTTATTTTATATTGGAATCGCATGCTAAGCAAAGCGTAATATTATTTAATAATAAAACTGAAATAGTAACATTATTTAGGTTGTTCATTGCACCCCACACTTGACACTCGGATCGGATCAAGGTCGATCCTATAATAACCCTTAAATCCAGTTCGCGGCGTCACAAATTAAGTTCCCATCAAGTGTAGAATAAATTTATTCTCATGGACTCCCTTTTTCAAGGACGTGTAGCATAAGACCCGCACTGCCATCTCACTCCTCCCATATCGAGTTGGGGGATGCTTTTATATCTCCCGCACATCACCACCCAATGAGGCTCCACATAACCCTATAATTCTTCCCCTTGGCTGCCACGTTATACCTCCCATGGGTCACCCCTCCACTCGGGACACATCGGACACTTCAAAATCTCCTCTTACTCAGTTTAGACAATCATGTACCATGTCCCTGTATCTTCTTAAATATGTAGCACCTCCTCTCATAAAATGGGGGCGAATAATGAACCGTTGTTGGTCTTCCCCTCATGATAAAATGGTAACCCCATGGGGAGAAAAATATGGTCATCAATAGTGTGAGGATAAACCTCCATCTCAGATTTTCCCTCACGATTGATCATGTCTAGGGGCCCCAGTGCCGATTTAAAAAACCACCCTTTCTCCCTAGTATTTTGATCCCTACATAAGTGTTGGAGTTCGATAGAGAAGGAGTCGATTGGTTGATATTTCACCTTTTTAGGGGCAACCCCTTGCTAAGAACAATCTTGGTTATAGGTTTTTGTCCCCTGAAAGGATTGAGTTTTGGTGTTGATGGTTGTGTCGGAAGCCCCATAGGATGTTTCCCCTCACATTTTTCTTGCCTTGATCTCCCCCCGGCCTCAAAAGCAACATATGCTGGTAAGGTTGTAGGATGGGCTACCCTTATGCCTCTCGCAATTTTCTCTGGTAGTTCTGTTGAATTCATTCACTATAGGGATCTCCCATAAATTTTGGTACATTCTCCCATGGCCTCAGACCCTTTAGACAAATCATGGTGGTCCATGGAATTGCGATTCACTATTAATTTATTATTCCATCTTCTATTCTCCATCTTGTTGTTCATGAGCTACAATTTTTACACCAACTCGGCTTGAATTGATTAAAAAAATTTCATCCCTCGGTTTGAATGTTGGCCACCGATTTTTTCATGTTAATTCACGGTTACTATCACCACACGTACATGTACTACTACCCCACAAATGAATCACGCTCTGATAAATAAAAAAATAGTGAAGTTGGAATTATAAATTTACAAGATGATGAGTTTTAATATATCAAATTCTAAGATGGTCAACAGTTGAGGAATTGTTAAGATGAGAAATTTCTGTTGTTGGTGTTATTAGTTTATGATGTACGCAACGGAATTAGTATAAAATCTCACATAAATATTCATCTCAATACCGATAAAATAAATGCAATCTCAACTCTCCTATATTATCCACTCGCATTACTTTACTAAATCCACCCCCTCTCTTTGGATCCTTATTCCTAATCTCTCTCAGATAATATGTGAAGTTGTTTAATTTATTCAGGTAACCAATCGACCTTGCATTGGAAAATATGACATGGTTAGCTAGATTGAGTGCCTAACTATATGTAGTGATTTTCACATGCACCCAATGCAAAGGTTACGTATTAGCTCATTAAAATATCTACCATGTACTTGGTACGTAGCTTTATGTTTTGATTCTTCTTATTTTAGGTTTCTTGTCCTCCCAATTTTCTCGCATTCATTCTCGTAAATTATACTTGGGTGTGTTTCTATCATAGCTTTATATGTATTGCCTTATATGTATCTAGATATGAGACGAAAATACTGGTGGGCAGGTATGAAGAGGGACATAGCTGAATTTGTCTCAAAATGTGCCATTTGTCAGTTAGTAAAAGTGGACCACCAACCACCCTTGGGAACGTTACAGCCGCTGGAAATTCCTGTATGCAAATGGAAAAGCATTTCCATGGATTTTATCAAGGGATTACCCATGACGCAACGAAGCCATGACTCCATTTGGGTTATTGTGTACTGATTGATGAAGTCTGCACACTTTTTTCGGTGAGGACAAATTTTACGACAACACAATATGCTCAGCTCTTCATTGCCGAAATTGTGAGATTGCATGGAGTGCTTATCAACATTGTGTTTGATCCAGATAAAATATTTGTATCCTATTTTTGGAAGAGATTTTAGGAAGCCATGGGAACCGAATTGAGGTTTAGTACAACATACCATCCCCAGACCGATGGGCAAACGGAACGAGTAAATCAAATGTAGGAAGATATGCTCCGGATGTGTATGCTAGATTTTGAAGGAAGCTGGGAGAAATACCTACCACTGGTGGAATGTTTCTATAACAATTCTTACCAATTTACTATAGGTATGACGCCTTATGAGGCTTTGTATGGGTGCCCATGTCGTTCACCTCCGTGTTGGTTGGAAATTGGCGACAATAAACTCCTTGGCCCAGATTTAATCCAGGATACTTCGGCAAAGATTGAGATGATTCATAACCGCATTCGTGTTGCTCAGGATCTCCAAAAAAACTACACCAACGCAGACCGTAGGCATGTGGAGTTTGAAGTAGGAGACCAACTGTTATTAAAAGTGTCTCCGATGAAGGGTATTATGAGGTTTGTTAGGAAAGGCAAAGTTTCTCTGAGATATGTAGGGCCTTTCCTAATCATTGAAAGGATTGGTCTTGTTGCTTATAGACTTGCCTTGTCTGAACATTTACAAAGAATTCATGACGTGTTCCACGTATCGTCCCTGCAGAAGTATAAACGATGTGTGGGATCTCATTGGCATGTTCCATTGGAAGAAATTGAGTTACAACCTGACATCTCATATGAGTAACGACCAGTCGCCATTTTAGATCACAATGAGCGTAAGCTACAATCAAAAGTAGTACCTTTAGTCCGAGTTCAATGGGGACACCATAATGTAAATGAGTCAATGTGGGAACGTGATGATGATATGAGAGCCATGTACCCTTACCTCTTTTCTTAAGGTATGTCTAAATTTCGGGGGCGAAATTTCTTTAAGGGGGAGAGTATGTAAGACCCCTTACTTTTGTGTATTTATTTTCAAATAAAATAATCGATTGTGGATGATTTAATATAATTGAGAATTAAAATAAGGGTTTAAAATAAATATTGATTTGGGTAGAATAGTTAATATTTATGAGAATTACACATTTGCTGGAATGAAATTGTAAAAATAACCTTGTATTATGTAATCTCATTGTGTATAAGTGTATTGACGACGGGATTTCTCAACTGTGGTGTGTTTTAGTGAATTGTCTGAGGTCAAGATATGGCTTTTATATTTCAAGTTTCGAATGAAAATTTGGAGGGCCGAGAAACTCAAAATGACTTCCTTGGGGTTTTTATTAGAGTTCCGGAATCTTTTGAATAGTTTTACTCGAATTAGGGTATACTAGTTATCTTTATGTGTGTATTTTCATTTAAGGATATGGTTATTATTGATAAGGGGTTATTAGGATTAAGTGGGTAATTAATCTCAATTAAGAGAAAAATCCATTTGATAGAGAGAGAATGTGAGAAGAAGAAAAGGAAGAGGAAGTTTGGAAATCTTTGTAATCTTTTAGAATCCTTTACTTGGAGGAAGAATCAGACCCTACAATTTTTGAGGCAAGTGGATGAACTTGCTAAATGTTTAAATTGTGTGATATATTTCATAGTGTGTGGCATGTAATTGGTAACATTAGGGATGTATGTGTTAAACCCTAGAATCTAGTATAAAAGATCAATCTTTGTGGTGTGTACTCGGGTTCGAAGGTATAGACATGATGGTACTTATATTTTGGGAGATTAGGAGAGGAATTATTGTAGAAGGAGGGATTGTTGGATAAATTGGTAAAACTTTTGTGGGATACAGAACTGGGCAATCCAGACTGGTTTGTTTTCTAAGAATACTGGATCGGTCCGGTGGTTAAAATTTCTGTAAAGAATTAGGAACCAGACCGGTTCATTTTTAAGGGGCACCGGATCGGTCCGGAGGTAAAAAATTTCTGTAAAAATTAAGGACCCAGACCGGTTCGGTTTTGGGAACCTATAGTCCAGTCCGATTACTGTAATTGAGGATTTTATTACTATTCTTTTCCTAATGCTATAAATACTTTGGGAACTCCTTTAAGTTATTGTATAAACATGTTTATGGGGTAAAATGTGGGTATGTTATGACTCGATGAGGAGTTACCTTGGGGCCATTGTCGAGGATTATTTGTGAGGATATTATATTGTTTCCTTTTTGTAAATCTTCCCTGAAATGGGAATCCTGTCGAGAAGAGTTACGGGCTACTGATCGAGAGTTTATGGATCATCACAAGGGTAAAATTATGGTCATAATCATAAGTGTGATGAGTTTCCAATGGATAATTAAGTTAGTAAAATTAATATGAACTTAAGATGTTTGTATGGATCATTAGCTAGTGTAAGGTGCGATATTTACATATAGCTAGGAGTAGTGATATATGTATATACATTCTCACGTGTGATAGTTTGTATATATATTAAGTAAATTCATAGTGAATGTGTAATCTATGCTATGTGGTTCATACCTCTCCAGTGCTATCATGGGAAGTTACGCGAAGTGGGCAAATCCTCTGGCTCGAGGAGCAGGGAGAGTACGATCCCCAAGTCATAGTCATCCATTATTTATATTGTGTGACTTTTTTATCAGGGGTAAGACGTTTTGGGTATGACTCGTCTTATTTTCGGTGAAGAACTATGTCGGCTTCCCATACGCTTTGAATAGGTTTTGTACCAAGTCAGTGTGAGATTCCGACCGCCGGTAACCCATGATGATAAGTGAGTGATTCACTGGAAGATGATAGCATTTTAGAGACTGTTAGAATACCTGAACGATGTGTGTTATGTAATGCCCTATTTATTTGATATGTGAGATACGTATTACCCCTTTTTATCACGAGATGATATATGTATGCTTTGATGTTTATAGACTAGAATTTAGAAGTACGTTTTATGGACTGAGGGCCGAACGGATTCCCATGACTAACCATGTTAGGTAGTAGTGTATGGGGGGTTCCTTGTTTGGATTTCGCTTGCGAGACGTCCCATGCAGAAAACTTTCTATTGATTGGAAGTGAGGAAATGTTTTGTCATAAGTTCCTATGGTAATTGAATTTACTTAATTAAGGAGAAATGTTACCTAATGGTTAATAGGGTGTAGTTACGCATTTAGGGGCTATGAGTAGGATTGAGGGGGTATGGTTTGTAGATATAGTGGGGTAGTTTAACTATATATTTGTATACGCTTAGTTGCGCGTTGTAGCTGAGAGGTGAGGTTGAGTCTCAAGGGAGTGCGACTCCACATCAATTATGAAATCTTGCATATTTAATATTTATGCATTTAATTCACTTGCTACAATTATTTTCACAATCCAGGGCTCTGACCTATTTATTCCTTTTCTTTGCAATGTGTATATTGTGTCTATTGCAGATGTTCCTCAGCAGGGACGCCCCTTATGATTATCTGATCGAGAGTCTTTGGGATTTGTAGCTTGTGCGGGATGTTACATGATTTTTGGTTTTAGACGCATCTCTTTTGTAATCTAGCTAAGATCTCATAGTTGTAATTCAGGTGGTTGTACCCATTATGTCTTATATGTTTATCTCTTACATACCTGTCTTTTGTTTGTTGTATGGTATGTTTCCCCATAGCATATTCGAGAATATTCTTTTGTATGTTTATTCTTAGCATGGTTTTGTTCTAGTTCGTTAATTGTCCTCTGTGGTCCATGTTCCATTTTATGTGAATGCTTTATTGTTTGTGTTCTCTAAAGAGAAAAAAAATTGGCACCTGTTTATTTATTTATAGGGTGGTTACCGATATATTTATATTAGTCAGTTGATGCTGAGAATGATATAATTGAGATCCCTGTTGTATTTTAGTGTAGGGTTGGACACCCGTATATTTTAATAGGCGGGGTGTCACAGTCTATTTGTGGGTTATGATCGTGAAGGGATGCACTATTTCTCTGTAAAGGGATATATACCAAGTAAGTTATTAATTTACTTGATTTTATTTTAATTATCACGACGAATAAAAATATTATATAACCCCTCATATATAAAAATCAAATTCATTCTTCTTCTCTTCATTCATATTCGTTTCTTTTAAGATGTTTCCTGTAATTAGAAAGTGTTTATGAGAAAAGTGTGGTCTCTGTCCCTCTATTTTCTAATAATTTTGATGTTTTTTGTTTTCCTTTCCCCAATTTTGATTTTTGGTCTTTCGAAGACTTTTGTATTATCTCTTATATATGGGTTTCCACCTCCTTTGGTGGATTTATAAAAAATAGCTTTAAGGTGGAGAGAGAGAGAGAGAGAGAGAGAGAGAGAGAGAGAGAGAGAGAGATAGAGAGAGAGAGAGAGAGAGAGGCCCTCTCCTGTAAGGACTCTTTATATTACAGACCCCGGTACATACCATTTTTTTAAAATAGTAAAAAAATGAATTTTTTGATGAAACTTGATAGATATTATCTTCACGTTGAGAAGATCATCTCCAATTTTTTTAATCAAAAAATTCAATAAAAAAACCGTTGAGATGAGGTAATATGTAAAAAAATTGTATAAATATGCATTTTCGACCCTTGAAATGTTAGCGATCATCTCGCCCACTTATTGATTGATTTTTTTATGAAACTTCATGGATATGATCTTGATAGTGAGAAGATCATATCTATGAAGTTTCATCAAAAAATTCAATAAATAAAGCGGTTAGAGCCAACCCAACATTTCAACAGTTGAAAATGCATATTTATATCATTGTTTTACTTATCACCTCATCTCAATGATTTTTTTATTGAATTTTTTGATGAAACAAATTGGAGATGATCTTCTCACCGTGGAGATCATATCCATAAAGTTTCATAAAAAAAAACATTTTTTTACTATTTTGAAAAAATGGTATGTATCGGGGTCTGCACCATAAGGAGTCCTTACAGGAGAATTTTTGTATATATATATATATTTCTTATATGTGCCACATCTGACTGCAAAATATAATCTCCAATTCTTATCTTGATTGTTCATACTAAAATGATGAATTAAATGAAGTACCATACTTTTCAGGTGGTCTCGGAATATCAAAGTCAGGGATTTGCAATTATTGCAACTTCTGGTACATTTTTATCTTTTCCTCGTGTTTTTCATTATATTTCAGAAATTTGAACTTAACAAGGCATTTAAATTTTTCTTGACCATTTGTTGATAATACATGTTGTAGGAGGGTAGTGTTCGTTTGGTAGGTATGGTTAGGAAGATTGCTCCTCAAGAGCCGAGTTGTAACCCATTTTATCTTTTTTTTTTGTAAGAGGAATAAGATTAGATCAACAAAGGACCCAAAAGTTTACAATAAGACACATAAAGTGAGAACATCCAAAACCGTGGAAACCCAAAAATAAACTCCACGACAGGAGATGGATTAATTTGAGGCATATTCTTCAAATTAATTCTTCTTTTTTTTCTTCGTCAATGAGTACTCTCAACGGATCAGGGGGCTCTGACGGGGTGAAAAAGTCTTCTTCACAAGTCTTAGCATAATTTTCAAGCCAATTTGCACATCTATTTGCCTCCCTTGGGATATGTTTCACTGCTAGGTTGATGTCAAGCTTCATGTCGCGACAATATAATATAATGGTACACTGGGGGTGATTCTCCCACTCTCCATCATTGATCATGCCAACAACATTCTTGCAATCTGATTCCAAAGTCACATTCGTCGATCCCCTATCTTTAGCCATGATCGCCTAGTAGAAAATGGCCCCGAGTTTGGCACATAGTGGGGTGGCTCCAATGATTTTACCAAAGAATACTGAGATCCAGTATCCCATATGGTCATGCACATTGCCTCCAAAAGTTACTACTCTGGTATTTTTGTCCCACCCACCATAAGTGTTAATCTTTGTGTTATCTGCACAAGGACACAACCAAGGCCTTAGTGAATTAATGACAACCCCCCTATGATTGTCATGTTAAGTGTATGCACAATTAATCTCATCAGCGTAGTTTTCACTAAACTTGACAATCATAGAAGGTGTAGATATTTTACCCTTGAAAATGAGAAGATTCCTGGCTTTCCACAGATGCCACAAGGTGGAGATAAAAATAATGTCATGATTATTGTTCCTCAAACCATTTGCAATGATCCACTCGACAAAATTCTCCGTACCCTCATTAGAATTAACAGCATCAAGTCACAAAATGTCCCAAGTTTCCTTGGCGATGTGACACTCACGAAACACATGCTCCCTGTCTTCGATATCCCACAGGTTTTGCAATACGACTCACTAGTCAAACCCCTCACCAATCGATGTTGGTTAGTGAGTATCTTACCATGTAGGCCAGTCCACAATAAAGTTTTAATCTTTTGTTGAATATTCTTTTTCCAAATATGTTTCCACTCATTATGCATGGGGAGGTTCAGATCTCTACCTACTGACTCTCTATAGCAGGACCGTATAATGAACTTACCATCCATGCTAGGAGTCCATATCAGTCTATCCACCTGAGGATTTAGTCTTGGGATATCTATGTTTATAACCTTACTGACCTCAGTGGGGTGTATACATTGGACAATGGATGTCATATCCCAATGACCATATTGGTCAACAAGAACACTCACATTTGGATCCTCGCTACCCATTATCCCCGGATGCGGCGTGAGGGTGGAGTCCCCACACCACGAGTCCTTGAAGATACTAACTGAATTTCCCTTCCTAATGTTCCACTTGGATTGGGGTTTTTCGCATATTTTTTCCTCATTACTTTTACCCAAAGAGCATTCTTATCATTCATAAGTCTCGACCCAAGTTTTGGTAGAGTGGCCTTATTATTAATCGAAGCTTTCCTAATACCAAGGCCTCCTTGCCTTTTGTGATGACATACAATGTCCCACTTGAACAAATGCACCTTTTTTTGGGAGTCACTGTCACCCCAAAGGAAGTTACGATTTATCCTATCTATCTCTTCACAAACACTATATGGGAGAGGGATGGTTGTCATATTATAACTTGGAATCGCAGAGGTGGTGGATTGAATAAGAGTGGCTATACCCGTCATGAAAAGTAAGCGGGTCCTTATTAAATGTATTCTCAGAGATCAACAGAGGGAGGAGATAAAATATAGAAAAACATTCACTCCTATGTCAATGACCGAGTCCTTATTAATGGTGTTTGTGGTCCCCTACTCCATTAACACAATTTGTAGGTTGCTCGTATTTTGTATAGTCTCTTCATCCCTACTCCATTAACAGTCTATAGGTTTCTTGTATTTTGGATAGTCTTTTCATTAGTAGCAAAACTAATAGTAGCGTCCATGGTTGTAACAGAGTCCTTCACCTTTTTATGTGCTACATATAATGTGATCTTCTTTATTGGACATGGTTAAGGCTTTAAGAAGTTGACAGCTCCTTCACCTCTTGATAGAAAACAAGATATTTTTTTATTTTCCAATTATCCAAAAAATTGAAAAACAACTTTAAAATATTTGTAAAAATTTTAAAACATCATTTATCTCAGCTCATTAAGACGTTTACTTTGTACTTGGAGTTGGTACTTAGATTTACGTTTTGTTTCTTTTTTTTATCACTTCCCTTCCCCACAAATACTTACCTCATCACGACTCCTTTACTGGATTTTACAAATGTCGATGTTGACTTCTCAAACTTTACCTTTAGATCCTAATAAATTCTCTGTGAGAAGTCTTTGTCGAGCCAGTGTGATTGTCCAAGTGGTAAGACACCCACCTGATCTTTGGAATCCCCAATATTCAAGTCTCACTTGTAGCCTGGATGCACTCTCCCTCCCCTCTGTAATAGTGTAAAATAGATTAGGCTAGAGTAAGAATCTATGTATGAAAAAAAAACACTCTTTGTCTCTCAATTGCTACTGGGTACTGCAATGTTTCGATACGAATTTTGACGCACGAGCTTGTTATTTTTTTGCTCTTCGTTGGCAGTAACACTAAAATAGTTCCTCTCATTGATACCTTTTCTTCTGTAGAAATAATGGTCCCACCCGATTTTCCCTGTGCCTTTCCATGAGTTTGACGTGGCACCAATGCCCAGAATGATTCTGAACATAACGGGAAACTTTGGACACAATGGCCAACTCTTCCAAATAAGAAGCATATTACCAATTTTTTTCTTCATATTCAATCGGGAGCATTTCACTCTCAACTTTAATTCTTCTTATGAAGGGCTTTTGTAAATCAACTTCAACAAAAATTCTTGCATACTAACCCTTGGAGGCTCATGAGGTATTAAATCTATTTTGAACGGATTTCCTATGCAAAATGGATTAAAGGAATTATTAGTTATAAATTTCAAGCGGGATTACTAGAATGTAGAACCCAGGTTAGATCTCTGTCAAGGACAATTAGATAATCATGTTTGAATCGTTATGATGAGAGACCCTTTTCACGGTCTTGTTAGAGCTTTCTTAAAATCTAGGCCGAGAGGAATTGATTTTGTTGGGTTTTCCTTGGTTGGGGTTTTATATGAAATTTGTCTTAACCGAAATAGGAATTTGTATTGGATTGGCTCATTTTTTTTTTGTCATTTCTTCTAACATTGGTTGGTTCCTTAGTATTGGAGTTGGTGGGATGATGCCCTAGAGTTAAAATCTCCTAGAAACTTGGGGTTGAGTGTTGTACTATTTAGGCTTTTTGGCTTTTAATTGTTGCCGAGTGTTGTACTATTTGTGGTTGGTTGGGTTTTAAATGGCATCTATCCCTATCTTGTGTTAATGGCATTTCAATTTGTTCACTGATGAAACCCTTGGAATACAAATGAACCTTGGATACATAGAAATTCCCCCGGATTTATCTGATATGATCAGTGTTGTTAATGGCTTATTTTTTTTTATCGCTGGTTGTTATCTCCATAATGACTTATGTACGGCTCTGTGGAACCCCACTACAAGAGGTTTCAACCCCATCCCTCTACCTCCTAATAAACTCCCACCACATTCCGCTTATTATACCCATAGATTTGGGTTTGGCTTTGACTCCTTAACCAACGATTACATGGTGATTTTTATTAAGTCCTTATGGGGTGAGACTTATATCCATGATGACACAGTTATTGCACTCCATACCCTGGGTAATGAGTCTTTCAGATATCTAGAGATCGCGGACGCTCGTTTGGATTTCGTTAATCTTATAACCTATGATTTTGGTGCCGCTGGCACATCTTTGAAAAAATCTTATTATTGTCTAGTAATTACCGAGGACCATTCTTACCATAGGATGGTTATATTTGACATAAGTAGTCATGTGTTTAAGAGATAAAGGCGCATGATAATACAAAGTCGTACCTTTAGTGGTGGACACTCATGTTCGATGACCTCTCTGTTTCACTATTTTGTTCTGTTGATTTGGGGGCTTGTAATTTTCTTCACATGTGGTGAATGTAGGAGGAGGGGTGTTGGGCCCAAGTTTCTACCATTATATCACATTTGCGAGTCTTCAAGCCGCTTGTCCTTTGGAACAAGAATGAGTTTTTCATCTATACTTTCTCCTCACAGCTTCTATTGTATGATCGTAATATCCATCAAATTATAAATGTTGGAATCCAATGAAATAATATTGGCTAATGCATTTTGGCATTTAGTTACAAGGGGAGCCTAGTTTCAGTCAGGAGGGGAGATCCTAACATTTTGTCCAATATACTTAAATAATTCTTCAAATCTTTTGTCTGTTTCAAGAGGAGAAAATTAGTGAATAGCGAGAAGAAAATAAGTAGATGTAGAGAGTTTTTGTTTTACTTTTTTCTATTCTTTTTGTTTCTATGTATGTTATCCACTTTACAATATATCCGTTATTAAACCCAACCCTTTACCATTAGACCAATTTTGCGATTTATGAAATCGTTTGGCCTTAGTTACAAAATGATTTTTTCAACTTTATTCCCTCTTCACACCTAGTCTTGTACAATCACAATACCCATGAGATGAGGAATTTGAAAATTGAAGGAAATAATATTTGTCAATGCATTTGGGATTTTGGTCAATAGAGGATATCTTGTTAATTTTTTGAATATACTCCATATTTCTCTTAATCGTTTGTGATGATAGATGAATAACGGGATGCCAAATGCGTAACTGGAGGGAGTTATTTACTCTGTCTTTTACTTATTTATTTATTTATTTATTTGGGGGGTGGTATATTTATGTAATAAACTTTAACATTTATTTATTAAAAGTTTTTGAAATTGGGTTATATTTATATAAGCATCTTTAACATTTATCTATTAAAAGTTTTTGAAGTTATGGTTACAGCTCCAACTGCTTAATCACTTTATATATTTTTCCATTTTAAAATTATGAAACTCTTCTTTATTTCTTACTTTTAGTCTTTTCCTAATGTTGGGCATCTTATTCTACTGGTGTGTATAAATCTAGTAGGACAACTTAATAGTTTTGTTCATGTGGTTAGTTTTAGTTGTACCTTTTTCTTCTCTTGGATAAGCATTTCATCTTGATTAGTCGTGGTTCTTCCAAACCGATAATTAGTTAACCATATTTCTAAATTTGTTTTTTAGCAAGTGTTTCTCTAATATTCCATTTGAGTTGAACTTTTGTTGTTCGGTGTTCTCATAATGTACAAATTCATTATGAAAACTCTCTTGTTTGATTCATCTTGTTAGATTCCTTCGTAACTGTTTCCCCTAATCTTTTGGATTCGTGTTTCAGCTTGATTAGTTTTGATTTTTGTTAGTCTCTAATTAGTTGGACATATATTCAATGTTATTATTTTTATAGTGTTTGTCCAATACGCCATTTTAGTTTTAGTTTTGTTGTTGGGTGTTGTGATAGTTCACAAATTCATAAAGGCGTGAATCAGCACGTTATTTATTTATTTTGCTAAATATTTTGTAAGTATTCCAGCTTGGTTAGTATTATTCTTGTGGAAGAGTAATTAAGTGGCCATGATTTTTAATTTAATTTTGAAATGGTTCTCTAGCATGCCTTCCTTAAATAACGAGTTCAGAGTTGAATGGTATCTCTGAAGATAGCCGTGTTTTTTGAGATTCGGCCAATCTTGGTCTCACTAAAAAAATTCTAATATGTTGAAAAACTAATTTTTCTTTGTTGAATGTTGATCATTGCTAAACAGATATCAATGTTAGAAAGTTAAAACAAAACTTTCTTAATCATAAGATGATAATATCTATAATCTTTGTATATATTCAAACCAACTTTGAGTGGTAGGGATGAATAATATTGATAGGGGCCTAAGTCGAATATTTTCATGGTGAAAATTGGTCACATTACATCTCTTAATAGAAATTCTTGACGGGTTTCTATCTTTATTTGTTTTTATCACAGTAACCATTACTCCATGAGAAATTTTGGATGGAAATTGAAGATATGTGGTTCTTTTGCACTTAGTGTTTTATTTTTATTTTTGGTTTGCATGCATTGGCATAATGCTCAAGTAAGGATGGATTCCTCTATTTTTATGCCACATTGTTGTCTCATGGTATTCCCGTTGGCTTTATTTTGAAGCGAAGCTAATATACTATTGTTTTTCCTTTGATAAAGCATCTCACTTACTTACCAAAGCCCCCTAAAACGTAGAGCTCCATATTTCTGAGGCGTATTCTGCAGCCTCGGGGTGCACTCCATCGAGACCCAAAGTTAAACGGATGGACATATATACAAAAATAACGTCCATTTTTATTCTATCATTACATGACCTAAAAGTTGCATAATAGCAATGCCCTCTCTCACCCTCATGCATAAATTAAATTCATATAAATTCCCACCAGTAAAGTAATATCATTTAAATCTACATTCATTCGTAAGTCTGATATCCTCACCACTCAATTCTTGGACACCTTGTATTATCATTGACCAAAGTTTAGTGTATAATATTATACTGCTATTGTTATATTTTTCTAACTATAGAAATGCAATGAATGGGAATCAAAGCTGGAGACAAAGGTGAATCAACAAAGATGTAAAAATAATGGGTTTTCCTTTTGGTGCTCAATCACTACACCAAAATTGTCAAACATGCATGCTTTACGCGGGATAATCTGGCAACGGCTAAGAACCATGCCAAATTTTGAATCATTTTTAACCAATATAAAATGGTTCATAGTCGGGATAAATTTGGCATGGCTCTTTACTGTGCAAAAAGTGTGACAAACCAACTTAATCTGACTCACGAAGTTTCGAAATGAGGTCGAAGTAGTGCGTATTGGAAGTTTGTTCGTTCATTTCCCTCAATTTTAGATCTTGAGGTTTCGTGATATGGAATATGAAGAAAGAATTTATTTTTTAGGATTTGTAGATCTACGATTTTTAAAGTTGTTTTACTTTTAGACATGATTTTTTAGGATTAAATTATTTTCAGAATTATACCTTAATAAAGACGTAGGCCATATACGATTTGTCTGTGTGCATAAATAAATATGTCTCTGTATATCGAGGTATGTGTGTTTATATAGACCCTAATCAATGGGATCAATAAACCCCATTATGTACTGCGATCTAGGGTAATATTATAAAACAATATGGGGGTTGTACCTTGGAGCGATGGCAAGTGACCTCGCCCAAGCTATGGTTGGTCTTCGGTTCGAGACTTAGGAGCGGTCCCTTCATATTATAAAACAATATGGGGGTAAGACAAGCCGACATGTACCTCTCCCAGACCCTGCAGTGAAGCGGGAGCCTTTTGCACTGGGTACGACCTTACAAGCTTTTTTTCATCTAGGGTCATATGACCCGTAACAGGGTCAATTCATGATCCATATCTTAAATGTGTCATTCCCAATTTTAACGTTGATTATTTTAGCTATTATTGATAAAAGTGAAACTTTTGAGTTCAATAATAGAATAAATGGGAAAATTGACTTCTCGATTAAGCCTACCCCCATCGTGTTGCTTACTTATTTTAGTAACGTACCATACACATGTTGATCTACATGTGTATGTTTCTTATGTTTTATTGGTTCCAAAGCTGAATATCTACACCCTTAAGCTGTTTGCAATAAGGATTTATACATTGAACAAATTATTGAATTGATATATATTTGATTCAGGACTCAGTATAGATAATTTGAGATGTTTCTATTAGTGTTTAGTGTTGGGTGATGGTGGTGGTAGGAATTATTTCTATACACAAGCTGACGTGGACTACACGTCAATGACCTAAAAATCAAGAAAATGTGATTTCTAGAGAGAGAAATAAAGAATTTCTTAAGTTTCTAAAATGGAAGTTATCTTCAATTGTACACTACAAAGCTATTTATAGGTGGGGTATTACTTGCTAATCAAATAACAGACTAAAATAATGACTAAAAAGGACTAACTAAAAATAAAACAATGCCTAATTAATCCCAAACAGGCTTGGAGGCTAATTAAGGAGATAAAATACCTAAAAAAGAACTAAAAATATAAATAAAAGGAAAAATAAAAGGAAAATAACAATGGATTCCCATAACTCTCGCCGTTTTCAAAAAGTTCATCCTCAAACTTGCAAAATTGGAGAATCACGTGAGAAGTTCCAAAAATGTGCTTGAAAGGAGGCGCAAAGACTTACGATTCCAAAAATATTTTCTTCAAAATTTGACGAAGGATGATTCTTCAATTCTTTCTTTAAGATTCATTATCTTCCTCTTGCCTCTCTTGTCAACTTAAAAAAAGTGTCCACCCGGGTCAAAAACAAAATTTGTGTTTTCAAACCCTAGTTATTGAATTTGTTGGAGGGTTCCACCTTCTTGATTAGGGTTTTGAAGGTTTGGAGGTGATTTTTGATAGGGATTTGAGGTGTAACTACTGAAATGAGGAAGAAATATGGATGAAAGAATAGGATCGCCACCAGAAGGGTTGTTGCACCCATAACAAACATGGTTTCAAGGCAACCTCTAATTTCTTGAGCAGGTATTGGTCCTGTTTGTGTCAGAAATAAGTTAGCACAGAGATTGGCTTGTCGGCAGTCCTGCTATTACAAACCAGAAATCATGAGGCAAAAATGATTCGATGGAAGTTGAAAGGTAGTCCTAATGTTTTTTCCGATGGTTTCTTGAGCCCTAGGTGGTTGTTCTCATTCTGGGTTTCGATCAGAATGGTGCCTCAGCATGTTGGCAGGCTGACAAGGAGCTTTATCGGGGTTAGTTTTTGCTGAATTTTGATTGCAACAGGGGTTTGAGGGTTGGCTAGTTCGGTTGGGGTAGATTAGCAGCAACGAGAGGCGATTTTTGGGGTGGGACAGTGGTGGTGATGGAGAGTCTAGGGCAAAGTTTAGGGTTTTGTGACTTGACAAGAATTTGGATTATGGTTTTCATTTGTTCTTTCATGTCTTCTTCCATTCTTGAATTTTTTTCAAGTA
This sequence comes from Sambucus nigra, assembly GCA_949130495.1. Taxonomy (NCBI): domain Eukaryota; kingdom Viridiplantae; phylum Streptophyta; class Magnoliopsida; order Dipsacales; family Adoxaceae; genus Sambucus; species Sambucus nigra. Next base: position 527,285,958 of record OX422220.1, read on the forward strand.
ATTCTTGATTACTTTTTCGTAATTTTTGGTTAATCTCCTCTTGAATTCGCATCATCTTCTTAGTAGGCATTGAGAATGTAGTGCGCGATTTTTTTGATACTCTACACCGAAACACAATAACACCAATGTTTGGAGCGACAACCGCTTTGATACGAATTTTGACGTGAACTACTTGTCAATGACCTAATCAAGACAATATGATTTCCAGAGCGAAACAAAGAATTTATTGTAATTCAAAAATGGAAGCTATCTTCAATTGAAAACTATAAAGCTATTTGTAAGTGGGTTATTACTTGATAATCAAGTAATAGACTAAAATGACTAAAGAGGACTAACTAAAAATAAAAAACGCCTAATTAGTCCCAAACATGCTTGGAGTCTAATTAAGGAGAGAAAATACTTGAAAGAACTAAAAATAGAAATAAAATGAAGATAACAATGGATTCCCGTCATAAACATATTCTATTAATTTATGTACGCATAGATGCCTTGTTTTTTGTTCAAGTCACTTTTGGTTTAAATTCTCTTTCTTTATATATGTAAGAATGCATATCACATAACTTGAGAGTATTTTTTTTTTCTATTTAATGAAATGAATTCACTATTGGATATAATTTGAAAAATTGTTAACTCTTGTTTGACATAAAAGGCCTTAAACATTTTTTACATGATATTTTGCCTTGACAATAACTTAAGTGGTAATATTGAGTTGTATATGACAATTATGCGCAACATATTGAGTTTAACAATACACAATTGTATACATGACAATGAACCAAATGTTGAGTAACTTCAACGCCAATGTAATCCTTGACACACATCATGTATACTATAAAATGAAATTGTTATGAGATCTTAATAAAAGTTTTTCAGTATTGTGATGTACATTACAGAGAGAAATACACACACTAAAGAAATATAAATTTTTTAAGCCAAATCCTCGTTCTTGGAAATATAATTGTGTAATTAAAATGAAGGTGGATGACACTTTAAATAGGCATTTTCCTCAAAACCATTCCTTATCTAGGGAACTAGTAATAAAAAAGGATATATTTGAGGGACAAAATAACGAAATATCATCACCTCCTAAAAAATAGTTAATTAAAATATAAATGAAGTAAATAAATAAAAACACATAATTAATTTTTCTTCCTTATAGGACTGGAACCATATAGTATGCTGCCTATTGAGAAAGCCCAACCTCGAGCTTAAAAGGGTTCTCCTACAGTTTTTCAGTGGCAAATGAACATTGGGCGATCAAAGGTTCCATTGTACTTCCTTCTCAAGGTACTCTTCCATTTACGCATGAAATGTGACTAGGATAGTTCCCTTCTTATCCTTTGGTAACATTGTTATTCTATGCCTACTGCACCACGTTTGAACTTGGATTATGCTGGGATGGGGTGTCCGCGGACTTGGATGCCATGGATGTTATTGAAGTATCCTCTCTAATGCTAAGGGTTAGAGTTCAGAAGTAGTCTTCGACCTTCAAAGCATACTACGTTGCTTGTTATAAGGATGAAATTTTCCTAAGACTTCATTCGGCTTGGTAGTGTCTCTTTAACGGACCGTTCCTTCTGTACTATCTTCCCTACTCTGAGACAAGTCATCCCAGAACATAACAACGTAATCTTATGATTTTGTCTCCAATAGCTTGACACATTTTTGCCTGGTAGACCTTCTCCATGGAACTTTGCCAATCTATATAGGCGTCTGGATTTAAGTTCTCGTCAAACATAGGATTAAGATATTCTCATGGACCCCCTTTTTGAAGGACGAGTAGAAAAAGATGCATATTTCCTTCTCCCTCCTCCCGTACCCGGTGAGGGGCTGCTTTGATATCTCCCACACATCACCACCAGTTAGGGTTGCACACATCCCTGAAATTCTTCCTATTGGCTGCCCTATTACACATCCCACGGGTTTGCCTCCTCTACTTAGGACACACCGAGCACTTTAAAATCTCCTCTTATTCGGTTTGTGAAATCGTGTACAACATGGCCTGTCTCCATAAACTTATAGCATCTTCACTCGTAAAATGGGAGTGAACGATGAACCACTTTTAGGATTCCCATCATGATGAAATAGTTACTTTGTGGGGAGAAAAAAGAGATCATCAATAGTGAAATGGTGACCTTCCACCCTAGATCCACCCTCATGATTAACGATGGTTAGGTGGCTCGGTGCTCGTTGATATAGTCACCCTTTCACTCTAGTATTTCAATCCTTACGTAAATATAAGGGTTCGGTTGGGGGCTGGAATCATATAGAATGAGTTAATTGGTCGATGTCACACCTTTTGGATGGGCACCCCTCGTTAAAAACGATATCGATGTGGGTGGTTGGTCCCTGAAGGGCTTATGTTGTGGTGGTGGTTATGCCGAAAGCCCCATGGGCTATTTTCTTTTCCATTTTTCTTGCCTCGATCTTCACCTTGCCTCTAAAGCATTATGTGCTAGTAACACTGCCAGGGGGTTGTATCGCCAGATATTGCTTGACCATAAGCAACGCATAGGACAAACAATGCCCTATTAAGAGCCCTGGTCTATTTTTCATCCCAACTTCACCTAGCTGTGGGATGGGTTGCCCTAATTCTCCTCATTATTTTCCCTATTGGCATCGTTGGCTTTATTCAAAATGGAGATTTCCCACAGTCTTTAGTAGCTTCTCCCATGGCCACTGACCCTTACACAAAGGGTGGTGATCTTTAATGTCACCACGAGCTGGTTGCCCTTGGGATTGCAGTTCACTATTTATGTGTTCCTCCATCTTCAATTCTCCATCTTGTTATCATGCACTACTTTTATGACACCAACTCAGCCTTTGTTTGATTTATATCGATTCATCACTTGTAATACCCTGTATTTTTCTTATAAATAATTAATGATGAAATATTATTTTGTAATAAATAACTAATTCTCAACATTAGACCTAAATAAATATTTTCATTCTACAATGTCAAGTGAAAATTTGTTATTTAGTATACTTGTGTGTGAATCCTTTTATATGCATGATTATGATATTTGTACATCATAAAAGAAAATACATAATTTATATGCGACAAAAATTAAAAGTGATTATTATTGGCATAAATAATTTGAAACATATTTCGGGACTCATATGGACTCGTTTAGATGGTTTAAGCCTTTAAACATGGTCTTAGGTCAATAATATATAGGTTGGGGAGGTTTTGGGCCAATTAGATAATGGATTCGGCCTCAATTGGGGGGTCCAAAAGTTGGACTTAAGGTCAAACTCTGGATTTAGTAACTAATTAGAGTTTAAGTGGGGGTAAACCACTACCCCACTACCATTCCTCAAAACCTAAAATCCAAGTTATGGGAAGAAAAAAGGGAAAACACCAAAGAAGGGGAAAAGGGCTAGAATAGAAGAGGAACTAAGGAAGAAAATCCAAAGTGTGGCGCTAACCCTTCCTGTATCACTGCTTGGTATGGGCCGTATACAGGTGTTCTGCGTAGGGATCGCCCCCAACTTATGTGTGTTTTGTGGTGTCCTCTTAGGATGTAGGGATTCCTCCGGACTTGCCGATAGAGAACGAATTAGACACCAATGGTAGATGCCCTTGTTTGGGTATTTTTGACCCTTAAAAATGGTCCCGAGGTTAATGTATATGAGTTGAGTAGTTATCAAGCTAATTAGATTTTGTATTTGGGCTCATTTGGGGGTCGAAAGTTGGGGCTCAATGCCCAACTCAGGATTAGCACTAATTAGGTGTCTAAGTTGGGGTAAACCAATCCCCCACTATCATTAGAAGAAACCTAGGTTGGTATCCATGAGAGAGATAACGGAGAAATACCAAAAGAAGAGAAAAGGGGCAAGAACAAAGGGGAAAATCAAGGGAGCTTCAAGAGGATTGCTTCTACACAATCCCATGCAAGGATTCTCTTGCCATACTTATTCAATTTGTGCTATTTTCATATGAATGTTAACCCCATGTTTAGATTTAAGGTTGAATCATGTTTTGATATTTCTAGAATTTGATTATATTGGAATTGAAGATAAATAACTCATGTAGAGGGCTGTCTTATATGTAGAATTTCTCCTATAAATTAGGTATCCACAACTTTGAATATTGGTGTTAAATTCCATAAGTTTTTATAGTTATTTGAGAATAATTTACTAAGCAATGTATATAAGGGCATTGTTACTTGGAGGACTTAAACTTTGATGTAGATCTCCTAATGAATGCTCCTTATTGTGAATTGAATCTGATTGGGATTTGCAGAATGTTTAAATAGTACAATTATTTAAATGGATATTAATTATTAGCGTTGGATCTATAGATTTTGGGTTGGAAATTTGGGTTTTGCTTACTCTTTCTGGATTAGAAAAATGGGGTCTGGGAAGCACAGAATTCGAGGAAGGCGGAGGTTGGAAAAGATGAATGGTCGTTTGAACGACAGTTAAGTCGTTGAAACGAGATTATATCTCATTCGAATGAGATGGTTATCTCATTCAAACAACCATGGATTTGAACATAGTGATAGATCTTTTTGTCAGTTTTGCATTTTTGTGATTTTTTTAATTAGTTATGATTTTATTGCTGAAGGGTGTCCGAAACTGAAATCCTTTGTGAGAAATCAAATATAGATTACTTAGGGATGTCCATAGGTGAGTATAGGACTCTGAAAAATATTAAGGAACATCATTTCTACCTAGTAATTTGATGGGAAGGAATTCGGGGTATGGATTTAGAGTGTTTAGGATCAACAACACTCGAAACGATATGAACGAATTCTAATGGAAATTTTGGATGAAATTGGGATACGGGCCAAGGGAGTGAGTCCGGGCACTTGGGTTGAGTGATACCTTCTTGTGAATTAATTGATGGGTAATTAATTAAATTTAGGGTCGGTGAAATAGAGTCGAGTATTAACGGCTAGTGCTACGGGAGTTAGGCATGGGGTAGTCGGTTTAATTTATTATATTTAATAAATTATCAAGTATAGAAATAATAAAAGGGTATTTGACATACTATTGGTATTTTGTGCAATAAATTCTAAAGGATTTAGATATGGACTGAATGAGTGATTCTGGATGTAGTAATTGGGTAATACTACTAAATTATATTAGAGGGTTCCCTATATATGTACATATAATCATTTTTCCACGATTATTTAAATCCTTATATATGTACATATAAACCTTATTGAAAAGTTATACGGAAGCAAATAAATATTAATGATGTAGAATGATTAAAGTTTGAGTGAAGAGAATAACCTACTAAGATTATTAAATATGTGGGCAAGGTTAGTTTGAGAATAACTATACCTATATTATTATTGAAAAGGATTGTTTAGGAAATAACTATGCCTACGTATTTAAAGAGTAATAAATTACGAAGTAAATGTGATTTAAGTCCAAAAATGATTTTATGAGACTTGGTATTTAATTTGGGAATAGTCGTGAGATGACGACTTAAAAATGAGTTATGGAATAATGGAATAAATGTTATGGTTAAGCCAAGAAGGCTATAATTTATATGGATTGGGATAACCTTGGATTAAAGTAGTTATAGAGTAACTACTTATACATATTATACGGGAATAATAATATGTATTATATTATATTTGTGTGTGGACATACTAGTGGACCGTCCTATCGATTTGGGGGCTCGCACGATGGGTCGCGTACCACACGTCGGCACAGTTGGGCTTGGCGATTTGTAGGCCATACAGGCACTACGTGGAGGCTCCACCCACTAGAGGTAGGGTTGTCGCTGACCGTTCCTGTATTACCGCTGGGTATGGGCCGTATACAGGTGTCCTGCATAGGGACCGCCCCCAACTTGTGTGTGTGTCCGCTTAGGATAAGAGATTCCTCCGGACTTGCCGATAGAGCACGAAGAAGACACCAATGGTAGATTCCCTTGTCCGTCATATATATATATATATATATACCCATTTACCCAATGTGGTATCCCTTATATGGGAAAGTTTCTTTTTGGTCTAAAGATGCAGGCATTGTTTAATGATGATAAAATTGGGCTAACAAAACGATGTGGATAATTAAAGACGAAGATGAGGCCTAATGAATAATGCCATAAACAATTATTAATAATAGTAATAATTGGATAGTCTGAGGGAGGAGACAAACATTAAATAGAATGAGAAATGGTGTAACCAATTATTAAATCAGAATAATAATTTAGTAATCTATGAAAATGAAACTTATAGTGTAATGGGGTAGAGGACATGAAATATGAATTTAATCATTAAATGATTTGAAGAACTAGACGAGGGTCACAAGTTATTATATGTAAAACTGCACTTACTTTAAGTATCTTGAGAATTTTATATTATGAAATCTAATCGGGGATAGGGGCGTCAGACATGAGGAACCTCTTGTACTTAGTGCATAATGGAAATGGTTTCTTCTTTACTTGGATGGTTAAATAATGGATGTTTACAATTCATATTCATTTTGGAGATGAGTATGACTACTTCTAGATGAGAGGTGAGGTACTCGTTACATGTGAGATTCGATGGGGATATGTGAAGTATGGGATAGTAATAAATTGCATATTTATTGGTGAAGAATCCTTGCACACCTCGGGCTCTGACCCAAATTATAAATGTTCCCCCCCCCCCCCCATGTATTCTTAATGACAGGTAAAGCAGGACTGACGATGGATCAGGCTTGGAGTTGCATTGGATTTAGTGGATTCCACTCCATTGACTCTAGTATAGGTTGTGCTTTAGTCGTTTTTTCATTTTATTTCATTCTGGGAAATTGTACGGGCATAAGCCCAAGTGTTTATTTATGTTAGTTGTATTTAGTTTTACATTAAGGACATTGTATGGTGATGCAGTTTTTATTACTCATGTAAAAGAAAGTTTGTTTAGTATTTTTTTATTAATTGTGGATTTTGATATAAAATAAAGAAGTTTTTATTCTTTAGTGCTGAGAATGTTATAAATTGTTGATCAGCCCCATCTTCGACGTATCATTCCTGGTCAGCCTTTACATGAGAAAATGAGGGTTATGACATAGTGGGGTGCGGATAATATCACACTTAGATGAGAGGTGAGGTGTTATACGCATGTGAGTGAAGAAAGGGGGGTATTTATTGTGCATTGACTGTATTACTGTAATCATTAATTATTGAAGTTAATTCTTGCACACCTCGGGCTCTGACCCAAATTTAAATGTTTTTGCCCCGGGTGCTCATAGACAGGGACATTAAGATTGTGCATAGCAGTCTTGCAGCATTACTTGCTCTTCGATTTTAGCTCAGTTGGTTCTAGCATAGGTGCTTCTCAGCTCTCGTCATTTAAATATTTGGAACTTTGTAAGGGCATAAGCCCGGACCTTTATTTTATGTTGGTGGAGATTATAATACTTTAGTTGGATATTTATCTTATTGTTTGTTGATTAGATTTACTTATTAATTATAAATTTGTTCGTGACTTATCAAACTTGGGCCTTATATTATAAACTATTTATATTCGCATTTGTGCTAAGGATGGTATTAATTGACAAGCAATCCCTATCACTGGCGTATCATGCCTGGTCAGCCTTTACGTGAGAAAATATGGATTGTTACATCACTCAGATTGAATGTTGTTCATTGATTTTGACGTGTTAATTCACCTGTACGATGACCACACGTACACGTACTACTACCCCACGAGCGAACCATGCTCTGATAAATAAATAATGGTGAAGCTGGAATTATAATTTTAATATATATACTCATAAGATAGTCAAGTTTATGAAGGTGAACCATGCTTTGATTTTGTAGTGTAGGTGTTATTATTTTATGATGCAAAACTCAGTGGAATTAGTTAAATATCTCACATAAATATCGATCTCAATATCGATGAACTAAATGCAATCCCAACTTCCCCTAATTATCCATTCGTGACACTTTACTAAATTCATCCCCTCTCTCTAAATCCTTATTCCTGATTTCTTTAAGTAAACAGGAAAAATGTTTTATTTTTCGGGTGACCAATTAACCGTGCATTGGGAAGTATAAATTGGTTAAATAGTAGATTGAGGACATAAACCATATTGAGTGATTTTCACATGCACGCGATGCAGTAGTTATGTATTAGCTCATTAAGATGTCTAGCATGTACTTCGTAGTTAGCTTAACATTTTGATTCTCCCCATTTTAGGCTTCTTGTCCGCCGAATTTTTCTCGCATTCATCTTGAGAATTATACTTGCATATTTCTATTATAGCTTTTTATGTATTGTTTTGGCGCAAAAATTGGTGTTCTGAGCCCATAGATGTAGAACATAAATAAAGGAAACTCTTCCATCCTCTGTTAGTAATTTAACAATGGAATTCTTATGTATTGTTTTGGCATATGAATGTTCCTCTCACAACTGAATTACCTCCAGTTTATTACGAGTGTTGGAGATTAAATGATTATAAAGCTTTCATTGTTGTTTTCAAACAATGTGATAGTTATACTTTGCCACTTTTTTTAAGTTTTAATTCAAACAAATGTCGGTGTTGTTGGGTCATACAAGATTTGTGATGAATAACAATGTGTTTTTCTTTTGTTATCATTATATATGAAGCCTTAATTTTAACGAGTTGTTGGTGTTGAAATTTTTCTTTCCTTTTTCTTTTTGTTGTGTGAAAATATTTATGTTGGTTGGGTTTTTATTATTGAGGTGAGTATAACTTAGAATGTCAATGAATTTTATTTTCATCCAAAATAACCTTACCTTAGGCAAATAACAATTTTCTTTTTTGTTATCATTGCATAAAAAACCTTAATTTTTAAGGTTATTTGCATTTTAGGGTATATTTGTTCTTGTTTATTTTTGGTTGGGCATCATTGTTTTGTGTTTTAATCTTTGAGGGCCGTTTCTACGACAACCGTTTGAATTAAAGAGAGAAACATTTCTCAACTAATTTTGAGGAAACAAATTAACTCTTTCCTCTTTAGGGTTTAGCACTTTATAATAATTTTAAATCTAATAAAATGTTTATAAAACAAAACAAATGGTTTTATATCACATTTTAATGTTATAATGTCTTATAAATTTTCATAAAATTAAAGTTCACAAAAATTTCTTATAAAAAAAAAACTTTATAAAAAAGTTGCATCCAACGTTTTTTTTTAATAAAGAAAACATATTCTTTATAACTTTTTTACAAACAACGTCCATTTATTTTTAATAAAAAAATTTATAAACCTTATTTTTTTAAAATATATTTTAAAAAAGTTACATCCAATAATTTTTTTTAATGTGCCTTTTTTTTGTTTTAAAAATAACGAAAAACGGTTTTTCTTTAAACTTTTTACAAAATAGGATTTTTGTGATATTTTTTATTTTCTTGTAAATAATGTCCAATTTTTAATAAAATGTTATAATTTTTTTATAAAGACTTATTTTATAAAAATGTTATATAAAAATACAGTTGTTTAAAAGTTTTACATCCATCTATTTGTTTTAAATAAAAAAATGTCTATTTTTTTAAAATAAAAATAACGTTCTATTTTTTCTTTTAAAAATTTAAAAAATAGTTGTTGTGTAACTTTTTTACAAAAGAGTTTTTTGGATCATTTTAAAAATAATGCTCAAGATTTTTACATGCACTTCGAATCGTGTCACTTTAAGTTACTCCGTATTTTTAATATGACTCTATAGAATAATTATCCACCTAATGAGTTAATAACTAATATGTGAATAATTTATAAATTATAATTAACATTATATTTAATTTATGTGCATAATTTAAAATTATTATTTTAAGTATTTTACCTCACTTTTAGTTACTTTAAGTAATTTAAAATGTGACTCAATTAAAATATTAATAAAAATATATTTATAATATAATTAAAGGGATACGATTTCCCCCCTTATTCTATAAATGTTTTAAAACTTCATATTAGATAAGTGTATATAGTCAAGTTTTTTTATCAAATTTTTAATCTATAAAAAAATTATAAATTAAATTATTAAAAATATTTATGTTTTTTGTTAGATTTGACGTTTGTATATTTTTAGAATGAAAATAATTGTTGAAATGTGGTCGAATCTTAATCTCCATAAATATAAATTTTTAAGAGCAGAGGCGTATATGGAACTAGTGTTACTTGTTATGTAAGAATTACAATAGTTTGGTTTAGAAATTTATTTGTGTGGATTTCATTCATTATACAAATTAATCATGTTTTACCGAACTATAAACAAGACTTCCAAATTAATAAAACTTCAATTAGATCAGTTTGGATGGAAATACAATGGAGTTCCAATTGAATGGACGTACAATAGAGTTCAATTTTATGAAAATTGAATTAGTCAACTTCTTTAATGAATTGAATTTTGAACTTTGTGCAACATTTCTCGTTAGCTGTATAATTATTCCCCTTTTTTGTCAATCACATGTGTATAAAACCTTTCCCCTCATCTAAGTTTAATATCATTCGCATCCCAACAATTCCCAAATAGTGAATGGTGATAACACGTCAATTTATAAGCGGGCATAACAGTAAATAAATCATTTGAATAAAAATCCTACATTTAATTTCAAACAATAAATTATTCTAGTCTCATAATTTTTCCAAGAAAGCATAAACATCTATTATTCATTATAGAATGTCATATATAAATATTGTCCATTTTTCTTAGATAATTAAAGTTATTTGACACACAAGGGCATCTACCGTTGGTGTCTATTTGTACTCTATCGGCAAGTCAGGAGGAATTTTCTTATTCCTAAGCAGACATGACAAACATACATATACATTGGGGGCGGTCCCTACCCAGGACACCTTTATACGACCCATACCCAGCGGTGATACAGGAACAGTCAGCGCCAACACCTACCTATAGTGGGTGGAGCCTCCACGTAGTACTTGTATGGTTGACACATCGTCAAGCCCACATGTGTCGAAGTGTGGTATGCGGCCCGAACGTGCGAACCCCCGAGTCGATAGGACAGTCCACGAATATGGTTTGTCCACATAATTACATAGTAGTACATATTATTTATCTCTATAATATGTGTAGGCAATTACTCTATAATTACCGTAATATTCCTCATTTGATAATTCATAGTATTTCTCAATTTATAAGTAATTTATAATCTAATAAATTATTAACTTCAATCCATAAATAATTGCTTAACATTCCAGCTAAAAGTAATTATTATTTAATCGGGGGTTAGTGAATCATTAGTCCCTTAAATAAATTAACCCACTGTAGAAAAACTCCCTTCCTAAACTTTGATACTACTGCCACTCAAAGGGTATGAAAGTGAGGCTATACAATTGTAGAATCAGGCAAGGTAGAAAAGGATGAAGAAATCAGAAATTCTGTCTCATGGTTCGAACGGTTGGAGGTCTCGTTCGTGCGACGTGGCATCTCGTTCGAATGACCTGCCACGTCGTTTGAACGACGCCTCGTCTCCTTCCTCCGTCTTTCTCAATTTCTGGGTTTCCCAGATTTCCAAACTTCCTAAATTTTAGTAACGTACGAGTTTAACAGTTTCATACCCAAACGTCCAGTAACAGTCCCAACCAACAATCATTAATATACTCTGTTATCTAAGGATTTGAGTCTCTAACATCCAACACTGTTCATTTCACAAGAAGGGCATTTATTTGGGGAAATTTATATATAGAATTCAGCCCATAAATGATCATTAAGTGTCGCTACAGTTATTAACCAATTGTCCCCAAACTTCGATTCCTAATTTCTGGAAAAATCTCTACATGTTCATCCTTCCTCTACATATGGGTTTTCATAATCAAATCAAACATAATAAACCTTAATTTCCATAAATCTAAAGGTTGTAAAATTATGCCTTGACAAAATAAATTAGAAACATCGATTATGCAAGAAAATTTTTGCCTTTAATTTTTGTAGAGAAGAAACCCTTGAAAGCTTTGGACTCCTCATTGTTCTTCCTCTTTTTACCTTCTTTGGTGTTTCTCTCTTCTCTCTCCCATGGCTACTACTATACATTTTTAATTTGTGATAATGGGGAAGTGGTTTACCCCCACTTAACCACTCAATTAATGCTAATCCCGTTTTGGGTCAAAAGCCCAACATTTGGACCCCAAAACGGACCCGAATCCATAACCCGATAAGCCCAATACCCAACCTATATACTATTGACGCGGGAATTTTTTTAAAGATTTAGTTCGTCTAAACAATTCAATATCAGTCCCAAAATATGTTCCGAAAATTCATGTCAATAATATATATTTGTAGTCTTTGTCGCACATAAATTATATATATTTTTCTTTTATTATAAGCAAATTACATTAGCATGCACAAAATGAATCACACACAAGAATACTAAATAACAAGTTCCCACTTAACATTTTTGAGAAAAAAATATTTATTTAGATTAACTTTCAAAATTGATTATTTTCCGATATAATATTTCATTAATTATTTAAGATAAAATGTGGGGTATTACATTCTTGCCCCCTAATAATAGGATTCCATCCTCAGAATCAAGAAGGTACGTACCTAGCTACAAGAGTTTGGGATACTTTGTGCGCATGTCTTCCTCTCTTTCCCAAGTCAACTCATCCTCCCGGTGGTGCCCCCACTGCACCCGAACTAAAGGAACAATCTTGGATGACAGTCGGTGCTCCCGTCTATCCAAAGTGGGTACCGGTATCTCCTCGTAAGTAGCATCTGGCTAGAGCTTAATCTCGTCAATGTCGATGTGCTGGTATGCCACCTCATCTCTAAGGAGTCTCTGCAGTGAAGATATGTGAAAAATGTCATGCATCCACTGTCAATGTTCCGGTATTCCCAACCGGTATGCTACTGGCCCAATCATCTCCAAAATAGGGAATGACCCCACGTATAGAGGAGCCATCTTCCATTTATTCCCAAATTTCATCACCCCCTTCATGGGAGACACTTTAATCAACACCTGGACTCCAACGTCGAAGTCTAAGTGTCTCTGAACCGCATCCACGTAGCTATTCTACCGATCTTGGGCAATCTGTATCCTGGCCCAAATCATCTCTACCTTCTCTGAGGTGTCCTGAATGAATTATGGCCCAAGAAATTTATACTCCCCGACCTCTAACCAGCATGAGGGTGAACGACAAGGTCTCCCATATAGTGACTCAAATGGTGCCCTCCTTATCGTGAACTGGTAACTGTTGTTGTAGGCAAACTCCACCAACGGCAAATACTAATCCCAGCTCCCTTTAAAGTCCAAAATACACATATTGAACATGTACTCCAACAACAGGTTCACCCTCTCCATCTGCCCATCGGTCTGAGGATGATACGAAGTGCTCAATCTCAACTCTTCCACCAAAGCCTGTTGGAAGCTCCTCCAAAAGTGGGACATAAACATGTTGTCCCTATCTGACACTATATTGAGTGGCACCCTGACGCGACCACAAATGTGTCTCAAGTAAGTGATTATATAGGTTCAAGTGCAAGCCTGTCACATAAGTAATAAACCAGTAAGTCGGGATCGTATCCACAGGGAACTAGGATGAATTCTCATAACGACGAAGGAATAGAATACTAACCCTAAATTGATTTGAGAAAAGAAACTAAAAGATGATAATTTTGGAACTAAATACTACTATCTAAATGCAAATGAGATTTAAATGACTGACTATGCTACGTGCAAAGAAATAAAGCTACTGCAATTAAGTGAATATGAATGAGGGAAAAACCGGATAGAATACTAGCTTTTGAATTAGAGAGTTGATCAAACCCAGTCTTTAATAATCCTAAGCATTACATATATAAAGGTACTAGCCCGCATCATACGTAATCAAAGGCAAGGATAAAGCAGCGATGCATAGCCAAAACACACATCGCATCCTTAAACACCCCGATTACCTAGGGCAAACGAGGTTAAAAGACCTACGATGGTTGTGTGCACTACACAAAACGATTAGATCAACATTAAATTAAAAACCTATTTTCTATTCATCAAAACTACATCGGGTTGGGTTCATGATTCCCAACCCTTGGAAATTTACCTAAATATAATTAGACTAAGCATGAACACATAATCTATTTTGCCTGAATTCATAACTAAGTGAAATTTTTTGAAGAAACATGTAAATAAAAATTGCAACCTAAGTTATATGAACAACCAGACACAAATATAAAAGCAATTGAAATCAGAAAGTAAACAATACTTGGAATGAAGAAAATTCTGGAATTAATGCTTGAAACTTGAATGAATATTGCAGAAATTAAATCCTAGGGTTCTTAGTTACAAAATTCCTCTAAAACTCTCAAAAAGAGAACTTCCTATAGTCTGGGAATTAATTAGAATAAATATTCTATGAAATTACAAAAGTTTGAGCTACATACAGCTCTACATTTGAAAAAGATAGATAAGAAATTCATCACCCAAACCGGTTCGACCTGGTTTATCAGTTCGGTCTGATGTATATCGAATCGATTCTTTTTTGCTTGCAACCATATCGGTCCGGGAGTTTGACTTATGTAGGAACTTTTACAATCCGAACCAGATCATTTTATGATGATATCGGATCGTTCAAGCCTTGATAGGAACTTTGTCTTCACCAGACCGCTTCGTTTTTGGCTCATACTGGATCGGTCCGAAAATCCTTTTATTTCCGCTCTTTGTTGTGATTTTCTCACATCTTTGAAACTTCATAACTTTTTATCCATGCCTCGTATTTGGATTCCATTTCTTCCTACATGCTTGTAGACTCAAGGTATTCAACTTTCATTTTGGTTGCTCATCCGAACTCCAGATGTAAATTTACTCTTTTGCTCTCTGACTTTTCTTCCTTTCTTTCTTCCTTGGTTTCTTGGTTCTGAGTTTCATCTTCTCTTCACTTGTATAAAATACCTGTAAAAAGAACAAAGAATACACGAAACTTGACGCACTCTATAGGAAATGTTAGTAGCAATGACATGAGATAAATCAACGCATTTTACATTATACGAGGTCATAAAAGCCTCTAAATTTAGGGGATAAATCGAAAGAATTTATGCCTAATCAAACACCCCTAACTTAGAACTTTGATCATCCCGTGCAATGTAAAAGAATTGAAACTAGGATCAATTCTTGAAAAACATTTTATTTGGATACGATACCTCTTTCGCGGGCACGCGATTACATTTAGCGTATGCAATAAGCCTTTAAACCCCTAGGTTAACCTAGCAGGAGAAGTTGTGTCTCATGAGGGTTTGTAGTGAATATACCCCCAAAATTTGTTTTTAACTCAAACAAAATTAAAAATACCTAAAAATTGTATAATTTAAACCTTTCTAAAAATAATTACCACAAATTTATATTCCTTAGTCTCAATTTCTCATGTTTGTGTGTGAAGCCAAAAATTTAACCGTAAATTTTCGTCGATGGATCATTACGTTACTTTTCCAAAAATTTATTTTGATTTCAAAATCTCACGGATGCTCTCACAAACGAATCACTTGGATTGTGGCTATTTTCTCTTGGTATGCATGATTTAAGGAGTAAATGCATTGGAACACAAATTCACGCACACAAAATTGAAAGACGAAAATTTATAGGTGAAAGATCTCTTCATCGGGTTAGGGTCGTTGGGAAATTGGAAACATCACCCCTTATACACACCAATCAATCTATCTAGTTATCTTTTCATGTTTTAGCTCTACATGCGGTAATTAATTTCGCAATCCGGACTCGATTAGGACTTGATCGGGTTTAAGGTATATTGAGTATGGTCGGAAAGTTCAAAATTGGAAAACGTCCTTATGATGTCCGTTAGTGCTTTTTGTGCTATTGCTCATTTTTCTCTTCTTTTTATATTTCCTTCTATTCTTCCATTTTTTTCTAGCTATTTTTATTGAACTTTACTCCATTTTTCTTGCCCCATTTTATCGCACAAGTTGGACTTAATTCATGATATTTCTAATTCTCCGAATTTCGGGCTATTTGGGGTTTTCGGGTTACCAAATGAAAAGGAAAAACATTTTATTAGGCTCAATTGGGGTTGCATAGGGAAATTTTTTCACAACTTTTTTATGGATAATATTTTTGGGTAAGCAATGAGTCCTAACTTCATTTATCTGAATTACTAATAACATTACCATATGCGTCTCAAGATTAATTTTGTTTAGAGATATGTCAGTGCGCTTTTTGAGGCAACATCACACTCTTTTCTCGTAACCGATTAAAAATAAGGGCATAGAGATCCTCAATGATTTTTTTAAAATGCTGAAATGAACTTTGAGTTAACCGTTAACTTGGATTGATTTAAAAACTCTGAAAACTCGATAGGCTCGAAATCTCACCGGGTTGGTTAATCTCCACACTTATTCGTTAAGTCGTCAATTTTCGCTCAATTTCCATCTTTGGTCAATTTTATCTTTGTGCGTTGAATTTTTCAAATTTGAGACTTCAAACAAAACTTTGGTCATATTTTTGAAAATTTTAAATCCCAATTTTTACTTACTTTGAAGAAAAATATTTTTGGCTTTTTCAAATTTTCAATTTTTTTTGGAAAATTTTGAAATTTTCTAATTTTTTTGGTTTTTAGGCATTTCGAACTTTGTAAAATTTTTGAAGCGCATGCGTACCCCCCTAACTTAGACTTTTGCAAAGTCCCAATTCAAAGGGACTAAAAGCTAAACTAAAGAGAGAAGGCCTAGAAAATGAACAAAGTATAAAATGCAAGAATAAACAAGCAGGTATAAGAACACAAAGATAGTTAAGCAAATCTTTCGTTCTATATTCAAAGTGCAGGAATGTATAAACACCAAAAATGGAAGAAAACACACAAAACAACCACTCAAACATGCTACTAAGGGGCAGGTGAGATGTGCTGGGAGCATTCAGGTCATATGGGTCGTAAAAGTAGCTCGGAGTTGGCGCACCCATAGTCATACGATATAGCTCCGCCTGAAGGCGATTCATCATGTTAGTGTCTTGCCGGTAGGCCCGACAATCCTCTTCACGATCAGCGTGGTATTCATTGATGAAACCATCAAAGCGCGACTCTAACACGCTGATGCGTCGATCAAAATTCCTCCCAGTGGCTCAAAAATCAGAATCTGCATCTTCATTATACTCTTCTTCTTCCCCCTCGACCATCTCAACATCCGCAAGCTCAGCCTCCTCTTCCTCATCGTCGTCATCCTCATCCATCTCATCATCATCCTCATCATCATCCTCGTCGTCTTCCTCCCTCCGTGCTCAGATGATCTCCCTTTGCCTCTCACTTTTCGTGCGGGTGCCCTACCCGTAAGGATTGGGAAGGCGAGTAAATGCTTGGGGAGGAACAATGGAGGCATCGGCTAAAATGGAAGTGATGAGTCGGGCATATGGTAGAGGGGTTGTACCCTTATTATCCAAGGCCGCGAAGAAAATGTCCTTGTAGAGAATGTAGGCCAGGTGGATAGCAGTAGTGGGGTCGAAAAGGTGATAGACGAGGGTAGCTTAACAGGGGCGCATAGCGGAGTCATTTGAGGTTTGGAGGATATTGGCCCATATGATTTGGAAAGTTATGTGGGCCTTTTCATTCATCCGTCCCACCGGGAATGTCTCGGTACCCCAATGTTCGTCGGGTGCGATGCCGGTCATGCATGTGGCTTTCATGAGGGGGGGCGAGATTATTGGGGTACATAAATTGGGATGAGCTCGGGACCCCTTTTTTCGCTAACTTCCAGATCACAATGTACAAAGAGAATGGGATGGGAGTGGCGTTGACATATGCTTGGGAAGCGAATTCAGCGGTGCGAACGAGAGACCCGTAAAAGGCACGCACCTCGATCTCCCACACCACCTCGTGGGGCTCATTGAGAAAATGGCACCACCCCCTCGGAAGGAAGAGGCTAGTGATGGATTGAGGAGGCTCATTCCAGTTCACTTGGCACTCCATGTGTAGTTTTTGAGAATGGCTAAAAAATGTTCTTACCATAGTTGTTGTTGGTGGGATCGAATGCCCCGTTTCCGTCATCAAGAACCTCGACGAAGTCGTATTTTTCTGGGAGGGCCATGTTTTCCATGTGGGAAGAAGTGGATTTGAGTTATAATATGGAAGAGAGAATAAGAGAGTTGGGTGAGTGGATTAGTGGTTAAATGGGGGAGAATGAGGTGTATTTATAGGTGTTGGGTGAAGGGAAGGGTGAATTTTGGAGGGAAAGGGTTTTGGAGGGAGGGGGTGGATTTGAGAGGCAAAATGTATGGGGAAGAGTTTGAATACGGATATAGAGGGAAGATGAGTGATTGTGCGAATGGGGGATGCATCTTGGGAAGGGGCGAAAATGCATACACCGGACCGATCCGAGCCCCAGGATCGGACCAGTCCGGTCCGGTCCTTATTTTTTTATTTCTATTTTCTCCATAGACGGACCGATCCGGGTGCTAGGGAGGACTGGTCCAGTTCTTTAGAACTTTCTGCTTCCCTTAACTTTGTAATGAACTCTTCTCTCTCAATTTATCGGGTGTTCCCACAATTATTCCTACTCAAGAGTGACCTAGGACCTCCCAACACTACTTCAAAACCCGAGACGCTCTCTCGACATGTGTGCTCCTGCTCCTATCCTATCATGATTTATGCCTACCAACTCCTAACTACCCTAATATAATCATAACTACAATACACAAGAATCACCCCATACGCGTGGGGGTGCGACGACCTTCTTGTACTACTCAATCAATCCCCATAGATGGGGTCCGACAACCAAATTGTGTCGGCTTCTTCGACGCACGCCTCAAAGTATGGTTTAAGGCGTTGGCCATTAACCTTGAAAGTATTTCCCCCTTTTTAATCTTCCAACTCTATAGCTCCATGCGGGAATGCTTCTCTTACCATAAATGGGGCCGTCCACCTTGAACACAGCTTGTCGGGAAAAAAGTGTAATCGAGAGTTGTAGATAAGTACTTTTTGTCCCGGATGAAACTCTTTGTGTCGAATTATCTTGTCACATGTTATCACTATTTTGTTATCATTCATCTTGGTAGCTATTGCCTCTACCCATTTGGATACGTAATCCACTAAAACGAGGATGTATAAGAAGTCGAAGGAGGGAGGGAATTGTCCCATGAAGTCAATAACCCAACAATCAAATAACTCAATGACAAGTATAGGGGTTAGTGGCATCATGTCGTGGTAGGTAATAGCTCCTATCATTTGACATCTATCGTAAGATTTGCAATAGGTGTTCACATCTTGGAACATTGTGGACCAATAGATACCGCTTTGAAAGATTTTAGTGGTCATCTTATTCTTGGAGAAGTGGCCTCCACAAGCTTTCGTATGAAAAAAATGGATTACACTTTGAATTTCTTCATCCGGAACACATCTTCGGATGAGTTGGTCCGCATAATATTTGAATAAGAATGGATCGTCATAGAAAAACATGCGTCACCAAGTGATGAATTTCTTCTTCTCTTACGGCGTCCATCCGAGAGGAATGACTCCCGTGATAAGAAAGTTAACGATGTCCGTAAACCAAGGTAGAGAATAAGTAGCAAAGAGTTTCTCATCCGGGAAGTACTCATCTATGGGTATTGGATCACTAGGCACGTTGGATGAGAGTCGTGATAAATGGTCGGCGACGACGTTTTCTACCCATATCTTTTATAGAGAGGTTTAGCTCGTTTAGGAGTAGGATACACCTTATGAGGCGTGGCTTCACATTCTTCTTAGTAAGGAGATATTTAAGTGCCACGTGGTTGGTAAAGCATGTAATGGGCAACCCAACAAGGTATGAGCGGAATTTGTCCAAAGCAAAAAAACCTGCTAGCAACTCTTTCTCTGTGGCGGAGTAGTAAAATTATGGCCCGGTTAACATTCGGCTAGCATAATAGATGACATGATCTTTCTTATCCTTTCTTTGTCCCAAAATATCCCCAATCGCGTAATCACTATCATCACACATGAGCTCAAATGGAAGGGACCAATCCAGAGCTTGCATGATGGGGGCGAAAATTAGCATGCTTTTCAATTTATCAAAAGCCTCTTGGCATGCGTCATTACACTAAAAGGGGGAATCCTTCATAAGGAGGTTACTCAAGGTGTAGCGATGGAGCTAAAATCCTTGATAAACCTTCTATAAAATCCTGCATGGCCCAAGAATGATCGCACGTCCTTTAGTTATATAGGTGGGGGAAGCTCGGTTATGACATCTATTTTTACTCGATCAACTTCTATGCCTTTAGATGAGACTATGTGGCCAAGAACTATGCCCTCGGTAACCATGAAGTGGCATTTTTCCAAGTTGAGAACTATGTTCTTTTCCACACACAGGGATAATACTTTATTAAGATTTTCTAGACATTGGTCAAATGAGGGGCCAAAAATGCTAAATCGTCCTTGAAAACTTTAAGTCCTCTCTCCACCATGTCACTAAAGAGACTCGGCATGCACCATTGAAAGGTTGCGGGTGCATTGCACAATCAAAACGGCATAGGTTTGTAAGAAAACGTGCCAAATAGACATGTAAAGGTCGTCTTTTCTTGATCAAGTATGTCTACCTCAATTTGGTTATATCCGAAATAACCATCAAGGAAGAAATAATATGGGTGACCCTCTACGATTTCAAGCATTTGGTCGATAAATGGCAAGGGAAAGTGGTCTTTTCTCGTTTCGACATTGAGTTTCTGGCAATGAATGCAAACACACCCCCGGTGGTGATGCGTTGAGGAATTAATTCTCCCTTAGCATTTTCGGCCGCAGTCATGCCCGATTTCTTCCGGACGACTTGAATTGGGCTTACCCATTTGCTATTCGAGATGGGGTAGATAATCCCAGCATCTAATAACTTGATAATCTTCACTCTAACAAATTCTTTCATAGTTGGGTTTAGTCGCCTTTGCATTTCCCTCGAGGGCTTCACGTCCTCCTCGAGGTGGATTTTGTGGGTACAAATCAGGGGACTTATACCCTTCAAATACGCTACATACCAACCAAAAGCACCTATGTGCTTCCTCAAAATTTCCAACAGCTTACCCTCTTGCTATTCATCCAGTCTAGAGGAGACAACAATAGGAAATGTCTCATCCTCTCCTAGAAAAGCATATTTCACATTAGAGGGTAGTTTCTTCAACTCAAGGGTAGCAAATTTCTCTTAAAATGGGATCATGAATGACTCCCTTGAGGGTAGCTCCTCGAATCTAGAAACCTAATGAACATATATCAACTCCTCTATCGACTCTCCCTCGTCTAATATCGCTTTCAACTCCTCGACCTCTCGCTCAAACTCAGTGTATGGGATCTCACTCTCGTCACCTCTCACTAGGCATGCTTCTAAGGCGTCCCCACCCATGGTTCTCTCGATGTGCTCTTATACTACATCCTCTATGAGGTCAACCATATGGATTTCATCTTCGTCACCCACTTGGTTAGCAACATTGAAGATGTTCATCTCGAGGGTCATGTTCCCAAAAGTGAGCTGCATTTCCCCATTTCGTGTATTGATTAACGCATTAGTCGTGGCTAAGAATGGGCGGCCTATAATTATGGGAACATGGTTTCTAGAATGGATGGAGGGCTTCGTGTCCCAAATTACAAAGTCTATCGAGAAGTAGAAAGTGTCCACTTGGACTATCACATCCTCAACAATCCCTCGAGGCACTTTCACTGTGCGATTCACTAATTGGAGAGTGATTCGTGTACGCTTAAGGTCACCCAACTCAAGCTGTCTATAAATGGAGTAGGGAAGGATATTAACACTCGCGCCTAAATCTAACAAGGCTTTTTCAATTCGGCGCTCTCCAATAACACATGAAATCCTGGGTGCGCTCGGATCTTTAAACTTGGGTGGGAGGTCGTTAAGTAGAACGGAGCTCACATTTTGTGCTAGGAAGACATTCATCTTCACCTTGAGCCATCTTTTTACAGTCAAACGATCTTTAATGACCTTGGCATAGGTGGGAATTTGCTGGATGGAATTAAGAATTGGCAAATTTAACTTAACTTGCTTAAGAACATCTAGCATCATCCTTGTCACTCTCTAGCATCATCCTTGTCACTCTCATTCAAGGGGGAATCTTCTGCCTCTTTTGTGCTGAGCGAAACCTCCTTGTCTTTTAGCTCCTCGTGTGGGAGAGGCGATAAATCTACAACTCGCCCACTACGTAGAGTGGTGACGGCTTGGAATTTCTCTTGCTGATCGAAAGATGTAGAGACAACATTGGCTTGACCTTGATGAGGTCTTTATCCTTGAGCTGGAAACTATCACAAGAAGGAAACTAAACATTCCACAAAACAAGTACAAGTGTTTGTCGAGCAACATCGGCTACAAGCAATCCACAAAGTGCAAGTATAAAAGAATACCGATACATGCCAAGATTGAATATAAAAGTACAAACCAAATAGTACAACTGAAAATTCCCTATCTAAAGATAGAATGAGGCAAGCGTCTAAACAAAGATCCCGCAGAAATCCACTTATGTTGCAGCTGCGCACCCTGTAGGAAGAATTAGGCCTGACGCCCATGTCGTAGGAAACATTAAAGGTTTTTAAAAAGGTTTTATAGCAAGGGTTAGAACCCAAAACATTTGAAAATACTAGCAAGTGTATTTAAATGCAAGAAATTAAAATGCAAATGCTCTTCATATTTAAGTTGGTGTCGTACACTCCTTTAAGTACACCTCACCCCGTCAACTAATGTGCACGCCTAACAAGTTATACATAAAACACCTAGCCACTCTCCCCGTAACTAGCCTTGTCCCAGATATTATACTAATTGCCCCACTATTATACCTCTAGTGAGTTTTACATACACATTATAAGTTGTTATGCACATAAACTTATTTGGACCAATTCTCATCCAATACTATATAACTGTTTCACAAGTTATATTAATTATACATTTATACCATGTACATCTATATCCGTACATAAGTCTACACTATATACATGTATTATATCACAACATTTCCGCACATGGAGAATATAAATGCTATCACCCAACGCATAGGAGGTGGTCATAGTTACCCCCGTAAGTGCCCGTTCCATACCAAAACGGCCCACCCGTATAAACAAACGCTGGACCTGGGGAATATACTCGCCCTGCATTCCCTAGTCAGGGAACTCACCCACATCGCGCAACCTCCTAAGATAGCATTAATATTGGTATGCTTTACAATAAATATTATTCACACAAATATTTATATCCTATATATACTACACATCATCGCATATATATAGAAATCTAGGCTACCGGTGTACTATGCCCATACACAAAGCCTAAAAAATTTAAGTCTATGATCCGACTTCATTTCAATGAATTATACACAAATTAATTTTCATTATTTTGGTGTAGCCCTACCAAGTATACCCGAACTCTATCTATCGGCCCGAAATTCAAGAGTTTCAATCCCTCATTAAATTTCATGCACTCATGTCTAATCATTTCAACAACAAGATTACAATATGCTAAATCATGAACATACATCTTCAATTTAATTAGTCCTCTAACTAATTCAAGGATAGGTATTCACAAATTAAACCTTAATTCATGCTTAATTTCATAATTCAGTCAGGGCAGGAACTGTGAATCTCCAACACAACAAGTCTGAATCAGGGGAACTGTAGAACTCTGGCAGACCTAACAGGTGGTTCAAACGAAGAGCCCTGTTGTTTGAACGAAGGTGGATCTCATTTGAACGAAATACCATGTCGTTTGAATGACCCTGGTATTTCTCCTTCTCTCTCTTCTGCTAAAAACCAGTTCGCCATTAACAAGTTTTCAACCTCTATTCTGTACAGATATTTGCATCAAAACGTCCCCAGATTCATCCTAATTCCATACTTATATCATATTCAATCTAACCCTAACCATTTCATCAATTAGAACATCAATTCAATCAAATCTTAGCCCCTCTACGGATTTATAACTTCACATTAAAGAAATCCCCAATTTCTAATGAATACAATCCTAACATTTTAATTGAGTCTCACCTGCTTTAATATGAATAAGTAAATACACATTAACAATTTGCAATTTAAACCACTAGCCTCAATGTAGATCAAGGTCTTGGATGAGGGAGATGGATTTAATCCAATGGTTTCTTCTTGTTCTTGAAGCTCCTTCCAAAATCCCCAAATTCTGCTAGTGGCTTTCCTCTCAAGCTCTCCACACTTTTAATCTTATAAAATGACTTTAGGTTGTATTACCCTTACCTAATTAGGGTAAAAAGCTTAAATCTCGTGTTGGGGCCTATGGGTTTCCTAAAAAGGGCCCAAACTCACTATTTGGAGCTCAAACATGTCTAATTAAGACCCAAAACCCATTATATACATATGGCCACTCATTTCGAACTATTTTGACCCTACCGGGCTCAACCGCGCGCTCAAAATCGTCATCAGAATGATAGTTTTTAAAATTAACTTCCATTAGTCAATTTATTTAAATATACCCACTTTTAAATATCCCAATTAATTAATTCTGATTAATTTATGACACAAGTAAATTACCAAATTACCGAATTTATTAATAAAGATAAAACCCTGAAATTATGAGGTGTTACATACTTCCCCCCTTAAAAGAGAATTTTGTCCCTGAAATCCGAACGTACCTGTAGTAAAAGCTTTGGATATTGTTCCCGCATGTCCTTCTCACGCTTCTAAGTGGACTCGTCAGCACTATCATGAACCCACTGAACACGGATAAGCGGTAAAACATTAGATCGTAACTTGCGCTCACTGCGATCCAAGATAACTACTGGTCTCTCCTCATAAGAAATATCGGGCTGTAAGTCTATCTCCTCAAGTGGGACATGCCAAAATGCCCTCGGGATCCTCTTGTATTTCTTTAACGACACAACATGAAACACATTGTGGATATGGTGTAGATGATCTGGCAAACCCAAACGGTACGATACCGGTCCAACTCTCTCAATGATGGGGAAAAGAACCACATACCTTGGCGCTAACTTCCCCTTTTTTTCCAAATATCATCACCCATTTCATAGGGTATATCCTCACTAATACCTGATCCTCAATCTCCAACTCCTCATGTCTCCTATTCGCATCCGCGTAGCCCTTTTGCCTATCTTGGTCTCTACGGGTAAACCCCCGAATTAACTCAATCTTGGAGGACGTGTCCAGAATCATCTCCGGCCCTAATAGTCTGTTGTCCCCCACCTCTAGCCAACAAGCTGGTGAGCAAAAAGGTCTCCCGTAAAATGTCTCGAATATGGCCATGCCAATAGTGAATTGGTATGATTTTTTATACGCGAACTCTACCAATGGAAGGTACTGCTCCCAACCTCCCCCAAAATCAAGGATACACATCCGTAGCATATCTTCGAGCATCTGATTCACCCGCTCCGTTTGCCCATCCGTCTGAGGGTGATAGGCGGTGCTCAACCTCAACTCGGTGCCCATTACCTCCTGGAGGCTCTGCCAAAAATGCGATACAAAAATCTTATCCCTGTCGGATACTATATTGATTGGGATTCCATGCAATCTGACTGTCTCTGCTTTGAACAGTCTCGCATACTGCATAGTCTCAAAGTCTGTACGAACTGACAAAAGTGGGATACCTTGGTTAATTGATGTACTATCACCCATATAGAATCGTGACCCCTCTGTGAAGTAGGCAACCCCATAATGAAGTCCATATAGATGCTCTCCCAGTTCCACACCGGGATCTCCATTGGCTCCAACATCCCTGACGATTTCTGATGATCTACCTTCACAAGTTGACATGTGGCACACTTCGAGACAAACTCCGCAATATCTCATTTTATCCCCGTCCACCAGTAGTGCCTCCTCATATCTTGGTACATTTTATCCCCAGCGGGATGTACCGCAAATCTGGATCCATGAGCCTTAGTCAAAATGGCGTGTCTCGAGTCCTCGTCCTCTAGAATGACCAACCTCCCATTAAATCGTAGCCGCCCTCGGAGCTAATGGAGTAGGATTCTGCACCCTCTGCTAGCAACTGCTTCACCCAGTCCTAGTAAAAGGATCATCCGCCTGATCCCTCACCACCCGCATAACAATCTCGGGTGTGACTGGTAGAACAACCATACATGCCCTGGCAATCTCATCATCATGCCTAAGTTCGCTCCATTTCTCCTTCCAAACTGCCGCCAAATCTTCCTTGGGTCATCGGCTCAATGCATCCGCAACTACTTTAGCCTTTCCAGGATGATACTAAATATCAAACTTGTAATCTTTCACGAACTCCAACCAGCTCCTTTGCCTCATGTTCAGTGAACAAATATTGGAGTGATTTGTGATCCGTGAATAAGTTGAACTTCTCTCCCAAAAGGTAATGCCTCCAAATCCTCAAGGAAAAGACCACTGCGGCCAACTCTAGATCATGAGTGGGGTAGTTCCTCTCGTGGGGCTTTAGCTTCCGAGACACATAAGTTATCGCCCGTTCCTCTTGTTGCGACACACCTCTGAGTACCTGCAAGGACACATCAGTATAAACCCGATAGTCCAACTTTGGCCTTGGTAATGCCAATACGGAGGCCGATGTCAGCTTGTCCGTTAGCTCGTAGAATGCCAACTGACACAAATCGCTCAATACAAAGGGCACCCATTTATAGGTCAAATTGATCAATGGAGCAGCTATCTTGGAGAACCCTCTGATGAAACGGCGGTAGTAACCAGCTAACCCTAAAAAGTTCCTGATCTCCGTCGGTGTCGTGGGTTTACCCCACTCCCTCACCGCTTACACCTTGCTTGGGTCCACGGTAATTCCCTGCTCCGACACAATATGGCCCAAGAACTGCACTTCTCGAAGCCAGAACCCACATTTCTCATACTTGGCGTATAGATGGTGATCCCACAATGTCTGCAAGACCATACAGAGGTGCTCATCATGCTCGTCCTTCATGCGCAAATAGATCAAAATGTCATCTATGAACACTATGACGAACTGATTGAGAAAATCTCTAAAAACTTGATTCATCAGCTCCATAAATACCTCTGGTGCATTGGTGAGACCGAATGGCATCACCCGAAACTCATAAGAACCATATCGTGACAGAAAGGTGATTTTTGAGACGTCTTCCTCTCTAATCCTTAGCTGATGGTACCCCAACCGTAAATTAATTTTGGAGAAATATGCTGCCCCTCGCAACTGGTCAGAAAGATCATCAATCCTAGGCAGTGGATACTTGTTTCGGATGGTGACCTTATTCAATTCCCGATAGTCAACACATAAGAGTAATGAGTCATCTATCTTCTTCACAAACAACACAGGAGCACTCCACGGCGATGTGCTCCATCGAAATGAACCCTTGACCCAAGAGTTGATGAATTTTTTCCCTCAACTCACGCATCTCCGAAAGGGCCAAACGATAAGGCGCTCAGGCTATCGACCTGGTGCCCGGTACTAGATCAATGACGAATTCAATCTCCCGACTAGGTGGAAACTCCATAATATCCTAGAATGCGTCCTCAAAGTCCCTCACTACCAGAATTAGAATCAAATATATTGGAACCACTAGTTCCTGTGAGGTCTCCTCCTCAAGATAATATAAATGAGTGCGCGATCCACCTTCTGGAAGGGGCATCGCCACTAAAAACATATCCTATCCCGGTATGCCTAACACTAAGGCTCTCTCATAATAATCAACCATCCCTCTATAACCGTCTAGCCAATCTCTACCCAAAATAACATCATAACCCTCCAAATCCAAAACTAGGAGATCCACCTCAAAACTCGAACCCCCAATCACAATGTATACCCCCATACAAATCGAGTAAATAAGAGATCCACCCCTATAGGTGACTCCACACACATGAGCAGACTATCAGTCGTGTCTAGTAACCTAACCCCTCTAACAAAACGGGTCCTAACAAATGAATGTGACGCACCATTATCAAAAAGTATCCTACCAACATGACCATGGATAGGGAACGTACCCTCTACTGTCGGTGGCACCGGCGGTGCTGGGGGAATCGAAACATCTCGAACATTGTACACACGTTCGTACTGCAACTATCCTAACTGCTGCAGAATCTAGGGAGCTGGCACTGCTGGAAGCACCTGTACCTGATGACCTTGCGGGGCACCTTGCTACGGACCCCTAACTAGCTGTGGGAAATTTCGCCTGAAGTGTCCTGCCTAATTGAAAATGAAAAAGTATTTCTGACCGTCTCCCTAATACTGGCCCTGCTGACCCTGACGTTGCGATCCCTGCGGTTGGCCCTGATGGCCCTAGCGAGGTTGTCCTGGCTGTTGGCCCTGATGGCCACCCCCATTGTTCCCCTGGTCCTGGTAGCCCTGAGGAACATGCTGCTAATTTGGTCCCTGCCTGAACCCTTATCCTCCATATCAAAATCTCTTGGTGGGATTTCCCTAACGGGTATCCTTCCCCAGCGGTGCACCACTAGAAGAACCTCCATTGGCCTTGCTATGTTGGCTCAACTCCCCACCCTTCTTGCTCCCCTTAAGGTGGAAGCGATGGTCCTGACAATGAAGTAAGGCCTCATTAACCACATCGGTATATGACACAAAAGTCGAGTTACCTATCAAATGTTGCCTAATCCTCCAGGCCAAACCATCAAGAAACATATCTTTCTTCCTTTCCTCGTTGCTCACCTCATCCGGCACAAGAGTGGCCAAACGAGTGAACTCCTCCTTGTTCAAGGCAAAAAATCCATATATCCCTGAGTCAACTCCCTAAGCCTCCTCCTCATCTCAGTCCCGACGGCCGGGGGAAAATACTAGCGGTCGAACTGCATCCAAAACTCTGCAACTGTCATAGAATCCCTCTCTGTAACAGTGGTAGTGGGATCCCATCACTGCAAGGTGACTCCCATCAGCCTAAACATAATAAGAATCTTCCTCTGCACCCCACTAAACTCCACCATTCGTAGGTGCCTATGCATATCACGCCTCCACTGGTAAGCTGCACTCCCTTGGAACTCTGGGGGATGTCCCTTCTGGAAGGCCTCCCAAACCCGCTGCCACTCTGTCGGCCCTGGGTGGGCCTTCCCTATTGGAGCCATGTGCTGAGGTGGCTGATGCTAAGGAAGGTGAGCTACCATCGCGGTCATGGTGACATTTACCTCCTGAGCCACTATACCCACTACCTGCTCAGTAGAAATAAACCCCTACGGCGGTTGTGGTTGCGGTACATCAGGCTCCTGGGGAGCCTCACCCTCTCCTCCTCGCAGGTCCGACTCTCGCTCTCTTGGGAGGCATCCAAACATAGAACGAGTTATGTTAGATCATAATTTATACAAATCTTAATATAGCAGAATAGCGATAAAAAGTAAAAAATGAGTCAACAGTCCTAATAATAGAGCTATATGCCAAAGAATGCAACGCTGGCCTAAAGTAAGCCGCACATATACTAGGGACACTAGAACTTGACGCTCTGATACCATCTGTGACCCCCCACTTAATAAAATACCGGGTGATCAGTCCAATACCAAATTAAACAGGAATCTCATCCGGTTCATTCATAGCATCACTGTCGAAAAACTTTTTAATTACTAATCACCTAGTCTTAAATTAAGCTGATGTCAAATTTTATCTGATGAATTAAATCAAACCCAACCAACATACTAGGAAACCAAACTAAATATCACAAGAAGGAAACTAAACATGCCACAAAACAAGTACAAGTGTTTGTCGAGCAACTTCGGCAACAAGCAATCCACAAAGTGCAAGTGCAAGGACACAAGTCTCCGATTGAGTCTTATGTAGTGTTGGCTCAATTCCGGACAAAAAGGTTTGAGTCATAGGATAGTGTTCAAGTGTATCCATCCAAACCTATGATGTGTTTGTTGAAGACATAGTGGACAAGATTATAAAGCTTCATCAAATGTCGAGTTTGTTGTGCCTCCTTTCTACGTCAACAACATTGTTCCAATGCTCCTAAGGTATGAATGCATTTTATATATAATAGGAGCTTGGAAATTTATTGGGTGTAATTTATAATTTTTTAGAAATATTTTTAGCGACTTTGTTTTACTCAGAAAATATTTTTTAGAACTTGTCATAAATTTTTTTTGACTTCTATTGAATATTTTATTTTCTGATTTTCTGACACGTCGTTCGAAATGCACTAGAATCTCGTTCGAACGAGATGGCCATGTCGTTCGAACGAACTGAAATCTCGTTCAAACGAGATTGCCAGGTCGTTCGAACGAGACTTCTAAAGAAGTTCCTTTGTTTCTCCTCTGGAACCTCATTAGTAAAGTCGTTCGAACTAAAAGTCGTTCGAACGAAATTTGGAGGGAAAAGTTATTTTGGCAGTTTTTGATGGTTTTCCCATTTTTTCCACTACTTTTCCCCACTAACTTTTTCCAGATTTTATATGTACGGGAACCAACCTTTTGGAACCAACTTTTTCATATTCTAAGACATTTTTAGAGAGTAAAACCTTTCAAGAAAAAGTTCTATGTTTTGTGTTTGATTTTTATGGATTAACTTCACCAAAAACGCATACACACCCAATAGTTTTGTTTATTCCAAGTTCCTTAATATATATCCGTTCTTTGAGTGTTTGGCACTGGGTTTTTCTCTACACCTCAAAGAAGATAAGTTTGGGTTTTCTTCTACATCCCACAAAGAAGAAGATTGTTTGCTGTGACATACCTACTAGGAGAAAGGCTCCTTGTTCGGGTGGCGGTGACCGAAAAAGTACGATCGGTGGATTCCGAGACCGCGGTGGAGCTCCATGGTTATTCGCTAGGAAGAGGTGTGTACAAGAAGAAGCGTCGGGGCTTGGATGGAGTCAAGTCGGGTGTTGTAAGTCTTTATGTCTTGTACTTGTAAAACCATACTTAGTGGATTTGAGGCTAGGGCAGTCCAAGGTTTTTTCCCGTTGTGGGTTTTTCCTCGTACATCGCGGCGTAGTGGTTGGTGATTTATTTTATCTTTCGCAAAATTCATCTTAGATGCATGCTTAGGTAAAAAGATAAAATTTGGTTTAAATCACTACTTGTTTAAATTGGTGCTACGTGATATTTTGGGTAAAATTGATATTAATTTAATTCAAGTCATCATTTAATTTTATTGAATAAAATTTGGTTTGGCATAATTTGCAAAAATGAATTAATATTGTTAGGGAAAATTCTAGGACTTGAGTTAAGTTAATTTGGTTTAAGTGTATATAAAATTTATGTGTGTTGAGTTGAGCCATCCTGATTCCGCATCATTAAAAGGAAATTACTTTGTATAAAATTTTAAAATTGGGGGTATTTTGCGCACTTTCAATTTGGTATCAGAGCCGGAGCGCTAATTTATTACGTTAAGGTCCTTTCAAATTTTTTTGGTAAAAATGGAATTTTCCCCATTTTCAAAATTTCCTATTTTCGATGGTCCTAATTACGCTTATTGGAAAGCGCGGATGAAATCGGCACTAAAATCTATCGACGAGAGGGTTTGGTTATCTTTCGTTAATGAGTGGTCCCCACCTACACATTTGGTAGATAATGAGCGTGTCCCAAAAACCACTGATAGATGGAGTGAGAATGAATTTAAACTTGTAAATTTTAATTCCCGAGGTATAAATGCCTTGTTTAGCGCTGTCACACCGAATAAATTCCGTCGCATTATGACGTGTGAAACCACTAAAGAAGCTTGGGATATTTTACAACTCACTCATGAGGGAAGTAGTGTCGTTAAGGCTTCTAAACTCCAAAACCTCACCACTCAATTTGAAACTATCAAAATGAACGAAAAAGAAACTTTTGATGAAGTTTATGCTAGACCTTCCGATATAGTTAATTCATCTTTTAATTTGGGAGAGAAAATACCCGACAACCGAGTAGTAAAGAAAAGTTTAAGGTCCCTACCCGATAGATTCATTCCTAAAGTGACCGTTTTAAATTCTTTACCCACTTTAGCCTCTACGAAATTAGAAGAGCTCGTAGGTGATTTACAAACCTATGTACTAGACATGTTTCCCTCCAAAACTGAAAAGAAAATAGAAAAGAGCGTTGCTTTAAAAGCCCGAAAGGAGGAAAAATAAGTAGTAGAGAGTGAAAGTGATAGTGACTCGGAAGACATGGATATGTTTGCTAGGAAGTTTCATAAATTTCTTAAATTTAACAAAGATAAATTTAAAAATGATTTTAAGAAATTTGAAAAATCTAAGCATGACAAAGACGAAAAGATCCCTAAAACTGTTAATCAAAATTTAAATAGGAACGAGTCAAATAGGTTTTACAGTTGTGAGGGTTATGGTCATAGGGCGAGAGAGTGCCCCACTAAACTAAGGAGATAAGGTAAGCAACCAATTTCATATAATGCAACCCTTAGTGATAGTCATAAGGAAGAGGGACATGATTCCCCCACTAAGCCCAACTTTGTGGCTTTTATGGCAAGTCATGTGAGCACCGATAATGAATCTTCCCATGAAGATATACAAACACATGACACTTCCGAGGTCAAAGTTTATGACTCCCTTATCTTTCATGGTAGTGAGAGTGAAGAAGAAAGAGAGAGTGAAAATGAAGAAGAGGTTAATGTGAGTGAACTTCAAAATGCTTTTCAAGAATTATATGAAGAATCTATTAAATTAAAAAGAGCAAATTTGACGTTAGAAGCTAGTTTAAGAGAGCGTGTCAAGGTCGTTGATGATAGTGTGTTGGTTGAAGACCTTAGGACACGAGAGAGAGATCTTCGAGAGAAGCTTGAGTATGTAGAAGGCGAGAGAGATAGCCTTAGAGGTTTAATGGAGTCAATGAAAAAGGAGCTTCTCGAGTTTGAAGAGAGAAATGTTTTGTTAGAGTCTAGGATTTTAGAACTAGAAAATAAATTAAAAGACTCTAGTAAAGTCAAATTTGATTTGGAATGTCGTTCGGAGAAATTAGGTAAAATATTAGGAACGGTCCAAATTAAAAATGACACATGTGGTTTAGGCTTCTATACTTGTAATGAATCTGCTCATAAAGCTAAAAATAAGGTTTTAAGAGAATCACCTAGGAAAACATTTAGAGATCAATCCTTAGGTACCAATTTTCGACGTGTTTTTACTTGTTCACATTGTGGTCGAAAAGGTCATCTTAGAAAATTTTGTTTTGATCTTAAACGAGGTCCTAGAAAATCCCAACGTAAGGCAACCGAGATAGGCAAGATTACTACTCCCCGAGATAGCCATCCGTCATTAGTTTGGGTTAGGAGATCCGACTTGGTAGCTTTATAAAATAGGAGTTTTGATTCTCATTTACTTTCACATGCTTCCTCCCTTGCTAAATCTAAAGGTTGAATGTGTTAGTTGTTTGTATACTTTAGCTTTTGTACTTCATGCTATATTATCATGCTAAAGGTATGCTTGTTTAATCATTTTCTAGTCTATGCTCCATGCTTAACCACATGTTAGAATAATGATTTTTGTTTATCTTTTTATTATATTTCTTTCATTTTTGTTTGCATTAAATGAAAAATAAAAAAATATTTTTGTTTATCATTTGTGTTTTACCTTGTTAGTAATTTAGGCTTTATGAAAAATACAATTGATTTTGCTTATTTTTTTGAGTAAATATTTTTATTTTTGGTTATATAATTCAAAAACTCAAAAAGATTTTTATTTTGTGTGTATTTTAGTTTGACACACTTTATGTGGCATATACTTGTGTTTGCATCCCTTCTTTTATACTCCCATGTGGCTAGAACTTTTGGTTAAGATTGTCATCCTTAAAATGTTATTTACTATGCTTACATGGAGTATTTGGATTTTGTGTTTCTTAAATGGATTGTATTTTTATATGCCTCAATTAATAGATGCACGAGCTCATTTGAAATTTAAATATCACATGTTATATTTGAGCTTTGTTAGGTGTTCTCCTACCAATCTTGTCATCTACACATTTGTGACATAGGAGGACTAGTGCATGTCAAAATCCGTTGCACGTGAGATTTGTGAGATATAAAAATGATATATATAGATGTGCACGAGGAAGGGCTCCGAAAGGAATTATTATCCTTTGCGAAAAGTAAGCCACCGTTTGGAATGGACCTAAAAGAAATACATGGTCCAAAGGCCTAAAAATAAAATAAGGCCTTAAAAAGAAAAATAATTGCCAAGGCCTAGTTTTAATTGATATATTCATTCAAAAATATATATGCTTATTGAGGGATATTGGATGGTATGTCAACGGTTTGCACAATGTCCGGTTATCCTAGTTGTACTTTCAATGACATGACTCTATTGGTTTGTAGAATCATCAAAACTCTAGGCTTGTATGCATTGTGTATGTTTGTTCATTGAGTTCAATTTATAGTGTCACATGAGGTTATATACAAATGTGATAAAGTTTGCAATCAATTGAGAACTCCGTGAACATGTTTTTAAGTGATTGGGTCTAAATTTAATTATTACTAGTTCACACCCCTACACTTTCGTTTCCATATGACACTTTTTTGCCATACGAGTGTGAAAAACTTATTGTATTTTGTGTCATTTGTGAGTTTATATCTATATATATATATATATATATATGATATTTTTTTGTCTTCACCTTGCTTTCTAGTCCATCTATGCTTCTACTTCATAATTGGTATCTATCTTGTTGCATTTTTGTTGATATCGCATGCTTAATATCTCATGTATCATATTGGTATCATTTTCTTGCTTCTTAGTTGGTATCTTTTATTCTTTGTATGGATTATTTGTCTTTGTTGCTCACATGCGTTCATGTTCTTATCACTCTAAACTTCATCGTGTTTAATTAGTTATCCTTTGTCTATTCCTGAACAAAAAGGGGGAGAATGATAGGGGAGAAGTGGTATCTAATCCTAGAGATTTAACTTAGGGGGAGAGCGCTATCTTCTTAGGTTGATCATTGCTGATAAAGGAGAATTAATTTAGGGGGAGTATTTATTTTATATGCATTTAATATTCTTATTCCCTATGCGTTTGATAGTTTGCTTAAGTGTGCAGGAATTCTTCTAAATGGCAACTTTCATCGTTGGCAAAGATATTGATACTTGGGTTTTGAGTCAAGATGTGTATTTTTTATTTTTGGTGGGATATGTTTTTTAGTCTAGTAGATCTTGATGGCCCTTTAGGATTTTTGTTTGGTTTTTATCTCGGAATAGCCAAAGGGGGAGATTTGTAAGGACACAAGTCTCCGATTGAGTCTTATGTAGTGTTGGCTGAATTCTGGACAAAAACATTTGAGTCATAGGATAGTGTTCAAGTGTATCCATCCAAGCCTATGACATGTTTGTTGAAGACGTAAAAGCTTCATCGAATGCCGAGTTTGTTGTGCCTCGTTTCTACGTCAACAACATTGTTCCAATGCTCCTAAGGTATGAATGCATTTTATATATAATAGGACCTTGGAAATTTATTGGGTGTAATTTATAATTTTTTATAAATATTTTTAGCGACTTTGTTTTACTCAGAAAATATTTTTTAGAACTTGTCATAAGAAGTTTTGGACTTATATTGAATATTTTATTTTCTAATTGTCTAACACGTCGTTCGAAACACACTGGAATCTCGTTCGAATGAGATTGCCATGCCGTTCGAACGAACTGGCATCTCGTTCGAACGAGATTGCCAGGTCGTTCGAACGGCATGGCAATCTAACGAAATTCCTTTTTTCTCCTCTGGAACCTCGTTAGTAAAGTCGTTCGAATGAAATTTGGCGGGAAAAGTTATTTTGGCAGTTTTTGACGGTTTTCCCACTTTTCCCACTACTTTTCCCCACTACCTTTTGCCAGATTTTATATGTGCGGGAACTAACCATTTGGAACAAACTTTTTCATATTCTAAGAAATTTTTAGAGAGTAAAACCTTTCAAGAAAAAGTTCTATGTTTTGTGTTTGATTTTTATGGATTAACTTCACCAAA
Organism: Sambucus nigra; assembly: GCA_949130495.1. NCBI lineage: Eukaryota > Viridiplantae > Streptophyta > Magnoliopsida > Dipsacales > Adoxaceae > Sambucus > Sambucus nigra. The sequence goes on from OX422220.1 coordinate 527,321,637, forward strand.
AACACATACACACCCAATAGTTTTGTTTATTCCAAATTCCTTAATATATATCCGTGCTTGGAGTGTTTGGCACCGAGTTTTTCTCTACACCTCAAACAAGAGAAGTTTGGGTTTACTTCTACATCCCACAAAGAATAAGATTGTTTGTTGTGACATACCTACTTGGAGAAAGGCTCCTTGTTCGGGTGGCGGTGACCGAAAAAGTTCGATCGGTGGATTCCGAGACCGCGGTGGAGATCCGTGGTTATTCGCTAGGAAGAGGTGTGTACAAGAAGAAGCGTCGGGGCTTGGATGGAGTCAAGTTGGGTGTTGTAAGTCTTTATGTCTTGAACTTGTAAAACCATACTTAGTGGATTTGAGGCTAGGGCCGTTCGAGGTTTTTTCTCGTTGTGGGTTTTTCCTCATAAATCGCGGCGTAGTGGTTTGTGATTTATTTTATCTTTCGCAAAATTCACCTTAGATGCATGCTTAGGTAAAAAGATAAAATTTGGTTTAAATCACTACTTGTTTAAATTGGTGCTACATGATATTTTGGGTAAAATTGATATTAATTTAATTCAAGTCATCATTTAATTTTATTGAATAAAATTTGGTTTTGCCTAATTTGCAAAAATGAATTAATATTGTTAGGCAAATTTATAGGACCTCAGTTAAGTTAATTCGGTTTAAGTGTATTTAAAATTTGTGTGTGTTGAGTTGAGCCATCCTTATTCCGCATCTTTAAAAGGAAATTACTTTGTATAAAATTTTACAATTGGGGGTATTTTGCGCACTTTCAGCAAGTATAAAAGAATAACGATGCACGTCAAGATTGAATATAGAAGTACAAACCCAATAGTACAACTGAAAAAGTCCCTATCTAAAGATAGAATGAGACAAGCGTCTAAACAAAGATCCGGCAGCAATCCACATATGCTGCAGCAGCGCACCCTGTAGGAAGAATCAGGCTTGGCGACCCTGTGGTAGGACACCTAAAAGGTTTTTGAAAAGGTTTTATAGCAAGGGTTAGAACCTAAAACATTTGAAAATATTTATCAAGTGTATCTAAATGAAAGAAATTAAAATGAAAATGCTCTTCATATTTAAGTTAGTGTCGTACACTCCTTTAAGTACACGTCACCCCGTCAACAAATGTGCACGCCTAACAAGTTATACATAAAACACCTATCCACTCTCCCCGTAACTAGCCTTGTCCCAGATATTATACTAATTGCCCCACTAGTATACCTCGAGTGAGTTTAGCACACACATTATAAGTTGTTATGCACATAAACATATTTGGACCAATTCTCATCCAATACTATATAACCATTTCACAAGTTATATTAGTTATACATTTACACCATGTATATCTATATCCGTATATAATTCTACACTATATATTAGTTATACATTTACACCAGGAACAATGAATCTCCAACACAACAGGTCTGAATCAGGGGAACTGCAGAAATATGGCAGACCTAACAGGTGGTTTAAATGAAGAGCCATGTCGTTTGAACGACGGTGGATCTCGTTTGAACGAAATACCAAGTCGTTCGAACGACCCTAGTATTTCTCCTTATCTCTCTTCTCCTAAAAACCCAGTCCGCCATTAACAAGTTTTCAACCTCTATTTTGTACAGATTTTTGCATCAAAACGTCCCCAGATTCATCCTAATTCCATACATATATCATATTCAATCCACCCCTAACCATTTCATCAATTAGAACATCAATTTTATAAAATCTTAGCCCCTCTACCGATTTATAAGTTCACATTAAAGAAATCGACAATTTCTAATGAATACAACCCTAAGATTTTAATTGAGTCTCACCTCCTTTAATATGAATAAGTAAATACACATTAACAATTTGCAATTTAAACCACTTGCCTCAATGTAGATCAAGGTCTTGGATGAGGGAGATGGATTGAATCCAAGGGTTTCTTCTTGTTCTTGAAGATCCTTCCAAAATCCCCAAATTCTTCTTTTGGCTTTATTCTCAAGCTCTCCACACTTTTAATCTTCTAAAATGACTTTAGGTTGTCTTACCCTTACCTAATTAGGGTAAAAAGCTTAAATCCCGTTTTTTAACCTATGGCTTTCCTAAAAAGGGTCCAAACTCACTATTTGGAGGTCAAACATGTCTAATTAAGACCCGAAACCCATTATATACATATGGCCACTTATTTTGGACTATTTCGACCCTACCGGGCTCAATCGCGCGCTGAAAATTGTCATCCGAATGATAATTTTTAAAATTAACCTCCATTAGTCAATTTATTTAAATATACCCACTTTTAAATATCCCAATTAATTAATTCTCATTAATTTATGACATAAGTAAATTACCAAATTACTGAATTAATTAATAAAGATAAAACCCATAAATTATGAGGTGTTACATACGACCAAAGCTAAGTCTTAGCTTTATCCTTTAAGGAAAAAGGAAAACGCTTTACGTGGACAACATCTTGCATGAAAGATTGATCACTAAAGATTTTGCACGCCTTTTCGAACTCGAGGATATGGAGGTATGGTTTCTCCGAATCCATTCCGTGAAATGTTGGAATAATCAGTATCATCCTATTATGGAAGTGGAAATGTCCTGCATTGTACAGAAGTAGGATGCATCTAGGTGTGATAGTTCGCTCAGGAAATAAGAGTTATTTCATGGGACGATACGGTAAGTTTCCCTCACCCGTACCGAAACTAGCGATATTCGACATTGCTCTCTCTCCAATTGACTCAGAATCCTCACTCAGTGTTCTAGAAGTGTGACTCAACATGTGACTTGTGATGGAGTTTGGAGGTGTAGGAAGGGGAACCCAGAATTGTGGAACGCGAGGAGTATGGTGGCTATCATAATTATACTCAACGATGGGATTTTCGTGGATTCTTATTTGAGTATTTTAAGGAGTTTGTTCTGAATTTTGCATGAAAGGGCTTTTGAGAGATGATTTATTTTTGGATTTTTTTTCTGAATTTTTATTGGATTTTATTTTTATTTTTATTTTTTTAGCTTTTTAAATTTTGGAATAATATTTGTGATTAAATATACTAACCTAAAAGTCTACCTAATTCCCCGGCAATGGCGCCAAAAACTTGACGCGGCCACAAATGTGTCTAAATGCATGCTTATAAAGGCACAAGTGCAAGCCTGTCACGTAAGTAATAACCCAGTAAGTCGAGATCGTATCCACAGGGAACTAGGATGAATGCTCCTAATGACGAAGGAATAAAAGACTAACCCTAAATTGATTCGAGATAAGAAACTAAAAGATGATTAATTGTGGAACTAAACTATACTGTCTAAATGCAAATGAAATTCAAATTACTTACTACGCTACGTGTACATAAATAAAACTACTACAATTAAGTGAAAATGAAAGAGGGAAAAATAGGTTAGGATACAATCCCCCAAACCCTAGTAGATTTACCGGATAGAATACTAGCTTTTGAATTAGAGAGTTGATCAAACCCAGTCTTTAGTAATCCTAAGAACTACAAATATAAAGGTACGAGCCCGCATCATACGTAATCAAAGGCAAGAATAAAGTGGCGCTGCATAGCCGACACACACATCGTAACCTTAAACACTTCGGCTTCCTAGGGCAAATGAGGTTAAAAGACCTACGATGGTTGTGTGCACTACACAACACGATTCTATCAAAATTTAATTCAAAACCTATTTTCTATTAATGTGAACTACATCGGGTTGAGTTCATGTATCACAACCCTTGGAAATTTAGCTGGACATAATTAGACTAAGCATGAACACAAAATCTATTTTGTCTGAATTCATAACTACGTGAAAAATTTGGAAGAAAATTGTAAATAAAAATTGCAACCTAAGTTCTATGAATAATCAGACACAAATATAAAAACAATTGAAATCGGAAAGTAAACAATACTTGGAATGTAGAAAATTTTGGAATTAATGCTTCAAACTTGAATGAATATTGAAGAAATTAAATCCTAGGGTTCTAAGTCGCAAAAGTCCTCTAAAACTATCAAAAAGAGAACTTCCTATAGTCTGGGAATTAATTGGAATAAATACTTTACAAAATTACAAGAGTTTGAGCTAGATACAACTCTACATTTGAAAAAGATAAATAAGAAATCCGTCACCCAAACCGGTCCGGCCTGGTCTATCGGTTCGTCCTGTGTATATCAGATTGGTTTGTCTTTGTTTGAAATCGGATCGGTCCGGGAGTTTGTCTTACGTAGGAAATTTTATGAATCTGGACTGGTTCATTTTATGATGATATCAGATCGGTCTGGCCTTGAAAGGAACTTGGTCTTTACCAGACCGGTTCGTTTTTGGCTCGTACCGGATCGGTCCGAAAATCCTTTTCTTTCTGCTCTTTGTTGTGATTTTCTCTCATATTTTAAACTTCATAACATTTGATCCAGGACTCGGATTTGGACGTCGTTTCTTCCTACGTGCTTTTAGACTCGAGGTCTTCAACTTTCGTTTTGGTTATTTATCCGAACTCCAGATATAAAGTTACTCTTTTGCCCTCTGACTTTTCTTCCTTTCTTTCTTCCTTGGTTTCTCAGTTCTGAGCTTCCTCTTATCTTCACTTGTATAAAATTCCTGTAAAAAGCATAAAGAATACACGAAACTCGATGCACTCTATCGAAAATGTGAGTAGCAATGATATGAGATAACTCGAAGCATTTTACATTATACGAGTTGATGAAAGCCTATAAATTAAGGGGATAAATCGAAAGAATTTATGGATAATCACACCCCCATGCATCTTAACAATCTCTGCAATGAAGAGTCTGGCGTACTGCTCGGAGCTATAATATGTTTGGAACGGTAAGAAATGATCCACCTTTGTCAATCTGTCGACCATCACCCATATCGAATCATGCCCCCTCTATGAAGTAGGTAGCCTAGTAATAAAGTCCATAGATATGCTTTCCCATTTGCACATCGGGATCTCCAAAAGCTACAGAGTACCTGTGGGACACTGATGATCCACCTTCATTAGTTGACAAGTCGCACATCTGGACACAAATTCAGCTATATATATATATATATATATATATATACTAGCGGAATGCCCGTGCCTGAAGGCACGACGAAAATTTCCATAATACGTAATCACAAAACGTTAAAAAATTCCAAAATATACAACTACAGAACGACAAAAATCCCATTCACCGATAAACACACCAAACACCACAAAGTATATGTTTATCAAAGTAAACACAAACAACTGAACAACTAATGTCACACACCAGGAGATTATTATTCAAATGTCCATATAAACATAATTTTAGAATGGGAATCAGAAAAAGGATTTATAAGATGTCCCAGTTCTCATAAGATGTCCATTGTTAAAAAAATCTGAACTTAATTCATTGACAAAGGATAACTATATTTTGAGCTTTGTATCCCAAAATATAGGCTACAATACAGGAACCACAAAAACCCCATTCTCTATTTTTTTCAATGATTCTTTCAACATTTTGAATAAATCAAATACAACGGCAACTAACAATGCACTCTTTGGTTGAGAATTTAGTGTTTCAAATAAACGGTAACAGACACACGTAACGATCTCAAACAAACCTCAACTCATTAATAGGATAGATTACACAAAAACTCCAGATTAGGTTTTCACAACATTCCAGAGATATAATGAGGAGGTCATCTTGAACCTAATTGGAGACACTATCTGATGTTTCTATCTAAATATATGTCCATATTTCTTCTAAGGAATACAATTTGGTGCAAATAGGAGTTAATGCCCTGAGTTAGACTTCAACCGCAAGTGGAGTTAATTTTCACACCCTCCTTTCGCATCCTCTGCATAACCGTTTCAACATAGCGACATCGGTCAGCAGTTGCATACATGCTTGGCAGCAAAATGCAATTATAAGCAATATATGGGTGAACTCTAGTTGCATACACGCTTGACAGTAGTTGCATACACGGATGACAGTAGAATGAAATTCACCCTTTTACCCTCATTTGCCGTAGAACCTGAAAAAAATAGATAGAAAATTAAAATAGATATTTCATTAATCAATCACAACACAACTTCAGTATTCCATTAATCAGAGCAACAAAATAGAATTTTGTCAAAAAACATATATCAGTACCAGTGCACACTTATTTAACTAATAAACTCCAAACTTCCCAATAGGACACTAAGGTGGAGCTTTCTGCGCTGTTGGAGGTGGCCTGTTATGAAGATGAGGACATAGGAAGGCTTAGTGGGAGCTGAAGCCTTACCACTACCGGTCACATCGCTATAAAGAGAACCAAAATCGAGCAACAGAATCTGCCCAAGAAATTAGCATAATAGCTTACAAAAGGCAATATGCAAAAAACATTAGTAAAAAATTTAAGCAATAACTGAAATTCAATTGAAAGAAAGTGGTAACAGCGCCTATTTAGTGTCCACCCAGAAATGTTATTCTTACATGCTTTGCAATGATATTTTCCATTTCACCAGGGGTGGTCATTTTAATATGGGACTGTTATTTTATTTTTCTCAGCAATGATATTTTAGGAGGCTAAAATATCACTGCTGGGGGGACACTATCACGTTTCAAACTTCTGGTGGGGAAATAAAAAAATTCATAACCGAGGGGAACACTAATTTCCTATTAATTCAATATTATCTAGATACCATGAAAAAAAGTTTGAAACCATATGAGTGGGTAAATCTAAAGTTTTCTAGTGAGAATTTATAAAATATAAGCTATTGGCCACAACATAAGATGCATTTTCTTTTATGATAGACAAAATAGACAATGATCTCTTAGGCACATTCTTAACTTATAGAGAAGCCGTTAAGATTGATACAAAAAGTAAAATAAATTAAAACCAAAAGGATCTCTTATTTCCTGACTCCTTTCATACACTAAGCTTATCCATCTTCCTCCTCTGAGCATTTGCCCTCACTAAGCTTCCAATAGTATTGACAACCATCTTCAAGTCCTCCAACTGGTTCCCAAGCGCCACCTTCTTGTACAAACAACTGTCAAAATTCATCTTCGGCACATACTCATTGGCACACATCTCCACAAATGCCTCCCTTGCCGGATTAGACCTATACAAAACCTTCTGCAATACATCAGTACACATGTCCACAAACCTAATAATTAAAATGTTATATAACTTGCTATTCGGACAGATTCAATACTCAAACGTTGTAAACCCAAAAAATATTCGAACTTGATTTCTGTAATAGGTACATAGCAAAAAAATGTTAAGAACATTATATAACTTACTGAACCCAGTAAACTCAGCATTTTCAGTTTGGAAATTTTCCAAACAGATAGAATGCAACACATGGAAAGTAAGTAGTACCTGACCTTGCTTGCATTTTTATTCACCAACGGGGAGAGAAAGGCCAACATAAAACTATAAATTAAATCTGTGAAAATATAGTTTTGTTAAAAAATAAATCACGGCCCACATCAAACGGATCAAGAGAGTATATTAGACAAAATAAACTTATGGTTGTGATGATTATCGAACATATAATTAGACAACTAACATATACATTCTCCAAGAAATGAACATTAAGACACCTTTAGGTTTTCCATATAACAATGCAAAATGCCTCTAATAAGAGTCAAGAAGTATATCTCTTTGTATCTTCTGTCAAAACAGAGTGATGATTTAAGATGGTATATATGCACTTAAAATCAATTTAAATAACAATAAAAGAAATTAAACTTTACCAACTATATATTCACTGATTTAAGATTGCACTATTAGTGAAATCAATCCATGTATGTAAGGAATTGATAAATACAAATGATAAATTCCCAACACGTACATGATATATGGATGCTTATAAATAAACTCTATGCACCATATTATGGTTTTGAAAGAAAAGCAGAGTATATACTTGATTTAGTCTTGCTGTGAATCCAACGACAATATCTATAGAAAAAATTACAAAGCATATGAACCATATTATAGTTTTGAAACCATTGATTTGAAACAACCCCAAACAGAGAAACAAAATTAGAAAATTTATTATACCTTATGTTGTAAGATCTTCAAAACAAAACATAAACACCAAATAAATATTTCGCCCAAAAAGAGGGTTAAATAAAAATATATATATACAAATATCAGCAACAACACCTAATTTTAGATCATCTCTGGAGTACAGTGCACAAAAACTATGCCAAGAAACCCAATTTTTTTATACAGAGACCTTACAATAGATTGGTTTGAAGGCAAGGTTAAGGTTTACCTCATAAGTGTTTATGGGTTAGAATGGTGGTGCTCGGTTCATTTGAAGACCCTTACAGTGAACATGTCCTATTGCTGTAGGGGATCTACTAAAAGTGGCAAGATAAATTGAAAACTCTAAATGTTAGATGGCAGAGAAATCTCACCTACAACTTCCTGATTCCTTTGAGACATCTCTTGATTCATAGCCTCGTAGTAATGCAGTTTGTCCCATAACCTGCTGCAGTTTGTCCCATAACAGCCTCATTGGGAAGTGACTCCTCAAACTGCTGCTGCTATTTTTATATCGAGGTAGTAACCATGCACAATAAAAACACACAATGAACAAAAACTCAAGTGCAAATATCCCTACGAACTTATAATTTTTTACGAAATAAAGCCACCCCCTTTTTTTTAAATAAAGTGTGATAATTATATTATATACAAATAGAGAGGTGAAATTTTTGTAACATGACCAGAGTTTATGCAAACTGGAATAATCCCAACCAAATCAAATTATGGTCATTTGGCACCTAAAGTGATATGCATCGTAATAAACAGGCGACTAAAGACCAAATGAGCCACTGAATTAAAACTCTTAAAGTACATGTGAAGGCAAAGCACACCAGTATGAGGATTCATTTTCTGATCACGAATAACTCCATCAATGGCAATTTCCATCAAGCAAGCAAAGATTCCTCCATAACGTAAGCTATTCCCATCAAGCAAGCAAAGATTCCTCCATAACGTTTCTTCCTGCAGAAGCAATTGGTGATTTGGTTGGTACGTCAGGGAGATCCAACTTCTCCTCATCTTCTTCAGGTGTCAATGTAGCAGGAGAACTTTAGGCAAATATTGAAGGGTAATCTGAGATTCCAGATTTTCAAATTCTGTCAAAATGCTCAACGAATAATTCTTGTACGAATAATTCTGCCAAAATGCTCAACGAATAATTCTTGAGGGCTTAAGTTACTTAGCTGCAGGTGCACCTTCATGGTCAACATGTACGGACTGAACATCGGCCTTTGAAACTCCCCTGAAATAAAAATATGAAACCAAAGCCATAAAAAATCGAATGAAAGCATCGGTACAAATAAGAACATGGATAATAAAAAAAACAGAACTCGAACTCATTTCAAGCCAACTCTATAGTGTACTTTTAATACTAAATGGAATCGTTGGATTAATGAGGGTTTTACGAAAAATAAAGTTTACTAAGGAGAAATTCATATATGGATCCAAGCTAATATCTGCAACACAAAATCAAAATCATACTTTCTTTTTAATGGGTCTTATGAACGACTCGAGATTTGAAAAAAAATACACATCCAAACACAGATCTGCAAAAAAATACACATCTATATGTCAAACTTTGCACCACGAAACAAAGAGGTTTGATTACCTCAAAAGACATGTCTGGTTAGAGTAGCAGATAAAGATTTGAGTAAATCTGATCAACGGCTTCGGCAAGGTAGGGAACACACAGGGACCACGATCTGGAAACACATCAATCTTTCAATGGTGGTGGCACCCTCTGGAGAAAAGTTAGTATTTTTGAAAAAGTTAAAACATTGAAGAAAATAGAAAATAAAAAAGATCCGACTTCTGAGAGAGAAAATAGAAATTTCTTACCATCAATCCCTAACGCACCAAGTTCTAAACAATGATCACCAGAAATGATAATAAAAATAAGTCACCACTGTTAAAAACGATAACAAACACACATGGACCAAGATCAGAAACGATAATAAACATTCACCACCGTTAAAAACCATATGAGATAGAGCCCAAAGGTGAAGAGAAAAACCTTTCTTTGTGTTGTTTCCTGTGAGTTATCGTAACCATTGTAGTGTAGGCTCTTTCTTGTGAGTTAACAGAATAATAAAAAAGAACCATATTCAAAAACCAAAGTAACATGCCCATTTCTTTTAGTATTGAAAATGGCAAACCTAACAGTGAAGAACAAAGTTAGGAGAGACTAAACAACACGACAAAGAAACACCGCAGAGGTGTTAAATTAAATGCGAATTCGAAAGTTGTATGAAACAGAAGAGTCAAGCATATGTCGGTAAGGTCAAAAACACGTATAAATAGATGGCAAAGTATGCGAATGCAGTATAACATAATCGAGCTTCAGTTACAACGCGATTTTGGAAGCTGTTTGAAATAGAAGAATGTAGTATTAGTCAATAGTTTTGTAGGTACATACCATTTTGGGATTGTAGTTCTTGACAATCAAGTGATACATATCACCATTGTAGCTTGCATTGTGATGCTCCATGAACTCCCTAACCTGGGTGGGGTCCAATCGTGTAGTCCCGATGAATACTGACTTCCTAAACTTGAATCCTGGGCATTGTCGAGGTTTAACCTCAAACATACCACTGGTTGGGTAGTAATGAGCTCCAAATGCATATTCTACACCATGAACTTGTACACCAGAGTGAAAGATACTAAAACCAGTCCAATAAGCATAACCGTTCATGGGTGTCAAGTCATACACGTTGAGATAAATCAGTGTGTCGCCAGCACCATAACCAGTCGACTTTCCTTTGGGCAAAGAACGAAAAATGGGGGGCATATTCACCTCTCAGACAGAGAGGTACTATTGACTTCTCCTTAAGGTCAGAGCATCTTCTCGTTAAGGTCGAAGCACAACATATACATGGGGACAAAACGAACCAGTGGAAAAACACTAAAATAATAATGAAATATGTCAATCTCATAGAGCAATTCATCAAACACCTTGAGGCTATTATTCAAATGTTTAGAATTGCTACCAATAACACTACATGACAAACTCATCAACAAAACCAATAGAATATTATGAAGAATACTACATGAAAAACTCAATTAGAAACAACCCAAAATCTCATAACATTAAGTTTCAATGCAAACCCAAATTAGTTGCTAACAAATGACAAACAAAAATATTATAACATTGAGATTCCAAAAAACACAATGAAAAGCCTCCTCCAGATATAAGTAAACACAATCACTATAACATCCCTCAAGTTCCAAATTAGTAATATAAACTACTAAAATGAATAAAATTTAACCCATCTAGTACTCCAAAACCCTAAAACACATCACGCTAAATTTTTTTTACTCTAGTTACTCTATAACTATATAAAGTTAAAATAAAAACATGATAACCCCAAAAAATTCAATATTTGAAACATGATAACCCCAAAATGCATATACATACCAACCATTGTTTACAAATAAAAACATGATAACCCTAAAATGCATATACATACCAACCATTGTTTACAAATCACCAGTAAAATCAACACGGAATGTTGGATTTGAACACGAAATGGAAAAACCTAGATTGTCAAAAATCGTACCTGGAAGATCGGGCAAGAAAAGGATGAAAATCTGGGAAGATGAGGATCGCACGTCTTTCACACAGAGAGAGAGAGAGAGAGAGAGAGAGAGAGAGAGAGAGGGGTAGTTGATACTGTAAACATTGATTTGAGTGGTTGTAGGTTCGTGCAGTGAGAAGGTTACAAAATTAGCCTTAGTTTTGAATTAAAGTGAAAAAAGGGGGAACAAAGAGAGTAAGGAAAAAGAGGGGGAAACAAATTAGTAAGGGGACAAAAGAGGAAAATGCAGTTTCTCTAATAGCAACCGTAGGATTCCTTTTTCTTTGGTTTAATCCTAGCCCCTAATTAGCTTATGATCTTATTGAATAGTGTCCAAATTCTACTCCTTATTATATAGATATATATATATATATATATATATATATATATATATATATATATATATATATATATATATATATATATATATATATATATATATATATATCCGGCCCACTAATACTGACGGCGCATATCGTGGTTCATCTTATCCCCATCGGGATGCACCGTATATAATGAACTGTGCGCCTCTGATATAACGGCTTGCCTCAACTCTACATCATTCGTAACAACCAGTCTCCCCTAGAACCTCAAATCACCATCAGACCTGATAGAAAAATGCTGCACTCCCTCGGCTAGCAATTATCTCACCATCTCCTGAAAAAATGGATCCTCCACCTGTGCCTTCACCACCCGAATAATGATCTCGGGGGTGATGGTGAGAACTCATATAAACGCTTGAGTCAACCCATCATCTCCATTAAGTGACTTTCGATTTGCCTTCCACACCACTACCAACTCCAAAACGGCTTACAGCTCAGTGCATCTGCTACAACATTTGCTTTCCCCGAGTGGTACTGAATGTTGAACTGATAGTCCTTCATAAACTCGAGCCACCTCCTCTGTCGCATGTTCAGCTCCCGTTGTGTGAAAAAATACTGCAAGCTCTTATGGTCTGTGAAAAGATGAAACTTCTCCCCCAGAAGGTAATGTCTCCACACTCGTAAGGCAAAAACTATGGCTACAAGCTCTAAGTCGTGGGTGGGTTAATGTTGAAATTACGTTACTAAAGCCGTTTATCAAGGATAAACTATTTAAGTAACTCCGAGTAGTTTGTTAAAGAAATTCTTTTCTTAAATCAAAAGGTTGAACACAAGATGTGTTAATCAAAGTTAAGTACGAGATATGAACAAGATTTAGTAAACAGTTTAAAACATTTTAAACTCAGCACAACTTGAGAAAGGGATGAGGAGATGAAGAAACATTTAGTCAAGGATTTTTTAACGTGGTAAAACCTCACCAATTGAGGAAACATCCACGACTCCCTCTACGGAGTAAAATGAAAAATCCACTAAAACAAATATATGAGTTACAATCTATTTAACTAACATGCACACAAACAAATCTATACAAGTTTAGGAATATACCCTCTTGGTGTCCTCAAACTTCTCTTCAGATCTTGTTTGTTGATGTAGCTTTCTCAGTTTGTAAGCTCCTCCTTTGTTTCAGCACTTTACGACGTCTTATGTTCACCAGATCTTACAGCCAACACTTTAAGTGTTTGTAGTGTGAAGATGATTTGTGAAAAGGTGTTCTAAACCACATGCATGAACACACACACCCTTAATAATTACAAACAGTCCTAGTAAATTACAGTTTACTATATGATATGAACTTTCTTTTTCTTTATTTCTTACAAATCATAAAACCTTGTTTGACCTTTATATATATCCCAGAATCCACGGATATCTTGCTTCAAAATCGGTCAAGATCTTAATCAATCTCAGTTTTGAAAAGATTTTCGAGATTGAAAACCTCCAAGTGCAATTCGAACTAGGTCAAAGGTTCAGCTTTGTAAAAACAAGAACAAGAAAGCATTTATTGTTGATTTTGAGTATGAAAACGTTTTTATCAAAAGAAATCAACAATATACTTCTCTGGATGAGAAATAAAGTGTAACTACGTGTGATGTAACTTAAAACACTTCAGATCTGTGATTTCTATTAAGGCAGAAACCAGATCTGAAGATAAAAGTCTAAGTTGAACAGTAATATATGATGAACACAAGGAACAGCAAACAGAAAACACAACTCGAACACACAAACCCTCAAGAACACTAAGAAATGTGTTTTTGGTTATGGTGTTTGATTTTAGGGTTTGGTTTTGGCTGGAAGAAGAGGTAAACGGAGTTAGGGTTTCTAGGGTTTCACTCTCTCTCCCTTCTCTCTTTTTTCTCTCTTCTCTCTCTTCTCTCTCTACTCTCTCTACTCTCAGAGGAAATATTAAATGGCAAAAACTTTGGAAATCTGAGACGAGAAGGGTTTATATAGGGGGCGAAGAAGGTTCCAGACGTTCGAGGGAAATCAAGGGCTGTGATCGAGTCAAGCCTTCTTGACTTTGATCCAAGGGTTATCAACAGGCGGTGGTTAAACAAGCTGTGATTGGTTTGAGAGGTTACACAGGGATTACCAAAGATCGAATGCAGACCCTTGATAAGAATTGATCCAAGGGCTCAGGTGTGATGCGAGATCTGTGTCTACAAAGAAACACAAATATAGCCAATCAGAAGGCTGCACATGTTGGCCAGTAATTGGAAACAAACGCGCGTCCCAAACTTAATTACATTGCACACCCCAGAGTCTCTAGCGCTTTTGGTTTCTACCCAGGTAAACAATCAGCCAAAAACAGCACATAATAAAATTGTAGTTTGACCCCAAAACTTTTAAAACCAAATTTTATTTATAAAAACCAAGTTTAAAAAAATGTTTTAAAAGATCCCAAAAAATTATTAAAAATCAAATTAAGGGATTTAAACTCACTCAACCCAAGAACACACATAAAAGTGCAATATTCAATGCAGTGTGAGTATTCTAAGTGTGTGAGTGATGGCTCGAAGGTCAGGATCATTACAACTTTAAATATGAAGAGCAATCCAACTTCTGAAGCTTTTTGGTTTCTAGTATGGACACTATTTTGTCACTATTTCCAAACTAGATGAGCCTTTATACAATATAGACTCAAGTGAGTCAAGGGTATAACGGCTTCAATCTCCCCCTTTGGAAATATGAGACAAAATCTCCTTTGAGTCAAGCTTGGACTCGTAGGGCAACAAAATAATAGAAAAACCTATTTCTATAAAGGTTCTATCTACCCATATCCTAGAAAGTAAAAGTACATAACTCAACTATTTACATTTGTACACCCTATTATTACAACAGTTGAGAATGACACTAAAAGAATACCTGCAAAGAATTTACTAAGATCAAGCAGTTTAGTATATGCAGTAGATAAATAGACTCAAATTTCTCCCCCATTTTGTCTCAAATAGACAAAGGGAAAAAATTCGGAAAAGCAGCATGGATATTACTCAGCACTAATCATACCAATAGATTTTCTTAATGAAATGAATCTATTATAATCAAGTGGTTTAGTGAACATGTTTGCAAGTTGTAGATCAGTAGGGAGATAGTTAATTTCTAATTCCTTGGATTCCACTAACTCACGAATAAAATGATGTCTGATTTTAATATGTTTGGTTCGCGAGTGTTGAACCGGGTTTTTAGAAATATTTATCGCGCTTTGATTATCACAATAGAGATGCAAAATAGTTTCTTGGATACCATAATCGCTTAACATTTGTTTAAGCCATAATAATTGGGCGCAACAGCTGCCAGCGGCTATGTATTCAGATTCAGCAGTAGACAGTGAAGTGCAGTTTTGTTTTTTACTACTCCATCCTACCAAGTTATTATCAATGTAACAACATGCGCCTGAAGTGCTTTTACTATCATCGGTACAACCAGCCCAATCAGCATCAGTGTATCCAATGATAGTGCTGGGTGTGTCATTGGTGTACCAAATCCTTAGATTTAGAGTGCCTTTAACATATTTTATTATCCTTTTAACAGAATTTAAATGGCTCTCTTTGGGATTGTTTTGATAGCGTACACAGACACAAACAGCATACATAATATCAGGACGCGAGGCAGTAAGATAAAGTAATGTGCCAATCATACTACGATATAATGTGGGATCTATAGATATACCATTTTCATCTTTAGATAATTTTTCTGTAGTACTCATAGGCGTTTTAGCAGGCTTAGCACTCTCTAGGCCAAATTTCTTAACAATCTCTAAAGCGTACTTAGATTGCGAAAGAAATAATCCCTCTGGTTTTTGTTTGACTTGGAGACCTAAGAAGAACTGTAACTCGCCCATCAGGGACATCTGAAATTCCTTACTCATAATTTCAGCAAAAGATTTTACTTCTAAGGTAGAAGTTGATCCAAATATGATATCGTCTACATAGACTTGAGCAATAGTAATGTGTTTGTCAAAATGTTTGACAAATAAGGTCTGATCATTTCCACCTCTTTTGAAACCTTTATCCAAAAGAAAACTGGAAAGTCGCTCATACCAAGCTCTAGGAGCTTGTTTAAGACCATATAAGGCCTTTTTTAGACGAAAAACATGATTAGGATAATTAGGGTCAATGAACCCTTTAGGTTGTTCTACATAGGTTTCTTCGGCAAGTATCCCATTAAGGAATGCAGACTTAACATCCATTTGATATAATGTAAAATGTAAGTGACAAGATATAGCAAGCAGTAGTCGAACTGATTCTAAACGAGTAACAGGGGCAAAAGTCTCATTAAAATCAATTCCTTCTATTTGGGAGTATCCTTGGGCAACTAATCTAGCCTTATTTCTAATTACTATCCCATTTTCATCAGTTTTATTTTTGAAAATCCAACGAGTGCCAACAACCTTTTTGTGATCAGGACGTGGGACAAGATACCATACATCGTGAATGACGAATTGTAAAAGTTCATCCTGCATTGCAGAAATCCAATGAGAGTCATTCAATGCTTCATTGACATTCTTTGGTTCCTCAAGGGAAACAAAACATGCATAATGAGCATAATTTCTAAGTTGAGATCTTGTACGTACTGGTTCACTAGGGTTACCAACAACGTTGTTAATGGGATGGTCTTTAGAAACCCAGTTAGGTACTTCAGGTGTCTCAATAAGTAATGAATTAACTATGTCAGAAGAGTCATTTTCTAAAACATTTGAAGATTCTTCTTCTATAGTTAATTGACTAGGCTTGCTTTCTATAGTAGTGTCACTAACAATTACATTTATAGATTCCATTAAGGTTTTAGTACGAAGATTATACACACGATAAGCTCTACTATTGGATGAGTATCCTAAAAATATGGCTTTATCTCCCCTGCTCTCAAACTTGGATAAATGTTCCCTATCTTTGCAAACATAGCAGGTACTACCAAATGTTCTAAGATACTTAAGGTTAGGCTTTTTATTGTACCAAAGTTCATAAGGAGTTTGTTTGGAGTTCTTTCTAAGATAAACTCTATTTATGATATGACACACAGTACGTATGGATTCTACCCAAAAATATTTAGGTAAACTCTTAGCATGGAGCATGACGCGTGCCATCTCTTGCAGAGTACGGTTCTTTCTCTCGGCGATACCATTTTGTTGAGGAGTTTTAGGGGCACTGAACTCGTGTTTGTAACCATTATAGTCACAGTATTCTATAATACCAGTATCTTTGAATTCACCACCTCTATCACTACGGATTCTATTTACTTGAGTGTCTTTTTCATTTTCAATCCGAAGAAGAATTTTTAAAAAGGTTCGAAATGTATCGGATTTTTGTTTTAAAAAAGCTACCCAAGTAAATCTGGTGAAATCATCAACCATTACTAAGATATAACTGTGACCACAAAGGCTAACCGTTTGGGAGGGACCCATTAGGTCCATATGAATGAGTTCTAAGGGATTTGAAGTAAGTATGTCTTTAACCCTTTTATGAGGTGCCTTAACAATTTTTCCTTCTTGGCAAGGCCCACAGACAATATTACGAATCGGTTTTATTTTAGGTATTCCTCTAACTATTTCTTGAGAGGACAACTTACTCAAATTTTCGTAATTAATGTGACCCATTCTGTTATGCCATATTTCATTGTCATCCATTCTGGCAACATTACAGACTTCAGAACTTGACATAACTGTATAACAATTGTCAGGAGTTCTGAATCCTGTAATTATGCATTCTCCCTTTTCATTTAAAATTTTGCAATTATTCTTTGAAAAGGTAACAGTATGATCAGAGTCACAAAATTGTGAAATGCTAAGTAAATTGGCCTTAAGACCTTTAACTAAGAGGACGTTTTCAAGAACAGGAAGTCCTTCTTCTTTAAGAGTTCCTTTGCCTATGATCTGGGATGATACTCCATCACCAAAAATAACTTTTCCACCATCGAAAGTGGTTTTGTTTAAAAGTTTTGTATCATCACCAGTCATATGCTTAGAACAACCAGAATCCAAATACCAACCAGAAGTTGTTAGTTCAGCTTTTAAGGCAGAAGTAACAATGTTACACTTCAACTGGGGTATAAGGTCATCTTTTCTAACCCAAATTGCTCTAGTTTTCATTTTGCGCTTGTTTGCTCTTATTTCAAAAAAATTTCGAGCATTAGATTTTTGTTGAAAAATATTTTGCGCATGGTTTTGAATTTTTTGAAAGGTTCGAGCATTTGGAGTAGGAAAGTGCTTTGGATTCCTGTTTGTAAATGTTCTTTTAGTTCTGGTCTTTCTATTCCTATAGTTAGAATTTCTGTCTGGTGGCCTAGGAGGGACATAATTATTACGACTCCTTCTAGAATAGTTAAAGTTTTGGTACATGGGGGTACTATAGACAGGCTTAATCAGTCTCCTAGCATAGCAATTATCGAAAGAATGGCCGTAAATGTCACAATAGGAGCAATAAAGATTGCTCAGAGTTGGGTTTATCTTAGGAAAGTCTCTAAACAAAGGTTTTGAAGACTTTTGAGACTGACTTCTATTCCTAGTTAGCACAGGTTTGAATGCAGGTTCACTATTTCTGATAAAGGGACAAACATATTTAGCCTTTGGTATACTTTCATGCTTAGAGCAACTTGAATCCCCAGAATTGGTGTTTTGATGATTTAGATGAAACTTGGTTTTAAGAGAATGAAAATCTGGACATGTTTCAATAGGTCTTTTGCCTCCAGACACAAATTTAATGGGTTCAACAGTTTTTGTTTGTGTCTTCAAATTGGAGCAAAATCCTATACCGGATCGATCATCAGAATTGGTTTTTGACTAAGCAACAAATTCCTCAAAACATTTTGAATTGTTTTCAAATTTTGTAAATTTTTTGAACACTGTTGTTGTCTTCTCTTTGGTTTGTTCCAATTCCAACAATGTACCCTTATATTTTTTCTCCAGAATTTCATTAGTTTCATTCAGATTTTTCAGTTTCTCATCAAACACTTTGATTTCATTTTCATGAGTCAAACATTGAGTAGTATACTCTTCAGCATTCAATTTTACCATAAGGCTTAGATCTTCTAGTTTTTTGGTAAGATCTTTAACAATTTTCTCTAGTCTAGTGCTTTTCTTAAGAGTTTTGGTGTATAGAGTGTGTATATCAGGGAGATCATCATTATCTGAGTCACTAAGTGAGGTGTGTGAATTGTCCCCTAAGGTTTCATTCCTAGAACTCACGCACCCATTGACATCAGTAGAGTCGATTTCCCTTTGACTCACACACCCCGAAGAAATAATATTGATATTCTCAGTAAGAAGTGCATCTAAACTAGTTAAAACATTACTCAAAACAGCAGGACTAGTACTAGTAGAATCATCCTCAATATCACACATAGGCATATCATCATTATATATGATTTTAGCAAAAAATGACAAACATGGGTTGAATTCTTCACATGGCTCAGATTCCTCATTATCAGAATCACTTGAGTCATCCCAGGTTTTGCAGATATTAGCCCTAGTGTGTTTGTTTTGAGAGTTTAAGTTATCCCTACAGTCTTGGGCAATGTGTCCCATTTTACCACATCTATAGCATTCAGTATTTTTAAGGTCTCTATTAGGTCTTATGTGAGACTCCTTTTGGTGCTTGTCATGATTTTTCTCATGAGGTTTGCGATTAGTAGGGGCTGAGTAATTAGACTTGCCTTGTTTGTTTGCAATATTGTTTCTAAATTTAACAATTTTCTTAAACTGTTTTGTCATCAAGGCAATCTGATTATCCAGTCCTTCTAGGTCACAATCCTCAGCAGAATCATTACTAGGAGTCTTGAAGTCAGACTTAATCATCTTAGATGTAAAGCTAAGATTGGAACTGGCAGGTTTCTTATGATTATGATTCAATTGTTTCTTAAACTCTAGTTCCATTTCCACAGTCCTCAATTTACTACTGAGTAATTCTAGAGTGAGATTTGTGTCACTCATTTCCTCAATAGCATATCGTTTATTATCAAACTTCTGTGGTAATGACCTTAGAATTTTAGAGACAATTTCTTGTCTATCATAAGTAACACCATTGGCATGAAGCTTAGTAACTATGTCAGTTAAATTCATATAAAAATCGTCAAACGACTCAGTCTCAGACATAATTAAAGAGTTGTACTGCTGGATTAACATTTGTGTTTTAGCAGCTTTGACTCTTGAGTCTCCTTCATGAGCAGTGATTAAGGTGTCCCAAGCTTCCTTAGAAGTGGTACAAGATGAGATCCTCTTGAACTCATGCTCATTTATAGACATAAATATAGCATTCTTTCCTTTATTATTATTTCGAGAAACTTGTTTCTCTTCTTGACTAAATTCACTCAAGATTTTCCTAATCCTCTCATTACTTCCTTCATTGGCTGGTTTAGTAGGATAAATGTATCCATTTTCTATAATGTCCCAGACATCATCTCCTAGGGTTCCTTGAATGAAGGAAATCATTCTTACTTTCCAGTAAGAAAAATTGGTTCCATCAAAGACTGGAGGTCTGGACAGATTACCAAATCGTTCATTTTTCTCGTCCATATTTGATTTGAGAAAACAATTTCAGAAACTCAGGATCTTTTAAAAAGAAGTTCACCAACAGCTCTGATACCAATTGAAATTACGTTACTAAAGCCGTTTATCAAGGATAAACTATTTAAGTAACTCCGAGTAGTTTGTTGAAGAAATTCTTTTCTTAAATCAAAAGGTTGAACACAAGATGTGTTAATCAAAGTTAAGTACGAGATATGAACAAGATTTAGTAAACAGTTTAAAACATTTTAAACTCATCACAACTTGAGAAAGGGATGAGGAGATGAAGAAACATTTAGTCAAGGATTTTTTAACGTGGTAAAACCTCACCAATTGAGGAAACATCCACGACTCCTTCTACGGAGTAAAATGAAAAATCCACTAAAACAAATATATGAGTTACAATCTATTTAACTAACATGCACACAAACAAATCTATACAAATTTAGGAATATACCCTCTTGGTGTCCTCAAACTTCTCTGCAGATCTTGTTTGTTGATGTAGCTTTCTCAGTTTGTAAGCTCCTCCTTTGTTTCAGCACTTTACGACGTCTTATGTTCACCAGATCTTACAGCCAACACTTTAAGTGTTTGTAGTGTGAAGATGATTTGTGAAAAGGTGTTCTAAACCACATGCATGAACA
Organism: Sambucus nigra; assembly: GCA_949130495.1. NCBI lineage: Eukaryota > Viridiplantae > Streptophyta > Magnoliopsida > Dipsacales > Adoxaceae > Sambucus > Sambucus nigra. The sequence continues at coordinate 527,342,719 of OX422220.1, forward strand.
CACACACCCTTAATAATTACAAACAGTCCTAGTAAATTACAGTTTACTATATGATATGAACTTTCTTTTTCTTTATTTCTTACAAATCATAAAACCTTGTTTGACCTTTATATATATCCCAGAATCCACGGATATCTTGCTTCAAAATCGGTCAAGATCTTAATCAATCTCAGTTTTGAAAAGATTTTCGAGATTGAAAACCTCCAAGTGCGATTCTAACTAGGTCAAAGGTTCAGCTTTGTAAAAACAAGAACAAGAAAGCATTTATTGTTGATTTTGAGTATGAAAACGTTTTTATCAAAAGAAATCAACAATATACTTATTAGGATGAGAAATAAAGTGTAACTACGTGTGATGTAACTTAAAACACTTCAGATCTGTGATTTCTATTAAGGCAGAAACCAGATTTGAAGATAAAAGTCTAAGTTGAACAGTAAGATATGATGAACACAAGGAACAGCAAACAGAAAACACAAATCGAACACACAAACCCTCAAGAACACTAAGAAATGTGTTTTTGGTTATGGTGTTTGATTTTAGGGTTTGGTTTTGGCTGGAAGAAGAGGTAAACGGAGTTAGGGTTTCTAGGGTTTCACTCTCTCTCTCTTCTCTCTTTTTTCTCTCTTCTCTCTCTTCTCTCTCTACTCTCTCTACTCTCAGAGGAAATTTTAAATGGCAAAAACTTTGGAAATCTGAGACGAGAAGGGTTTATATAGGGGGCGAAGAAGGTTCCAGACGTTCGAGGGAAATCAAGGGCTGTGATCGAGTCAAGCCTTCTTGACTTTGATCCAAGGGTTATCAACAGGCGGTGGTTAAACAAGCTGTGATTGGTTTGAGAGGTTACACAGGGATTACCAAAGATCGCATGCAGACCCTTGATAAGAATTGATCCAAGGGCTCAGGTGTGATGCGAGATCTGTGTCTACAAAGAAACACAAATATAGCCAATCAGAAGGCTGCACATGTTGGCCAGTAATTGGAAACAAACGCGCGTCCCAAACTTAATTACATTGCACACCCCAGAGTCTCTAGTGCTTTTGGTTTCTACCCAGGTAAACAATCAGCCAAAAACAGCACATAATAAAATTGTAGTTTGATTTAAAACTTTTAAAACCAAATTTTATTTATAAAAACCAAGTTTAAAAAAATGTTTTAAAAGATCCCAAAAAATTATTAAAAATCAAATTGAGGGATTTAAACTCACTCAACCCAAGAACACACATAAAAGTGCAATATGCAATGCAGTGTGAGTATTCTAAGTGTGTGAGTGATGGCTAGAAGGTCAGGATCATTACAACTTTAAATATGAAGAGCAATCCAACTTCTGAAGCTTTTTGGTTTCTAGGATGGACACTATTTTGTCACTATTTCCAAACTAGATGAGCCTTTATACAATATAGACTCAAGTGAGTCAAGGGTATAAGGGCTTCAATCTCCCCCTTTGGAAATATGAGACAAAATCTCCTTTGAGTCAAGCTTGGACTCGTAGGGCAACAAAATAATAGAAAAACCTATTTCTATAAAGGTTCTATCTATCCATATCCTAGAAAGTAAAAGTACATAACTCAACTATTTACATTTGTACACCCTATTATTACAACAGTTGAGAATGACACTAAAAGAATACCTGCAAAGAATTTACTAAGATCAAGCAGTTTAGTATATGCAGTAGATAAATAGACTCAAATTTCTCCCCCATTTTGTCTCAAATAGACAAAGGGAAAAAATTCGGAAAAGCAGCATGGATATTACTCAACACTAATCATACCAATAGATTTTCTTAATGAAATGAATCTATTATAATCAAGTGGTTTAGTGAACATGTCTGCAAGTTGTAGATCAGTAGGGAGATAGTTAATTTCTAATTCCTTGGATTCCACTAACTCACGAATACAATGATGTCTGATTTTAATATGTTTGGTTCGCGAGTGTTGAACCGGGTTTTTAGAAATATTTATCGCGCTTTGATTATCACAATAGAGATGCAAAATAGTTTCTTGGATACCATAATCGCTTAACATTTGTTTAAGCCATAATAATTGGGCGCAACAGCTGCCAGCGGCTATGTATTCAGATTCAGCAGTAGACAGTGAAGTGCAGTTTTGTTTTTTACTACTCCATCCTACCAAGTTATTACCAATGTAACAGCATGCGCCTGAAGTGTTTTTACTATCATCGGTACAACCAGCCCAATCAGCATCAGTGTATCCAATGATAGTGCTGGGTGTGTCATTGGTGTACCAAATCCCTAGATTTAGAGTGCCTTTAACATATTTTATTATCCTTTTAACAGAATTTAAATGGCTCTCTTTGGGATTGTTTTGATAGCGTGCACAGACACAAACAGCATACATAATATCAGGACGCGAGGCAGTATGATAAAGTAATGTGCCAATCATACTACGATATAATGTGGGATCTATAGATATACCATTTTCATCTTTAGATAATTTTTCTGTAGTACTCATAGGCGTTTTAGCAGGCTTAGCACTCTCTAGGCCAAATTTCTTAACAATCTCTAAAGCGTACTTAGATTGCGAAAGAAATAATCCCTCTGGTTTTTGTTTGACTTGGAGACCTAAGAAGAACTGTAACTCGCCCATCAGGGACATCTGAAATTCCTTACTCATAATTTCAGCAAAAGATTTTACTTCTAAGGTAGAAGTTGATCCAAATATGATATCGTCTACATAGACTTGAGCAATAGTAATGTGTTTGTCAAAATGTTTGACAAATAAGGTCTGATCATTTCCACCTCTTTTGAAACCTTTATCCAAAAGAAAACTGGAAAGTCGCTCATACCAAGCTCTAGGAGCTTGTTTAAGACCATATAAGGCCTTTTTTAGACGAAAAACATGATTAGGATAATTAGGGTCAATGAACCCTTTAGGTTGTTCTACATAGGTTTCTTCGGCAAGTATCCCATTAAGGAATGCAGACTTAACATCCATTTGATATAATGTAAAATGTAAGTGACAAGATATAGCAAGCAGTAGTCGAACTGATTCTAAACGAGTAACAGGGGCAAAAGTCTCATTAAAATCAATTCCTTCTATTTGGGAGTATCCTTGGGCAACTAATCTAGCCTTATTTCTAATTACTATCCCATTTTCATCAGTTTTATTTTTGAAAATCCAACGAGTGCCAACAACCTTTTTGTGATCAGGACGTGGGACAAGATACCATACATCGTGAATGACGAATTGTAAAAGTTCATCCTGCATTGCAGAAATCCAATGAGAGTCATTCAATGCTTCATTGACATTCTTTGGTTCCTCAAGGGAAACAAAACATGCATAATGAGCATAATTTCTAAGTTGAGATCTTGTACATACTGGTTCACTAGGGTTACCAACAACGTTGTTAATGGGATGGTCTTTAGAAACCCAGTTAGGTACTTCAGGTGTCTCAATAGGTAATGAATTAACTATGTCAGAAGAGTCATTTTCTAAAACATTTGAAGATTCTTCTTCTATAGTTAATTGACTAGGCTTGCTTTCTATAGTAGTGTCACTAACAATTACATTTATAGATTCCATTAAGGTTTTAGTACGAAGATTATACACACGATAAGCTCTACTATTGGGTGAGTATCCTAAAAATATGGCTTTATCTCCCCTGCTCTCAAACTTGGATAAATGTTCCCTATCTTTGCAAACATAGCAGGTACTACCAAATGTTCTAAGATACTTAAGGTTAGGCTTTTTATTGTACCAAAGTTCATAAGGAGTTTGTTTGGAGTTCTTTCTAAGATAAACTCTATTTATGATATGACACACAGTACGTATGGATTCTACCCAAAAATATTTAGGTAAACTCTTAGCATGGAGCATGACGCGTGCCATCTCTTGCAGAGTACGGTTCTTTCTCTCGGCGATACCATTTTGTTGAGGAGTTTTAGGGGCACTGAACTCGTGTTTGTAACCATTATAGTCACAGTATTCTATAATACCAGTATCTTTGAATTCACCACCTCTATCACTACGGATTCTATTTACTTGAGTGTCTTTTTCATTTTCAATCCGAAGAAGAATTTTTAAAAAGGTTCGAAATGTATCGGATTTTTGTTTTAAAAAAGCTACCCAAGTAAATCTGGTGAAATCATCAACCATTACTAAGATATAACTGTGACCACAAAGGCTAACCGTTTGGGAGGGACCCATTAGGTCCATATGAATGAGTTCTAAGGGATTTGAAGTAAGTATGTCTTTAACCCTTTTATGAGGTGCCTTAACAATTTTTCCTTCTTGGCAAGGCCCACAGACAATATTACGAATCGGTTTTATTTTAGGTATTCCTCTAACTATTTCTTGAGAGGACAACTTACTCAAATTTTCGTAATTAATGTGACCCATTCTGTTATGCCATATTTCATTGTCATCCATTCTGGCAACATTACAGACTTCAGAACTTGACATAACTGTATAACAATTGTCAGGAGTTCTGAATCCTGTAATTATGCATTCTCCCTTTTCATTTAAAATTTTACAATTATTCTTTGAAAAGGTAACAGTATGATCAGAGTCACAAAATTGCGAAATGCTAAGTAAATTGGCCTTAAGACCTTTAACTAAGAGGACGTTTTCAAGAACAGGAAGTCCTTCTTCTTTAAGAGTTCCTTTGCCTATGATCTGGGATGATACTCCATCACCAAAAATAACTTTTCCACCATCGAAAGTGGTTTTGTTTAAAAGTTTTGTATCATCACCAGTCATATGCTTAGAACAACCAGAATCCAAATACCAACCAGAAGTTGTTAGTTCAGCTTTTAAGGCAGAAGTAACAATGTTACACTTCAACTGGGGTATAAGGTCATCTTTTCTAACCCAAATTGCTCTAGTTTTCATTTTGCGCTTGTTTGCTCTTATTTCAAAAAAATTTCGAGCATTAGATTTTTGTTGAAAAATATTTTGAGCATGGTTTTGAATTTTTTGAAAGGTTCGAGCATTTGGAGTAGGAAAGTGCTTTGGATTCCTGTTTGTAAATGTTCTTTTAGTTCTGGTCTTTCTATTCCTATAGTTAGAATTTCTGTCTGGTGGCCTAGGAAGGACATAATTATTACGACTCCTTCTAGAATAGTTAAAGTTTTGGTACATGGGGGTACTATAGACAGGCTTAATCAGTCTCCTAGCATAGCAATTATCGAAAGAATGGCCGTAAATGTCACAATAGGAGCAATAAAGATTGCTCAGAGTTGGGTTTATCTTAGGAAAGTCTCTAAACAAAGGTTTTGAAGACTTTTGAGACTGACTTCTATTCCTAGTTAGCACAGGTTTGAATGCAGGTTCACTATTTCTGATAAAGGGACAAACATATTTAGCCTTTGGTATACTTTCATGCTTAGAGCAACTTGAATCCCCAGAATTGGTGTTTTGATGATTTAGATGAAACTTGGTTTTAAGAGAATGAAAATCTGGACATGTTTCAACAGGTCTTTTGCCTCCAGACACAAATTTAATGGGTTCAACAGTTTTTGTTTGTGTCTTCAAATTGGAGCAAAATCCTATACCGGATCGATCATCAGAATTGGTTTTTGACTCAGCAACAAATTCCTCAAAACATTTTGAATTGTTTTCAAATTTTGTAAATTTTTTGAACACTGTTGCTGTCTTCTCTTTGGTTTGTTCCAATTCCAACAATGTACCCTTATATTTTTTCTCCAGAATTTCATTAGTTTCATTCAGATTTTTCAGTTTCTCATCAAACACTTTGATTTCATTTTCATGAGTCAAACATTGAGTAGTATACTCTTCAGCATTCAATTTTACCATAAGGCTTAGATCTTCTAGTTTTTTGGTAAGATCTTTAACAATTTTCTCTAGTCTAGTGCTTTTCTTAAGAGTTTTGGTGTATAGAGTGTGTATATCAGGGAGATCATCATTATCTGAGTCACTAAGTGAGGTGTGTGAATTGTCCCCTAAGGTTTCATTCCTAGAACTCACGCACCCATTGACATCAGTAGAGTCGATTTCCCTTTGACTCACACACCCCGAAGAAATAATATTGATATTCTCAGTAAGAAGTGCATCTAAACCAGTTAAAACATTACTCAAAACAGCAGGACTAGTATTAGTAGAATCATCCTTAATATCACACATAGGCATATCATCATTATATATGATTTTAGCAAAAAAATGACAAACATGGGTTGAATTCTTCACATGGCTCAGATTCCTCATTATCAGAATCACTTGAGTCATCCCAGGTTTTGCAGATATTAGCCCTAGTGTGTTTGTTTTGAGAGTTTAAGTTATCCCTACAGTCTTGGGCAATGTGTCCCATTTTACCACATCTATAGCATTCAGTATTTTTAAGGTCTCTATTAGGTCTTATGTGAGAGTCCTTTTGGTGCTTGTCATGATTTTTCTCATGAGGTTTGCGATTAGTAGGGGCTGAGTAATTAGACTTGCCTTGTTTGTTTGCAATATTGTTTCTAAATTTAACAATTTTCTTAAACTGTTTTGTCATCAAGGCAATCTGATTATCCAGTCCTTCTAGGTCACAATCCTCATCAGAATCATTACTAGGAGTCTTGAAGTCAGACTTAATCATCTTAGATGTAAAGCTAAGATTGGAACTGGCAGGTTTCTTATGATTATGATTCAATTATTTCTTAAACTCTAGTTCCATTTCCACAGTCCTCAATTTACTACTGAGTAATTCTAGAGTGAGATTTGTGTCACTCATTTCCTCAATAGCATATCGTTTATTATCAAACTTCTGTGGTAATGACCTTAGAATTTTAGAGACAATTTCTTGTCTATCATAAGTAACACCATTGGCATGAAGCTTAGTAACTATGTCAGTTAAATTCATATAAAAATCGTCAAACGACTCAGTCTCAGACATAATTAAAGAGTTGTACTGCTGGATTAACATTTGTGTTTTAGCAGCTTTGACTCTTGAGTCTCCTTCATGAGCAGTGATTAAGGTGTCCCAAGCTTCCTTAGAAGTGGTACAAGATGAGATCCTCTTGAACTCATGCTCATTTGTAGACATAAATATAACATTCTTTCCTTTATTATTATTTCGAGAAACTTGTTTCTCTTCTTGACTAAATTCACTCAAGATTTTCCTAATCCTCTCATTACTTCCTTCATTGGCTGGTTTAGTAGGATAAATGTATCCATTTTCTATAATGTCCCAGACATCATCTCCTAGGGTTCCTTGAATGAAGGCAATCATTCTTACTTTCCAGTAAGAAAAATTGGTTCCATCAAAGACTGGAGGTCTGGACAGATTACCAAATCGTTCATTTTTCTCGTCCATATTTGATTTGAGAAAACAATTTCAGAAACTCAGGATCTTTTAAAAAGAAGTTCACCAACAGCTCCGATACCAATTGAAATTACGTTACTAAAGCCGTTTATCAAGGATAAACTATTTAAGTAACTCCGAGTAGTTTGTTGAAGAAATTCTTTTCTTAAATCAAAAGGTTGAACACAAGATGTGTTAATCAAAGTTAAGTACGAGATATGAACAAGATTTAGTAAACAGTTTAAAACATTTTAAACTCAGCACAACTTGAGAAAGGGATGAGGAGATGAAGAAACATTTAGTCAAGGATTTTTTAACGTGGTAAAACCTCACCAATTGAGGAAACATCCACGACTCCCTCTACGGAGTAAAATGAAAAATCCACTAAAACAAATATATGAGTTACAATCTATTTAACTAACATGCACACAAACAAATCTATACAAGTTTAGGAATATACCCTCTTGGTGTCCTCAAACTTCTCTGCAGATCTTGTTTGTTGATGTAGCTTTCTCAGTTTGTAAGCTCCTCCTTTGTTTCAGCACTTTACGACGTCTTATGTTCACCAGATCTTACAGCCAACACTTTAAGTGTTTGTAGTGTGAAGATGATTTGTGAAAAGGTGTTCTAAACCACATGCATGAACACACACACCCTTAATAATTACAAACAGTCCTAGTAAATTACAGTTTACTATATGATATGAACTTTCTTTTTCTTTATTTCTTACAAATCATAAAACCTTGTTTGACCTTTATATATATCCCAGAATCCACGGATATCTTGCTTCAAAATCGGTCAAGATCTTAATCAATCTCAGTTTTGAAAAGATTTTCGAGATTGAAAACCTACAAGTGCGATTCTAACTAGGTCAAAGGTTCAGCTTTGTAAAAACAAGAACAAAAAAGCATTTATTGTTGATTTTGAGTATGAAAACATTTTTATCAAAAGAAATCAACAATATACTTATCAGGATGAGAAATAAAGTGTAACTACGTGTGATGTAACTTAAAACACTTCAGATCTGTGATTTCTATTAAGGCAGAAACCAGATCTGAAGATAAAAGTCTAAGTTGAACAGTAAGATATGATGAACACAAGGAACAGCAAACAGAAAACACAACTCGAACACACAAACCCTCAAGAACACTAAGAAATGTGTTTTTGGTTATGGTGTTTGATTTTAGGGTTTGGTTTTGGCTGGAAGAAGAGGTAAACGGAGTTAGGGTTTCTAGGGTTTCACTCTCTCTCTCTTCTCTCTTTTTTCTCTCTTCTCTCTCTTCTCTCTCTACTCTCTCTACTCTCAGAGGAAATTTTAAATGGCAAAAACTTTGGAAATCTGAGACGAGAAGGGTTTATATAGGGGGCGAAGAAGGTTCCAGACGTTCGAGGGAAATCAAGGGCTGTGATCGAGTCAAGCCTTCTTGACTTTGATCCAAGGGTTATCAACAGGCAGTGGTTAAACAAGCTGTGATTGGTTTGATAGGTTACACAGGGATTACCAAAGATCGCATGCAGACCCTTGATAAGAATTGATCCAAGGGCTCAGGTGTGATGCGACATATGTGTCTACAAAGAAACACAAATATAGCCAATCAGAAGGCTGCACATGTTGGCCAGTAATTGGAAACAAACGCGCGTCCCAAACTTAATTACATTGCACACCCCAGAGTCTCTAGCGCTTTTGGTTTCTACCCAGGTAAACAATCAGCCAAAAACAGCACATAATAAAATTGTAGTTTGACCCCAAAACTTTTAAAACCAAATTTTATTTATAAAAACCAAGTTTTAAAAAATGTTTTAAAAGATCCCAAAAAATTATTAAAAATCAAATTAAGGGATTTAAACTCACTCAACCCAAGAACACACATAAAAGTGCAATATGCAATGCAGTGTGAGTATTCTAAGTGTGTGAGTGATGGCTAGAAGGTCAGGATCATTACAACTTTAAATATGAAGAGCAATCCAACTTCTGAAGCTTTTTGGTTTCTAGGATGGACACTATTTTGTCACTATTTCCAAACTAGATGAGCCTTTATACAATATAGACTCAAGTGAGTCAAGGGTATAAGGGCTTCAAATGTCCTTCGTGAGTCTTAAGCTTTCAGGAAGCATAAGCTATCGGCTTCTCCTCCTACATCAAAACCCCTCCAAGTCCCCTTAGGGACGCATCAGTGTAAACCCTGTAGTCAACTCCTTCCCGAGGTAACACTAAAACTGGTGTTTTAGTCAACCTCGTCTTCAGCTCCTCAAACGCCTGCTGGCACATCCCATCCCAAACAAAAGGTACCTCATTCCCCGTCAAATTCATTAAGGGCCCGACTAGCTTGGAGAACCCTTTAATTAATCGATGGGAGTACCCAGCCTATCCCAAGAAACTGCGCACCTCGGTGGGTGTAGTGGGTTGTCCCCACTCCATCACAGCAGAAACTTTCCCTATGTCCACGGATATCCCCTGCTCGAACATAATGTGACCTAAGAACTGTACTTCCCTCAACCGAAATCCACACTTCTCGAACTTTGCATACATCTGGTGATCCCAAATTTTTGTAAGACCACCCGTATATTCTCTGCGTGCTCCTCCGCAGTTCGAGAATATATCAGAATATCGTCTATGAATACTATAACGAACCGGTCAAAAAATTCCCTGAAAACCCAGTTCATCAAATCCATGAATATCGTCGGTGCATTGTGATAAGACACAAATATTGAATATTTTCACCTTATATCTTTATGCATTCTAGCACTTTTAAGGTCTTTAATGCCTATATTTATGCTCATTAACTAGACAACCTTAGATTTGGATATATACATGCTTTGTAGGGGTTAATTGTGCTTTGTAGGTATTGGAACGCTAAAAGTGAGGATCGGTTGCATTTCGGAGAAGTTCCGTCGTCGGAAGCTACTTCAAGGGTATTTTAGTTAATTCACATTTCATCTCTAGCTCATGGGAATTCCACGGATGCTTAGTTCGTTGAGTTAGCATCGTGTGGCCACAAACTGCGCGTTGTTTGGAGTCCGAATGGTGGAGTTATGGCCATTTCCGTTTGCACAACTTTCCCCCCTCTTCATGGAAAAAGAAGGCCAAGAAACAGAGTACCGATCGACCGGCCTTGGGACCCCGGTCGACCGCGGTTTGAGATTTTGCCTTGCGAAGCAACCAGAAGGTTTGGCCCTGCTCTATCGATCGATCGACATTTTGGGTCGATCGATCGACCCTGCCAGATATTTGGCTATTCGTTCCTTTTCTTTTCTTTTTCTTTTATTTCTTTTTCCACTTACTATTTAAGCCAAATTTTGGTTTGTAAAACATATCAATTATATTCTTAGGTTAGTTTTTGTTTTGGGAGCTAGGGTTTGGAGATTTCATGGGTGTGCCATTTTCTCCCTCCGAGGGTTTGCTCGTATAAAGGGATTTGATACGTCGAGGTTGTGTAGAACACTATTCATCTTCTTATCCATTAATCCAAGTTCCATTGTTTGTATTTCTTTATCTCTTGCTTTGTTAGTTAGATTTACATGCTTTCTTTAGTTGCTTTCTATTGTTGTTTTATTGCGTTTATTTACTACTTTCATTTACTGCATTTTTCTCATGCTTTCTAGCTAATTTAATCTAGGTTGTGTCGGATTGAACTCACTTTGGGTTGACATGTTGCTTTGCTTTGGTGATGGAGTTTACGGGTTTATTTCGATTAGGTTGTCCTAGTTATTACGCTTAGGAGATTTAACAGGGTATATCATGTATGCTCCGTATTTACGACCTTGCGTGCATAATTTACGGGGTATTTGTTGACGCCAAAATCTTATTAGACTTTTACGCGAATTTAGGGGTGTGACAACTCTTGATTTAATTAACTGTCGAAATGAGACGCAATCTTAATAACTCGTTGACCCATGTAACCATTTTATACTAATTAACTCTAGGTGAGGGATATCCAACGCAACCTATAGTTTTTATTCGCTTTGTTAACGTAGTTTAAATACACTCGCCTAGTATAATCTTTTTCCTTTATTTATCTTTTATTTTGTTACCAATTATCTTTTACACTTTTATTTTAGGAATAATAAACCAATTAAATTCTAGCAACTTTTCTTTGTGGATTAGGTACCCGGGCTGGCCGCTATACTCCGTTAAAAGAGTGTAGTCATAGTTTGGGTTTTTATATAGAGCTGGTGAGACGAATATAACAAACGACCAACATCGGTGACGCGACACCACGGCAAAACCCCTGTCTATCACATTAGTTAGCCCAAATGGCATCACTAAAAACTCATACGACCCATAATGTGTAAGAAAGGTTGTCTTTGAGACGTCTTTCTCCTAGACTGTCAACTGATGGTACCCCGACCTCAAGTCAATCTTCGAAAAATATGCAGCACCCCTCAACTGATCGAACAAATCATCTATACGCAGCAATGGGTGTTTATTTCGAATCGTGACTTCGTTAAACTCCCTATAGTCAACACAAAGCCTTAAGGATCCGTCCTTCTTCTTGACGAACTACACTAGAGCACCCCATGGAAAAGTACTCCTCCTGATGAACCCCTACCCTAATAACTGCTCAATCTGCTCTCGTCGCTCCCTTATCTCTAATGGGTCCATCCTATACAGAGTACAAGTAACAGGTCTCGTGCCCGAAATTAGATCTATTACAAAATCAATCTCTCAATTTGGTGGTAACCTCGGAATCTCCCCAAAGACAGATGAAAAATACCTGACCACTGGAATGGAATCTAGCATCACCAAAACCTCCGAAGAGGTATCCTCGTCAATGTAATATAAATGCATGCTCGACCCACCCCGGGCAAGTCATCGCAACTTGTTACATCTCATGCCCCGGAATGGCGAAGATGATGGACCTCCCGAAGAAATCCACACATTCCCTATAAGTGGCTACCCAATCCATTCCTAGAATGACGTCGTACTCGTACATGTTAAGTACTAGTAAATCCGCAATGAACGTAAGTCGGCCTATCTCAATACCGATCCCCTGACAAACTGACCATACGGGTGCCCCTCTACCCACTAGTGAGTCTATGTGCAATACTATATCTGAGGCAAAGTCTATCATATCCGACTCCCATGCAAACCCCGTTCTAACAAAAGAGTGTGATGCACCCGTATCAAAAAGTATACGACCTACGTGACCAAAAATGGGAAGCATACCCTCGACTTCCTTTGGAGGTGCGGGTCCTTATAATGTTGCTACATGGTAAACTCGGCCATAGTGCAATGGATGTTGCCCCTAAGGTGGGGCGATAGGTGCTGGAGAGGCTGGTGCAGCAGTTCCCTAAGCCAAAAATGGTGGGCATTATCCTTGTGGTGCCTGTTGTCCTCTATGCCCTCCATGTCCCTAGGTTGCCTGGTCCCCTCTCGTTTAACTCCTTGAGGTATGGCCCCTCTCTCCAAAAATATAGAAAATTCCCGAGAAGGGACCCCTATCTACCTATAGGCCCGGTTGGCCTCTGCCCTGCTATGCTTGGCCCTGATGGCCTTGTCCTGTCTCACTCTGGCCTTACTGGCCCTACCTCTTGTGACACCCTGCCTAATAAAATACCGGGTGATCAGTCCTATACCAAATTAAAACAGGAATCCCAGTTGGTTCATCCTTAGCATCACTGTCGAAAACTTTTTAAAACTTACTAACCACCTAATATTCCAAAAGCTGGTGCCAAATTTTAACTTTTTAATTAACAAAACAGTACATGCGGAAGTAAATATAAATCATTCACACAACTGAATAAAATCAACTGAATAATTAATTAAACAACTTGCCCAATAAACCGTCGGCCGCTAAAGTAAAATAATCCAATACAAACATCAACCACCTGAATAAATACAACTGAGAACGGTACTGAGAAGTCTGGGCGACAAGCCCTAAATAAAACTAAAACTGAGAAATGATTCCTACTCTAGGAATGAATGAACGATGCGTCTAATCCAAACTCCTGCTAGCATCCACATATGTTGCAGCTCCGTGTCCCTGGAATAGAATATCAATCCTGGCGTCCCTGTGGCTGGACACCTAAAAGGTTTTGGAAAATAGTTTTATAGCAAGGGTTAGAACCCAAAACATTTTGAAAATATTTAGCAAGTGAATTAACTGCATTAATTTAAAATGCATGAATGCGCTTCATATATAAGTTAGTGTCGCACTCTCTTGTGGACATTCTCACCCATCCACTAATATGCACACCTAATGGTTATCTTAATCCCACCTAGTTGTACTACCCCGTCCAACTAGTCCTGGTATAAACTCCCCTTGACATACTACTCTAACCCGAGTATAATTATTCATTAATTAAGTTATCTCACCAATTAACTTAATTAATTCCTTCTTAATTAATAGCATATAACCGTGACACAAGTTATATAAAGTAAATACATCATACATTGTATTATACCCACATATGATAAACTTAATTAATTCTGTCTTAATTAATAGCATATAACTGTGATACAAGTTATATAAAATAAATACATCACACACTGTATTATTACCCACATATAATATTTGCTACCATATTATACGTACCTTTACTAAAACATCCATGCATATAACATACGTATATCCATCCTTCCGAGTATACCCTCAACGGATGATTCCCTCTAAAGTGCCATCTCACTAGGTGTGCTCACATAACCTAGTTACCCAAGTTGAATTCGCTCACCAACCTGGCCCAAGACATAAACGAAGTGGAGGCGGTCATATTCCTTCCCTGAAAGTGAGATAAGCCCCTCACCCATATACCGGACGCTATGACCTGGGGATATACTCACCCTACTCCTCAAGCTAGGGGATTCACCCACATCACGCAACCTCCCTTGATAGCACTAGAGTATATAAATTAAATAAATATCTATTCACTGATATTTAATAGCACACACAATATATACACATATATATATATACTATCACTACACCGTATATATATATATACAATAAGCCACGGCTTCACCGTGTACTCACAACCCGTAACACTAGCCCGTAAATTTCCTGAGTCTCTGGCCTGACTCAACTAAATAAGTTTTCTCACTTATTAAATTATTATCCCGAGTCTATGGTCCGACTCTAATTTAATTAATTCACACATTAATTAATATAATATTTTTCCCCGAGTCTATGGTCCGACTCTAATATAAATATTTTACACATTAATTTATATTGTAATTGTCCGAGTCCATGATCCGACTCTTATTTAATTAATTCACACATTAATTAATTAATCCCGATCCGAGTTTGCGATCCGACTCTCTTTTAATTAATTTACTCACTAATTAATAAATACCAATCCGAGTCTGTGGTCCGACTCTCATTTAATTAATTTACACATTAATTAATTAATTACCAATCCGAGTCTGTGGTCTGACTCTCATTTAATTAATTCACACATTAATTAATTAATTAATTACCTTCCCGAGCCTATAGCCCGACTCTAATCTAATTAATTACACATTAATTAATTTAACCCTTTCCCGAGTCTCTACAGTCCGACTCTAATATAATTAATTTCACATTAATTAATTTAACCCTTAGTGTCACCTAACCATTATATCCGGACTCGCTCACTAGGCCCGTAACTTAATATTTCCTGAGTCTATGTTCCGACTCTAAATTAATTTACTCTCTCAATAATTAATTTAAATACTTTGATGACACTTAACCAACATACCCGGACTCGCTCACTTGGTCCATTTAATATTTCTCCGAGTCGATATTCCCACTCCAAATTAATCTACTCCTCTCATTAATTAATTTAACGTCTTGGTATCACTCAACCAATCTACCTGGACTCGCTCACGTGCCCAAAATTAAATATCACCCGAGTCTAATCCCCGACTCCAAATTAATTAGTTTTCCTTTATAATTAATTTAAATGAGTAGTGTTGTCCTACTACTATACCCGAACTTATTCACCCAGTCCGTTATCTTATTTTTTTGGAGTTTATTTGCCAAAATTCATTCGCAATGTGTCGCATTTAATTCCCCCACTAACCCCAATTATAATCCCTTATAATTGTTAAGAATTTACTCCCATAATTAATTTTTCTCTCTTAATTATGCTAGGGGAATTTGCAACTAAAATTATTACCCATATAAGTCCCTAAACCAAATTGCCGAAAAACCTGTAGGGCCAATCGATCGACCCCCAACCGTCGATCGATCGATCGAACAGATGGTTGTCTTCTCCGAGAGACTGTTTCCTGCATTAACGAAAACCTCCAATGTCCAACCTTTCCCTTGGTCTAACCCAAGCACAATCAACATCATAACTATATGGAAACATGATCAGGGCCTCTCATAGAACCCCAAATATAGATTAAATTTCACAAACCTCTACTTTTCTGATTTGGGGGAATTTCCGGATATTTACTCATTAGATTCCAATTTCATCTAATTACCCCAAATTCTTCCATGATTGCTACTGTTTTTTACATTCACATCAGATATCTATACTCAGAATCATAGAACTCAACTAATTCTGACTTTAAATCTCATCAAATTGTTCCATTAACAAAAACCCCATTTTGTACCCATTTATTCCCCAAAATGAATTTTAGTTTACACATCACTAAAATATGAATTGGATATCACAATTTAGGAATCAAAACAGTTAACCACTTGCCTGGAATCGTTCGTAGGGTCTGATCCGTTGTTGAAGTCCCTTAATTTGGCTCCAATAATCTCCAATTGGCTCTTGATTTGCTTTCCCCCAAATCCCCTCTCAAACCCTAGGTTTAGAGCTATGTTGGCTGCCATTCCCTAATCTCTCAATTAGGTCTTAAAATACAAATCCCGTTTTTAGCCTAATGGGCTTAATTAAAATAGCCCAAATCACCCCGTGTGGGCCCGGCTATGCCCAAAAATACCCCGAGACCCAATTGCTACCCCCGGGTACTCTTTTCTGACTATCTCGACCCATCCGGACTCAACCGCGCACTCAGAATTGTCCACCGAATTAATTTATAAAAATACTTATCTCACACTTACTTTAGTCTATACCGACTCCCGACTGAGATAAGTACATACCCCATCATTAATACCCGAAATGATGTAAAATTATTATTGTTCACTTAGTAAATAAATCTTCCCTAAATATTAACCATTCATTCTCCGATTAATATTTAAATATCTATTGCCATAATTAATTCAATTAAAATTACAATACACCAGTAATTTAGAATTTCTGAATTAATTAAATATTAAATGCACAAAAATACGGGGTGTTACATACTTCCCCCCTTACAAAGGAATTTCGTCCCCGAAATTAAGATAAGCCAAGTGTTCCAAGATTCAAATATTACCCTCTAGTCCTGCGCCTATAAGTTAGCGATAGCTATCTCTCCCGCTTCTAACTATAGGTTACACAAATATGCATTTTTAATTAACCAGGGCGCCCATACACCCTATACCCGTGCTTAACCGCACAAAAGTTACCTTAGTTAACCCGGGTGTCCATACACCCTATCCCCGTACTTTACCGCACGAAAAATTTTACCCGACTATGCTAGTCGTAACCCGTAATATGACTTCCAACCCGTAGTCATATCACACACACACACACACACACACACACACACACACACACACACACACACACATATATATATATATATATATATATATATATATATATATATATATATACACTGGTCGGGGTACCCAACCCATGTACTAACGACCAAACATTTCCCACCCCGAGGATTAGACCATCGGGCACAATGTAATGATTAATATTATTATTACCAAGTCTACTAATCTCACACAGTAGAAATATTCACAAGTTCATATATGTATATATATATATATATATAGTCACATCATCCCTATACATATATATACTAATCCTGCACCCCCGGGCTAAGACCCATTAGTGCACCTATTAAGAGAATCCTGCATCCCCGGGTTAGCACCCATTAATGCACCTATCAAAAATATTCTTGTACCCCCGGGTTATCACCCATTAGTACACTTAACAATAGAGTTCCTAACACTCCTGTCTGTGACACCCTCAAATACTTGTCTCTTAAACACAAAAGTATATACGTCTACCGATAGGTTACCAAAGACAACATAAAAATACCGCGCCCTTACTATCACTAGTTCTTGCGCTAAATAAACCCCGAGCTATCTCTCCCTGCTCGTAAATAAATTTAACCACACTGATTCGCTTCAGTAAACATCCCCACTTACCGGGATAAAATGTGAGACACAAGACCTCACTATGTGCCCATCGCACCATGCAACACAACATATATACACACATATATATAGGCTAGACGCCCTCTCAGGTGATACCTAGTACCACCCATACCCTGGTGTCGTGAACACCAAAACTTAACCCCACTATCCACAATAGTTCAAATCCATCGCTATCCAGTCGATAATTGGGAAGAATAATCAACCCTACTCCCATAATTCTTAAGATTAGTAACCCCTCGTATAATTCAAACCTTCTCTCAGTGTACACCTCCACTCTTCCGTGAAGGACACCACAGGACTCCACTACCCCACGGAAAGTTTAACCACGCACTATGACTGCTACAGTCAACGCACCCACTAAATTCGACTCACCCGCGAACTTCTAGTGAAAATAAGTCTTATATTGTGACATCCTCCTTGTCACTCAAAATATACCCCATGCTCATAGGGTAAAATAATTACCTCCATACTCCAGCGGCAACGGCTGATCCTTGGGTTCCGGAGCATCTTATCCCTGCTCGAATGCACCCATGACTTGCTGTAGTGGCTGTACATCCAGGACCTCATCCTGTAGTTGACCCATGCCACGCTTAAGGCAATCTATATTCATGTGTCACGCTTCCCCACAAACGAAACACCCTCTAATAAATTCACCCCGCCACTGATCCCTTCCTTGCTGGCCTTGTCAGAATTTCTAGTTATTCTGCCAATAGCCTCTAACTTTAAGTCGTTTGGCATGATTTCCCTGCCGGAAATCCTGCCCCTGATCTCCCCCTATCTGCTGCGGGGATACCCCACTGGCACTGTTCCCTCCTGCTTTAACCGACGGGCGGGTTTCCACTCCCTTCCTGCTTCCTTTCACGTGGAAACGATATTCCTGACAGTGCAGAAGTGCTGCGTTAATGACATCATTTTAAGCTACTAATGCGGGATTTCCAATTAAATGTTGTCTTATTCTCCAGACTAACCCATCCGTAAACCTTGCTTTCTTTCTCTCTGCATCGCTTACCTAATCCGGTATAAAATTTGCCATCCGAGTAAATTCTTCCTCGTAATCGGCCACTGGACGGTCTCCCTGAGTCACCTCACTAAATTTTCTCCTCATTTCGGTCTCAACCATTGGAGTAAAATACTTGCAATCGAATCGCACCCAAAACCCTGCAATAGTTAGCGAATCCCTTTCCTCAACTGTGGTGATCGACTCCCACCACTGTAGCGCTGCTCCCACTAAACTAAAAGTGGCTAGCATTTGCTTCTGCACCTCATTACAATCTACCATGCATAGGTGACGTTGGATATCTCTCATCAACTGACACGCTAGCACTATCTCTGAACCCCCTCGAGGATCTGGTGAAAAAACCTCACATACTTGTTGCCACCCCGACGGCCCCGGGTGGGCCTGAACATCTGGTGCCACTAACACTTGCGGCTGATCTTGTGGCAAGTACCTTGCTATCGTGATCATCGTCGCTTTAGCTGACTGCGCCACCAATTCAGTTACCCGCGCTGCCGAAATCATCTCGGGCAGTTGTTGTGGTAACTCTTGCTCCTGATGAGCCTCCCTAGTCTCAACTTCCCCTGCTGCCCTAGCTGCTCTCTCTCTCCTGGGCGGCATCTGGAATGAGAATCGAATCGTATGAGTTCACCCTCAAATACAGTTTGGCAGAAGAACGTAAATGCACATACGTATAAGAATACAACAATCCTATAATAGGGCTCTATATCAAAGATTGATAAGCCGAAACGTGAAAAGCCGCACAGATCCTAAGGACACTAGAACCTGATGCTATGATACCATCTGTGACACCCCGCCTAATAAAATACCGGGTGATCAGTCCTATACCAAATTAAAACAGGAATCCCAGTTGGTTCATCCTTAGCATCACTGTCGAAAACTTTTTAAAACTTACTAATCACCTAGTATTCCAAAAGCTGGTGCCAAATTTTAACTTTTTAATTAACAAAACAGTACATGCGGAAGTAAATATAAATCATTCACACAACTGAATAAAATCAACTGAATAATTAATTAAACAACTTGCCGAATAAACCATCGGCCACCAAAGTAAAATAATCCAATACAAACATCAACCACCTGAATAAATACAACTGAGAACTGTACTGAGAAGTCTGGGCGACAAGCCCTAAATAAAACTGAAACTGAGAAATGATTCCTACTCTAGGAATGAATGAACGATACGTCTAATCCAAACTCCTGCTAGCATCCACATATGCTGCAGCTCCGTGTCCCTGGAATAGAATATCAATCCTGGCGTCCCTGTGGCTGGACACCTAAAAGGTTTTGGAAAATAGTTTTATAGCAAGGGTTAGAACCCAAAACATTTTGAAAATATTTAGCAAGTGAATTAACTGCAGTAATTTAAAATGCATGAATGCGCTTCATATATAAGTTAGTGTCGCACTCTCTTGTGGACATTCTCACCCCTCCACTAATGTGCACACCTAACGGTTATCTTAACCCCACCTAGTTGTACTACCCCGTCCAACTAGTCCTGGTATAACCTCCCCTTGCCATACTACTCTAACCCGAGTATAATTATTCATGAATTAAGTTATCTCACCAATTAACTTAATTAATTCCTTCTTAATTAATAGCATGTAACAGTGACACAAGTTATATAAAGTAAATACATCATACACTGTATTATACCCACATATGATAAACTTAATTAATTCCGTCTTAATTAAAAGCATATAACTGTGATACAAGTTATATAAAATAAATACATCACACACTGTATTATTACCCACATATAATATTTGCTACCATATTATACGTACCTTTACTAAAACATCCACGCATATATCATACGTATATCCATCCTTCCGAGTATACCCTCAATGGATGATTCCCTCTAAAGTGCCATCTCACTATGTGTGCTCACATAACCTAGTTACCCAAGTTGGATTCGCTCACCAACCTGGCCCAAGACATAAACGAAGTGGAAGCGGTCATATTCCTTCCCTGAAAGTGAGATAAGCCCCTCACCCATATACCGGACGCTATGACCTGGGGATATACTCACCCTACTCCTCAAGCTAGGGGATTCACCCACATCGCGCAACCTCCCTTGATAGCACTAGAGTATATAAATTAAATAAATATCTATTCACTGATATTTAGTAGCACACACAACATATACACATATATATATACTATCACTACACCGTATATATATATACAATAAGCCCCGGCTTCACCGTGTACTCACAACCCGTAACACTAGCCCGTAAATTTCCTGAGTCTCTGGCCTGACTCAACTAAATAAGTTTTCTAACTTATTAAATTATTATTATCCCGAGTCTATGGTCCGACTCTAATTTAATTAATTCACACATTAATTAATATAATATTTTTCCCCGAGTCTATGGTCCTACTCTAATATAAATATTTTACACATTAATTTATATAGTAATTGTCCGAGTCCATGATCCGACTCTCATTTAATTAATTCACACATTAATTAATTAATCCCGATCCGAGTTTGTGATCCGACTCTCTTTTAATTAATTTACACACTAATTAATAAATACCAATCCGAGTTTGTGGTCCGACTCTCATTTAATTAATTAAGACATTAATTCATTAATTACCAATCCGAGTCTGTGGTCTGACTCTCATTTAATTAATTCACACATTAATTAATTAATTACCTTCCCAAGCCTACAGCCCGACTCTTATCTAATTAATTACACATTAATTAATTTAACCCTTTCCCGAGTCTCTACAGTCCGACTCTAATATAATTAATTTCACATTAATTAATTTAACCCTTAGTGTCGCCTAGCCATTATATCCGGACTCGCTCACTAGGCCCGTAACTTAATATTTCCTGAGTCTATGTTCCGACTCTAAATTAATTTACTCTCTCAATAATTAATTTAAATACTTTGGTGACACTTAACCAAAATACCCGGACTCGCTCACTTGGTCCATTTTAACATTTCCCCGAGTCGATATTCCCACTCCAAATTAATCTACTCCTCTCAGTAATTAATTTAACGCCTTGGTATCACTCAACCAATCTACCTAGACTCGCTCACGTGCTCGAAATTAAATATCACCCGAGTCTAGTCCCCGACTCCTAATTAATTAGTTTTCCTTTATAATTAATTTAAATGAGTAGTGTTGTCCCACTACTATACCCGAACTTATTCACCCAGTGCGTTATCTTATTTTTTTGGAGTTTATTTGCCAAAATTCATTCGCAATGTGTCGCATTTAATTCCCCCACTAACCCCAATTATACTCCCTTATAATTGTTAAGAATTTACTCCCATAATTAATTTTTCTCTCTTAATTATGCTAGGGGAATTTGCAACTAAAATTATTACCCATATAAGTCCCTAAACCAAACTGCCGAAAAACCTGTAGGGTCGATCGATCGACCCCCAACCGTCGATCGATCGATCGAACATATGGTTGTCTTCTCCGAGAGACTGTTTCCTCCATTAACGAAAACCTCCAATGTCCAACCTTTCCCTTGGTCTAACCCAAGAACAATCAACATCATAACTATATGGAAACATGATCAGGGCCTCTCATAGAACCCCAAATATAGATTAAATTTCACAAACCTCTACTTTTCTGATTTGGGGGAATTTCCGGATATTTACTCATTAGATTCCAATTTCATCTAATTACCCCAAATTCTTCCATGATTGCTACTGGTTTTTACATTCACATTAGATATCTATACTCAGAATCATAGAACTCAACTAATTCTGACTTTGAATCTCATCCAATTGTTCCATTAACAAAAACCCCATTTTGTACACATTTATTCCCCAAAATAAATTTTAGTTTACACATCACTAAAATATGAATTGGATATCACAATTTAGGAATCAAAACAGTTAACCACTTGCCTGGAATCGTTCGTAGGGTCTGGTCCGTTGTTGAAGTCCCTTAATTTGGCTCCAATAACCTCCAATTGGCTCTTGATTTGCTTTCCCCCAAATCCCCTCTCAAACCCTAGGTTTAGAGCTACGTTGGCTGCCATTCCCTAATCTCTCAATTAGGTCTTAAAACACAAATCCCGTTTTTAGCCCAATGGGCTTAATTAAAATAGCCAAACTCACCTCGTGTGGGCCCGGCTATGCCCAAAAATACCCCGAGACTCAATTGCTACCCCCGGGTACTCTTTTCTGACTATCTCGACCCATCCGAACTCAACCAGATACTCAGAATTGTCATCCGAATTAATTTATAAAAATACTTATCTCACACTTACTTTAGTCTATATCGACTCCCGACTGAGATCAGTACATACCCCGTCGTTAATACCCGAAATGACGTAAAATTATTATTGTTCACTTAGTAAATAAATCTTCCCTAAATATTAACCATTCATTCTCCGATTAATATTTAAATATCTATTGCCATAATTAATTCAATTAAAATTATAATACACCAGTAATTTAGAATTTCCGAATTAATTAAATATTAAATGCACAAAAATACGGGGTGTTACACCTCTACCTGTCATCTGCACCTTTGAACCTCTTACTCTGATCGGTGGATGGGGTGCCCCTGTCCTGTTGGGCCCTAGATCCACTACTCCTACTCGCATTGCCCTACTGGCTAAACGACTTTACCCCGTGGAGTTTTTCCTCCTTGCTTTTCAGAAATTCCCTCTGATCTTGGAAATGAAGAAGTACAGTGTTAACCATCTGGTTGTACGTCAAGAAGGCTAGATTTCCCAGAAGAGCCTTCCTAATGTGCCGAGCTGACCCCCTGATGAAATGGTCCATCCTCATCTGCTCTGTTCGAACATCCTCCTTTATAAAATACAAGAGGGTTGTGAACTCCTCCTCGTACTCTGCAATCGTACATCCCTCCTACTTAGGATTCATATACCAAGTCCTCATCTCGGACTGCATAGCTAGGGGAAAGTATTTCCCCTCAAACCTCTCCCATAACAAATCTATCATGAGGTTGTCCCTCTCCTCGACTGTAGTAATTGCCTCCCACCACTAAAGGGCGGCTCCCACCAATCTAAAGGAATCCAACATCTGCTTCTGAACTAATGTACACTCCACCATCCGTAAGTGCCTCTCAATGTGTTTCTTCCAATGACTAGAAACTAGAATATTAGACCCTCCTACAAACTCTGGAGGTTAGCCTTTAACAAAGGCCTCCCTCCCTCGGTCCCATGCGTAGCCCGGTGCCTGTCCTGGAATAGCCACCTGCTATGGTGGTGCTGCTATGGTGCCCGAGGCAGCGAAAAATGTTGTAGCATGGCTGCCATCACTGTGGATAACGCTCGTGAAACTATAGTGGCTATCTCCGCAGGGCTAATCAATTGTGGGGCCCGGGGGACTTGTGGAGCTTGTGGTGGCTCCGAGGGAGACTCTTCCTCCCCAACCAGTGGGACTACTTTCGTGGGTCTACCCCTACATCCGTTTTTCGTATGAAAGAAAACAAGGTTTGAATGAGAATTAATCTTATGAATACAACGAGTCCTAAATATAGGATTTATATATCAAAGAACGCATTGCAGAACCTAATGAGCGAAAACACAGATCCTAAGGACACTAGAACCGTGCTCTAATAACAACTGTAATAACTCCTATTTTCTCATATAAAGGCTGGTCAGACACAATATGCCGAAGATAGATCTTGCTTATCAATTAATACCATTCTTAGCACAAGAGTAAATATAATTAAGTTATTTTCCAAATCTTCTGTATTTGTAAAATGGAGAACACATACATAATAATCCAAACGACCATAATAATAATAAAATCCAACTCGAGTAATAAAATCCCAACCGACATAAAAATAAAAGCGTATCGGGCTTATGCCCTTACAAATATTCCAATTAATAAATGACTGAAGCTGAAAAGCACCTACGCTAGAAACAACCGAATCTGAATCTGGAGAGCAAGCGAGACCACGTGACTGCTACAGCACAATCCAACTATCCTTGTCTACGAGCACCTGGGTGGAGAAAACATTTATCTTTGGGCCAGAGCTCGAGGTGTGCATGAATTAACTTGAATAATATATGAATGTAGTAATACAGTTGACGCACAATAATTATTCCCCTTTTTTGTCACTCACATGCGTATTACACCTCACCCATCATCTAAGCGTAATATCATCCTCATCTCAACAATTCCTAAATAGTGAATGGTGATAACACCTCAATTTATAAGCGGGGATAACAGTAAATAAATCATTTGAATGTAAATCTTACATTTAATTTCTAGCAGTCAATTATTCTAGTCTCATAATTTTTCAAGAAAAGCATATACATCTATTATGCATTATAGAATCTCATATATAGATATTGTCCATTTTTCTTAGACAATTAAAGTTATTCAATTCATGTCTGGTCAATTAATAGTATATGTCCTTTCATATATTTGACACACAAGGGCATCTACCGTTGGTGTTTATTCGTACTCTATCGGTAAGTTAAGAGGAATTCTCTTATTCCTAAGCGGACATCACAAACACACATATACATTGGGGGCGGTCCCTACACAGGACACTTGTATATGACCCATACCCAGTGATGATACAGGAACAGTCAGTGCCAACACCTACCTCTATGGGGTGGAGCCTCCATGTAGTACATATATGGCCTACACATCGCCAAGCCCTCTAGTGCCGACGTGTGCTACATGGCCAAAATATTCGAACCCCCGAGCCAATAGAACAGTCCACGAATATGGTATGTCCACATAATTACATAGCACTACTTATATTTTATCTCTATATTATGTGTAGGCAATTATTCTACAACTACCATAATATTCCTCATTTAATAATTCACGATATTTCTCACTTATTAATAATTTATAATCTAATAAATTATTAACTTCAATCTGTAAATAATTATATAACATTCCAGCTAAAGGTAATTATTATTAATTCAGGGGTGAGTGAATCATTAGTCCCTTAAATAAATTAACTCACTGTACAAAAACTCATTTCCTAAACTTTGATACTACTGCCGCTTAAAGGGTAAAAAAGTGAGGACATATAATTGTAGAATCAGGCAAGGAAGAAAAGGACAAAGAAATCAAAAATTTCGACCTGTCATTTGAATAGCTGGAAGTCCTGTTTGTGTGATGTGGCATGTCGTTCAAACGACCTGCCACGTCATTTGAACAATGCCTTGTCCCCTTCCTCCGTGTTCCTCAATTTTTGGGTTTCCCAGATTTCCAAACTTCCTAAATTTTTACCAGCATACGAGTTTAACACTTTCATACCCAAATGTCCAGTAACAGTCCCAACCAACAATCATTAATATACTCAGGTATTGAAGTATTTAAGTCTCTAGCATCCAACAGTGTTTGTTTCACACGAAGGGCATTTGTTTGAGGAAATTTATATCTAGAATTCATCCCATAAATGATCATTAATCGTCTCTACAGTTATTAAACAATTGTCCCCAAATAATTATCAAACTTAGGGAAAGAGAATCATCAATATACCGACTTCGATTCCCAATTTCTGAAGCAATCTCTACATGTTCATCCTCCCTCTACATGTGGGTTTTTATAATCAAATCAAACATGATAAACCTTAATTTCTAGAAATCTAAAGGGGTAAAATTATGCATTGAGAAATAAATTAGAAACATATATTATGCAAGAAAATTCTTAACTTTGATTTTTGTAGAGGAGATATCGTTGAAAGCTTTAGACTCCTCTTTCTTCTTCCTCTTTTTCCCTTCTTTGGTATTTATCTCTTCTCTCTCCCATGGCTGCTACTTTAGGTTTTTAATTTGTGATAATGGGGAAGTGGTTTAACCCCACTTAACCACTCAATTAATGTTAATCCCACTTTGGGTCAAAAGACAAACTTTTGGACCCCGAAACGAACCCAAATCCATAACCCAATAAACCCAAAAGTTAGCCAACCTATATACTATGGACGTGGGACCATTTTTAAAGGTTTAATTAATCCAAACGAGTCCATATAAGTCCCAAAGTATGTTTCGAATAATTCATGTCAAAAATATATATTTGTAGTCTGTGTCGCACATAAATTATATATATTTTCTGCTATTACAAGCAAATGACACTACCATGCACAAAATGAATCACACACAAGCATACTAACTAAAACGTTCCCACTTAACATTTTTGAGAAAAACATATTTATTTAGATTAACTTTAAAAATTTATTATTTTCTAATATAGTATAACATTAATTTTTTAAGAGAAAATGTAGGGTATTACAATTCCTAAGGAACAAGTGGGTTCATGCACATGTTAGGGATAGTAAATATAATTTTTTAACTACAGGGGGTAATTCTAATTATGAAATTATCTCATGGGCCAAATGCAAAACCCTGTTCTTTGTGATCATGGTTATTGGAATGTTAGATGTGTGTAGCAGTATATCCCCACCTCGTTCGTCAATCATGTTTAAGCACGATACGTCATGGGTCGATCTGTGGGTTATGAATGTGAAGGTTGCATTATTTTAGAATTAGTGTAGAGTGTGAGGGTGTTACGACTATTTTCCATTATTTATATAAGGATGTGAGAACTATCTCAAGAAATACTTCAAAGTCCGTTGTCTTAAAAATGCACAAAATGGAGAAGAAAAAAATGAAAAAAATACTTGAGTTAGCTCCCTGTTAGGTTTCTTTGACATCTGATTTATAGTCTTCAATTAACACGGATGGATTTGTTTGTACCACCTCACATTTTATTGACAAATATTGGAAATTGCGAAAAAGGATTCTCAAATTCAAGTGATGCCACCTCCACCTAATGGTATTTGCTTAACCGAAAATATATCCAATTTGTTGTCTGGGTTGGGCATTGGGAAGAAATTTTTCACTATCACTTTGGTTAATGCATCCAACAATGATACTTTTGTTGAATTTTGCTAAAAAGTCAATTAAATAATGAAGGCCCACTTTTAAGTAAGGGAGATTGTTTTCACATTCAAAGTTGTGCTCATGTTTTAAATTTAATAGTTCAAGATGGTTGAAAGTCAATAGATGAAGGGGTGGGAAAGGTGCACGGGTGTGTGAAGTATGTTAAAGGCTCACAAGTTAGAAAAGCAAAATTTATGGAATGTGTGAAATTTGTTCATTTGGATGCGAAAAGAGGACTGTGTCAAGATGTCCCTACTAGGTGGAATGCAACATTTCTAATGATTGAGAGTGCTATATTTTATCGCCGTGCATCTGTTCGTGTAGCACTTAGTGACTCAAATTTTATGCATTGTCCAAATAAAATGGAGTGGGGAAAGACTAAGAATTTTATTAAGTTTTTGGAGCTTTTCTATGAAGTGACTTGCATCTTCTCCAGAAATAAATACCCTGCGGCTAACTTGTATTTTACTTCCGTTTCCATGGTTGAGAAGAAATGCCAAGTTCGGATGTCTTTATGAAGAAAATGACGTAAAATGTGTGAGAAAATTTCGAAGTACTGGTCGGATTATAATGTGCTTTTGGTAATGGTCGTGATTTGGGATCCTCATCTCAAATTTCAATATGTTGACTTCACTTACCAAAAACTCTATTGTATCAATAATTATCAAAGTCATCTTGTTCGAGAAAAGTTGATTGATCTTTATGATGAGTACACGAGAAACTCTATTATGGCCGAGAACACCTCTACTACAATGGTAGATGGGCGTAAGAAAGCTTGTTATGAGAAGACAAATGCTACCGTACTAAATCGAACCACCAAAAACTTGTTTAAGGTAAATGCACATTACTATCTTTTTAGTAAATGCAAAAAACTAGTTGTGTTTTAGTAAAATACATTGCTGTTTTTTTATTACACACATTGTTGTTTTTTTAGTAAATACAAAAAATAACTATTTTTTTAGTAAAATATATTGTTGTTTATTATTTCACACGTTTGTGGTTTTTTTAGTAAATAAAGAAAAATAGCTACTCTTATAGTAATATGCATTGTCGCTTTTTATTAGAGACATTGTTGTTGTTTTTTTAGCAAAATACAATGTTGTTTTTTATTACACACATCGCTGCTTTTTTAGTAAATACAAAAAAAATAGTAGTTTTTTTTAGTGAAATACATTGCTTTTTTTATTACACACATTTTTGTTTTTTTAGTAAATACAAAAAAATATTTTTTTTTATCAAGTATATGATGTTGTTTTTTTTACTAGATACATTTTTTAGGAGTTCTCTTCTCATGAGAGTCAAACATTTTCTTCCATGCAAAAGACAACCTGAGATGTATTTGGATGAACCATGGGGTGACTTAGCAGAACAATGGGATGTTTTAAGGTTTTGGAGAGCTACCAATACCGATATCCCGATCTACCTTGTATGGCTCGTGATGTCTTAAGTGTCCCTGTATCCATGGTTGCATCGGAGTCGACCTTTAGTACTGGTGGTCGTGTGCTTAATCAATATCAGTGCTCACTTAAGTGTGAAAACCACGGGGGCCTTGATTTGTACTAGAGATTGGATTTTTGACATTAAATATAAATTTATATTTATTTGCAATTCGTGTTTTTTTTAATTAAATACTCTCACTTGTTAATCATTTTGGATTTTTTTTACTAATAAGGTGATCTGAAGTTGAATTTGCTTGAGCTCGCGGAAGATATCATACAATTGGATAACAAGAAAAGTAATTCATTAGATTCTATCAAGTTAATACACGCTATTTTTAATGTTTTAGTTTCACATGTATTATTAAGTTGTTTTATTTTAATGCTCATATTATTTTTTTACATAGGTTTGATATTTTGCATGATGATGGGAGAAAGAGTAATGTAAGGTCCGAGTATAATAATGATCTTTTGAAGACATTTGAAATGTTTAGGAACTTTCGATGGTTGAGATTATATAATTTTTAGTTGTGCACGCTTATTAGTGGTTTCTGATGTAATGGTTTTTGATATAATTTTTAGTTATGCATACTTGTTATATAATTTTTACTCGTTTTGGAACTTTTGATCAAAAGCATAGTAGATAAAAATAGGTATTGGCAATCAAATGGTGATGTAATTATTATTTTTTGGTGCACTTAGAAACATGAATTTGAAGAATTTGCTATAAATCTTGTCGTGTCAATCGCATCGTGTTGTGTCGTGCCAATCATGTCGTGTTAGTCGGGTTTAATCATATCAAAATTACAAATCGTGCCAATGGTGTCATGTCGTATTAGAAGTGGGTCGTGTTCGGTTGTGAAAAAATCACACGACATCGTATCATATCGTATTCGTGTCACTAAAATATATTTCGTGTCGCATCGGATCGGTCCTAAACCTGACCCAATAACACGATTTGCCACCCCTACTATTTCTATGTTGAGGTATGCATACAAAGTAAGTTATCAATTTACTTGATTTTATGTTTGTTATGCCACAATTAAAGATCCTATATATACTTTAGCAACACAAAAATATAAATCAAGTTCACTCTTTTTCACTTAACTCATATTCGTCTATTTGAGATAATTTCTGTGATTATAAGGTATTTATGAGAATAGCAGTGTTAGAATGGTCTCTCCCCCCTATTTTCTCTTAATTAATTGTGATGTTGGGAGGATGCAAAATCGAATTGCATTATAAGGTGGGGAGGAATATATTTCTTATTTGTGTCTCATTTGATTCCCAAATAGACTCTATAATTCTTATTATGATTCTACGATGAATTAAAGAACAAAACACCAGGATGACCAATTACTGTAACTTTCCAGTACAATTTTGTATTTCCTAGTGTTTTCCTCGGTATTTTCTGACATCTTTACACAACAAAGCATTTCAATTTTATTCAGCTTTTATTGTTAATAAATTCTTATTAAATTTCGAATGCTTATTCAAATTCTTGACTAGTATGGCAAAATTATGGGATGAAATTAATTTGGGCGGGTTAAATATAAGTTGAGCTTAATGTGGTTTGGGCCAAATATTGGCAGATCAAATATGGTCTTGAACAACTCATTTTTTATAGTAAAGTAAATATTACAATCTAGGTATATGTAAAAAGAAAATTCATATTTTACTCAACTATTAAAAATGAGTTTTATATTTTACTCGTAGCTTTTAAAATTGAACCTCATATCTGATTCATAATTTTTAAATATGAATCCCATATTTAAATGACTAAATTAATAAAAATTGTTTTATTATTTGGACAATATTGCCACTACTAGTCATGACTCGAAAGAATGCTAAGTCTTCGTCAACTTGAATTACTTACCATTAACAAGACTTTGAAGTCATTTAGGGACAAAAATGTTAGATCGTGTCATCAAAAGAACCATGCATATATGGTAGTTGCTTTCATTAATAGCTGTCAAGATCGTTACCTGTGCAACTTTAATTTAGAGACCATATGATTCACTGTCATTATATTACTATAGGATTAATATAAAATTATCCATAAATTAGATTGGATAACTAACAAATTAATGCCCATAAATGCGTTAACACTAATAAATGATACGAACTTACTATACATATAAACTAGTATGAAGGCCACGCGATGCGTGGCCGAATATATATATATATATATATATATATATATATATATAAGAAAATGAATTTAATGTACCTTTGAATTGAGACTAATATATTTTTTTAATTAAAAAAATAAATTGAGAAAAAATCACAATTCAAAGAATAAGAATATAGACAAATCCACGTGAACAAAAATAATAGGGCTAATGTGTAAATAAAAAAATATTTGGGCTAAAATACAACCTTAGATCTCAAGCATGAGTCTATGTTGGAAGTAAAATTTAAAGAATAAGAATACAAACAATTCCATGTGAACAAAAATAATAGGACTAATATTTAAATTAAAAAAATTAGGGCCAAAATACATACATGGATCTCAAGCAGAAGCCTATGTGGGTGTGGCTTCTCTTTGTGTGGAGAAAAATTACGACATTTATAACTAACCCCCTTATTAAATACATTGAACCTTCCAATTGCAGATAACGATGCAAATGAAGAGGTGCCTTGAAAGTGGTAAATATTAATTGAAGGAGATTCGTGAACTTCCATTCGTATTAATTAGTGGGCTCTCTTAAAATTCATTTATGATATGCCACGTGTCAAGTTTGCATTTATGACAGCCACATGTCAGTCTCACATGATTTTGGTCTACAATTTTTATATAGTTATATAGATTAGATTTAATTACATTTTTTCTCAAAATTTTACTTAATTTTTCACTTTGCCATCCGAACTTTCATTTTTTAAACTCAACTTTCTGAACTTTCAAAATCATTACAAGTAACCCATACCATTAACACCGTTAATATTCGGACGGAAAAGTAAGTCAAGCGTCATGCACATGACTATATTTTGGTCCAAATCAATCAATAATATTTAAAACTAGAAATTATATAAAAACATCTAAAATTTATATTAAAAAATCAATTAAATATAGAAAAAACATTTAAAAAAATTTGAAATTACATAAAGTATTCTTAAAATCTAGAAACTAATTTTTTTTGATAAAGAATGCAAAAATATTACAAAAATTAAAGAAAATTAAGAAAGTGAAAATTATATAAAATTAACAAACCGAACATTACTGAAAATTGAAGTTCCTTTACAGAAAATAAAAAAAACTTTAAAAAATTCGGGAAATAGTAGAAAACACGATTTAAAAGTTTTAAAAAACTGAAAAACTTTCTAAAAATATGAAAAATATTGAAATAAACTTTAAAAATCTTAAAATGACAAAAAATATATAAAAGATATGGAAATTATATAAAAAAAATTAAATTTAAAAAACTGTAGAAAAATAAATTTACAACAAACTAAACTTTTTTCAGCAAAATAAAAAGATATTTCAGAAGGAAAAAAATGGTTATAAAAAAAATTCAGCACAATTAACCCTTGTAAAAACACATTTACAGAAAAAGTGAACACATTTAGAAATATATATTTCTTATTTGTGCCTCATTTGATTCCCAAATAAAGTCTAGAATTGTTATTCTGATTGCTCACACTAGAACAATGAATTAAATAACAAAACGCTAGATTGGCCAATTATTGTAACTTTCCAGTACATACTCCCCTAGTGGTTTCCTCTATATTTTCTTTTTTTTTTCTACAAAAGCTTATCATCTTCCGCTACCATTCAAAAAGACCAACATTACGCAATATGTCTGTTCCTTTTTCATTATCTTATAAAAAAAATTAAGAAAAAAGACGAAGCAAAAACAATTTACTTCCTAAGCACATCATCAGGAACCATCTTGAGGCGCTTCCTATGTTTAGATTTCACAATCTTCTTAAGCGTCTTCGGATTAGTGATCTTCTGAAGTTTAGTACCGATTTTGAAGTTTAGATTAATATATGCTTATTAAATTTTGAAAGATCTTAAAAAAAGGTTATATCATCTTATCATTCAGATTGAATGATATTTTTAGGAGCTTTTATTTTCTCCTTTTATTTGCTTTGTAATGTGAATTATGGATGGAGACTAATTTAAATGTTTAAAACTCTAGTGATAATCGAGGGACTATTAGTGTTGAATGGAACTCTATTACTAAATGTTTGTTTGTTCGGTGGGAAAGTCAATAAGAAAACAAACATGCGAATAAAATTGCATAAAAGGTAACCCAACTACAAAGGTATTTGGTAGCCCAAATGAGCATGTTTTGTGGGGAAATCATAAAATTAAGGGGGTCAATCTAAAAATAAAAGTTGATGAAGTGAAAATATGGATAAATTCCCAAGATAACTGTAATAAATCCAATAAATAATGAACCTAAAATTAAAATAACCATTTTTTAAACACTTAGATTCGTCAAACACACATTTACTCAATACTTTCTTGCTTTAAAAGCCTAGTTATGACTCAAAAGAATGCAAGCCTTCGTCGACTTGAATTATTTCCCACTAACAAGACTTTGAAGTCGTCCCCGTGTACGTTTTAATCAAATGGACAAAGATGTTAGATCATGGCATCAAATGAACCACACATATATGGTTGTTGGTTCCACTAATAGTTTAGTCAAGATTGTTACCTATGCAACTTTAATTCATAGATCATATGATTCACTGTCATATTACTAAAAAAGGATTAATATAAAATTTTCAATTAATCAGATTGTATAAGTAATAATTAACACTAATAAATGATACGGACACGATCATACCTAATACAAATTTATTATACATAAAAATTAGAGTTAATTATTCTTTTTTTCGTGAACTTTACTCCATTTTTACTTGACTTTATGAATTTTCATTCCGATGGCTTAACTCCCTGAACTTTCAAAATCACTATAAGTAACCCACACCGTTAGTAGTGGCAAAATGTGACCAAAATAATAAAACAACTCATATTAGCGCAGTCATCTAAATATGGAGCCCATATTTAGATGCTATGAGTTAAATATGGAGCCATATTTAAAAGCAATGAGTCAAATATGGGGCCCATATTTGAAAGCTAGGGATCAAATATGGAGTCCAATTTTAAAAGATACGAATCAAATATAATACTCATTTTTAAAAGTTTTGAGTAAAATATGAGTTGTTTTTACATATACCTCGAATTGTAATACTTACTTTAGTAGAAAAATAATGGGTTGGCCCAACCCATATTTGGTCCGCCCATATTTGGCCCAACCCACATTTAACCCAACCCATATTTGGCCCAACCCACATTTAGCACAACCCATATTCGACCCGCCCAAATTAGGCCCAGCCCATAATTTTGCCAGTACTACACACCGTTAACACCATTAGTGTTCGAATGGAACAGTGAGTCATGCATCATGCACATGAGGGTATTTTGATCCAAATTAATCAATAATATTAAAAAAAATAGAAACAACAGAAAAATATTTAAAAATCTAATAAATATATAAAAATATAATAAATTGTTTGAAAATTACAGAAAATATTCGTAAAATCTGACAATTATAAAAAAAATATTTTAGAAATTATAAAAAATTATAGAAATTAAATAAAATTGAGAAATTGAGAATTATAGAAAATCAATAAATTGAAAATTATAGAATACTGAATTTTTTTTAAAGAAATTACTAAAAAAATTAAAAGTTTTAAAAAAACTCAAATAACCTTCTAAAAATTTAAAAATATTGAAATAAACTTTAAAAAATCTTAAACTGACAAAACAAATATATAAAAGATTTGGGAATTACAAAATTTTATTTATAAATTAAAAAACTGTAGAAAAATAAATTTATAGCAAAATAAAAAACACATTTTAGAAGAAAAAATATATATTTCTTGTAAAACTTTTCCCCCCACAATTAACCCTTATAAAAAAATGTTTACAGCAAAAGGAAAAAAATTATAGGAAAAAATACATTTTTAGCCCCAAAAAAACATATTTTTATGGGAAAAAAATCATTTTACCACAAAGAAAATATTGTGCAGCAAGTTATTTTTTATAAGTAAATGATTCAACATAAAAAAACTCGTCGTCTACAGGAAGTATACAAGTAATATCCCGTATTTTAGGAATAAAATAAAATTTAGTAGGAATTAATTTAATTCGGTAAAATAATTGATGAAGGTTGTGAGTAATTGAACTTACCACTAACTACAAATTTTAGAGTTGGACTTTAATGGTTTGAATGAACCAAAATTGGATTTTATTTCAAAATAAACAGAATTTACGTATGTCACATCACAGTTAAAATATAGTTTTTGGATACAAATATTTGGGACCCACTTTGGGAGACATCTCGGGCTCGTTAGGGCATTATAGACCCTTAGGAATGGGCTCAGGGTATATATATATATATATATATATATATATATATATATATATATATATATATATATATATATATATATATATATATATATATATATATATATATAAGTTGGGTAGTTATCAAGCTAAGTAAATAATGTATTTGGGCTCATTTTAGGGTCCAAAGTAAATAAGGCCCAAGGCCCAACTTGGGGTCTTGGGCCTTATTGAGATAAGTAAATAATGTATTTAAGCTCAATTTGGGGTATTTAATAATGTATTTAAGCTCAATTTGGGGTATTTAAGCTCAATAATGTATTTAATATATGAGTTGGGTAGTTATTGAGATAAGTAAATAATGTATTTAAGCTCAATTTGGGGTCTAAGGTTGTGGCCTAAGGCCCAACTCAGGATTTGAAGACTAATAACATTTATTAAGAGTTAAACCACTCCTTGGGAGTTATATCCAAGAACCATAATTACACCCACCCAAGAAGAAGAGGAAGGACCACCCTAGGGGGGGGGGGGGGGGGGAAGAGAAATGTCTCTGCATTCTGAGGCAAAGATTCTCTTGCCCTTCTTATTCAAATTTTACTATTCTTGTATTAATGTTTATTCCATGCTTAGATTAAGATTTAATCATGTGTTGGGACTGCATGTCTAGAGATCCTTTAATTAATGCAGAACTTGATGATAATCATATGATCCATGCTTAGATTTGTAACCCATCGTATGAAATTTTTATTCATGTGGTTTAAATTGAAGATTCGTTGTAGAAAACATATTGTATAACCCTTTAAACAAATATGGAAATCATTGTTGTGGGGTAAGATGAAATATAGAACTTGCATGTTCATAGGTTCTTGAAAAATCTTGGGGATTTTGATAAACATCTAGGGTTGAATTAGATAATTAAACATGTTTAGAATGATCCTATGATGTTTTGGAAACTATATCCATGCCTTGTTTTAAGTTTTTAAATTGTTTTGATGATCTTTGATGAAATAAGTTTTTGGTATAAAAATCTCATGTGCAAATTACGTAGCAGATCTGGGCTATTGCCCAGATCCGAAT
This sequence comes from Sambucus nigra, assembly GCA_949130495.1. Classification (NCBI taxonomy): domain Eukaryota; kingdom Viridiplantae; phylum Streptophyta; class Magnoliopsida; order Dipsacales; family Adoxaceae; genus Sambucus; species Sambucus nigra. The sequence continues at coordinate 527,378,927 of OX422220.1, forward strand.
CGATCCGTCCTCCAGGCGAATCGATTCGGCTTGCATGTTCATAGAAACAAATACCTCTTTCACTGTTTGAGGCATAACCCACTGAACATGGAATGAGTAAAGGAAGTCACCAAAAGGCCCCCGATAACTTGACAGTTCAGAAGCAAGTGATTGGTGTAACACCCCGTATTTTTGAGTATTTAAAATTTAATTAATTCTTGCATTTCTTTTAAATTACATGTGTGCAGTAATTTAATTAAAATAAAATATTGTGTGTTTATTAAATACCTTTCGGGAGAGATTAGTATTAATATTTGTGGAATAAATAAAGTAAGTATGTAGTAAGTAACATGTGATAATTATTAGACGTCGTTGTGAGTAATAACGATGGGACTATGTCATATCTCAATCGGGGATCGTGTGTAGGCTATGTTAAGGTCGAGATAGAAAATTTATGTAAAGTGACTCGGATGACGATTTCAAGGTCAAGGTTGATTCTGAATGGGCCGAAATAGGTGTAATAGAGTACCCTAGTGTGTTATTTGGGTTCCGGGGGAGTTTTAGGCTATATCGGGCTCTTACGGGGGTATATGTGTTAAGTGGGCTTGGCCCATTAGACTAATTTTGGGATTAAAGAGTTTATAACCTAAGATTCGAGGTGCTGGAAGCCATTATAATTATAGGCAAACCCTAGTAGGGGAAGGAAGAGAGACAAGGGCTAGGACAAAGCTTGAGAGGCCAAATTGGGAGATAATTCAAGAGGGATTCAAAATTCAACCATAGATTCATCGTTTACAATGGATTTTTTTACTCTACGAACCATTTATGGTATGTAATTAACTTGTACTAATCGCATATCTAGGAATGTTCGATTCATATCATAGTGGGTGTAAACCTAAATAATTTTTGGGAGGGAATCTCAATTGTAAAAAGGGGTTTGGGTGAATTTATCCTTTAAATTGAAATTATATGATGAATATAATGAAATCGAATCATGAATAGAGGTGTTGACAATCTAATCTTGCTGGGAAATTAGATTAATATTAATATGTAGAGATTTAATATGATTGTTAGGAATTTTGAAACATAAATTGGGGTTGTGAATTAATATTCTTCCTATGAACCCATTTGGTGAATTAACGTGAGATTAATTGATGATTTATTGATATTGAATGATTGGGTGCTGTTAAGATTAGTTTAGAAAACATTACCAAAACTTATGTATATGTTAATGGAGAATTGGGATCATATGAATGGGTTTGGGGTAGCAATTTGTAGGTGAAACCCATAGGTTCGACTGTCAGGCACATCGAACCGGTTCGAGGGGTATATCAGAACCGGTTCGGATGTCTGGGAATTTCGGGATGGGCCATTTTGATGCATGGGTTTAATTTGTGCAATTTTAATTAAGGATTATAATTCTGTAAAAAAGGAGAAACGTTTATTTGGGTAATTCAGCGTCATTATATTACTCAGCAATAAGTGAGAAATTAAAGTTTGGATTTATTTAATTAATTAGAGAATTAAATGGCGAGTGATTTTTATTAATGAATTGAGTTGGATAGATTCATGAATAGTTTATATACGATCTGGTTGGGAAGTCTGAGCATAATAGTGGAGCGAAGCTATTTTATTTAAGTAGTAGTTGAGAACTTAAATGAATTTACGAGTTGAGGGTATAGACTTGGGATAGTAGGCGAGTGATTTGAGCGATAGGCACAATTTAGCTAGATTTGTGTTTATATATATATATATCGGTGTGTATGGTATTTATGTGAAGCATACCTCTCTAGTTCTATCATGGGAGGTTGCGCGATGTGGGTGATCCCCCTGGCTAATGAATGCAGGGTGAGTATAGTCCACTGGCCATAGCGTCGCATATTTTATTGTGTGATTTATTTTCGAGGTGAGACTATTCGAGTGTCGTTCGGTCTTACTATCAAAGTACTATGACCGCCACCACTATGTTTACGATATTTTTACCAAGTTCGGTGTGAGATAGTTCGACTTCTGGTAACCGGGTTAGAGTGATCCTATCGGGGATATGATAGCATTTTAGAGAAAAGCATAATGTGAGTTATTACTCTGAAGGATGGCCTCCATTGATTTATTAATTTGAGGGATGGTTATTATACACGACATGTGTGTGCTTGTTGTAGTATACTATTACATATATAATAGAGTAGATAATTATATACGGGTAAAATACATAAAGTGTGAAGTATTGAATATATGAATAGATTGGAAGTTATTTAATCAATTACTGCTATAATAAATAATTAAGCTACCGAGCCAAATAGTTTATGAATCTACAATAGAAAGTACTCAGGTAGCATGATAGAAAGATTTGCAACAGGGCTAGTTAGGCGGGGTATAATAGCAAGGCAGGGTATGATGTAGGCACTAGGTGCGCACTATAGTTGAGAGGTGAGGAGTATCTCATGAGAGTGCGATACCATCTTAAATATGAAAAGTGTTCATGCATATTTAATTACTCCATCCTAATTACAATAAAATGTTTTTCAAACATTTTGGGCCCTGACCCGTGTAAGGGCAAAGTTCCAATTGAGTCAATTTGTAAGTGTTGGATTAATTCCGAACAAAACTATTTGAGTCGTAGGATAGAAGTTTGTGACCTTCAGGCCTATGATATTTGAGTTGAAGACATAGCGGCCAAGTCTAAAAGGAAGATCATCATTGTCATGTTTCGGGCCTTGTTTAGCGTCATCAACTTCATGAACTTTCCATGGTCTCTAAAGGTATGACTGCATATGATGTATATAAACAATTGGATATTTTTATGGTTGTCTTTTTTGAAAACTTTTTCTAAGAAAAATTGGTTTTTCGAAAATTCGTTCAAACGACCATGTTCGAATGAAATTCCCAGGTCATTCGAACGACATATCAAATTAGTATGTTTTTAGCGATCTCTAACATCTCGTTAAATAAGGTCGTTTGAATGAGATTTGCCAATGACCTGCCTTTGTTGCTTTCTGATTTCTCGTTCAAGAAACTCGTTCGAACGACATGGTTTTCTCGTACGAACGACCACGCAATTTAAGCAATTTTCAGCAGTTTTCTCCCATTTTCCCACCACTTGTTTTCAACCTTATATTAGTGCGGGATTACAAATTTTTTTGACACTTTTACGCATTTTCCAAGAGCCTTAAGAGCATAAACTTTTACCCAAAAAGTCCCTTTTTGTTTTTTGTAAATCAAAATTTTTTCATTTAAACACAAAAACAAGTATACACCAATATAGTTTACATGATCCAATTTTATACATAACATTTGCTTAGGGATCATTGGTTTGACACCGAGTTTCATTCTCTACCCAAAAGAGAGAGTTTGTAGCGGAGGATTCCGTGTGCGTTCAACAGTAGCTTTTCCCCATCGGTGGATTCTGAGACGAAAGTGGATTCCGGAGTTGTCAACTAGGCAGAGGTGGAGTAACGAAGAATGTCAAGGATTGTGAGGGCATCGAGCCGTTGTGCAAGTTTTCTATCACTTCCTTTGTAATTCCGTACCTAGTAGACTTGTTGGTTGGGCCTTCCAAGGTTTTTCCATTTGTGGATTTTCCTCGTACATCGCGGTGTTGTGATTGTGTTTATTTTTATCTTGCAAAAATCACATAGATGCTTGCTTAGGGTTAAAAAGTTAGGTTTAATAACAACAATTGTGTAATTTGGTGCTTATTTATTTTTGGGTAATTTTAATTTAATTTAATTCAAGTCGGCATAATCAATTTGGAAATATTAATGAACAGTTTATCTTTCATAATTTGAACTTGAATTGAATAATTTTTGTTTAAGTGAAGATTTAAATATTTGTTTAGTTTCACTTTAATTTTGAATAAGACGACATAGTTTTTTTAAAGGCCCTTTTATGTTGGTTTTAAACGCTTATTACAACGGTGCACAAGCCCTTTTTTATGACGAATTAAAAAAATTGTCATAAATAATTTATTTTTTATTTATTGCCTCTTTCGCCTGCCCCGAGGGCTGGCCCTAATCGTACACGAAACGGAACTGTCACCCCCTTATCAAGTGGTGTCAAAGCATATAATTTAAGAAATCATGTTATTAAATTGGTATCATAGCCTGGAACACTCAATTATCGTGTTAGATCAATTTATTTGGGTCCATTTATGGAAAATATGTCTTTGAAAAAATTTCCTATTTTTATGGTTCCAACTATGCATATTGGAAAGTGCGCATGAGGTCGGCACTTAAGTCGTTAGATGAGCGGGTTTGGCAATCGGTCGTTATAGGGTGATCTCCATCAACTTATCTAGAAAAAGAAGTTAGTGTACCTAAACCTGTTGAAAGGTGGAGTGAGGATGATATTAAACTTGCTAATTTTAATTCTCGAGGTTTAAATGCCCTTTTTAGTGTGGTCACACCGGATGAGTTCCACGGGATTATGGAGTGTGAAATGTCTGAAAAGGCATGGGACGTGCTACAACTCACCCACGAGGGTACTAGTGCCGTTAAAGCTTCTAAACTTCAAAACCTCGCCACTCAACTTGAAACCACTAAAATTTTAGAAAGTGAGTCTTTTGATGAGTTCTATGCGAGATTGTCCGATATCGTGAATTCGTCTTTTAATTTGGGAGAAAAGATACCTAACAACCGTGTCATAAAGAAAATTTTGAGGTCATTACCCGATAGGTTTATCCCTAAAGTGACTATTTTAAATTCCGTAGACATTTTAACTCTACGAAACTTGAAGAGCTTGTAGCTGACTTACAACCCTATGAACTTTACATGCTTACCTCCAAGTACGTGAAGAAGAAGGATAATGGCATAGCTTTAAAAGCCCGTAAGGAGGAAACACAAGTTTCGAATGATGAGTTTGACATTGACTCCAATGACATGGTTATGTTTTCTAGGAAGTTTAAAAAAATTATTAAGTTTAATAAAGAAAATCTTAAAAATGATTATCAGAAATTAGAGAAGTTTAAGTATAACAAAGCCAAAAAACTCCCTAAAAATTGTAACGATGATCTTAATAGGGATGAGTCGAATAGATGTTTTGTTTGTGAGGGTTATTTCCATACGTCATTCTATCATCCCACTGAACTAAGGAAGGGGGCTAAAAAACCAATTTCATATAATGCCACCCTTAGTGACAGTGAACCGGAAGAGGGACCCGATTCCCCCATTGAGCACAATTTCACTGCGTTCATGGCAAGTCATGTGAGACATAGTGAAAAATCTTTCAGTGAAGATAAATTAATGCATGAAACTTCTGAGGCCATTGTTTGTGAGTCCCATGTGTTTGATAGTAAAGGAAGTGGACAAAAAAGTGATAATGAAGAAGAAGATGAGGAGAGTTAACCTCAAGTTGCCTTTCGTAAATTGTATGCTGAATCATTGAAATTAAAAAAGGGATAACTTCAAGTTGGAATCTAGTTTGAGAGAACATGTCTTAGGAAATAATGAGAGTGTGTTAGTTCAAGATCTTAAACCACGTGAGAGAGCTCTTCGAGAGAAGCTAGAATACGTTGAAGGTGAGGGAGATAGCCATAGAGGTTTAATGGAGGCTATAAAGAAAGAACTTCTTGAATTTTAAGAGATTAGGAGTTTACTTGAGTCTAGAATTGTGGAGCTTGAAGATAAATTTAGAGATTCAAGTCGGGTCAAATTTGATTTGGAGTGTAAGTCGGATAAATTAGATAAAATTTTAGGTACCGTCCAAATTAAAGATAAAATGTGTGTTATTGGCTTCGATACTCAAAATGCTTCCGCTAATAAAGCCAAAACCACTATTTTGAGAGAATCGTCAAGGAACACTAGACAAGGTCAATCCTTAGGTCACCTTAGGAGGTTTTGTTTCTACCTTAGAAACAGTCCTTGGAAGTCTAAGGGTAGAGTCACCAAGGTCGCCAAAACTCGAGTGCGTCACGTTACACCTATGTGGGTTAGGAGATTCAATTTGGAGGCTTTACATGATAGACTTTATGATTCTCATTTGATTTCACAGGACACTTACCATGCTAAATATAAAGGTTGATTGTGTTAGCTTTCGTTTTCATACACTACTTTTGCATGATATATTCTTTCTAGTTTTATGTTTGTCAATCATATTCTAGTTTGGGCTTCATTATATAAATTTTGCTAGAATTATGACATGTTTATCTTTTCTATTTTGATTTTTTCTTTTATTGGGTCATATTGAAAAATACAAAAAGATTTTTTATTTGTCTTTTGGGTTGTCCTTCTTTTTAACTTATGTTAACTTGTTGAAAACTGAAAAAGATTTTTTTGTGTGTGTATTTAAGTTTTACACATTTTATGTGGCATGTCCTTGTGTTCCAATCCTATATCCTTCCATATCCATGTGTCTAGAACTTTTGGTTATGACTTTCAATGCTTAAAATGTTCTTTATCATGCTTGCATGGAGTAGTTTGATTTTGACTTTCTTAATGGATTCCCTTTCTATATGCCTCACTACACACATGCACGAGCTCTTTTTGAACGTTAACTTCACACATATATTTGAGATTTATGAGATGTTTGTGACACCATGTCTAATTAAATAACGGATGATCAAGCCTTTATCAAATTAACATAGGTTTCTCATATGGTTCATTCTTAGCATCACTGTCGAAAACCAAATTAATTATTAACCACCTAAGTTAATTAAACCAGTGACAAATATTATCTTTCAAATAAGATAGGATAATAGAATAGTTTGAAACTAAAACAACATACACATGATACTAAAATCCAAACCATCACTAATATGTAAAACCAACTAAGTCAAGTCGAATAAACCGTCAGCTAAAACGACAACTAAGCAAAAATCTACAATCCACTACAAAGTAAAACTGATACAAAACTGGAACTTTAATGGAGTCAAATGACAACATGTATACATATGAAAAATAAGAATGATATCCTATGCTAGATCTGAATGAAAGAGTCGGATACTCAATAATCCTGTCAGCATCCACAGTGTTACAGCTCCGAATCCCTGGAATGAACTCGAGTATAGCGTCCTTGTGGTTGGACACCTAAAAGGTTTTGAAAACAGTTTTATATCAAGATTTAGTACTCAAAACAGTTTGAAAACATTTAACAAATAATTTATCGCAATTAAAATCGGTTATTGACTACACATGTTAAGTTCACGCACACTCCCTCGAGTCTCGTCACCTCTCATCTAATGTGCATACCTAATGTCCTATACTTATCCCACCTAGCTATTATACCCAATCTATCTCGACTAAAGTATATAATCGATCTTATCAATGGTGTACTCTCCCGTACCGCCCATACAGCGCACTTCTTTATTAACATCCTCGCATATTTCAGTTTTCATATAACATTCACATGTTTTATGTTTAATCATCATAATCAAGCCTCACTACTTAATTCATAAAGCATTTCCGATTTATCATTTGACTTCCATAATTAAGTTTCACTACTTAATTTACTTTAGATATTCCCACTCTATTTTTAATCTTGAAATTAAGTTTCTATCTACTTAATTTATCATTTAGATGTATATCTATATATATCATCTACAAATCTACTTTTGCACATAAGTAGAATATCATGAAGTATATATATATATATATATTTCACACAATATGTACTATAAGGATTATTGGTCCGACTAATCATCGACCCCAATCATCCTACCATTTGCATTGGTCCAAAAATCCCTCGGCCCCAAAGTAAATGTTATGCATATGCATATTGGTCCGGATACACATCTACCCCAATATCTTTTAACTTTAATTTGGTCCGGATAATCATCGACCCCAAATCGATCTTTCATGTATTTGTCCGGATAACCATCGAACCCAATACATAATTAAGTAAACTTTAGGTATTCACACAGCCTAAGTATCAATATAATAGGTATTCACACAACCAAATTATTTATACTTGTACGAAATATTTTCTCTCCACTATTCACCGTAATTTATCATTTATTTCTGAATTTAATTCACTTTGTTAACTAGTTGAGCATTCACACAACTCTAAGGTTCCCGTCCTACACCTACTAGTTTTTAATAAGTCCCTACATAGGTAAAATAACCCTATTAAGATCCCCTTCCATCAATGGTAATCCTAGAAAATTCAACCAAGAGAAGAACCCAAAATCTGCTAGGGTCGATCGTTCGATGGATTTGGTCGATCGACATTCATGGGTCGATCGATCGATCGAATAGGTGCAGCTTCGTCTTCTTCGATTTCTCACCCTTTCTGTTTTACCCAACTTCCATAATTCTTCACCAAATTCACATACGATTATTCCTAACTATTTCTACATGAGTTAGGATGATTTCTAATGCTACAAACACATTAAAACTCTACTAAAATCAAACATGAATGGATTAAACCCTCAAAACTCATTCATAATCTAGTTTTTTTGTTCATCCCTTAAACTTAATTCAAAACCTAGATTTAAATCCGTAGTAACAATAAAAACCCTTCTGATTTATAATCCTCTACAGATATAAACCCTAACTACATGAAATTTTACCCAACATGAAATCAATTGGTACTCTTCATCAAGGTTTTGAAATAACAATAAATCTATTCACGAAATACCTACACATGGGTATTATAACTTTCATTAAATTTACAATAAACACTTGCCTTAGATGGATTGATCAAATTTCATGGTTCTTGATTGATGATTGATGATTGATTGTTTCTTCTCAAATCTTCCTTTCCAATTGTCTTAAAGTGCAAGAAACCCTTCACCACCTTCTCAATTCTCTCCTTAGGCTTTGGGAAAATAGTTATGTCTTTTCTCTAATGTCCTCTATAATATTTTGTGTTATGATTCCTAAACCCAATCTCTAAATATCATATATATGGCTCTAATTTTTGTAGGTCCCTTGACCTCTTTTAGAAAGATGACCGTAACGCCCTTAATAGGTGCCGGTTTGGTCCAAAATTGACCCGGCACCCAAACTATACCCTCGGGTACACTATTTTGCCCCATCCGGAATCATTCATGACCTCTAAATCCCCATCCAAGTCACTTAAAATAAATTTCTCATTCCTCACCTCACAATAGTCTACATGTGACTCCCGGTGAGATAAACTAGAATACGCACATAACATTCGCTATGCCGTATAATAATAATCATTTATTATTTTCTATTCACACTTAGTAAATTTCATCAAAATATTAATTAGTATCTATCTCTCGATTAATATATTAAAATCATATTTTATTAATTAAATCACATTATATTACTGCACTTGTGTAATTTAAATAAAATGTATTTTCCTAATTAATTTTCAAATTAACTAATTTATAAATACGTAGAAATACGGGGTATTACATACTTCCCCCTTACAAAGGAATTTCATCCTCTAAATTAGGACATACCTACGGTAAATAACTCTGTATACTGCTCTCACATGTCATCCTCCCGCTCCAAAGTCGACTCCTCAACATTGTGGTGACACCACTGAACTCGCACCAAAGGCACCACCTTGGATCGTAGTTATGCTTACTCAATCTAGAATAGCCACGGGCCTCTCCTCATATGAGACGTCTGGTTATAAGTCGATCTCCTCAAGTGGAACATGCCAAAAAGCCCTCTCGTTCCTCCTGTATTTCTTCAGTGATGACATATGGAACACATCGTGTATCCGCTGAAGATGCTCTGGAAGTCCCAGTCTGCATGCTACCGGTCCCACCCACTCTATAATAGGAAATGGATCCACATACCTCGGTGCTAACTTCCCTATCTTGCCAAATCTCATAATCCCCTTCATAGGAGATACTCGAACCAACACCTTGTTGCCAACCTCTAACTCCACATGTCTCATGTCGATGTCAGCATAACTTTTCTGCCTATCCTGAGCTATCCGAATGCATCTTTGAATTAACTCAATCTTGGTAGTAGTTTCCTGAATCATCTCGGGTCATAACAACTTCTTGTCCCCCACCTCTAACCAGCATGCAGACGAACGACAAGGTCTCCCATATAGTGCCTCAAATGGTTCTATCTCGATAGTAAATTGGTATGAGTTGTTATATGAAAACTCTACCAATGGAAGGTATCGCTCCAAACCTCCCCCGAAGTCCATGATACACATCCCCAGCATGTCTTCCAGCATCTGATTCACGCTCTCTGTATGTTCGTCCGTCTGGGGGTGATACTACGTACTCAATCTCAAGTCAGTACCCATAGCCTCCTGAAAGCTCTTCCAGAAATGCGACACAAATACTTTGTCTCTATCATAAACAATACTAATCGGGACTTCATGCATCTTAACAATCTCTAAAATGAATACTTGTGCGTACTGCATCGTGTCGTAGTCTGCGCGAACTGGCAAGAAGTAGCAAACCTTGGTCAACTGATCCACTATCACCCATGTCGAATCGTGACCCCACTGTGAAGTAGGTAATCTATTAATAAAATCCATCGAAATGCTCTCCCACTTCCACACAGAAATATCAAGTGGCTGTAGCATCCCCGAAGGTCTCTGATGGTCAACTTTCACCAGAAGACAACTAACACACTTTGAGACAAACTATTATGTGTCTCTCTTCATGTCGGCCCACCAGTACTGTCTCCTCATATCCTAGTATATCTTGTCCCCACTAGGATGTACCATAAATCTAGAACCGTAAGACTCATTCATAACTGCATGTCTCAAATCCTCATCCTCGGGTACTACTAACCTCCCATTAAAGCATAGGCCTCCCTAGAAGTTGACTGAGTAGGACTCTGCACCCTCATCTAATAACTGTCGTACTCTATCCTGACAGAACTGACCTCTGCCTATGCCTTCACTACCAGCATAACAATCTTGGGAGTGATAGTGATAACTGCCATGTATGCTCTGCCAACCTCATCCTCCTACTGGAGATCACTCCACTTTGATTTCCACACCTCCGTTAAATCTCCAGTAGGTCTTTGGATCAACGCATATGCCACCACGTTAGCCTTTCCAGGATGATATTGTATATCAAACTGGTAGTCCTTCACGGATTCTAGCCATCGCCTCTACCTCATGTTCAGATCCTTCTGTGTGAAGAGATACTGAAGTGACATATGATTAGGAGTGGGCACGGTTCGATCCGGTCCGGTCCGGGTTTTGGCCATTTTAAGTGCCGGACCGAATCATTCGGTCTTATATTTTAGAAGACCGCATTCGGACCGATTTAATCGGTTTCGCCTATTTATTCGGTCTAGGCTATTTTCGGTCCGGTTTGGTTAATAATCAGTCCGCATTTTAAATTTATTTACTTTTTTAATTTGACATCTCAGTGTATTTTTTTAGTTCAGTATATTTTTTAATTTCACAACAAATCACAATAAAAATATAATTAGTAGGTTTGTTTGTTGAGTTCAACAAACAATGTTTTTTTTAATTTCACAACCATACAACTCATAACCATACAATGGGTTTGTTTGTTGAGTTCAGCAGATCAGTTGATTTCACCCCCCCCCCCCCCCCAAAAAAAAAGCAGATCATTTGATAATCAGTTACTAAAGGCTAAAATCATTTTAAGAACCAAACAAATCACAATAAATTTCAACAAAAAAATAGTTCCAAACCCGAGGTTCGCCGGATCTAATGCCATTTCCATTTGTGTTGAGGTGCGCCGGAGTTGAGGTTTCAAACCCGAGTTGAGTTGCTGTGGAATTGAACTGGTGAGGTGTGTCGGAGATGGAGCTGGTGAGGTGCGTCGGAGATGGAGCTGGTGAGGTGCACTGCGCCGGAGATGGAGCTGGTGAGGTGCGTCGGTTGTGTAAATGGGAGAGAGTAAGTTAGAGAAAGAAAATGAGAGAGAAGAAAAGTGAAGAGGTGTGTGATGTGCGTGTGTTGTGTTTTTTAGGGTTTAGTCATATATGATATATTTATATATAAAATTAATATATATTATATAATACTAAATTAATAGGTCCGGTCTGGTCCTAAGACCGAATTTAAATTGGATATTTTAGATCGGACCGAATATATTAGGGTATCTTATATTAGGACCGGATTAGGACCGATTTATAAAAAAGTCTATAAATGTGGGTCCGGTCCGGTTCGATCCAATCGGTTCAATCGGGTCGGTCTCTTTTTTGTCCACCCATACTTATGATCCGTGAACAATGTGAATTGCTCCCCCAACAGGTAATGTCTCCATATCCTCAACGCAAAAATGAACGTTGCAACCTCTAGGTCTTTGGTGGGGTAATTCTTCTCGTGGGGTTTTAGATTTCTAGACTCGTAAGCTATCACCCTCTCTTCTTACTGCAACACACCCCCAAGTCCCTATAAAGATGCATCTGTGTAGACCCGATACTCTTCCCCACTCCTAGGCAATGCAAGTATGGGTGTTGATGTTAATCTATCCTTCACCTCATTGAAGACCAATTGACATTGGTCGCTCCACACAAATGGTACTGCCTTATGAGTCAAGTTCGTCAAAGGCCCAGCAATCTTTGAGAACCCCTTGATAAAGTGACGAAAATATCCGGCCAACCCCAAGAAGCTGCGAATATTGGTCACCTTACTCAGATCAACAACTATGCCCCTGTCGGACACAATGTGATCGAGAAATTATACCTCCCGAAGCCAAAATCCACATTTTCTAAATTTGGCGTATAATTGATGGTCATGTAACGTTTGCAAAACCATCTGTAAATGCTCGGTATGCTCCTCCTCCGTCCGTGAGTAAACAAAGATGTCATTGATGAATACTTTCACAAATTGATCCAGAAACTCCTGGAATACTCTATTGATGAGATCCATTAACACTGCAGGTGCATTAGTGAGCCCAAATGGTATCACTATGAACTCATAGGACCCATACCGCGACAGGAAAGCGGTCTTAGGAATATCCTCCTCCCAAATACACAACTGGTGATAGCCTGACCTCAAATCGATATTGGAGAAGTATGAAACCCCTCTTAACAGATCAAATGAGTTGTCAATCCTAGGTAACGGATACTTGTTCCGTATCGTCACCTTGTTCAGCTCCCTCTAATCCACGCACAGGCGAAGTGAACTATCCCTTTTCTTCACAAATAACACCAGAGCACCCCAAAGTGATGTACTCCGCCGTTTGAAACCCTGACCCAAGAGCTTCTAAAATTTCTCTCTCAACTCCCACATCTCCGAGGGGGCCATGCGATATGGTGCTTTGGAAATCGGTCTCGTCCCCAGTGCTAAGTCGATGATGAACTCTATTTCTCAGCTCGGTGGTAGCCGAATATCTCTTCAACACGTCTTCAAAATCCCTCACTACAGGAATCGAATCTAAGGGGATGACCACCTCCTATGAGGTGTCCTCCTCGATGTAATATAAATGAGTGCGTGATCCTCCCTTGGTAAGAGGCATCTCCACCAGGAACATCTCCTATCCCGAAATCAAAAACACAATCGCCCTCTCATAGCAATCTACCGTCGCTCTGTAGCCTGCTAACCAGTCCATACCTAGAATCACATCATACCCCTCCATATCTAACACTAGGAGGTTTGCCGCTAAGATCAATCTACCAATCATAATATTGACTCCTCTATAGATTGCGTATATCAATGAACCACTACCCATTGGTTACTCTACACACATAAGGAGACTGTCGGTTGTCTCTAGTAAACAGTTGCTCATGCAAATCTAGTCTTAATAAATCAATAAGATGCTCCAGTATAAAAAATTACTCTACCCTTAGATCCATGAATAAAAAATATACCATCTAGTGCAGGTGGTTCCGAAGGTGTTGGAGGCATAGGCACATCCCGGACGTTGAATACATGCCCGTAGTGCATCTGGCCCTGTAGTTGGGGTGGGGATGGCGCTGGTTCTAGATTTGGATCCTACTGCCCCTGTTGGGCACCCTGACGGTGCGCCCCAATAAGTTGTGGACAAGACCTACTCTTGTGACCTTGCTCGCCACATCTGAAACACTGCCCCTGAAACTGCCCCTGACCTTGGCCCTGTTGGCCCTGACCCTGCTGGCCACCCCTTTGGTTCCCCTAGCCCTAATAACCCTAAGGAACATGCTGTTGTTGGGGACCCTGCTAGACCTGTCTATCCGATCGTTACCCACTAAATCTAAATTTCTTGGCAGAGTTCCCTTGCCGAGAGTTCTGCCCCTGTCTGCTGCTGGGGTGGTGTCCCACTAACACTGCTCCCCCCCATTCGTGCCCTACTGCATAGACTCTACTCCCCTCTTCTTCCCTTCCCATGGAAACGGAATTCCTGACAGTGCAAAAGTGTCATGTTAACAACATCAGTATGCGTCATCAACGTGGGATTACCAATCAAGTGTTACCTGATCCTCCAGGCCAAGCCATCCGTAAACTTTTCCTTCTTCCTCTCTTCGTTTCTCACCTCATCTAGCACAAACTTTTCCAGATGGGTGAAATCCTCCTCATAATCAGCAACTGAGCAGTCACCTTGACATACCTCACCAAACTTCTTCCTCATCTCTGCCTCCACTTCCAGTGAAAAGTACGTGCGGTCAAAACGCACCCAGAACTCCGAAATAGTTATCGAGTCTCTCTCTTCAGCGGTGGTCACTGACTCCCACCACTGAAGGGCTACCCCTATTAGCCTGAAGGCGGCCAACATCTGTCACTGAACCTCACTACAATCTAGCATGCATAGGTGTTATTGAATATGGTTCTTCCAAATACATGCCTCCACTACATCCGTGCCACCCGAAAACTTGGGCGGGTCGCCCTTTTGGAAGATCTCTTTGATGCTATGACAAGTGGGTGGCCCTTCCTGGGCTGGATAGCTAGTGCCATGGGCTGCTGAGCCTGAGGCTGAGGGAAGTGGGATGTCATGGCCCTCACAGCTGTCTCTACTGCCTGAGCCACTATCACTGCCACTTGAGTAGTAGAAATCATCTCTGGTGGTGATGGCGGTACCTACTGCTCCTGAGGATCCTCCCCCACCTAATCTTTGGTTGCGGACCTCTCAGCTCGCTCTCTCCTCGGTGGCATATGAAAAAATATCAAATTTTATAGTACGCAGTTTATACAAAATTTAATAGAAGAAGCACAATATCTCAAAGCATGCAAAGATATAAGCAACAGTCCTAATAATAGGGCTCTATGTCAAACAAACGATACACTGTCGGAACCTGATGCTCTGATACCATTTACGACACCACGTCTAATTAAATAACGGGTGATCGGGCCTTTATAAAATTAAAATGGGTTTCTCATATGGTTCATTCTTAGCATCACTGTCGGAAACCAAATTAATTACTAACCACCTAAGTTAATTAAATCGATGCCAAATCTTATCTTTTAAATAAAACGGGATAATAGAAGAGTTTGAAAACTAAAACAACATACACAAGATATTAGAATCCGAACCATCACTAATATGTAAAAGCAACTAAGTCAAGCCGAATAAACCGTCCGCTAAAACTACAACTAAGAAAAAATCCACAATCCACTACAAAGTAAAACTGATACAAAACTGGAACTGTAATGGAGTCAAGTGACAACATGACTACATATGAAAAATAATAATGAGTTCCTATGCTAGATCTGAATGAAAGAGTCGGATACTCAATAATCTTGTCAGCATCCACAGTGCTACAACTCTGAATCCCTGGAATGAACCCAAGTATGGCGCCCTTATGGATGTACACCTAAAAGGTTTTGAAAACATTTTTATAGCAAGAGTTACCACTCAAAACAGTTTGAAAACATTTAACAATTAATTTATCGCAATTAAAATCGGTTATTGATGACACATGTTAGGTTCACGCACACTCCCTTGAGTCTCCTAACCTCTCATCTAATGGGCACACCTAACGTCCTATACTTAGCCCACCTAGCTATCATACCCAAGCTATCTCGACTAAAGTATATAACCGATCTTATCAATGGTCTACTCTCCCGTACCTCCCATACAGCATGCTTCATTATTAACATCCTCGCGTATTTCAATTTTCATATAACATTCACATGTGTTAAGTTTAATCATCATAATCAAACCTCACTACTTAATTCATAAAGCATTTCAGATTTATCATTTGACTTCCATAATTAAGTTTCACTACAAAATTTACTATAGATATTCTAAATCTATTTTTAATCTTGAAATTAAGTTTCTCTCTACTTAGTTTATCATTTAGATGTATATCTATATATATATATATATATATATATCATCTACAAATGTACTTTTGCACATAAGTAGAATATCATGAAGTATATATATATTTCACACAATATATAATATAAGAATTATTGGTCAGGCTAATCATCGACCCAAATAATCCTATCATTTACATTGGTCCGGATATCCCTCAAACCCAAAGTAAATGTTGTGCATATGTATATTGGCCCGGATACTCATCGACCCAAATATCTTTTAACTTCGATTTGGTCCGGATAAGCATCGACCCCAAATCGAGTTTTCATGTATTGGTTCGGATAATCATCCACCCCAATACTGAATTAAGCATACATTAGGTATTCACACATCCTAAGTATCAATATAACAGGTATTCACACAACCAAATTATTTATACTTGTATGCAATATTTTCTCTATAATATTCACCGTACTTTATCATTCATTTACGAATTTAATTCACTTTCGTTACTAGTTGAGCATTCACACAACTCTAAGGTTCCCTTCCTACACCTATTGGTCTTTAACAAATCCCTACATAGGTATAATAACCATCTTAAGATCCCCTTCCATCATTGGTAATCCTAGAAAATTCAACCAATAGAAGAACCCAAAATCTGCCAGGGTTGATCGATCAACATTCATGGGTCGATCAATCGATCGAACGGGTGCAGCTTCATCTTCTTCGATTTCTCACCCTTTCTGTTTTACCCAACTTCCATAATTCTTCACCAAATTCACATACGATTATTCCTAACTATTTCTACATGAGTTAGGATGATTTACAATGCTACAAACACATTAAAACTCTACTGAAATCAAACATGAATGGATCAAACCCTCAAAACTCATTCATAATCTAGTTTTTGTGTTCATCCCTTGAATTCAATTCAAACCCCAGATTTAAATCCATAGTAAAAATCAAAACTCTTCTGATTTACAATCCTCTATAGATATAAACCCTAACTACATGAAATTTTTCCCAATATGAATCAATTGGTACTCTTCATCAAGGTTTTGAAATAACAATCAATCTATTCATGAAATCCCTACACATGGGTATTTTAACTTTAATTCAGTTTGCAATAAACACTTGCCTTACATTGATTGATCAGATTTAGTGGTTCTTGGTTGATGATTGATTGCTTCTTCTCCAATCTTCCTTTCCAATTTTCTTGAAGTGCAAGAAACCCTTCACCACCTTCTGAATTCTCTCCTTAGGCTTTAGGAAAATAGTTCTCTATTTTCTATAATGGCATCTCTAATATTTTTTATTATGATTCCTAACCCCAATCTCTAAATATCAGATATATGGCTCTAATGTTCATAGGTCCCTTTACCTCTTTTAGAAAAAATGACCACAACTCCCTTAATAGGTGCCGATTTGGTCCAAAATTAACCCGGGTACACTATTCTGACTATTTTTACCCATTCGGAATCGTTCGTGACATCTAAATTCCCATCCCAGTCACTTAAAATAGTCTACACATGACTCCCGGTGAGATAAACTAGAATACGCCCATATCCCTTGTTATGTCGTATAATAATAACCATTTATCATTTACTATTCACACTTAGTAAATTTCATCAAAATATTAATCAGTATCTATCTCTCGATTAATATTTTAAAATCGCATTTTATTAATTAAATCACATTAAATTACTTCACTCATGTAATTTAAATAAAACATATTTTCCCAATTAATTTTTGAATTAATTAATTTAAAAATACACAGAATTACTAGGTATTAAAATCTTCTCCCGTCAATCTTGTCATCTACATAACTTTAGACTATGGGGGATTTGTGCATGTAAGAACCGTTGCCCGTGAGATTTTTTGGAATTTTATTGAAAAGAGTTGAGTGTGCACGGGAAAGGGTACGAAAGACATGTTGTCTTTGTGGGAAAGACACTGTTGGCAAGAGCCCAATAAAATATTAAGGTAATAAAAATAGAAAAATTGCCAAAATTGGGCCAACTTTGTTTTGTTTGTTCGATCTTTAAAAATAGTTTCACTTCAAAAGAATGAAAAATCAAAATATGCAATAATTGGTATCGTTTGAGGGTGTTTAGTTAAAGATCAATGGATTTGCACAATGAATCCTTGTTGCTTATTTTGTCATGACTCTATTGATTTTTAGAATCATCAAAATGTCCGTTTATCCTAGTTGCCTTTCATTGTCATGACTCTATTGGTTTGTAGAATCATCAAAACTCTAGGCTTGTATGCATTGTGTATGTTTGTTCATTAAGTTCAATATATATTGTCACATGAGGTTATATTCAAATGTGATAAAGTTTGCAATCAATTGAGAACTCCGTGAACATGTTTTAAGTGTTTGGGTCTAAATTTAATTGTTGCTAGTTCACACCCCTACACTTCCGTTTCCATATGACACATTTTGGCCATACGAGTGTGATAAACTTATTGTATTTTGTGTCATTTGTGTGTTTATATCTATATATATGTGCGTGTGCATCATTGATATATTTCTAGTATGTATATATATGTTATGTTTTTGTCTTTGCCTTGATTTCTAGTCCATCTATGCTTCTACTTCATTATTGGTATCTATCTTGGTGCATTCTTATTGATATCACATGTTTAATACTTTATGTATCATATTGATATCGTTTTCTTGCATCTTAGCTGGTATCCGTTATTCTTGTATGGATTAGTTATGCTTTTGTTGCTCATATGCTTTAATGTCTTATCACTCTAAGCTTCAACGTGTTTATTAGTTTATATCCTTTGTGTATTCCTGAACAAAAAGGGGGAGAATAATAGGGGGAGAAATGGTATCTAATCCTATTGTAATCGTATCTTAGTTTGGGAGATTTAACTTAGGGGGAGTCATGACCTTCTTAGGTAGATTTGTTTTGATAAAGGGGAGAAATTATTTAGGGGAGTATTTATTTTAATTGCATTTAATATTTTGATATTCCCTATGCGTTTGATAGTTTGCTTAAGTGTGCAGGAATTCTTCTACATGGCAACTTTCATCTCAGGCAAAGATATTTGATCCTTGGGTCTTTAGTCAAGTATTGGGTGGGATGTTTGAGTCTAGTGAGCTTGACGGCCCTTTAGGATTTTTTGTTTGGTTTTTGTCCCGGAATAGCCAAAGGGGGAGATTTGTAAGAACATAATTCTTCGATTGAGTCTCAATGTAGTTTTGGCTCAATTCCGGACAAAAACGTTTTAAGTCATAGGATAGTTTCATATTGTATCCTTTAAGCCTATGACGAGTTTGTTGAAGACGTAGCGGCAAAGAGTATAAAGATTCATCAAATACCGAGTTTAAAGTGCCTCGTTTCTACGTCATCAACAGTGGTTCCAATGCTCCCAAGGTATGAATGCATTACATATATATATATATAGGAGCTTGGAACAGTTTATATGGGTGTTAGCTTATTTAAAACTGTTGTTTATTTTCAGAAATATTTAATTAAAACTTTAAAATAAAGTGTATAAAGTTTCTGGGCTAAAAATGAAAATTTCCAACTTTCTGGAAGTTCGTTCGATATGTCGTTCGAACGAGTTTTTCGTTCGAACCAAATGTCGTTCGAACGAGTTTGCCAATGAGTTCCCATATAGGCCACTAGAATGTCATTCGATATGTCGTTCGAATGAACCTTATGTTCGAACGAGATTTCCAACCAAAATTCTAACGAGTTCACACTGGAACTTCGTTAGATGGCTCGTTCGAACGAGACTTCGTTCGAACGAAGAATCTCGTTCGAACGAGTTTTGGCGGGAACAGTTAAATGGCAGTTTTGAGCAATTTTTCCCACTTTCCCACTACTATTTTCCTACTAACTTTTACCTGATTAATAAAGTGCGAAAACCAAGTTTTGTAACTTAACTTTTTCATACCATTCTAACTCCTAGAGAGAGTTTTGAGAGTTCAAAGTTTCCAAGAAAAATTTCATGTTTTAAGTGTCAATTTTTTAAGAAAAATGCATTAAACACTTTAGTTTACACCCATTGTTTAATCCAAGTTCCTTTATATATATATATATATATATATATATATACATTGCTTGGAGTGTTTGGCACCGGTTTATCTCTACACCTTAAAGAAGAGAATTTTGGGTTTCCTTCTACATCCCTCAAAGAAGAAGAAGGTTGTTTAGCTGCGGCTTTCTCACATGGTGAAAGTCACCATGTGTGATTGACGGTGTACCTATTGTCTCATTGGTGAGTCCAAGATTCCGGTGGAGCTCAGGGGTTGTCTACTAGGCGGAGGTGTTTGCAAGAAGACACGTCAAGGCTTGAAAGGGGTTGAGTCGAGGAAGTAAGTCATCTGTCTTGTAATTGTAAAACCATACTTAGTGGACTTAAGGCTAGGGCCGTCCGAGGTTTTTTCCCGTTGTGGGTTTTTCCTCGTACATCACGACGTAGTGGTTTATTGTTTATTTTATCTTGCTATATCACCTAGAACGCATGCTTAGGTAAAAAGATAAATTTTGGTTTTAATCACTACTCATATTTAATTTGGTGCTAATTAATTATTTGGGTAAAAGGTAATTTAATTCAAGTCATTAATTTAATTTGTTAAAATTGATTTGGCCTAATTTGGTAATATTGAAAAATATGACTTAGGCAAATTTCTAGGACTTGGATTAAATCACTTTATTTAATTTTAATATGAAAAAGAAATTAAAATTTTGTTTTTGTGTTGTGTTGAACCATCACTCGCTTCTGCATATCTTTCTAAAAAGGAAATCAATTTTTTATAAGAAATTAAAAATTGGGGGCCTCGTGTTCCAACAAGTGGTATCAAAGCGGGATCGTTGAATTATTGCGTTTAAGATCCTTTAAATATTTTTGCTAAAATAGAATTTTCCCCATTCTCAAAATTTCCTATTTTCGATGGTTCTAATTACGCGTACTGGAAAGCGCGAATGAAATTGGCACTTAAATATATCGACGAGAGGGTTTGGTTATCGGTAGTTAACGGGTGGTCTCCACCAACTCATTTAGTAGATAATGAACGTGTTCCCAAACCGGCCGATAGATGGAGTGAGAGTGAATTTAAACTTTCAAATTTTAATTCCCGAGGTTTAAATGCCTTGTTTAGCGCGGTCACACCGGATGAATTCCTTCGTATTATGACGTGTGAAACCGCTAAAGAAGCTTGGGATGTTTTACAACTCACTCGTGAAGGTACTAGTGTCATTAAAGCTTCGAAACTACAAAACCTCACCACTCAATTTGAAACCATCAAAATGAACGAAAAAGAAACTTTTGATAATTTTATGCTAGACTTTCAGATATTGTTAATTCATCTTTTAATTTGGGAGAGAAAATACCCGACAACCGAGTTGTAAAGAAAATTTTAAGGTCCCTTCCTGATAGATTTATTCCAAAAGTGACCGTTTTAAATTCTTTACCAACTTTAGCCTCTACGAAATTAGAAGAGCCCGTAGGTGATTTACAAACCTATGAACTAGACATGTTTCCCTCTAAAACTGAAAAGAAAATAGAAAAGGGCGTTGCTTTGAAAGCCCGAAAAGAGGAAAAACAAGTAGTAGAGATTGAGAGTGATAGTGACTCGGAAGACATGGCCTTGTTTGCTAGGAAATTTCGAAAGTTTCTTAAATTTAAAAAAGATAAATTTAAAAATAATTTTAAGAAATTTGAAACTTCTAAGTATGACAACGCCGAAAGGATCCCTAAAACTCCTAAAGAAAATTTAAATAGGGACGAGTCAAATAGGTGTTTTGGTTGTGAAGGGTATGGCCACAGGGCTTCTGAGTGTCCCACTAAACTAAGGAGAGAGGGTAAGCGACCCATTTCATATAATGTGACCCTTAGTGATAGTGATGAGGAAGAGGGACCCGATTCCCCCCACTAAGCCCAACTTTGTGGCTTTTATGGCTAGTCATGTGAGCACCGATAGTGAATCTTCTCATGAAGATATATAAATACATGACACTTCCGTGGTCAAAGTTTTTGATTTCCTTGTTTTTTATGGTAGTGAGAGTGAAAATGAAGAGGTTGATGTGAGTGAACTTCAAGTTTCTTTTCAAGAATTATTTGAAGAATCTATTAAATTAAAAAGAGCTAATTTGAAGTTAGAAGCTAGTTTAAAAGAGCGTGTCAAGGTCGTTGATGAGAGTGCGTTAGTGGAAGACCTTAGGACACGAGAGAAAGCTCTTCTAGAGAAGCTTGAATATTTAGAAGGCGAGAGAGATAGCCTTAGGGGTTTAATGGAATCCTTGAAAAAGGAGCTTATTGCTTTTGAAGAGCGAAATGTTTTATTAGAGTCTAACATTTTAGAATTACAAAATAAATCAAAAGTCTCTAGTAATGTCAAATTTCATTTGGAATGTCGTTCGGAGAAATTAGATAAAATCTTAGGAACGGTCCAAATTAAAAATGACATGTGTGGTTTAGGCTTCAATACTTGTAATGAATCTACTAATAAAGCCAAAACCAATATTTTAAGAGAATCGTCCAGGAAAAACCTTTAGAGATCAATCCTTAGGTACTAATTTTCGACATGTTTTTACTTGTGCTCATTGTGGTCGAAAAGGACATCTTAGGAAATTTTGTTTTGATCTTAAATGAGGTCCTAGAAAATCCCAAAGTAAGGCAACCAAGGTAGTCAAAATTCCTACACCCCAATATAGTAATTCTTCATTGGTTTGGGTTAGGAGATCCGACTTGGTAGCCTTGCAAAATAGGGCTTTTGATTCTCATTTACTATCACATGCTTCCTCCCTTGCTAAATCTAAAGGTTGAATGTGTTAGTTATTTGCATACTTTAGCTTTTGTGCTTCATGCTATATTATCATGCTAAATGTATGCTTGTTTAATCATTTTCTAGTCTTTGCTTCATGCTTAATCACATGCTAGAATAATGATTTCTGTTTATCTTTTGTATTATATTTAGTTTGTTTGCTTTAATTGAAAAATACATAAAGATTTTTGTTTATCATTTGTGTTTTACCTTTTAGTAATTTAAGCTTAATGAAAAATACAAATGATTTTTGTTTGTCCTTTTGAGTAAATATTTTTATTTTTGGTTAAAAATGTCAAAAACTCAAAAAGATTTTTATTTTGTGTGTATTTTAGTTTGACACACTTTATGTGGCATATACTTGTGTTTGAATCCCTTCTATTACGCTTCCATGTGGCTAGAACTTTTGGTTTAGATTGTCAATCCTTAAAATGTTCTTTACCATCTTTATATGGAGTAGTTGGATTTTGTATTGATTAAATGGATTCTATTTTTATATGCCTCTATTCACACTTGCACGAGCTCATTTAAAATTTAAAAAGTCACATGTTATATTTGAGCTTTGTGAGGTGTTCTCCTACCAATCTTGTCATCTACATATCTATGACCTAGGAGGACTAGTGCATGTCAAAATCATTTGCACGTGAGATTTGTGAGAAATAAAAATTATATATATAAATGTGTACGGGGAAGGGCTCCGAAAGGATTTATATCCTTTTCGAATAGTAAGCCACCGTTTTGAATGGACCTAAAAGAAATATGTGGTCTAAGGCCTAAAAATAGAATATGGCATTAAAAAGAAAAATAATTGCCAAGGCCTATGTTTAATTGATATATTCATTCAAAATATATATGCTTATTGAGGGAGATTGGATGGTATATCAACGGTTTGCACAATGTCCGTTTATCCTAGTTGTCTTTCATTGTCATGACTCTATTGGTTTGTAGAATCATCAAAAGTCTAGTCTTGTATGGATTGTGTATGTTTGTTCATTGAGTTCAATATATATTGTCACATGAGGTTATATTCAAATGTGATAAAGTTTGCAATCAATTGAGAACTCCGCGAACATGTTTTAAGTGTTTGGGTCTAAATTTAATTGTTGCTAGTTCACACCCCTACACTTCCGTTTCCATATGACACATTTTGTCCATACGAGTGTGCTAAACTTATTGTATTTTGTGTCATTTGTGTGTTTATATCTATATATATGTGCGTGTGCATCATTGATATATTTCTGGTATGTATATATATGATATTTTTTTGTCTTTGCCTTGATTTCTAGTCCATCTATGCTTCTACTTAATTATTGGTATCTATCTTGGTGCATTCTTGTTGATATCGCATGTTTAATACTTTATGTATCATATTGGTATCGTTTTCTTACATCTTAGTTGGTATCCGTTATTCTTGTATGGATTAGTTATGCTTTTGTTGCTCATATGCTTTAATGTCTTATCACTCTAAGCTTCAACGTGTTTATTAGTTTATATCCTTTGTCTATTCCTGAACAAAAAGGGGGAGAATAATTGGGGGAGAAATGGTATCTAATCCTATTGTAATCGTATCTTAGTTTGGGAGATTTAACTTAGGGGGAGTCATGACCTTCTTAGGTAGATTTGTTTTGATAAAGGGGAGAATTTATTTAGGGGAATTATTTATTTTAATTGCATTTAATATTTTGATATTCCCTATGCGTTTGATAGTTTGCTTAAGTGTGCAGGAATTCTTCTACATGGCAACTTTCATCTCGGGCAAAGATATTTGATCCTTGGGTCTTTAGTCAAGTATTGGGTGGGATGTTTGAGTCTAGTGAGCTTGACGGCCCTTTAGGATTTTTTGTTTGGGTTTTGTCCCGGAATAGCCAAAGGGGGAGATTTGTAAGGACACAATTCTCCGATTGAGTCTCAATGTAGTTTTGGCTCAATTCCGGACAAAAACGTTTTAAGTCATAGGATAGTTTCATATTGTATCCTTCAAGCCTATGACGAGTTTGTTGAAGACGTATCGACAAAGAGTATAAAGCTTCATCAAATGCCGAGTTTAAAGTGCCTCGTTTCTACGTCATCAACAGTGGTTCCAGTGCTCCCAAGGTATGAATGCATTACATATATATATAGGAGCTTGGAACAGTTTATATGGGTGTTAGTTTATTTAAAACTATTATTTATTTTCAGAAAGATTTAATTAAAACTTTAAAATAAAGTTTATAATGTTTCTGGGCTAAAAATGAAAATTTCGAACTTTCTGGAAGTTCGTTCGATATGTCGTTTGAACGAGTTTTTCGTTCGAACCAAATGTCGTTCGAACGAGTTTGCCAACGAGTTCCGATATAGGCCACTAGAATGTCGTTCGATATGTTGTTCGAACGAGATTTCCAACGAGTATTCTAACGAGTTCACACTGGAACTTCGTTAGATGGCTCGTTCGAACGACACTTCGTTCGAACGAAAAATCTCGTTCGAACGAGTTTTGGCGGGAACAGTTAAATGGCAGTTTTGAGCAATTTTTCCACTTTCCCACTACTATTTTCCCACTAATTTTTACCTGATTAATAAAGTGCGGAAACCAAGTTTTGTAACTTAACTTTTTCATAACATTCTAACTCCTTGAGAGAGTTTTGAGAGTTCAAAGTTTCCAAGAAAAAGTTCATGTTTTAAGTGTCAATTTTTCAAGAAAAATTCATTAAACACTTTAGTTTACACCCATTGTTTAATCCAAGTTCCTTTATGTATATATATATACATTGATTGGAGTGTTTGGCACCGATTTATCTCTAAAACTTGAAGAAGAGAAGTTTGGGTTTCCTTCTACAACCCTCAAAGAAGAAGAAGGTTGTTTAGCTGCGGCTTTGTCATACGGTGAAAGGCACCATGTGTGGTTGACGATGTACCTATTGTCTCATTGGTAAGTCCAAGATTCCGGTGGAGCTCCGGGGTTGTCTACTAGGTGGAGGTGTTTGCAAGAAGACGCGTCAAGGCTTGAAAGGGGTCGAGTCGAGGAAGTAAGTCATCTGTCTTGTAATTGTAAAATCATACTTAGTGGACTTAAGGCTAGGGCCGTCCGAGGTTTTTTCCCGTGGTGGGTTTTTCCTCGTACGTCGCGGCGTAGTGGTTTATTGTTTATTTTATCTTTCTATATCACCTAGAATGCATGCTTAGGTAAAGAGATAAAATTTGGTTTTAATCACTACTCATATTTAATTTAGTGCTAATTAATTATTTGGGTAAAAGGTAATTTAATTCAAGTCATTAATTTAATTTGTTACAATTGGTTTGGCCTAATTTGGTAATATTGAAAAATATGACTTAGGCAAATTTCTAGGATTTGGGTTAAATCACTTTTTTGAATTTTAATTTGAAAAAGAAATTAATTTTTTTTTTGTGTTGTGTTGAACCATCACTCGCTTCCGCATAGCTTTATAAAAAGGAAATCAATTTTTTATAAGAAATAAAAAATTAGGGGCCTCATGTTCCAACAATGGAAGTGTCTATAATGTCTTGGATGAATTCATACAGCAGGCACTGCGGGCGCCACCAGCATTTGAGGATATATTTCCTATTCATGGGCATAAAGGTAGGATTTTATTTGATATGAGAATGCTAAAGAGCTTTTTGTTGTGTCGTTGTTATGAAAAGTTCCTCTAATCAAAATCCTCAAAAACCTACAAAATATATATCAAACTAAAGTGTAGAGTGGTAAGTAGGGGTATCAATCCACATAAAGGGGGTAAGATGGAGACAAACTCAATTGTAATTCACTTTTATTTTCTTTTTGGGATTTTTTTTACTTTTTCTATTTTTTTTAGCTTTTTCAATATTAAAACAATTTTGGATGAGAATGTGAATTAACACGAAACTAAATGTAAGATCAAAACAACTAACTAAAAAGTGAATAAAATGAAAAACAAAGTCTAACACAAAAATAAGAGATAAAGTGAGGTAAATAATAGTGAGAGCAATCAAGGAATGGGACTACACCACAAATTTTAGCTATTCTAACTAATTAATTTAATTATTTGAATTTCTCCAAATTAATACCCAAAATTACAAATCAACTCTCGTTGCAAGCGTAATTTTAATAGTAATCTTTTAGAAAATTAAGTTTATCCCCCCCTCCCCCCACAACTCTAGAAAATAGATCTACACTCCTTTTAATTATTCACCCGCTAGGATCGATCGATTAAAATTTATGTAAATCTAGAAAATGAATTTTAGAGTTGAAATTCAAGCAATAATACCACACTTAAGAAACCCCTCTCTCTAGTTAGAATTTCTATTTTCTCTCGAAAATCATTTACCCTCTCTCGATGCGTAAATTTAAGGGTGAGGGGTCAAAATTAATATTCAAAGGGAATTTTCAAGTAATCAAACTAATTAAATTAAAATAACATCAAATAAGGGTCCCCCCCCCCCCCCCCCAACACACACCCCACACCCCTTGAAAGGGGATTTAGCCTAACATGATATTAAACATGATAATCAAACAAACTAGGCAATTAAAATAAAAGTAGAGAAGAGAACAGTCAAACCAAATCTCTTTGAGTGAAATTGAACTCCAATCCTTGAATATGCAATTTACATCCCTCCAATTTGTGTGATCAAACCAAAATTACATCAACAATTACACTCAAAAATGGATTATCACTAATTTATTTTTCTCACTAATAAAAAAAAAGTAAAATAAAATAAATTCTAACCTAAAAAAAACTAAACTAAAAAATGGTGTTTCTCTATCTAAAATTGATATGAAAAAGCCTTGAATTGAAATGGAATCTTCAATTATACACCCAAAATCTCTCGATCATAATCCCTCACTAATGTATTTATTGAATCTAAAATGAAAATTACAAATGAAATAATAAAAAAAAGGAAAATGGATGAATTCATAATGGATAATAAATAATAAAGGAGAATTATTAAAAATGAAAATCCTAATATTATAAAATTGTACATTAGAGCTCATCCAAAGAAATAAATTCTAAATCATAACTTTATGTTGAGATGATTGCTAAAAATGCAAAATATCAACATAAAGGAATGGATTAGTATTTACCTCCCATAAGGGATGAATTTAACTACATCAATCTATTATGAAATAATTTCTAAAAATGAAAAAATTCATTATAGATGTGTGGGGTGGAATTCATCCTAGAGATAAATTTTACTACACACCTCTATATTGAGATATTTGCTAAAAAAGCAAATACTCTCTAAAGAGGAGTGTAGAGAAATTTATCACGCAAAGCTTAAAAACTAATTTGGAGAGATCCTTTATTTTATTTTTTTCAAAATGACCCAAGTCTTCAATTTATATGGTGCACATGGAGGCTAGGGGTAAATTGGGTATTGGTAAAATTGAGTGAGGATGAGAGCACATGAGCATGGCAAAGGTGTGAGGTAATAAAATCTGATTTGGTTAAATGTGCATTTGGGTGCACATGGGTGCATGGGGGTTGTGAGGTTTTTGGGGTATAATGGGAAATGGGTTAAGTGGCTTTAAAGAAATATGTGGGTTTCTATTTGTTGGCTTTATTTTTGTCTTGTTTTGGGATTTAACTTGAGCAGGTGGTAGAAATTGATTTTTTGACTTTATGTGAAATGGGAAGACAATGGAAATGGGTCTTGGTTCTAAAATGGATTTGGGTTATGGAAATGGTTGGGTTAATGGGTCTTGGGTCTGTGCAGGTGGAATCAAGTATGGCATTGAAGTGGAAAATGGGTATTTAAGATGGGGTTGACTCGAACTCGGGTCATGGGATTGTGGTGTCGCCGGCATGTTTGGGCGTCAACCGAGTTGGTGGCCGGACATGGGTCTCGGGTCCTGGTTTGTAGGTTTTCGGGTATGGAGGGAGGTGCGCCGGACATGGGTCTCATCTCGTTGGAGATGTCACCGGCGAGTTCGTGACAGGGGCTAGGTCCGGTTCGGGATTTTTTAGGGTTTGTCCATGGTGGTGATGAGTTGGGTTTATAAAGTATGGTGGTGAGAGGATGATGGGTGTGTTTGTGGGTTTATGTTAATGGAGTTTGGGAGAGAGAAAGTGGTTGAGGTTTGGTGTTTGTTAATGGGGGATGAGGAGAGAGAAAGGTATGTTGGGGTTGAAGATGAAGGTGAGGGAGGTAGTGTGATAGGGAGGTGTTTGTGTGTATCTGAGTATATGGTAGGTGGGTGTGAGTGTGAGGTAGAGTTTTGTGTGTATAAGTGTGTATGGAAATAGGGTGTGTGTGTGTGTTAGTTTGTGACCCTTAAAAAAAATATAGACTAACTAACTAAAAAAACTAACAAAATTAAAAATAAAAATCTAAAAAAAAAAAAATCCTAATCTACAAATAAAATAAAGACTCAAATAAAAAATAAGACTAAAAAGAAATAAAAATAAAAATCTATTAAACTAAAACTAAAATCCTAAAAAGATGTAAAATCTAATAAATCAAAAAAATAAATGAAATGCTAAAAAAAATCTAATTCTAATAAAAACTAAAAACTAATAAAAATCAAAATAAAATAAAATTGTACTAATAAAAAATAAAATAGAAAAATAGAAAACAAAACCTAGAAAATACTAAATAAATCAAAAATAAACTCTAAAAATAAAAACGACGCAAATTAAAAATCTAAAAAAAATTTAAAAGGCACAAACTAAACACACATGGGGTGCGGGCTCGGTTTAGGCTCGGGTAAAGTTACGAGAAAGGGAAATTAGCTCCATTTGACTGCAAATTGCCTTGAAATAATGCTTTTGACACCGCAACGACAATCAAGCCTGCACATTGAATATTTACGCGCATAAGACTATTATTGTCGAGAATTAGCAACTAAAATACGCCTATTCGAGGTATAAAATGTACACTTTTGGGTGCTTATCACACCACCCTCAAATAGAGCGTTGTTAGTCCTCGAGCAATAAGATAGAGAGAAAGAGAAAGATAAGAAACCAAAAGTATACCACTTTTGCGGGCACTTGCGATTGCACTTAGCATGTGCAATAAGCCTTTAAACCTATAGGTTGCCCCACAGGACAAGTTGTGTCTCGTGAGGGTTTGTAGGGAATATACCCATAAAATTCTTATTTGCAAACGGCAGTCAATCTCTTATTAGACATAGAATAATCGCACTCATTTGTAGCTACCAGATTTGGGCGTGCAGTCAGTCAATTAAAGATAGCCGACTGTCTCATTATGTGTGTAGAGTCACCTTTGGGCAGTGGGTCACTTATACACTTGATTTGTAGGTGTGTACATATTGACGTCGGGAGACTACGTTTCGCAACTGGACTTCTAGTGTTATATATGGAGGGTTATGATGTTATCTTTGGCATGAACTAATTGACATGGTACATGGCGATGGTGGACTGCTTCGGGAGGACCATTGTGTTTTCTCTTTCGGGACATGAGATGTTCCTTGTGGCGATGCCTCCCGAGGGAGGGCTGAGCACTCACCTGAACTATATGGAGGAGGAGACCTCACAGGAGGTGGTTACCTCTTTGGATTCGATTCCAGTGGTGAGGAAGTTCGAGGATGTGTTCTAGGACATACTCGGGTTGCCACCCATCCAGGAGATTGAGTTCATCATTGACTTGGCACCGAGTAAGAAGAGAATTTCCCGGGCGCCTCATCGCTTATCTCTTTCATAGATGCGGGAATTGAGGGAGCAGATTCAACTTCTTTTGGGGAAAAGTTTATTTCGATCGAGTACATCACCGTGGGGTGTGCTGGTGTTGTTCATCAAGAAGAAGGATGGGTCGTTTTGCCTATGTATTGATTACAAGGAGCTGAATAAGGTCATGATTCGAAATAAGTATTCGTTGCCTTGGATCGATGACTTGTTCGACCAGTTGAGAGGAGCAACGTACATATTTAGGATAGATCTGAGATCGGGGTATCAGTAGTTGATCATTAGAGAGGAGGACGTTCCTAAGACAGCTTTCCTGACGCGATATGGATCATACGAGTTCAAGGTGATGCCATTTGGACTAACCAATGCGCCAACAGTGTTCATGTATCTTATGAACCGGGTTTTCAGAGAGTTTCTTGACCAAGTCGTGGTTATATTCATAGACGACATTCTGATTTACTCTCGTTCGGAGGATGAGCATGCAGAGCATCTGCGTATGGTTCTACAGACCTTACAGGACCATCAGTTGTACACTAAGTTTGAGAAGTGTGGATTCTAGTTACGGAAGGTACATTTTCTCGGCCATATTGTGTCCGATATGGGCATTGTTGTTGATCCGAGTAAGGTATCGATAGTGAGGGCGTGGGAATAGCCCACGACACCGAACGAGATTCAGAATTTTCAGGGGTTAGATGGATACTATCGTCGCTTTATTAAGGGATTATCAAAGATTGAGGGTCCGTTGACGAACCTAACTCGCAAAAGGGTGTCATTTGTTTGGGATAGCCACTGTCAGTTAGCTTTTGATGAGCTATATGACAAGTTGACTTCAGTTCCTGTGCTCACATTGCCTTGGGGAGGAGTTGAGTGTCATGTTTATACAGATGCATCCTTACAGGGACTTGGGGGTGTACTATATTGAGGGGATAGGGCTATAGCTTATGCATCTCGCAAACTTAAGCCCCACGAGAAGAATTACCCCATGAATGACCTGGATTTAGCATCGATTGTATTTGCCTTAAGGATTTGGAGGCATTATCTTATGGGGGAGTAGTTTAGCTTGTTTATGGACGATAAATCACTTCAGTATCTGTTCATGCAGAAGGAACCGAATATGGTGCAGAGGAGATGGTTAGAGTTCATGAAGGATTGCCGATTTGATATTCAGTAACATCCTGGGAAAGCTAACATGGTGGCAGACGCCTTGAGCCGATGACCTACTAGGGAGATAACATAGGTTTGGAAAGAGAAGTTGAGTGAGCTTCGATATGACATCGAGGTCGCCAGCGATTGTATATCCGTGTTGGCTATCACTTTTGAGACTGTTATGTTGGTGGTGAAGAACATATTGGGGATCACACTACACCAAAATAGCTGATTTGTCAAGGTCTTTGACCGTGGCAAGGGGTGACTTTTCAATGTCTTTAACCGTGACAAATATGGGGGTGACAACTGCATTTTTCATAGAGTTGTCACGGTCCTGTCTCGGCCTTTGACCTTGACAAGTGTTGCCACGGTCAAAGACCGTGACAAGTCTAATAAAATTGTCACAGTCAAAGGCTATGACAAGTGCATGACAAGTCTGGACTTAATAACTAATTAGAGTTTAAGTGGGGGTAATCCACTCCCCCGCTACCATTCCTTAAAACCTAAAATCCAAGTTACGGGAAGGAAAAAGGGAAAACACCAAAGAAGGGGAAAAGGGCTAGAACATAAGAGGAACCAAGGAAGAAAATCCAAATTGATCTCCTATACCATTTTAAGGCAAGAATTTCTTGCATAACTTATGATATACAATTTATTTCTTGATGCATGTATTTACCTCTTTTAAATTTCTGGGAAATAGGCATAAGGATGTTGATTTATTGATGAAACACCCATGTAGGGGAATGATTCACATGTAGAAATTAGGTAGCGAAATATCTGTATAATGATGCAAGTTTCCCCTAAATTTTTATGGATATTGGGATCTGTTTAATGATTATCGTAGGAATTGTTATTGATAATTAATGAACTGAAATTAGGAGGAAAAATCCCTCATAAAAATACCTTTTACGGTGAAATAACCTTGTTGAGATTTTGGGAGTCTAAATCGTTAAAATTCTAGAACTGTTAGAACTTTTATTTGGACTGGTGTATGTAAGTTAGAAACAAATTTCTGGGTTAGAAAAATTGAGAAGGCTCGTACTTCTGGGTTAATGTCTTCATCTGAGATGAACTGGACAAATTATAAAGAGAGAAGCGTAGAAAGGAAGAAAGCGTAAGGTCGTTTAAACGACCTGGCATGTCGTTTGAACGACATGTCTTGTTGTTTGAACGAACCTCTTACTCATTCAAACGACATTTTGGGGGAATTGATAATTTGTTCTTTTGGCCTTGTTCTGAATCCAATTAATTTTACCATAAATTCTTTAGAAGCAGTGACGCGGGAACATCAAAACTATTGAGGAACAATTATGTAAATTGGATGAGGGGATTGATGGTGGGTTAATAAATTTAGAGAGTAATGTTATACCCACACTTTGACTATTATTAATTACAATAAACGGGATGGTTTAGTAATTATTTTTTTGGAATGGAATTTAATAATTTATTAGATGATAAATTATTAATAATTGGAAAATGGTATGAACTTTGGATTGGAACTTTATGGTAATTATAGAGTAATTAACTTTACATATTATATGGGATAATAATATGTACTACTATATATTTATGTGTGGACATACTAGTAGACCATCCTATCGGCTTGGGGGTTTGCACGTTCGGGCCGTAGACCAGACGTTGGCACATGTTGGCTTGACGATTTGTAGGCCATATAGGTACTACGTAGAGGCTCCACCCTCGAGGGGTAGGTGTGGCACTGACCCCTCCTGTATCACCACTGGGTATGGGACGTATACAGGTGTCCTATGTAGGTACCGTCCCCAAATTATGTGTGTTTTGTGGTGTTCGCTTAGGATGTAGGGATTCCTCCGGACTTACCGATAGAGCACGAATTAGCTACCAATGGTAGATTCCCTCGTGTGTCAATTATATGGAAGGACATATATTATTAATTACCACGATATTATGAAAATAAATTACATTGTCTAAGGATATGGACACTAAATGTTATTTTGACCCTATAACACATAATAGATGTTTATGCCTTATACTTGATATTGAAGAGATGGGAATTTATGTAAGTTGGTAATTTAAATTTAGGGATTACATTTAACTTAATTAATTGGGAATGAAATACTTCATAATTGAGATGATGTCACAATTTATTATTTGGGATGTGGTGAGGTGCGAATAATATCACACTTAGATGTGAGATGAGGTGTTATACGCATGTGAGTGACGAAAGGGGGGTATTTATTGTACATTAACTGTACTACTATAATCATAAATTATTGAAGTTAATTCTTGCTCATCTCGAGCTCTGACCCATATTTAAATATTTTCCCCCAGGTGCTTATAGACAGGGACAGTGGGCTTGTGCATAGCAGTCTTGCAGCCTTACTTGCTCTCCGATTGCAGATCAGTTGGTTCTTGCATAGGCGCTTCTCACCTCTAGTCATTTATATATTTGTAACTTTGTAAGGGCATAATCCCGAACCTTTATTTTATGTTGGTGGAGATTACGTTACTTTAGTTGGATATTTATCTTATTGTTAGTGCATTGGATTTACTTTTTAATTATAAATGTGTTCGTGACTTTTCAAAACTGGGCCTTGTATTATAAACTATTTATATTCACATTTGTGCTAAGAATGGTATTAATTGACAAGCAAACCCGATCTTCGGCATATCGTGCCTGGCCAACCTTTACGTGAGAAAATAGGGGTTGTTACAGTTGGTATCCGTGCAGAGTTCTAGTTTCCTTATGATCTATGTTTGCGCTAATTATGTTTTGCATTGCGCTCATTATGATTAATTCTAATACGAACCTTGTTTTCTTTCAGATGGTGAACGGATGTAGGAGCAGACCCAGGAGAGAAGTCCTACCAATTGAGGATGAGGAGGCTCACCCGGAGCCACCACAGGCTCCACCGGCCCCACTGGTTCCCCAGTTGATCACCCTCGCTAAGATAGACACTACAGTGTCTCCGGCGGTATCTACGATAACACTACACCAAAAATAGCAATTTGGCACACCCTGATATTAAAAATCTGGCACAGTTTAAAGTTGTGCCAGATTTTGGCATGGTTTAATAGAAATTTGGCACACTTTAAAACAGTGCTAAAATTTGGCACTGTTTTAAAGTGTGCCAAAATTTAGTACACTTACTAAAATATATAATACCCCAAAAAAAACATTAGAGAAACATTGTGTCTTTCCCGCTCTCGCCCGCTCTCTTTCTTCTCATTCCAGCGCTCGCCCTGACTCGTTCTCTCTCCTGTCAGCTCTCTCTCCGGCCAGCCCTCCCTTTCTCTTGTAAGCACTTGCGCTCTCTCTTCCCCCAAAACATCCCGCCCCCCAAAAAAGCCCTCCCGCTCTTAAAACAAAACCCTAAGTTGTTTCCACCCTAAGAGGTTCCGATCTTTGTACTCGTCGACCACTTGTTCTTCAGTTACTGCAGACCAAACGTAAAGCCAACGTGACCGACGAGGAGTACGGGGAGTTCTTGAACTTACCGGGGAAGAGGTTCTACAATTTCAATGACATTCGTACGGAAATTCAGGTACTTTTTCATTTCTTATTACTTTTCAATTTCAGTCTCGAATGTTTGATGGTATTTGCAATATTTCACTCTATACAATCTAATTGTCTTTAACTTGGAAAGGAAAAATTGAACAACGAAAGAAAAAAAATTGAAAGTTTGACACTATTGTTATCTCTCCACTCCACTAATAAATTGTTTGATATAGCATGATTTTTGTGTGATCTCCATTAAGAAGCTAAAATAGCTACGGCATCCATCACAACTAAAGGATCGTAATTGAAACAGAATAATTCTTCTCCAGATGTGGTTCCCAAAAGGTTTTAAAGTGTACTGGATAATTCCAACCGCGTTACCACTAATGTCTCCATGATTGGTTTGTCCCGTCTGAAGTTAGCAGTACCACCATTCTCCGTTGTTGGTTTTAGTTGTCAGCCTATGGATAAACCGAAGCAGGCATGACTCTCTATTGGTTCCCGAAATTGAAAGTCATTGTCGATTCCTTTGTCCAAATCAAAATCAAAATCAAACCTTAATCACAGTAGTGAACTTATGAAGGTGTTTCTCAAATCGAACCACGGTAACCAACTTTAATTTCTCTCTTCAATTGCCTTTTTCTATCTTCTAAACCTTAAATAAGATTTTGCTCACCTCTTTATGTTATATTTTTTCATAACTTTTTTAATGCATTTTAGAAAAAAATACATAATAAGCTTTCACTTTAGTCGTCTGATAAGAACCATCTTCAACAAAATTCCATCAGTTTAAAAATCAGCTGCTAAAATAATGTGTGGGTGTTGAAATTTCAAATTATTTTGTCCAAAAAGAGAGTAAATAAAAGGAGCTCTTATTTTACTTATCTGGGGTTAGATTATATCATGTTTAAAATTAGTGCTATGAATTATTGATTTTTGACTCAAAATATTGTGAATTACTTTTCAGCATAAATTACTCTATAGTACTATAGAACGTGGTTGGCTCCAATTTCTAAAATGCTGCAATTTTTAATGACTGGGTTCTCTTTTTGTGAAAATGTTAGTAGGCTTGTTGCTGTAGAACATTTTTTGAGGTTGTAAAGCAGTTCCTTTTTTACGACTGAGCCTCTTGTATTGTATTGTTTCATATTTATTTCTTTCCATAATACATAATGTGTTTAAGCCAGATGTATACTCTTTTAACAGGACCCTTTGTAGCGTTTCATGCCAGGGTGGCAGCATTTAAAAGTTGTTACAACAAAGCAAAAGTATGAAAAAATATGCGAGAAGAAGTTATCAACTCCCGTTGAGGTATGTTTTATACAATTTATCTTTTTGATTGGATTTTCAACTGTACTATAAATAATGTTCTTTTTGAAGGTTTTATGCAAGTCTCACCCAGTGGAGTTTGCATCATACTTCCATTATTGCCATTCGATTAACGACCTGATTATGGATTCTTGAAGCGTTTGTTTCATGAATGTTTCAATCATGAAGGTATTTACTCAAAGTTTTCTATACCTTAAGTCTGATATGCGTCGCAATGTGCAAAGTTCACATGACATCATTCTCAGTAGATATGCACTAATAAATAAATAAATATATATATATATATATATATATATATATATATATATATATATTTATTTATATATATATATATTTTGATAGGTAGGAGATCCCAAGTTTTTATTTGAAGGAAAAATCATACAAAGAATTGAGCTTCTTGTTTTGAGCACCTCCAGCTCCATCCAATCTGCATCAAGTTACTACAGGTAACTATTATTTAGTACCCATTTATTAACCTTTTAAAATGCAATGAATTATTTCTACTCAAAATTTATAGTTTGTCTTTTACATTCTATATCTGATCATTCCTTTTAAACTTTGAAAATCACTTCATGGCTTACTTTATGAGCTTATTTAGTTAAATTGGTGGAACGGATTTGCTGGTGGTTTGGTTTGGAATTTGTTGTTGCCATTGAGTTTATTTTAAATGTTAAAACATGTTGGATTTAACGAATAAACAAATGAAACTATGTCAAAATTTTCGAAAATCAATAAATGTTCTAAATTGATTAAAAATATACCGTTAGAGGATGAAAACCCAAAACAACCTCCAAACAACCCCAAAGAGGCACGAACACCTCACACGGGACCAATGTAACTTGTAGGAACTGACCGCGTATACACGGGTCTCCCAGTTTGAGAATATGACGATAATTTCAAACTACGTGGATTAGGCTTGAAAACAACCCATTTGAGGGTAAAAACTCAAACCAGCCCCCAAACGGGCCCGTAAGAGGCACGAACACCTCGCACGGGACCAATGTAAGTTGTACGAACTAACAGCGTAGTCACAGGCCTCTCGGTTTGAGAATATGACGATAATTTAAAAATATATCGATTAACTTAAAAACAAGCCCTTAAAGGGTGAAAACCCAAACCAACCCCCAAACGGCACCTTAGGAGGCACGAACACCTCGCATGGGACCAATGTAACTTGTAGGAACTGACCGCGTAGTCCCGGGTCTCCCGATTTGAGAATATGACGATAATTTGCAAAAATCAACACTTAGACTTAAAAATAATCCGTTAAAGGGTGAAAACCCAAACCAGCCCCCAAACGACCCCGTAAGAGGCACGGACACCTCGTACTGGACCAATGTAACTTATAGGAACTGACCGCGTAGTCCCGGGTCTCCCGGTTTGAGAATATGATGATAATTTGCAAAAATAACACTTAGACTTAAAAACAGGCCGTTAAAGGGTAAAAACCCAAACCATCCCCCAAACGTCCCCGTAAGAGGCACGAACACCTCGCACGGGACTAATATAACTTGTAGGAACTGACCGCGTAGTCCCGGGTCTCCCAGTTTGAGAATATGATGATAATTTGCAAATATCAACACTTAGACTTAAAAACAGGCCGTTAAAGGGTGAAAACCCAAACCAGCCCCCAAACGACCCCGTAAGAGGCACAAACACCTCGCACGGGACCAATGTAACTTGTAGGAACTGACCGCATAGTCCCGGGTCTCCCGGTTTGAGAATATGACGATAATTTGCAAAAATCAACACTTAGAATTAAAAATAATCTGTTAAAGGGTGAAAACCCAAACCAGCCCCCAAATGACCCCGTAGGAGGCACGGACATTGTGGCCATCCCCGATCCCCGCGACGAAGGGATCCCGGGTACCGCGCGTCCCATCTCGTGCGCGCTTCGGCCAGCGTCGATTTTGTGAGGTGTTGAAAATGTAGAGAGGTTCAGAGTCGCCAGTCTATTTTACTCAAAACAGACAAAAGAAAAGGGGAAGCCGTCCCGAAGGACGACATCCAAAAGACATACTGATGCTTGCGAAACCAAAAATGATTCGAAAAGGGTTCGGAGGCTAAGTTACGAAATGGGAAGGTGTTAGGCACCCATTCCGCCCTTGCGGTCTCTCATGGATTTTTGTTGTATTCCTTTATTTCCCCCGTGATGTGTGTGCATGTGTATATGTATAATGGAGATAGGAATCCTCGACTTGTATCATGGAAGAGATAAAGCGAGTCATCCGTAGGAATGGAAGAATATTGTAGAAAATAGGATTTATGCGATTATCCTTGCGTTGATCGTTATAAGGGAACGATAACATGTGTGGAATAATGCGCTACGAAGAACAAATATATATAAGTATATAAACTATAAGAAGATTAGGTTTAGAAAATAGAAAATAAGATAAAAAGTAAAAATAAGGACTCGAGTCTCGGGTTTTACCCCGAGATGCCTACGTAGCCTATAAAGGCATCAAAGTCCACGTAGTTCGCATGCAAACGAGGGGTGGGGTTTAACCCATAAATCCAACCGGGGACTTCTCTTATTTGTATATATGTGTGTGTGTGTGTGGAAAAAGTGTTTTAGTTGTGAGAAAAGTGTAGAAAAAGGTGTGAGAATTCCCGCTTGGAATTTATGAGTAAACCCTCTTTTTCTTGTTTTTGGGATTTTTACTTATATGAAAATAAGAGATGTGGGATAATACTAGATAAAAGTGTATTGGAATATGTGAGATGAGAGAATAAAAGTGCTAAGTAGTAAAACAAATTATTGCGAATTTATGAGAACTTTAAAGAGAGAGTTGAGAAATTGGACCTTCTTGGAGGTCTTGAGCTTGTTCTTGAAGGTTGGAGAGCAGCCCTTGCACTTTGATGATGATGGAGGAGAGTAATTCCCCAAACTTGATGAAAAATGGATGAAAAGTGGAGGTGAAAAAGGGGATTTGGGTGAGGGAATCACGCTGACTTCGAGAGGAGTTTTTGAGGTTTTCTGGGAGTGATAGGCTTCTGATCTGAGCTCCTCTAACAAGTGAGGCCAAGGCCTCCTTTTATAGGCCCAGGGGACTGCCGATCGGCGTACCCTTGGTACTCCCTATCGGCACCTGCCGGCAGGCAGGGTTGGCAACCTGCCATTTGGTAGGTGTTTTTAGGCCTTTTCGGAAAATCGGCTGCCGAACGCAAACCGTTGATCCGAATCGTGCACGGGGCAAACCATTGGAAATGTAATTCAGATACCTTCGAAAGTCCTTTGGACTGCTCCCGAGTTCGGGAGTTTACTTTAGGTCAAATGTGGCTCGGAAGCGTTTGTCAGTCCATTGGACGGGGAATCGTTCGGACGCAAACGGATCGTTCGTCCGCATGGTAAGTCCGAATCGCGCACGGGGCGGACCGTTAGAAAGGTTAGGAGATGTAATTCGACATTCCAAAGAGTTTGACCCGGTTCGGGGAGTTGACTTTGGTCAAATGGGCCCTGGAAGCATTTGTTGACCTTTCGGGGGAAACGGGTCGTTCGTCCGCATGGTAAGTAAGAATCGCGCACGGGACGGACCGTTGGAAAGCGGTTTCAGTGCCCTTCGAATATTCATTCAGCCTCGGTTGAGATAAAGAGTGGACTGTGGTCCAGCGGAGCCCGGGAGTGGCCGGTGACTTCTGGATCAAGTTTTGGGGGAAACGGGTCGTTCGTCCGCATGGTAAGTCAGAATCGCGCACGGGAAGGACCGTTGGAAAGGGGTTTCAGTGCCCTTCGAAGATTCATTCAGCTTCGGTTGAACTGAAGAGTTTGACTTTTGGTCAAACGGAGCCTGGGAGTGCCCGATGGCTTCTAGGTCAGTACTCGGGGTATGACTTGGGTAGGAAGTGATGAAGAGAGGTGCTAGAGACCTAATGAGAGTTTAGGGGGTAACAGAATGGGGTGTCTACAGAGCCCCTCGACG
Source organism: Sambucus nigra (assembly GCA_949130495.1). Classification (NCBI taxonomy): domain Eukaryota; kingdom Viridiplantae; phylum Streptophyta; class Magnoliopsida; order Dipsacales; family Adoxaceae; genus Sambucus; species Sambucus nigra. The sequence continues at coordinate 527,419,221 of OX422220.1, forward strand.
GGTGAGTTTGGATTAAATGATAGCCGTCGATTAGACACCGCATGATGCTTTTGAGAGAGTATGACCAATTCAGAGGGTCGGGGCCGATTTTGAGGACCTAAGGAGAGGGGAGGACCGATTCAGAGGGTCGAGGCCAATTCTGAGGACCTAAGGAGTGAGGATGACCGATTCAGAGGGTCGAGGTCGATTCTGAGGACCTAAGGAGTGAGGATGACCGATTCAGAGGGTCGAGGTCGATTCTGAGAACCTAAGAAGTGAGGATGACCGATTCAGAGGGTCGAGGTCGATTCTGAGGACCTAAGGAGTGAGGATGACCGATTCAGAGGGTCGAGGTCGATTCTGAGGAACTAAGGAGTGGTGATGACCGATTCGGAGGGCCGAGGTCGATTCTGACCTAAGAGTGATGACGACCGAGGACCGAGGCCAATTCTGACCTAACTCAGGTGACGATCCAAGACCGAGGTCAATTTTGACCTAAGGAGTGGTGATGACCGAGGACCGAGGTCAATTCTGACCTAACTCAGGTGACGATCCAAGACCGAAGTCAATTCTGACCTAAGAGTGGTGACGACCGAGGACCGAGGTCAATTCTGACCTAACTCAGGTGACGATCCAAGACCGAGGTCAATTCTGACCTAAGAGTGGTGACGATCGAGGACCGAGGTCAATTTTGACCAAACTCAGGTGACGATCCAAGACCGAGGTCAATTCTGACCTAAGAGTGGTGATGACCGAGGATCGAGGTCAATTCTGACCTAACTCAGGTGACGATCCAAGACCGAGGTCAATTCTGACCTAAGAGTGGTGACGACCGAGGACCGAGGTCAATTCTGACCTAACTCAGGTGACGATCCAAGACCGAGGTCAATTCTGACCTAAGAGTGGTGACGACCGAGGACCGAGGTCAATTCTGACCTAACTCAGGTGACGATCCAAGACCGAGGTCAATTCTGACCTAAGAGTGGTGATGACCGAGGACCGAGGTCAATTCTGACCTAACTCAGGTGACGATCCAAGACCGAGGTCAATTCTGACCTAAGAGTGGTGACGACCAAGGACCGAGGTCAATTCTGACCTAACTCAGGTGACGATCCAAGACCGAGGTCAATTCTGACCTAAGAGTGGTGACGACCGAGGACCGAGGTCAATTCTGACCTAACTCAGGTGACGATCCAAGACCGAGGTCAATTCTGACCTAAGAGTGGGGACGACCGAGGACCGAGGTCAATTCTGACCTAACTCAGGTGACGATCCAAGACCGAGGTCAATTCTGACCTAACAGTGGTGACGACCGAGGACCGAGGTCAATTCTGACCTAACTCAGGTGACGATCCAAGACCGAGGTCAATTCTGACCTAACAGTGGTGAAAACCGAGGACCGAGTTCAATTCTGACCTAACTCAGGTGACGATCCAAGACCGAGGTCAATTCTGACCTAAGAGTGGTGACGACCGAGGACCGATGTCAATTCTAACCTAACTCAGGTGACAATCCAAGACCGAGGTCATTTCTGACCTAAGAGTGGTGACGACCGAGGACCGAGGTCAATTCTGACCTAACTCAGGTGACGATCCAAGACCGAGGTCAATTCTGACCTAAGAGTGGTGACGACCGAGGACCGAGGTCAATTCTGACCTAACTCAGGTGACGATTCAAGACCGAGGTCAATTCTGACCTAAGAGTGGTGACGACCGAGGACCGAGGTCAATTCTGACCTAACTCAGGTGACGATCTAAGACCGAGGTCAATTCTGACCTAAGAGTGGTGACAACCGAGGACCGAGGTCAATTCTGACCTAACTCAGGTGACGATCCAAGACCGAGGTCAATTCTGACCTAAGAGTGGTGACGACCGAGGACCGAGGTCAATTCTGACCTAACTCAGGTGACGATCCAAGACCGAGGTCAATTCTGACCTAAGAGTGGTGACGACCGAGGACCGAGGTCAATTTTGACCTAACTCAGGTGACGATCCAAGACCGAGGTCAATTCTGACCTAAGAGTGGTGACGACCGAGGACCGAGGTCAATTCTGACCTAACTCAGGTGACGATCTAAGACCGAGGTCAATTCTGACCTAAGAGTGGGGGATGCTTCCTTTGGGAAGAAACGGGGGTTCCGCTGGGGAAATAGAATCAGATTTGAGGTTTCGCTGGGGAACATAATTTGGATTGGAGGTTCCGCTGGGGAATAGAATTGGATTGGGGATTCCGCTGGGGAAAAGGAATGGGATCTGAGATTCCGCCGGGGAATAGAATGGGATTCGATGTTCCACTGGGGAACGGTGAACGAGCTGGGGGAGATTTGGATCGCTTTTTGGGAGAGATCGCCTGGGGTGAGTGGTTCTTCTGAATTCCGCTGGGGAAGATTACCTTGCGATTTTGTTTCACACTGGGTAGCCGATGGCTGGGGAGACTGTGTGTCTTTGATTTAAGCTGAGGAGTTGATTGTTGGAGAGATAACCAGTTCGATGGTGTAAACTCTGCTGAGGAGGTGATTGACTTTTGAGAGTTCCCGCTGGGGAGGAAGGTTGTTCCTGAGGGAATGCGAAATTTTCTTGGTGAAAATGCTCTAAATCCTTTCTGGGATTTTTAGGAATTTTTCGGGGATTTTTCAGAATTTTCTGGCATTTTCTGGGAATTTTTGAACAAAATTTTAAGGGGGGTGCCGGTCGGCATAGGTTGAGAGGTGCCATTCGGCAGTGGCATGGACTTTTGGACTGCCTCGGGAAGGTAAAGCGGCAGTGCCGATCGGTGGGGGATGGGTCAATGCCGATCGGCATGACCCTTGACATCCTATATAAAGGGGGCGAATCCCCTTCATTTTTCACAGCTTTTTGCCTTGTCTCTTTCTGCGATTTCTCTCTAAGACTTGTTTTAGCCTTCCGTTCTTGAGAAAAATGGCCGCTTTTGTTAGCACTGCAGTCCACAGGGAGTGGTTGACTGTTGATGACTGGGCGAACGTGGAGTGGAGGGACAGAGCGCCTCTTGCTTTGAGGAACGAGAATGTTTTTGATGCATTCGAGCCGATTGCAGATGAGCGGACTTTGTTGCGCGAGCCATCCCGTCATCGCTCTTCGAAGGTGGTGAGCCCTGGCGGTTATGTGAGTAAAATGACCTTTGGCCCCCTTTTTCTTGATGATTTCCTTTTTCTTTTTTGGATTTTGACAAGATTTGTTTCTTTTGACAGTCTGATGTTTCCTTGAGGAATATGCGTGCTCGTGGGACGACGGGGCTGAAGGATGTTTGGGAGCACCTTCCCCCGGTGGTGCGCTGGATGGTATCATCAGCGGGTTTTGGGAGGTTGGCGTCGGCGCTGGATGAGACGCCTCGGTCGACAGCGGTCTTATGCGCTTTGGGAGAGAGGTGGTGGGATACTACCCATACTTTCCATTTCGGCTTCGGGGAGATGACGGTGACTCCCCTAGATGTGCAGCAGTTGCTGGGGTTGGATTACGATGGGGAGCAGATAGAGGTGGATCGCTCCGTGCGGGTGAGACCAGAGGCGGTGCGCGCGGTGCTAGGTGACTTAGGGAGGATAGTCTCTGGGGATTCTATCCGGCTGTCCCTGTTGAAGGATGTTCTGTTGGGCAGGGTGATTGATGTGGAGGATGGGCTGCAGGTGAGGCAGATGGCCCGGTTATTTATTTTGTTGGTGTTGGGAGGCTTCATGGTGGCGTCGAGCGGCGACGTCGTCCATCTGTGGTTTTTGCCGTACTTGAGGATGTTTTCGAACATCCCTTTCTATGATTGGGGGAGCCTGACTTTGGCGACCCTTTACTTTTCTCTGGATGCATTCAGCCGGTGCTGCCGGCAGACTTTTACTGGAGCCATGTATCTCCTTGAGGTTTTATTTACTTTGCGCATTTTCCTTTCATGCATTCGCATTTTCCCTTCATGCACCTCTTATTGACTGTGAATTCTTGTCTTTTGGCAGACGTGGTTCTATGAGGTGATTGGGTGCAATACCCAACTGATTGCCCTGAAGGATGAGACGGTTGGAGATTCATGCAGGTTGTACCGGTGGCGGAAGGCCAATCGTCAGTCGAAGGGATATCTCTCTCTGGAGGCGGTGCGTCAGGTCTTGAATGGCCTGACCAGTGGTAGGGTAAGGTCCTTTTCCTCTTCAGTCTAGACTCTTGCATGATTTTGATTCTGTATTGACTTATGCTTGCTTGGGGATTTCATGTGACCTTTTATCCTTGGGGGATAGCCATTCAGGATACGGGGATGACTGGAGTGAACGCGCAGATGAGGCATTTGTTGGCGCATGAGTTTGGCCACTCCTGGTATCTTGGCGAGCGGGTGGTTCGGCAGATTGCTGAGGAAGAGGTGGTGGTGCCACCTGCGCAGCCTCCTATGTCTATGAGGAGAGAGCGGCTGCTGCCGGAGGATGCGAGGGTTGCGGCGATGATTGGCGAGTCCTACTCTTTGTACACCGATACGGCTGCGCCGTATGACTATATGGATTTCGTGACGAGTTGGTTGATGGCGCCCAGCATATATGATGCCTTGCCCTTCCCTCCTGCGGGTTCGAGTCGACCGGTGGGGTCTTCCCATAGTGGTGGCGGTCCGTCGACATCTGCGGCGGCGACTTCGGAGGTTCCCTTCGTGCGGTTGAACACTCCTTCGTATAACATCCGGCGGGATGATGGAGGGGTAGTGCCGATGCTGCATCGTCCTCTTGCGATGCATCCGGAGGAATTGGGTTTGACAGAGGAGGTCCTTCGTCCTGCGGTAAACTTTTCCGTCCTTTTCTCTTTGATTTCTTTTGGTCTTTTTGCTTGATACTGAATTTACCTTTTCCTCGCAGCAAGTTCGGGTGTCGACCACCTGGTTGAGAGACATCAGAGACTGGATCTCATCGGCGACTGCCCATATTCGGGATGCTGTCCCTGTTCCTTCTTGCCTGGTGCCGTCAGCCTCGTCTGGGGAAGACTCTGGCTCGGGTAGTGGGGGCGTGTCATCTCGTCGCAGAGGAAAGAGAGCGCGTCGCAGGGATGGAAGCTCTTAGAGAGAGGAGGGAGAGAGAGAAAGGATGTGGGTTGGGGCGGAGTCTCGTTGTATTTTTGCTTTTTTTCTTCTTTTCCTGCAAAGTATAATGTAATACAAAGAAAATATATATGCAATGCAATGGAGTTTTTTATTTTCTTTTCCTGTTAATGAATGGATGCACATGCGCTTTTTATTTTGATGCTGAGACCATAAAAAAGGAAAATTTAATTAGAAATGGGAAATTATGTAAGGAGGAAAAGGGATTTTGAAATTCTGTTGAGAATATCAATTTATTTTTGTTGGATTTTCTGATTTTGATAAAAAGAGGAAAAAGGTAAAATTTCCAAAAATAGGGGGTTGCCGATCGGCAAGCACCCTATCCTGCCTATCGGCAGTTCAGTCCAGTCCCCTCAACTTTAAAACTTTGATTGGTACTCTCTTCACCCTTTGTACCTTGTGGGGTAGGATTCCCACTGATTTCTGCTGGGATTATGTCTCTTGTGAGGGTTTTCAAGTATAAAAAGGGGTAAGGGTGGAGTGTTTTTATCACACCTTCTCATTCTTCTTCACTTACCTACTTGTCTACTACCTCTTAGTCTTGTAAGATGGCTCTCCCTGGTAGCATTGAGTTTGCCAACTACCTCGAAGCCCTGGAAGCAATGTGCTCTTATAATGTTGACTACGATGCTTTCAACATGCGTCGAGTTTCTTTGTGGCGTAATCGGCCTATTGAGTTGAACTTGCTGATGGCGGCGGTACAATTTTGGTACCCCGAAGACCATGTATTCCGCTTTGGCTTAGATGAAGTTTGTCCTACCTACAAGGAATTTTCTGCCATGCTGGGGATAAATCCCAGCGTTGCTGCAGCTCTGCCTGAATTTTCCCGTTCTCCCAGGGATTTGTTGGCCGGGCTTCTCTGTATTTCGCCTTCGGCGGCCAGATCCTTGGTTGCTGGAGGAATGATTTCCCTCCCGGCGGTGTTGCAGTCTGTGCATTTGCGGGAAGTAGGTGATGCTGGCCATTCTGGTGCCGTTGTTCTAGGCCTGGTTTCAAAGTTGTTGCTGGTGACTAGGGAGCTGCTGGTGGACCCACAGCTTGCGGCTATTACCTCATGGATGTCATACCGTCGTAATCCCGCGGCGGTGATACTGGGAGAGACCTTAAATGGTTTGGATGCCTGGCGAGAAGGTCGTTCCGACTTCTTGAGGGGTAGCCCCGTAATGTTGTATATGTGGTTGTCTGAGAGACTCCGCCTGGTGGCCCTTCCAGAGTACCCTTTGTCGGCTGTACCCAACTTCTTTTCGCGTCGCTTCTTCATCGTTGGCCTGGATGTTGGGAGCTGGGAGAACTGGTTTGTAGAAAATGGAGCTCGGAATCTGTACTGGTCAGTGCCTTGGTGGGGGCAGTTGCAGCCCGTTCTGGAGCTAGGAGAATACTCATATGTGAGGCTGGTCGGTCTCAGGCAGACCTCTTTTTATTTCCCTTGGCGGCTTCTGCGTCAATTTGGCTGGGCCCAGGTTGTGCCACCTCGGACACCTAATTTCTTTCTTTCCGACAGAAGATCTGACTGAGCGTCTGCGCATGCGGCTTGGCTCCCTGTGGGAAAATCGGCGTCCGTCGACCTGTCCCTCTCAGTCTGTTGGGAGAGCTTGGCATATCCCTGGGGATTATATGAAGTGGTTGTGGAAGAGAGTAGTCAGCAAGATGTTGGCAGAGGAGAGTGGGCAAAGGTGGTTTGTTTCTTTTGACACCATGGAAGGAGGTGTTGTAGTTTATTCGAAGCTGGCTCGGGCTTATCGGACTATGGAGTGTTTAAGGCACTCCATTCAGGCTGGAGAAACCTGGGGACCCCAAGGTGCAGATGATGAAGACGGAGCAGGCTCCTCTGGTAGCTGTGGGTAGGACTCATGGAGAGTTGATTATGTACTTGGAAAATAAATGTGGGAATTTTATTTGGCTTTTTTAGGAGTGTAAGGGGGCGGGAGTTATCCGTTCCTTTTCTTATGTAATCGTACTGTTATTTCTTATTAATGAAATAAACAAGTTTCTGATCATCCAGCTGTGCCTTTCGATGAATTTTGTATTTCGAATTGTCTATACCGATTGCTAAGGCATACATAATCCTTTTGTTCAAGTACGTGTTTAGAATGAACTGTCGTTCTTCGAGATAAAAAAAGAATATATTTTTGCGAAAAAGAAGGGGTCGTGCTCATGTAAGATGTATGAGTTGCCTATGTACCTCTGGTGTTTTTTTGAAAATTTTTGTTTGAAAATGGTTTTTGCAGAGGATCAGGCCCACGTAGTTCTGGGTAGAGGGAAACGAAGCATTTTTTTTTTAATAGAGAGAAGAGTCGTATTGCGTCGAGATTTCGGACTAAGGGTAGAACTTCTTCAGACGGTCTAGGTTGACTGGACGAGCCATCTCTTCTCCATCTAGGTCGGTGAGCAGGGCTGCACCTCCAGACAAGATTTTCTTCACAATGTAAGGGTCGCTCCAATTGGGCTTGAACTTTCCTCTTGGGTCCCAGATGGGTTCTATTATTTCCTTGAGGGCCAAATCCCCTTCTCGGACACCGCGGTCCTTAACTCTCTTGTTGAATGAACGCGCTATTCGGCGATGGTACCCTTGTATGTGGTATAGAGCCTTCAATCTCCTTTCGTCCAAGAGGGTCAACTGATCAAGATGGCTTTGGCACCAGTCTTCCTCACTGATTTTGCTTTCAAGCATGACGCGCAGCGAGGGTATCTCCAGCTCCACGGGTAGGACAGCTTCCATGCCATAGACTAGAGAGTAAGGGGTAGCCCCAGTAGATGTTCGGATTGAAGTCCGGTAGCCCCAGAGGGCGTATGGGATTCGGTCGGCCCAATCCCGACAGCTTTCGGCCATCTTGCTGATGATGGCTTTGAGGTTCTTGTTGGCGGCTTCAACGGCACCATTGGTCTGAGGTCGGTAGGGAGAGGATTTGTGTCTCTGAATCCCGTACTCGTTGACTACTTCTGTGACTTCTGCCTCGAAGTGCATACCGTTATCGGACACTAGCTCGTGCGGGACCCCATATCGGCAGATGATGTTTTTCTTGATGAATTTGGCCACCTTCTTGGCATTTAATACTGCGTATGACTCAGCTTTGACCCATTTGGTGAAGTAATCAATGGCAACTAGGATGAACTCATGCCCATTTGAAGCCTTTGGCGTAACCTTCCCGATGATGTCGATACCCCAGGTGGAGAACGGCCAGGGAGAGGTCATGTTGTATAATTCCCGCGGAGGTAGATGTTGGAGATTGGAGAACTGTTGGCATTTGGGGCATCTCCGAACGTAGGCGGTGCAATCTTGGGTCATGGTGGTCCAGTAGTAGCCTTGTCGGATGATTTTCTTGGCAAGCATATGACCGTTCATGTGGGGTCCGCATTCCCCGCTGTGGATCTTCTGCATTATCTGTTCAATGTCAGCCCCTGCGATACAGTGCAAATGAGTTCCATCGAAATTTCTTTTGGGCAGTGCTTTATGACAGATGATGTACTGGGCGGCCAGTCTTCTGAGGGTTGCTCGGTCACTCTTGTTGGAACCCTCGGGATATTTACCATGCTTGAGGAGGCACTAAATATCATAGTACCAGTAGTTGACTAACTCAGGATCTTCCGTGGTGACTAGCTCAACGTGGTAGCAATGGGTTGGTTGGTCTTGCTTTTGGACTAGGAAGGGGGTCATTGTTATTCCTTCGGGCATGTCGACCATGGAGGCCAAGGTGGCGAGAGCATCGGCTAGATTATTCTTTACTCGGGGCAAGTAATGGAAGGTGATGTCTTCGAATTGAGAGGCTAGTTCTTCTAGGTGGGCATGAAAAGGCTGGAGTTTTTCGTCTTTGACTTTCCACTTTCTGAGCACCTGTCCTATGATTAGAGCAGAATATCCATAGACATCTAGGCATCGAATACCTTTCCGGAGAGCAACTTTGAGGCCAACCGTGCACGCCTCGTATTCAGTCATGTTATTGGTGCAGGGGAAATTCAATTTGATGGCGATGGGAGTATGGGAGTCATCTGGGGCAATCAGGAGTATCCCAATGCCATACCCCTTTTTGTTGGCAGCGCCGTCAAAGAATATTTGCCATCGGAGGTTATCTTGGGTAGTGCAAAGGATATCCTCATCTGGGAACTCGGAGATCCAGGCATTGGCTTCTTCTACGGGGTACTCCGCGAGGTAGTCAGAGATGGCTCTTCCTTTCATGGCTTTCTGTGTGACGTACATAATATCAAACTCGGCTAGGAGCATCAACCATCGGGTCATACGGCTGGATAAAGCAGGCTTTTCAAGCAGGTACTTGATGGGATCCATTCGGGATATGAGCTTGATGGGGAAAGCGAGCATGTAGTGTCGCAACTTTTGGGTGACCCAGACGAGTGCGGCACACGCTTTTTCCAAAGCAGTGTAGTTGACTTCGTACCCAGCTAGCTTGCGACTGGCGTAATAGATGGCTCTTTCCTTGCGGGAATCCTCCAAGTATTGGGCTAGCAAATCCCCAGCTGCAGTGTCGGTTATGGTTAGGTATAGGAGCAAGGGAAGACCAGGCTGTGGTGGCATGAGTACCGGGGGTTGGGTTAGGTATTGTTTGACTCGGTCAAAAGCTTCTTGGCAGGCCTCGTTCCAAACCTTGGTTGAATCCTTTCGTAGGAGCTTGAAGATAGGTTCGCAGGTGGAGGTTAGCTGGCTGATGAACCGGCTGATGTATTGTAATTTCCGAAGGAAACCTCGGACTTCCTTCTCTGTTCGGGGAGGTGTCATCTCAAGTATGGCCTTCAGCTTGGCGGGATCTGCTTCTATCCCCTTCTCACTGACCATGAACCCTAAGAGCTTTCCTTTTGTAACGCCGAAGACGCATTTCTGTGGGTTGAGTCTCATCTGATACTGCCGCAGTCGTTCGAAGAACTTTTGGAGAGCAGGAGCATGACTTTCTCGAGTTTTGGATTTGATAATCATGTCGTCCACATAAACTTCAACCTCTCTGTGAATCAGATCGTGCAGGATGGTTGTAGCGGCCCTCTGGTAGGTAGCCCCAACATTCTTAAGACCAAATGGCATAACTGTGTAGCAAAAAGTTCCCCATGGGGTGATGAATGCGGTTTTTTCTTGATGATCCGGGTGCATCTTGATTTGGTTGTATCGGGCAAACCCGTCGACGAATGATTTGAGAGCGTGACTGGCTGTATTGTCCACAATCATGTCGATATTGGGCAGTGGATAATCATCCTTTGGGGAGGCTTTGTTCAAGTCTCGATAGTCTACACACATCCGAACCTTTCCTCCTGATTTTGGCACAGGTATTATATTGGCTAGCCACGTGGGATATTCGATCACACGAATGAAACCCACATTCAACTGTTTAACCACCTCTTCTTTGACCTTGAGCGACCATTTGGTGCGGAGCTTCCTCAACTTTTGCTTAACCGGCTTGTAATCTGGGAGAGTGGGGATCTCATGCTGAGCTATTTCAGGATCAATACCGAGCATGTCGTCGTAGGACCATGCAAAGACATCCACGAACTCCTTTAGAAATTCCTCGAGTTGTGCGCGCTCGTGCTCATCGAGGGTGGCCCCTATCCTAATCTCGCGCAATTGGCTACTAGAACTGAGGTTAACAATGATAGTCTCATCTTCATTAACTTGAACGCGGTTATGTTGTTTGTTATTAACCTTATTTAAATCAGTTAAGAATTGTTCATTTTCAAAATCATCATCATCAAAAGTTTGATTAGAATCTAAACAATTAATGTAAGGCACAACAAGATACTCAAAATCTTCATTTATTTCATTAATAGGGAAAACAGCATTGAGAACCTCTTCAAAAGAGGTCTCGATTACATTTGAACTAGGATAGATAGTAGAAGAAGGAATGGGGTAAACATCGGGGTTAGGTGGGATTTCAGCAGGTAAAGTCGGCACAGCATGCCAGTTAAGGAGAGGTGTATCAGTAGGTTTGATCAGATGGGATGGATCTAGTGATGTAGTGTCTGAGTGAATCATGCAGAGTGCCAGCCCCAGTGTCTGCAAGTTGAAGGAGTCTTCAAAGTTGCCTTCCTCAGTTTCTTCGGTGTCCTTTATGAGTGCTTGTACTTGGTGTTGGGAACTCTCGGCCCATGAGTAGCTGTCTTGGAAGAAGATCTCCATTCCCGGTTTCATCTTCTTGTCTGCATGGTCATACCATGGTTCTGGAAAGCCACAGAAGGGGAAGTCTTCGCCCTCTTTGATGAATCGTCCATTCAAGGAGTTTTCGGGGATAGTCTGAGTGCAACCCAGTCTTTTCTTTGGTCGAGATTGGCTGATCCTCTTGAGTTCTTGTTCTGATGGTTGATATCCCAGGCCACAAGGAGGGAAAGCTTTCTTTAGTTCAACGGGCTCGAGTATCCCTTGCTGTCTTTGCCCTAGCCCCAGTCCGGGCATGAAGTGCATATTCCTGAACATCTGAATTACGTTGACGTTACCATGAGGGTCGTACTCTGGACAAACCCTTTCTTTGAAGTCGTTCCCTGCCGGGAGTAGAGGTGGCTCAGCTCGAAATCCTGATAGTAGCATATAGTTTGACCCGTGCTGTATTTCGAGGATTGGACTACTGGTGCTTGCGCCCTCGGCTTTGTCGTCGTCGCCCAGAATGGTGATGACTTGCCCTTCGACGAAGAACTTTAACTTCTGATGGAGTGAGGAGGACACACCCTTTATGCTATGGATCTAAGGTCGTCCGAGCAATAGGTTGAAACAGGCTGGGATGTCTATGACTTGAAATTCAACGACAGGATTTATAGGGCCAGCCCCTATTACAAGCTTTATGGATCCCATCACCTCTCGACGGGTATTATCATAGGCACGCACGGCGGCGGAGGTTGGAGCGAGATCGCTTTCTTTGAGCCCCAAGCATCTGAAGGTTCTGAGTGGGCAGACATTCAAAGCGTACCCATTATCAACGAGAGAGAGCGGTACAACCTTCCCCATAACTTCGACGGAGATGTTGAGTGCATGATTGTGGTTTGGTCCAGTTTTGGGTATTTCTTCTTCAGAGAAGGACAACATTCGGGTAGAGGTCAAAGATCCGACCAAATTTATTGCTTCTTCTGGTGTGGTAGAAGGAGGAACTATGGGTCCTGTGAGCAACTTGATTAAAGCATTCCGGTGCAGCTGGGAAGACATGAAAAGCCCCCATAGAGTGATGTTAGTTTGAGTTTTCTTCAATTGATCGAGGATCTTGCTTTCCTCTAGGGTCATTTCCGGCATAGGGAGGTTTTCAACGCCCTTCCCCTTGTCAACTGCTGGTAGTGAGTTTGGGATCTGGTAATGCCTCCCCGATCTGGTCATATGGTTCACTGAAGAAGAGAAAAACACGAATCCTGTTTCCTCATCGATCTCAGGTTGTTCTTACACCTTGTTTATCTCTCCGAGGAGTTCTTCAAACGATATCATCCCACATATGTAGTTTACCGGGCCAGTTTTTTCTGAAACTTGCTCTTCCTCTGAATCTTCGAATTCTTCTCCCCATCCAATGGCAACAATTTTGTCCTTCCATGTGAAGTCGATGCATTCCACAAACTCAACAGCTTCTCCATATAGGTCCTCCCATTCCGTGGGGATGTGTAAGGGTGAAGGGACCAGACGCCCTTGTATCTTCAAAGCATCCAGTAACTCGGTGATACTGCAGATGTTGTTGGTTTGTCTGAATGCCTCCGCCATGATCTGGACAACATCGTCTAAACTGACTTCTTCGGTTGGTACCACCCAACTATCTGATTCTCGGGCCCATTTCCGTGCCTCCAAGAACAATGTACTGAACCTCTGGCAATCGGTATTCATCTGTGAGGGCAATTTCAGCCCGAACTCCAAGAGTTGATTTAACACTTCCGGCAATTCCATACTTCCATTTCTGGAACGGGTACGGACAGCGATGCATGCTCTAGTAAGTAGTGACAGTGCCTGATCAGAGAGGATAGTAGGGTGTAGGAGAAAGTATGGACAAATTTGGAGAGGTTTAGGAGAGTGTATTGGTATGATTTGAGTTGAGGGGTCGAATCCTGGGATTTCTTCCAAGAAGATGGCATTGGCATGATTCGGGAGGGGGTTATGAGTAGTGCTTGGCTTAGGATTGGCTGGTGGGGCGATGGTACCCCAGTCAATGAGATCTTGGATTATATTTCGGAGGTGGAAGCATTGGTCGGTGGTATGGCCAGCTGTTTGGTGAAAGGCACAGTGGGCGTCTGAAACAACCCCAATTTTAAACTTATTAAAATATTATTTCCTTTTTTTTTTTTTTTTTTTTTTTAAAGATGCGGAAGCGTTGAAATGATGGTTCAACAAAAAACAAACGAATTTTAATTTCTTAAAACAAATTAAATTAAACAACAAGTGAAATAACAAATTATTCAATTAAAACATTTTTCACTTAAACAATACCCAATGAATTAATTTAGCACCAAATTAATTAAGTGTGATTAGATAAACCAATTTTATCATTTTATCCTAAACATGCATTCTAGATGATAATGAAGGATAAAATAAACAATCACACAACACCGCGACGTAACGAGGAAAAACCCACTAACGGGAAACAACCTCGGGACGGCCCTAGCCTCAAATCCACTAAAAACGGAATTACAAAATACAAGACAAAAGACTTACTTCCTAAACTCGAACCCTCTTCAAGTCATGATGCATCTTCTTGTATCGACCTCCAAGTAGCGGATAACCAACGGAGCTCCACCGTGGTCTCGGAATCCACCGATCGGGCAATTAGGCACACCGTCACTCAAGCTTGGAGCCTTTCTCCAAGTGAGTAAGAATCGCAACAAATGTCTTCTTCTTTGTGGTAGGATGTAGAAGCAAACCCGGTGCCAAACTCCAAGTAAAAGGTATGTATATGGAAACTTGGATAAAACAATATTGGGTGTAAACTAGAGTGTTAGACAATTTTGTCTTTGGAAAGTGAACACTCAAAACTTGAACTTTTGCTTGAAATAATTTGCTCTCAAATTCTCTCTAAGGAGTTGAATGGATATGAAAAAGTTGGTTAAGAAAAAGTGATTCCCGCACATTATTAAGTCTGAAAAATGTTGGTTAAAAATCAAGTGGGGAAGTGGGGAAAAACTGCTCCAAAACTGCCAAAAACTGTTCCCGCTGGAAACTCGTTCGAACGAGAATTTCGTTCGAACGAAATCTCGTTCGAACGACTTTCTGACGAGCTTCTAACGAAGTTACAGTGGAGACTCGTTAGAAGTTCGTTAGAAGTTCGTTAGAAGTTCGTTAGAAGAGATATCGAACAATATTTCGAACGAGGTTCCAGTAACCAAAAGTGGGAACACGTTAGCAGTTCGTTCGAACGACTTGGTTCGAACGAGAATCTCGTTCGAACGACACTTCGAATGAGATGACAGAAAGTTTGGAAAATTGACTTTTAGCCCAGAAAACTTTATAAACATAAAATTAAAGTTTTGAGTAAATTTCTGTCTTAAAATAAAAACGCAGTTTTAATTACTAAACACCCAATAAACAAGTTCCAAGCTCCTATATAAATATACATTAGTATTCATACCTTAGGAGCATAGAACTATAGTTGATGACGTACAAACGAGGCACAAACACGGCATGTTGATGAAGCTTTAAATTCTTTGCCGCTACGTCTTCAACAAACTCATCATAGGACTTGAATATTACAATAAAGTACAATAAATACTATCCTATGAAATAAAAGGTTTTTGTCCGGAATTGAGCCAAAACTATAAAAGGACTCAAACGGAGAAATGTGTCCTTACAAATCTCCCCCTTTGGCTATTCCGGGACAAAAACACAACAAAAATCCTAAAGGGCCGTCAAGCTCACTAGACTCAATACATCCCAACCCAATCTTGACTCAAACCCCAAGGACCAAATGCTTTGCCATAGAAAGTTGCATCATTAGAAGATTTCCTGCACACTTAAGCAAACTAATCAAATGCGTAGGGAATATAACAGTATTTAATACAATTAAAATAAATACTCCCCCACAATTAATTCTCCCCTTTATCAAAACAATCTACCAAAGAAGGTCGCGACTCCCCCTAAGTTAAATCTCCTAAATTTTGTTAAGATAATAATAGGTTTAGATACCATTTCTCCCCCTATCATTCTCCCCCTTTTTGTTCAGGAATAGGCAAAGGATTAAGAACTAATATAAAAGCATGATGATGCAAAAGATGTATAGAACGTGAAAGTAAAAGGCAACAAAAGCAAAACTAATCCATGATAGATTCGAAAATGAAATATAAGCATAAAGGACTAGAAAGCATGGCAAAGACAACCAAAATATCATATATATATATGCTAAAAAATATAAAAGGAATACAAGCACATGTATATAGATATAAACACACACATGACACAAAATACAATAAGTTTGCACACTCGTATGGCAAAAATGTGTCATATGGAAACGGAAGTGTAGGGGTGTGAACAAGTAACAATTAAATTTAGACCCAAACACTTAATAAACGTTCACGGAGTTCTCATTTGATTGCAAATTTTATCACATTTAAATATAACCTCATGTGACAATTATAGATTGAACTCAATGAACAAACATACACAATGCATACAAGCCTAGCATGATGATGATTCTACAAATCAAATAGAGTCATGACATTAAAGACAACTAGGATAAAACGGACATTGTGCAAACCGTTGATATACCATCCAATTCTCCCTCAAGAAGCATATTTATTCTTTTAATTTGAATGAATATATCAAACAAACATAGGCCTTGGCAATTGTTTTCTTTTTAATGCCAAATATTCTGATTTTAGGCCTTTGGATCACGTATTTCTTTTAGATCCATTTAAACGGTGGCTTACAATCGCAAAGGATTTAATTCATCCTTTCGGAGCCCTTCCCCGTGCATATTAAATGTAGAATTTTTTATCACACAAATCTCACATGCAACGGATTTTGACATGCACTTGTCCTCCTAGGTCATAAAAATGTAGATGACTAGATTGATAGGAGAACACCTCAAAAAGCTCAAATATCACATGTGACATTAAAATTTCAAAAGAGCTCGTGCATGTCTGAAAAGAGGCATATGAAAATAGAATCCATTTAATCAATACAAATTCCAACTACTCCAAAAATATGATAAAGAACATTTTTAAGGATTGACAATCTAAACCAAGAGTTAGAACCACATGGGAGCGTTAAAGATTGGATTCAAACACAAATATATGCCACATAAAGTGTGTCAAACTAAAAAACACAAAAAAAAAATCTTTTTGAGTTTTTGTATTTTTAAACAACAATAAATATTTACTCAAAAGGATAAACAAAAATCATTTGTATTTTTCATTAAGCTTAAATGAAACAAATAAAACACAAATGATAAACAAAAATCTTTTTATATTTTTTCAATTAATTTAAATAAAAATATAATACAAAAAGATAAACAAGTCATAATTTCTAGCATATGATAAGGAATGAGGCAATGACTAGAAATTGACTTAAACAAGCATACAATCAGCGTAATGATATGACATGGAGTACAAAAGCTAATGTATGCAAAAGACTAACACATTCATCCTTTAGATTTAGCAAAAGAGGATGCATGTGAAAGTAAATGAGAATCAAAAACCCTATTTTGCGAAGCAACCAAGTCGGATTTCCTAACCAAAATTAATGAAGATTTACTATTTTGGGGTGTAGGAATTTTAGCAACCTTGGTTACTTTGCGTTGGGTTTTTCTAGGATTTCGTTTAAGATCAAAACAAAATTTCCTAAGATGCCCTTTTCGACCACAATTAGTACAAGTAAAAATATGTCGAAAAGAAGTACCTAAGGAGTGATCTCTAAAGTCTTTCCTAGAAGATTCTCCTAAAACGTTGGTTTTGGCTTTGTTAGTTGATTCATTACAAGGATTGAAGCCTAAACCACACAAGTCATTTTTGATTTGGACCGTTCCTAAGATTTTATCAAGTTTTTCCGAACGACACTCCAAATCAAATTTGACCTTACTAGAGTCTTTTAATTTCTTTTGCAATTCTAAAATGTTAGACTCTAGTAAAAAATTTCGCTCTTCAAAAGTGAGAAGCTCCTTTTTCAAGGATTCCATTAATCCCTTAAGGCTATCTCTCTCGCCTTCTATATATTCTAGCTTCTCTCGAAGAGCTTTCTCACGTTTCCTAAGGTCTTCTATTAAAGTGCTCTCATTATTGACCTTGACACGCTCTTTTAAACTTGCTTCTAACTTCAAATTAGCTTTCTTTAATTTTAAAGATTCTTCAAATAATTCTTGAAAAGCAATTTGGAGTTCACTCACATCCACCTCATCATTATCACTCTCACAACCATAAAAAACAGGAGATTCAAAAATTTTGACCATGGAAGTGTCATGTGTTTGAATATCTTCATGAGAAGATTCATCATCGGTGCTCACATGACTAGCCATAAAAGCCACAAAATTGGGCTTAATGGGGGAATCGGGTCCCTCTTCCTCTTCACTATCACTAAGGGTAGCATTAAATGAAATGGGTCGTTTACCCTCTTTTCTTAGTTTAGTGGGGCATTCAGAAGCCCTATGGCCATACCCTTCACAACCAAAACATCTATTAGACTCGTCCCTATTTAAATTTTCTTTAGATGATGTAGGGATTCTCTCGGCTTTGTCATGCTTGTATTTTTCATTTTTAGAGTTATCAAATTTCTTAAAATCATTTTTAAATTTATCTTTGTTAAATTTAAGAAATTTTCTAAATTTTCTAGCAAATAAAGCCATGTCATCCGAGTCACTGTCACTCTCGCACTCTACTACTTGTTTGTCCTCTTTACGGGCTTTTAAAGCAACGCCCTTTTCAATTTTCTTTTCAGTTTTAGAGGGAAACATGTCTAACTCATAGGTTTGTAAATCACCTACAAGCTCTTCTAATTTCGTAGAGGCTAAAGTTGGTAAAGAATTTAAAACGGTCACTTTAGGTATAAATCTATCGGGAAGAGACCTTAAAATTTTCTTTACAACACGGTTGTCGGGAATTTTCTCTCCTAAGTTAAAAGATGAATTAACTATATCAGAAAGTCTAGCATAAAATTCATCAAAAGTTTCATTATCGTTCATTTTGATGGTTTCAAATTGTGTGGTGAGGTTTTGGAGTTTAGAAGCTTTTACGACACTCGTTCCTTCATGAGTTAATTGTAAAACATCCCAAGCTTCTTTAGCGGTTTCACACGTCATTATACGTTTAAATTCTTCAGGTGTGACAGCGCTAAACAAGGCATTTAAACCTTGGGAATTAAAATTTGCAAGTTTAAACTCATTTTCAGTCCATCTATCGGCGGGTTTTAAAACACGTTCATTTTCAACTAAATAAGTTGGTGGGGACCACCCGTTAATTACCGATAACCAAACTCTTTCGTCGATAGACTTGAGTGCCGATCTCATACGCGCTTTCCAATACGCGTAGTTAAAACCATCAAAGATAGGAAATTTTGAAAATGGGGAAAAATCCATTTTTAGCCAAAGAAAATAGTAAAAAGATCTTTAACGAAATAATTTATCGCTTTGGCTCTGATACCAATTTGAAACACCCCCAATTTTAAACTTATTAAAATATTATTTCCTTTTTTTTTTTTTAAAGATGCGGAAGCGTTGAAATGATGGTTCAACAAAAAACAAACGAATTTTAATTTCTTAAAACAAATTAAATTAAACAACAAGTGAAATAACAAATTATTCAATTAAAACATTTTTCACTTAAACAATACCCAATGAATTAATTTAGCACCAAATTAATTAAGTGTGATTAGATAAACCAATTTTATCCTTTTATCCTAAACATGCATTCTAGATGATAATGAAGGATAAAATAAACAATCACACAACACCGCGACGTAACGAGGAAAAACCCACTAACGGAAAACAACCTCGGGACGACCCTAGCCTCAAATCCACTAAAAACGGAATTACAAAATACAAGACAAAAGACTTACTTCCTAAACTCGAACCCTCTTCAAGTCGTGATGCATCTTCTTGTATCGACCTCCAAGTAGCGGATAACCAACGGAGCTCCACCGTGGTCTCGGAATCCACCGATCGGGCAATTAGGCACACCGTCACTCAAGCTTGGAGCCTTTCTCCAAGTGAGTAAGAATCGCAACAAATGTCTTCTTCTTTGTGGTAGGATGTAGAAGCAAACCCGGTGCCAAACTCCAAGTAAAAGATATGTATATGGAAACTTGGATAAAACAATATTGGGTGTAAACTAAAGTGTTAGACAATTTTGTCTTTGGAAAGTGAACACTCAAAACTTGAACTTTTTTGCTCTCAAATTCTCTCTAAGGAGTTGAATGGATATGAAAAAGTTGGTTAAGAAAAAGTGATTCCCGCACATTATTAAGTCTGAAAAATGTTGGTTAAAAATCAAGTGGGGAAGTGGGGAAAAACTGCTCAAAAACTGCCAAAAACTGTTCCCGCTGGAAACTCGTTCGAATGAGAATTTCGTTCGAACGAAATCTCGTTCGAACGACTTTCTGACGAGCTTCTAACGAAGTTACAGTGGAGACTCGTTAGAAGTTCGTTAGAAGTTCGTTAGAAGAGATATCGAACGATATTTCGAACGAGGTTCCAGTAACCAAAAGTGGGAACACGTTAGCAGTTCGTTCGAACGACTTGGTTCGAAGGAGAATCTCGTTCGAACGACACTTCGAACGAGATGACAGAAAGTTTGGAAAATTGACTTTTAGCCCAGAAAACTTTATAAACATAAAATTAAAGTTTTGAGTAAATTTCTGTCTTAAAATAAAAACGCAGTTTTAATTACTAAACACCCAATAAACAAGTTCCAAGCTCCTATATAAATATACATTAGTATTCATACCTTAGGAGCATAGAACTATAGTTGATGACGTACAAACGAGGCACAAACACGGCATGTTGATGAAGCTTTAAATTCTTTGCCGCTACGTCTTCAACAAACTCATCATAGGACTTGAATATTACAATAAAGTACAATAAATACTATCCTATGAAATAAAAGGTTTTTGTCCGAAATTGAGCCAAAACTATAAAAGGACTCAAAGGGAGAAATGTGTCCTTACAGCGTCAGTCTTGAAGTTTCTGGGAAGTGGATTGGGTAATGGACGGGGATCCAGGGGTTTGATGAGGTTTCGGCTTAATAGGGCCTGGTCGACTTTGGAGAGGGGAGCATGGAGCTCGGTGTATTCTCGTCGGACGGGGACAGGGCAGCTTTCTGGTGCCCATGAGGTGGTTGGTTGAGAGATGTTATTGATGGTTGAGACTGCGGCACTGACAGGCTTGTCATACTTTCTCGGGGTAAACTGTCCGGACACCTTCTTCGGTTCAACTTCTGTTTTGGCAAGACCTTCCTCGATTTCTACTCCTGCCTCCCTGAGAGCTCGGAAGTGGGGATAGTACTGTCCTCCCATGGTCGCTCGAACGTGGGGCAAGAAGTTCTTTTTCACTATATTGACGTGTTCCTCCTCAGATGGCCGATTGGTCATGGTAGCTGCTTTTTCCCTCCATCGGGCTATGAAGTTACTGACCGATTCTCCCGAGTTCTGTTTGAGCAGCTCTAAATCGCGGCGGGTGACCTCCAACTCTTCGTTTTATTTGTACTGCGACATGAATTCTCGGGCTACATCCTCCCAGCTACGGATTCTGGACTCTTCGAGAGACAAAAACCATCGGAGGGCGCTATCCTTCAGAGTTTGCTGGAACAATTGGGCCATTACCACTTCGGAAGCCCCGAGTAGAGTCATAGAACGATGATAACTGCGAAGATGGACAATCGGGGGGTCACTCCCTCCGAATTTCTCAATGTTTGGCATCTTAAACTTATCGGGCAACCTTGCTTTAGGATAAGGAGACATGTGGGTGTAGTCCATGTAATTCCCAGATATGCGGACTTGGTCGAACTTCTTAGTGAGCATCTTGAGATCTTCTCTGACTTTGTTCAACTCCTCCTCTCTTGGATCAACGACCATAGGCAGGTTAGCCCCAGGCTGGGCAATGTTTGGCATCGGAACCTGGGCAGGCAGCGGCCCATTAGCAGGAGGGGCACGTGGAGCGTGCTGACATTCTTCAGGCATCCAAATAAGGTCGGGTGGACCCATAGCACGGGGGAATCGGGCCTCGGGCTCTTGAGGAACAGGGACCTGGTTTCGTTGCATCTCTCGGACCTCATTCTGGAGGTTGTCAATCTTGGACACGAGCTGAGCTAGGACTGCCATCAGATCCGGCTGCACAACTGGTACTTGGTCGGTGTTCTCCATGGAAGGTAGATGAATGCCGGACTCGGAAGAAGTAGCCGGGGAATGGACAGAATTCCGGGGGGACTGGACTTAAGACCGAAGCCAATAAGGAGCCAGGTCAAGGGCATACGATCGACCTGAGAAGGCGTAGAACGAGATTTATTTTTGAGAAAAAGGGAAAGAAGAGTAAAAGTATTTTTGAATTTTTGGATAAAGGAGGGAGGAATGTTTTTGGATTTTTTTCTTTGTTTTTAATAGAGGGGAGAAATATTTTTGAGAGATGGTCTCAGCATAATTATTATGATTATTATGTTCTCACTTGTATTAAATTCTCCTAAATGCAAAAATACCGGACGGGACCCGAGCCTGGAAAAGTGGGGTTTGTAATATATGCACCACTATGGTTGGACTTGTAACCAGGCTCATGGACGGGGTACCGTTTTAAAAATGCGCGAAAATTCGGGCGGCAGGCCGACCCAGAATTTCGGCAGAGTTTCGGGTTGAAACCGGTAATCTAATATGTGTGTCCTAGGGTTGACGCCTATATGCGGGTATGCAGTTGGTTGGGTGAATTGGAATGGGTTCCCCCCTTTGGCGTGACTTCCACGATATACGTCCTGCTCTTGCGGGCAGTCGGTACGTGTGGACAAACCATTTGATATACCTGAGTGTACGTGAATTACCTCACTATATACCTCGTGGGGACGGTACGTGTGAGAGAGAATTCGATATACTCGGCGTACGTGAACGAATTCCCTGCGATATACCTCCCGTCATGACTTCGGTCAAGCGGTACGATGCGGGGGAACCGTTCGATATACGTCGAAGGTACTTGGCCAATGGAAGGTGAGAGTCATATCGCTTAGGCTAACTGCGCCCTGCCGGACCAGCGCCCATCACGAAGTGACCCTCCAGTTACTGGGTAAAAATTTGGTCAATAACAATGCTCTTTGGTGATGTCGTGTGAATCATGCATGATTCTCTTATTAGTATCTTATGATGAGAATGCCTTTCTTGATTATGCCAAACAGGGAGCAAAGTACAAGTACCAATGGTTCACCAAGTATGGATAGGTGATGCGTGCAACACATGGATATATGTGACCCTAGGTGCACATGGTGTGAAGTGTACATGGAGAATTTTCTACAAGTGTGTGAATAGAAGCATAAGCATGGGATACACATGGAAAGGGGAACATGCAAAAATGGGGGAGCATATAAACAAATATAACATCCATATAAATAGAGTCTAGCCCTCAAAATAAATTTCCCCAGCGGAGTCGTCACTGTGGCCATCCCCGATCCCCGCGACGAAGGGATCCCGGGTCCCGCGCGTCCTATCTCGGGCGCGCTTCGGCCGGCGTCGGTTTTGTGAGGTGTTGAAAATGTAGAGAGGTTCAGAGTCGCCAGTCTATTTTACTCAAAACAGACAAAAGAAAAGGGGAAGCCGTCCCGAAGGACGGCATCCAAAAGACATACTGATGCTTGTGAAACCAAAAATGATTCGAAAAGGGTTCGGAGGCTAAGTTACGAAATGGGAAGGTGTTAGGCACCCATTCCGCCCTTGCGGTCTCTCATGGATTTTTGTTGTATTCCTTTATTTCCCCCGTGATGTGTGTGCATGTGTATATGTATAATGGAGATAGGAATCCTCGACTTGTATCATGGAAGAGATAAAGCGAGTCATCCGTAGGAATAGAAGAATAGTGTAGAAAATAGGATTTATGCGATTATCCTTGCGTTGATCGTTATAAGGGAACGATAACATGTGTGGAATAATGCGCTACGAAGAACAAATATATATAAGTATATAAACTATAAGAAGATTAGGTTTAGAAAATAGAAAATAAGATAAAAACTAAAAATAAGGACTCGAGTCTCGGGTTTTACCCCGAGACGCCTACGTAGCCTATAAAGGCATCAAAGTCCACGTAGTTCGCATGCAAACGAGGGGTGGGGTTTAACCCATAAATCCAACCGGGGACTTATCTTATTTGTATATATGTGTGTGTGTGTGGAAAAAGTGTTTAGTTGTGAGAAAAGTGTAGAAAAAGGTGTGAGAATTCCCGCTTGGAATTTATGAGTAAACCCTCTTTTTCTTGTTTTTGGGGTTTTTACTTATATGAAAATAAGAGATGTGGGATAATACTAGATAAAAGTGTATTGGAATATGTGACATGAGAGAATAAAAGTGCTAAGTAGTAAAACAAATTATTGCGAATTTATGAGAACTTTAAAGAGAGAGTTGAGAAATTGGACCTTCTTGGAGGTCTTGAGCTTGTTATTGAAGGTTGGAGAGCAGCCCTTGCACTTTGATGATGATGGAGGAGAGTAATTCCCCAAACTTGATGAAAAATGGATGAAAAGTGGAGGTGAAAAGGGGATTTGGGTGAGGGAATCACGCTGACTTTGAGAGGGGTTTTCGAGGTTTTCTGGGAGTGATAGGCTTCTGATCTGAGCTCCTCTAACAAGTGAGGCCAAGGCCTCCTTTTATAGGCCCAGGGGACTGCCGATCGGCGTACCCCTAGTACTGCCTATCGGCACCTGCCGGCAGGCAGGGTTGGCAACCTGCCATTTGGTAGGTGTTTTTAGGCCTTTTCGGAAAATCGGCTGCCGAACGCAAACCGTTGATCCGAATCGCACACGGGGCAAACCGTTGGAAAGGTAATTCAGAGACCTTCGAAAGTACTTTGGACTGCTTCCGAGTTCGAGAGTTGACTTTAGGTCAAATGTGGCTCGGAAGCGTTTGTCAGTCCATTGGACGGGGAATCGTTCGGACGCAAACGGATCGTTCGTCCGCATGGTAAGCCCGAATCGAGCACGGGGCGGACTGTTAGAAAGGTTAGGAGATGTACTTCGACATTCCAAAGAGTTTGACCCGGTTCGGGGAGTTGACTTTGGTCAAACGGGCCCTGGAAGCAGTTGTTGACCTTTCGGGGGAAACGGGTCGTTCGTCCGCATGGTAAGTCAGAATTGCACACGGGACGGACCGTTGGAAAGGGGTTTCAGTGCCCTTCGAAGATTCATTCAGCCTCGGTTGAGCTGAAGAGTGGACTGTGGTCCAGCGGAGCCCGGGAGTGGCCGTTGACTTCTGGATCAAGTTTTGGAGGAAACGGGTCGTTCGTCTGCATGGTAAGTCAGAATCGCGCACGAGACGGACCGTTGGAAAGGGGTTTCAGTGCCCTTCGAAGATTCATTCAGCTTCGGTTGAACTGAAGAGTTTGACTTTTGGTCAAACGGAGCCTGGGAGTGCCCGATGGCTTCTAGGTCAGTACTCGGGGTATGACTTGGGTAGGAAGAGATGAAGAGAGGTGCTATAGACCTAATGAGAGTTTAGGGGGTAACAGAATGGGGTGTCTACAGACACCTTGCACGGGACCAATGTAACTTGTAGAAAAACTGACCGCGTAGTCCCGGGTCTCCCGGTTTGAGAATATGACGATAATTTACAAAAATAAAACTTAGACTAAAAAATAGGCCGTTAAAGGGTGAAAACCCAAACCATCCCCAAGCGTCCCCGTAAGAGGCACGAACACCTCGCACGGGACCAATGTAACTTGTAGGAACTGACCGCGTAGTCCCGGGTCTCCCGGTTTGAGCATATGATGATAATTTGCAAAAATCAACACTTAGACTTAAAAATAGGTTGTTAAAGGGTGAAAACCCAAACCAGCCGCCAAACGACCCCGTAAGAGGCACGAACACCTCGTACGGGACTAATGTAACTTGTACGAACTGACCACGTAGTCACGGCTCTCTCGGTTTGAGAATACGACGATAATTTGCAAAAATAACACTTAGACTTAAAAACAGGCCGTTAAAGGGTGAAAACCTAAACCAGCCACCAAACGTCCCCGTAGGACGCACGAACACCTCGCACGGGACCAATGTAACTTGTAGGAACTGATCGCGTAGTCCCGGGTCTCCCGGTTTGAGAATACGACGATAATTTGCAAAAATCACATTTAGACTTAAAAACAAGCCGTTAAGGGGTAAAAACCTAAACCAGCCCCCAAACGACCCCATAAGAGGCACGGACACCTCACACGGGACCAATGTAACTTGTACGAACTGATCGCATAGTCCCGGGTCTCCCGGTTTGAGAATACGATGATAATGTGCAAAAATCAACACTTAGACTTAAAAACAAGCCGTTAAGGGGTGAAAACTCAAACCAGCCACCAAACGTCCCCGTAGGAGGCACGGACACCTCGTACGGGACCAATGTAAGTTATAGGAACTGACCGCGTAGTCCCGGGTCTCCCGGTTTGAGAATACGACAATAATTTACAAAAATAACACTTTAACTTAAAAACAGGCCGTTAAAGGGGGAAAACCTACTCCAGCCACCAAACGACCCCATATGAGGCACGAACACCTCGCACGGGACCAATGTAACTTGTATGAACTGATCGCGTAGTCCCGGGTCTCCCGATTTGAGAATACGATGATAATTTGCAAAAATCAATACTTAGACTTAAAAACAAGTCGTTAAGGGGTGAAAACCCAAACCAGCCCCCAAACGTACCCGTAAGAGGCACGGACACCTCGCACGGGAACAATGTAACTTGTAGGAACTGACCGCGTAGTCCCGGGTCTCCCGGTTTGAGAATATGACGATAATTTGCAAAAATAACACTTAGACTTAAAAACAGGTCGTTAAAGGGTGAAAACCCAAACCATCCCCCAAACGTCCCCGTAAGAGGCACGAACACCTCACACGGGACCAATGTAACTTATAGGAACTGACCGCGTAGTCCCGGGTCTCCCGGTTTGAGAATATGATGATAATTTGCAAAAATCAACACTTAGACTTAAAAATAGGCCGTTAAAGGGTGAAAAGCAAACCAGTCCCCAAATGACCCCGTAAGAGGCACGAACACCTCGCACGGGACCAATGTAACTTGTACAAACTGACCGCGTAGTCCCGGGTCTCCCGGTTTGAGAATATAAAGATAATTTGCAAAAATCAACACTTAAACTTAAAAACAAGCCGTTAAAGGGTGAAAACGTAAACCAACCCCCAAACGGACCCGTAAGAGGCACGAACACCTCGCACGGGACCAATGTAACTTGTAGGAACTGACGGCATAGTCCCGGGTCTCCCGGTTTGAGAATGAGACGATAATTTGCAAAAATCAACACTTAAATTTAAAAACAAGCCGTTAAGGGGTGAAAACCCAAACCAGCCCCCAAACGACCCCGTAAGAGGCACGAACACCTCGCACGTGACTAATGTAACTTGTACGAACTGACCGCGTAGTCCCGGGTCTCCGGTTTGAGAACACGACGATAATTTGCGAAAATAACACTTAGACTTAAAAACAGGCCGTTAAAGGGTGAAAACCTAAACCAGCCACCAAACGTCCTCGTAGGAGGCACGAACACCTCGCACGGGACCAATGTTACTTGTAGGAAATGACCGCGTAGTCCGGGGTCTCCCGGTTTGAGAATACGACGATAATTTGCAAAAATCACACTTAGACTTAAAAACAATCTGTTAAAGGGTGAAAACCTAAACCAGCCACCAAACGACCACGTAGGAGGCACGAAAACCTCGCACGGGACCAATGTAACTTGTAAGAACTAACCGCGTAGTCCCGGTTCTCCCGGTTTGAGAATACGACGATAATTTACCAAAATAACACTTAGACTTAAAAATAGGCCGTTAATGGGTGAAAACCTAAACCAGCCACCAAACGACCCCGTAAGAGGCACGAACACCTCGCACGGGACCAATGTAACTTGTACGAACTAACCGCGTAGTCCCGAGTCTCCCGATTTGAGAATATGACGATAATTTGCAAAAATCAACACTTAGACTTAAAAACAAGCCGTTAAGGGGTGAAAACCTAAACCAGCCCCCAAACGACCCCATAAGAGGCACGAACACCTCGCACGGGACCAATGTAACTTGTACGAACTGACTGGGTAGTCCTGGATCTCCCGGTTTGAGAATATGACGATAAGTTGCAAAAATAACACTTAGACTTAAAAACAGGCCGTTAAAGGGTGAAAACCTAAACCGGCCACCAAACGTCCCCGTAGGAGGCACGAACACCTCGCACGGGACCAATGTAACTTGTAGTAACTGACCGCGTAGTCCGGGGTCTCCCGGTTTGAGAATACGATGATAATTTGCAAAAATCACACTTAGACTTAAAAACAATCCGTTAAAGGGTGAAAACCTAAACCAGCCACCAAACAACCTCGTAGGAGGCACGAACATCTCGCACGGGACCAATGTAACTTGTAGGAACTAACCGCGTAGTCCTGGTTCTCCCAATTTGAGAATACGAGGATAATTTGCAAAAATAACACTTAGACTTAAAAACAGGCCGTTAAAGGGTGAAAACCTAAACCAGCCACCAAACGACCCCGTAAAAGGCACGAACACCTCCATGGGACCAATATAACTTGTAGGAACTGACTGCTTAGTCCCGGGTCTCCGGGTTTGAGAATAGGAAAATAATTTGCAAAAATAACCATTAGACTTAAAAACACGCCGTTAAAGGGTGAAAACCTAAACCAGCCACCAAACGACCCCATAAGAGGCACGAACACCTCGCACGGGACCAATGTAACTTGTACGAACTGATCGCGCAGTCCGGGGTCTCCCGGTTTGAGAATACGATGATAATTTGCAAAAATCAACACTTAGACTTAAAAATAAGCCGTTTAGGGGTGAAAACCCAAACCAGCCCCCAAACGTACCCGTAAGAGGCACGGACACCTCGCACGGGACCAATGTAACTTGTAGGAACTGACCGCGTAGTCCCCGGTCTCCCGGTTTGAGAATATAACGATAATTTGCAAAAATAACACTTAGACTTAAAAACAGGCCATTAAAGTGTGAAAACCCAAACCATCCCCCAAACGTTCCCGTAAGAGGCACGAACACCTCGCACGGGACCAATGTAACTTGTAGGAACTGACCGCATAGTCCCGGGTCTCCCGGTTTGAGAATATAATGATAATTTGCAAAAATCAACACTTAGACTTAAAAACAGGCCGTTAAAGGGTGAAAACCCAAACCAGCCCCCAAATGACCCTGTAAGAGGCACGAACACCTCGCACGGGACCAATGTAACTTGTAC
Organism: Sambucus nigra; assembly: GCA_949130495.1. Classification (NCBI taxonomy): domain Eukaryota; kingdom Viridiplantae; phylum Streptophyta; class Magnoliopsida; order Dipsacales; family Adoxaceae; genus Sambucus; species Sambucus nigra. The sequence goes on from OX422220.1 coordinate 527,447,573, forward strand.
GAACTGACCGCATAGTCCCGGGTCTCCCGGTTTGAGAATATGACGATAATTTGCAAAAATCAACACTTAGACTTAAAAACAAGCCGTTAAGGGGTGAAAACCTAAACCAGCCCCCAAACGGACCCGTAAGAGGCACGAACACCTCGCACGGGACCAATGTAACTTGTAGGAAGTGACGGCATAGTAGCGGGTCTTCTGGTTTGAGAATATGACGATAATTTCCACTCCTATATGTAATTTTTTAGTTTGAGTAAGTTTTTTTTGTAACTTACTAGGTTACTAATATCGTATCTTTTTTGTATCCTATTTTTTTTGCAGGATAACATTTTATCGTTGGCATTTATTCACGTGGAACACACAGAGAACTCAATGGTTTACAACAAGGGGTTTATTCATGATTCCATTTTTTTGTGTTATGGTCGTGCGGGCTTTTGTAGTTTTATTGTTAACTTTTATGGTCGTGCGGGCTTTTGTAAGTTAATTGTTATATTTTGTGGCCGTGCGGGCTTTATGTTAGGCAGGTTTTGTATTAGCAGGTTTTGGAATGTCCAGAAAATAGAGAAAACTCTGCCCAATTTTTTTGGCCTGTGAACTATTAAAGACTTGTAATATTTTGAAGTTTGTATATACATTAGTTTATCAACAACGTGCAATATTTTCAATTTGTGAATTTTTGTGCTTTCAAATAATTAATTTTTTTTTCTTTTTATAAAACATTTAGCACAGTTCAAAACCGTGGCAAAAGTGTATCATATTTTGGCACGGTTTTGAACTGTGCCAATTTTTTTTTAAACTGTGCTGAATCTGGCACAGTTAAAAACTGTGCCAAAAGTGTGCCAGAAATATCAAATTCTGGCACGGTTTAAAAGTGTGCCAGAAGTGTTCCTGTTTGGCCAAATCTGGCACACTTTTGAGCCGTTCCAAAAAAAAATGGCCATTTTGGAACACCTGATTCTGGCACAGTTCAAAACCGTGCCAGATTTGATCTGGCACAATTTTAAACCGTGCCAGATTCCTATTTTTGGTGTAGTGTAATGGCGGCCATGCTTCAGCATTTTCCACCGCCACTAGCACCTCATCAGCCACCACCACAGCAGGTGGCTATTCCAACACAGGCACCGAGCTACTCATGGGACCGAGCGTGGGAGGCCTTTGTTAAGGTTCTACCTCCAGAGTTTGCCAGAGGATTAGATATATTGATGGATAGTAGATATAAATAGGACATCGAGAGGCTCTTATGGATGCTGGAGTGCACGTCAGTTTAGAAGAAGATGCTAGCTTCCTTTAGATTGGTGGGATCCACCCTTTAGTGGTGAGAGGCAGTTACGACAGTAGAGGAGAGGGACAGCCTCACGATTGGTCGTTTATGGTAGAGGTTTGAGGGGAAATTTTTTCCCCTACCTATGCAGTCCGAGATGAGGACTAGATTTATGTATCTGGAGTAGGAGGGATGTACTGTTGCAGAGTACGAGGAGGAGTTTTCCGCCCTCTCGTATTGTGCAAAAGGAGGATGTTCAGACAAAGATGATGAGTACGGATCATTTCATTACGGGGTCAGCCTTCGCATATTAGGAAGGCTCTTCTAGGAATTCCAACCTTCTTGACGTACGACCAGATGGTTAATGTTGAACTTCTCCATTACCAAGATCACCGGGCCTTTCTCAAGACTAAGGGGGTGAAATGACACGGAGGGGAATCGTCTAGCCAACAGGGTAATATGAGTCGGTCACCCCATCTGCCGAGCACCATAAGAGTTTCAAGGGTACAGATGCCTGACAAAGGCCGGGCCAGCATGGCCAGGGTCAGGGAGGTCAGGGCCAGCAGTATAGGGGGCATTAGGGCCAGCAGTTCAAAGGCCATCAAGGCCAGCAGGACAGAGGCCAACAGGGCCAATGGTTTAAACGGGGACCATTTCAAGGAAATTTCTATACTTGTGGTGAGAGGGGTCACTCTTCGAAGTATTTCATGCAAGGGGATTAGGCAGTCCAGGGGAAGGGTTGTTTTAGAGGTCAGTAAGCACCTCATAGACAGCGCCCACCTATTCCATCTCAGGGAGCCGCTGCACCCGTCGCCCCACCTCAGGGGTAACAGTCGTTGCAGTATGACCCGATCTACCATGTAGCAACAATAGATGGACCTGCACCTCCACAGACAGTTGAGGGTATGTTTCCCATTTTTGGTCATATTAGTCACATACTTTTTTATATAGGTGCATCACACTTTTTTGTTAGCACGGGGTTTGCACGGGAGACAGGTATGATAGACTTTGCTTCAGATGTAGTTTTGCACATAGACTCACCAGTGGGTAGAGAGGCACCCATACGGTCAATGTGTCGGGGAATCGGTATTGAGATAGGTCGACTTACTTTTGTTGTGGATTTACTAGTACTTGACATGCACGAGTACGACGTCATTTTTGGGATGGATTGGCTAGCCACCTATAGGGCATGTGTGGATTGCTTTGGGATGTCCATCGTCTTCGCCATTCTGGGGTAGGAGATGTACCTAGTTGCAATGTGGCACTCCGAGGGTGGGTAGAGCACGCATTTGTATTACATTGAGGAGGATACCTCTTCAGAGGTTTTAGTGACGCTAGATTCCATTTCGGTGGTGGGAGACTTTTTTGATGTCTTTAGAGAGATTTTGGGGTTACCACCAAGTCAGATGATTGATTTTGTGATACACCTGATTCCGAGACAGAGAGCTATTGCCCGTACTCCCTATTGGATGGCTCTATTGGAGATGAGCGAGTTGCGAGAGCAGATTGAGCATTTCTTAGGATAGGGGTTTATTAGGAGTAGTACTTCGCCCTGGGGTTCTCCACTGTTGTTCATCAAGAAGAGGTATGGATATTTACGGATTTGTATTGACTACAGGGAGTTGAAAAATGTCACAATTCAAAACAAATACCCATTGTGGTGGATAGATGATTTATTTGACCAGCTCAGGGGTGTTGCGTGTTTTTAAAGATTGACTTGATGTTAGGGTACTATTACACCGTGACTAATAAAATACCGGGGGATCATTCCTATATCAAATTAAAACAGGAATCCCAGTTGGTTCATTCTTAGCATCACTGTCAAAAACCTTTTTTAAAACTTACTAACCACCTAGTATTCCAAAAAGGCGGTGCCAAATTTTAACTTTTTATTTAAACAAAAACAACAACATGCGGAAATATACAATGAGCCATTCACAACAACTGAATCAAATTAACTGAATAAATAAATAAACTACTTGTCGAATAAACCATCGGCCACAAAAGTAAATAGTCTAATAACAATCGTCGATCAACTGAATAACTGAATTCGAAAAACTGCACTGAAAAGTATGGGCAACAAGCCCTAAGTAAAACTGAAACTACCTAGTTTAATTATACCAAATCCCCTTTTTAGCCTAATGGGCCAAGCCCAAATGACCCGAACACTTGTGTGTGGGCCCGATTATGCCTAAAAATTCCCCGTGACCCATTTACTACCCCCGGGTACACTTTTTCGACTATCTCGGCCCATTCGGAATCAACCGTGCACTCAAAATTGACATCTGAATTAATTTATAAAAATTCTCATCTCACACCCAAATTAGTCTACACTGACTCCTGGCTGAGATAAATAAATGTCATATCACTAATACACGTTATAACGTAATTAAATTATTACTATTCACTTAGTAATTAAATTTCCCCAAACATTAACCATTAATCTCCGATTAATATTTAAATAAATATTACCATAATTAATTCAATTAAATTACAACACACAAGTAATTTAAAATTTTCCCGAATTAATTAAATATTAAATGAACATAAATATGGGGTGTTACAGGTACCATCAGTAGAGATTTCGGTAGTAGGACGTCTCAAAGACAACATTTCTTACTCGTTATGGGTGATATGAGTTTTTGGTGATGCCATTCGGGCAGACTAATGCACCGCCAGTATTCATAGATTTGATGAACTGAGTTTTAGGGAGTTTATGGACAGGTTTGTTATAGTATTCATAGATGATATTCTGATATATTCTCATACTGTGGAGGATCACACAGATCATCTACGGGTGGTCTTTAGACACTTTGGGATCATCACTTATATGCGAAGTTCAAGAAGTGTGGAATTTTGTTGAGGGAAGTACAGTTCTTGGGTCACATTGTGTCCGAGCAGGGTATATCCATGGACCTAGGGAAAGTGTTTGCCGTAATGGAGTGGGGATAGCCCATTACACCCACCGAGGTGTGCAGCTTCTTGGGATTGGCCGAGTACTACCACCAATTCATTCAAGGCTTCTCCAAGATTGTCGGGCCCTTAATGAATTTGATGAGGAAGGGGGTATCTTTTGTTTGGGATGAGATGTGCCAGCAGGCGTTTGAGGAGCATAAGACGAGATTGACTACAGTAACAGTTTTAGCGTTACCTCGGACAGGGGTCGGCTATAGAGTTTACACTGATGCGTCCCTCAGGGGAATTGGCGGGGTTCTGATGTAAGAGTAGAGGCCAATAGCTTATGCTTACCAAAATCTTAAGCCTCACGAGGGACATTACACTACCCATGACTTAGAGTTGGCAGCCGTGGTTTTTGCCTTACAAGTGTGGAGACATTACCTTCTTGGGGAGAAGTTTTAGTTTTTCACCGACCATAAGAGCTTGCAATATTTCTTCACATAGCAGGAGTTGAACATGTGACGGAGGAGGTGGCTCGAGTTTGTGAAGTACTATCAGTTCGACATTTAGTACCACCTGAGGAAAGCAAACGTCGTAGAGTATGCACTGAGCCGTAACTCATTTTTGGAGTTAAAAGCAGTGTGGAAGGAGAAGTGGAGGTCACTTCGTGGGATGATGAGTTAGCCCAAGCATTTATCTCAATTCTCACCATCAACCCCGAGATCATTATTCGGTTCATGAAGGCACTGGTTGAGGATCAGTTTTGACAGGAGCGGGTGAGACAGTTGGTACTCGAGGGGTGGAGTATTTTTCTTTTGGGTCAGATGGTGGTATGAGATTTTAGGGGAGACTGGTTATTCTGGATGATGAGGAGTTGAGGCGAGTCGTTATGTCGTAGGCTTACGATTCACTATATACGGTCATCCCGATGGGGAATAGATGTACCATGATATGCGCTGTCAGTATTGGTGCGCCGGTATGAAGAGGGATATAGTTGAGTTTGTGTCCAGATGTGCTACTTCTCAGCTGGTGAAGGTGGATCATCAGTGTCCCATAGGTACTCTGCAGCCTTTAGATATCCCGATATGGAAATGGGAAAGCATATCTATGGACTTTATTACTGGGCTACCTACTCTACAGAGGGGGCATGATTCGATATGGGTGATTTTTGACAGATTGAAGAAAATTTATTTGGACTGGTGTATGTAAGTTAGAAACAAATTTCTGGGTTGGACAAATTCAGAAGGCCGTTACTTTTGCATTAATATCTTCATCAGAGACGAACTGGACAAAATCTAAAGAGAGAAGCGTAGAAAGGAAGAAGGCGGAAGGTCACTCAAATGACCTGGCATGTCGTTTGAACGGCATGTCTTGTCGTTTGAACGAACCTATTACTCATTCGAACAACATTTTGGGGGAATTGATAATTCGTTCTTTTGGCCTTGTTCAAAATCCAATTAATTTGACCATAAATTGTTTAGCAACAGTGACGCAAGAACATAAGAACTATTGAGAAATAATTATGTAAATTGGATAAGGGTATTGATCGAGGGTTAATAAATTTAGAGAGTAATCTTATACCCATACTGTGATTATTATAAATTACAATAAACTGGATGGTTTAGTAATTATTTTTTTGGAATGGAATTTAATAATTTATTAGATGATAAATTATTAATAGTTGGAAAAATGGTATGGACTTTGGATTAGAATTTTATGGTAATTACAGAGTAATTACCTTTACATATTATATGTGATAATAATATGTACTATTATATATTTGTGTGTGGATATACCAGTGGACCGTCTTATCGGCTTGGGGGTTCGCGCGTTCGGGCCGTAGACCACACATTGGCACATGTGGGCCTGGGATGTGTAGGTCATATAGGTACTACGTAGTGGCTCCACTCTCGAGGCGTAGGTGTGGCGCTGACCCTTCCTATTTCACCACTGGGTTTGGGCCGTAGACCGGTGTCTTGCGTAGGGACCGCCCCCAACTTATGTGTGTTTTGTGGTGTCTGCTTAGGATGTATTGATTCCTCCGGACTTGGTGATATAGCATGAATTAGACACCAATGGTAGATGCCCTTGTGTGTCAATTATATGGAAGCACACATATTATTAATTTCTCGTATATTATGAAAATAAATTAAATTGTCTAAGGATATGGACACTAAATGTTATTTTGACCCTATAACGCATAATAAATGTTTATGCCTTATACTTGATATTGAAGAGACTGGAATTTATGTAAGTTGGTAATTTAAATGTAGGGATTATATTTAATTTAATTAATTCGGAATGAAATCCTTCTATAATTGAGATGATGTCACAATTTATTATTTGTGACATAGTGGGGTGGGGATACTATCACACTTCGATGAGAGGTGAGGTGTTATACGCTTGTGAGTGACGAAAGGGGGGTATTTATTGTGCATTGACTGTATTAATGTAATAATAAATTATTCAAGTTAATTCGTGCACACCTCGGACTCTAACCCAAATTTAAATGTTTTCCCCCCATGTGCTCATAGACAGGGACAACGGGATTGTGCGTAGTAGTCTTGCAGCCTTACATGCTATCCAATTTCAACTGCGCTACTTCTAGCATATGTTCTTCTCAACTCTAGTCATTTATATTTTTGGAACTTTGTAAGGGCATAAGCCCAGACCTTTATTTTATGTTGGTGGAGATTTTGTTACTTTAGTTGGATATTTATCTTATTGTTGGTGGAATTGATTTACTTATTAATTATAAATGGGTTCGTGACTTTTCCAACTTGGGGCTTTTATTATAAACTATTTATATTTGCATTTGTGCTAAGGATAGTATTAATTGACAAGCAAGCCCTATCTTCGGCGTGTCATGCCTGGCTAGCCTTTACGTGAGAAAATAGGAGTTGTTACAGATGGTATCAGAGCACGATTCTAGTGTCCTTAGGATCTGTGTTTGCACTCCTTACATTCTGCATTGTGTTCTTTGATATATACGGCCTATACTTTGGACTCGTTGTATTCTTACGATTAATACTAATTTTAACTGTTTTCTTTCATATGGTGAACGGACGTAGGGGTAGACCCAGAAGAGTAGCCCTTACAGTTGAGGATGAGGAGGCTCACCCGGAGCCAGTACAGGCACCACAAGCTCCACCGGCCCCACCGACCCTACAGGTTCCCCAGTTTATCACCCCCACTGAGATAGCCACTATTGTGTCTCAGGCAATATCTATGGCGATGGAAGCCATGCTTCAGTATTTCCCACAGCCACAGGCACCTCAGCAGCCACCACCACAGCAGGTGGTTATTCCAGCACAAGCATCGGGCTACTCATGGGACCGAGCGAGGGAGACTTTTGTTAAGGGCCAACCTCTAGAGTTTATAGGAGGATCATATATATTGATTACTAGTAGATGGAATTATAATTTTAATATATATACTCCTAAGATAGTCGATTTTATGATGGTGAACCACGCTTTAATTTTGTACTGTAGGTGTTATTAGTTTATGATGTAAAACTCACTGGAATTAGTAAAATATCTCACACGAATATCGATCTCAATATCGATGAACTAAATGCAATCTCAAGTTCCCCTAATTATCCATTCGTGCCACTTTACTAAATTAATCCCCTCTCTCTAAACCCTTATTCTTGATCTCTTTAAGTAAATAGGAAAAAATGTTTCATTTTTCAAGTGACCAATTAACTATGCATTGGGAAGTATGACTTGGTTAAATAGTAGATTGAGGACATAACCATATTGAGTGATTTCCACATGCACGCAATGTAGTAGTTATGCATTAGCTCATTAAGATGTCAAGCATGTACCACACGTCCGAACAGGTGGGCTTGACGATGTGTAGGCCATATAGGTACTACGTGGAGGCTCCACCCTCGAGAGGTAGGGTTAGCGTTGATCGTTCCTGTATCATCATTGGGTATGGGTCGTGTACAGTTATCTTGCGTAGGGACTGCCCCCAATGTATGTGTTTTTATGTTGTCCGCTTAGGAAGAAGTGATTACTTCGGACTTGCGAATAGAGCACGAATTACACACCAAAGGTATATGCCCTTGAGTGTCAATTATATGAAAGGACATATATTAGTAAGTACCTGGACGTTTATAAACTAATTTAATTGTCTAAGAATACAGACAATAATTACACTTGGATCCCATAACGCATAATAGATGTTTATGCTTTAAGTATGAAGATCTTGTGACTTGATTAAATAGATGTTGGTAATTAAATGTAGTAATTACACTTAAATAATTAATTAGCGATATATTCATTTTTATCAATATGCGAAGATGTCATAATTCATTACCTGGAATATTTTGGGGTGCGAATGATATCACACTTAAATGATAGGTGAGGGGGTATACGCTTGTGAGTGTCGATAGGTGGAATACTCATTTTGCATCGAATGTATTATTGCATCATAAATTAATTAAGTCAATTATTGCACACCTCGGGCTCTGAGCCAAATTATAAATGTTTACCTCCAGGTTGTTTCTAAATAGGGATAGCGGCACTGTTGTTGGTCCAGTTTGCAATCTCTCGAACTTATCCGATTTCAGATTTATTGACTCTAGCATTGGTGCTATTCTGTCGAGTTTAGTTACTTTATTTGGAAGTATTGTAAGGGCATAAGCCCAAGATTTATTTATTTATTTACATTATACTGGAGTTGTGACTTTTTCTTGTTGTTGGATTTATTATTATTTGGTGTTAGTTTTAGTACAATCATCGTTATGGAAATATTCATAAACTTTTAAAGTATCGGCTTTTAAAATACCATATTTACATTACGTTGTGCTGAGAATGGTGTTAATTGACAGACAAGCCCCATCTTCAGCATATAGTGTATGGTCGGCCTTTACGTGAGAAAATGGGGGTTGTTGGTTCTAGTGTTCTTAGGATCTGTGTTTGAGCTCGTTATGTTTTGCGTTGCGTTCTTTGATGTAGAGCCTTATGATTAGGAATCATTGTATTCTTTACTAGTCATTATTACCCGTTCGGGAAGGGGTCAACTTGGAGAGAGATCCATAGAGACCTTAGTTTGGGTCACTCGAGGAGTTCGGGAAATTTAGTGTCTAGTAATTTTATGAAAGACATTTAGGAATTTGAGTAGGTGAAAATTTACGATAATGCACCAGCAGAGGTTAGTTCGTGTAAACTAGCACCCACAACGAGATGGGCATCAGATTATAGATAAAAAAACTATTTGGGAAAAGAGACTAGTGATAGCATCTATGGTAAAGGATATGTTTTTCCATATTTTATAGTACGTAGGATATGTTTTGTTTGATATTGAAACTTAGTGTTCACTTGGGTTTTGTGAGTACATTGGAGAAGTTGGACTTTATACTTGGGATAGTGTTTTACATTAGTTCACCGTGGGTGAGAAAGGGCATTGTTACGTTGGTGTGTAGATGTATAGAAATACATACTAGAATGCTTATGTTTATTTTAGGCGTAATTGTTAAAAGATGTCGTAGTAAGATAATTATCCAGGGATGAAACCTTCTTAGTTGTGTTAAGAGTATGCAAAGAGAAAGGAATTCGTATGGTAAAAGTATTTGGTTCCTTTGGGAGTATTAGGACTAGTGGTAGTCCCGATTTACACGATGAGGTGTACAATCATAAATAATGATTATTATAATGATGATGCCATTAGAAATGGATAGTGATAGCCTTTATGGGAATGAGTAGGTTTATGAAGCCATATAAATTGATTTAAACATATTAATAGACTTAGGTCCTGAACCGACATATCTCAATAACCGAAAAAGTTGCGTAGTAGTGTATTGGAAGGGTTCCTTGTTTGGATTTCGCTCGCGAGACATCCCACGTACGAAAGTAGTAAATGTCGAGAGTTGACAGATGTTGGATTCTAGGACATTTTTTTATTACTGTTCTTGGTACTGTCATATTGGTAATTTATCGGGCATTAATGTTTTCACGACGGAAAATACTAAAGGAATTTAAACACTTTGAGTTTATTTATGGTTAAATGAGCGACTATAGGGCCTGGAGAACCTTATAAATGGATTAAGCATATTATAGACATGGGTCATGGACTGACGAATCTCAGTGACCGACAATGCTATATAGTAGTGTATCGGGAGGGTTCCTTGCTTGGATTTCGCTTACGAGACATCCCACGCATGAAAGTAGCAAAAGTCGGGAGCTGAGAGATGTTGGATTCTAGTATATTTTTGTGCTATTGATTTTAGTATGATTAAATGGGTTAATTTGTTGGGATTCAGTGTATCCCTTTTGGCGATATGGGACTTTAATTGGCAATGGGTAAAAGTTGGAAATTTTCATGATTACTGCACGCATTTATTATATTTCATTTTTCTTTTAATCTTGGACTGATTGATTTTGATAACTGACTAAGCCGTATAGCAGTGTATCGAGATGGTTCCTTGTTTGTATTTTGCTTGCGAGACGTCCCACGCACGAAATTGACAAAGGTCTGGAGTTCAGAGAAGTCGAATACTGAGATCATCATTTTCTTTTTCATATGTAGTGGTACACTGGATATATGTGTATGCTTAGTATGAATGGTATATGTGCCATTCATCTTTGTTAATGTTACGCGTGTGTACATATAATGTGGAATATATGAACACCCCAGTGATGTTATGGTAGGCATGGATGAGCCTTTTATTTTATCTCAGGGGATATGAGTATGGACTAATTTAGTGGAAAACTTGGATTAACAATGTGGATTAAAAAAACATAAGGTTGGGCTTTAGCGAATTCCGAGGATGGAATTTCGTTATAAGGGGAGGAGAATGTAATACCCCGTAATTTTTAGAAATAAAATACTACGATATGAATGGAATTAATGATTTCAAATTTTTTTTAGAATAAATTAATTTGGGAGGACATAAAATTTAAGCGAGTATAAGTTTTAATTTAAAAAAAAAAGCTAGCTAGTGAAGAATAAATCATCCATAAATAAATTTATTGGCGCGTGTCATTAGAACATATGAAAAATGTCTAAGTGAAATAAAAATAATTGGAGAACGTTTTGGGAAGCGTTGGAGACTCGATTTAGTGTTTTTAATATTTAAAATTAGTCTTGGGTCATAGGTATATGAGTTGGGGAACTTTTAGACTAGTCGGGTTATGGTTTCAGGCTTATTTGGAGGTCCAAAAATTGAGATAAGGGCCCAACTCGGGATTATTCACTTAATTAGAGGTTAAGTGGGGGTACACCACTCCCCCACTATCATTCCACAAAACCTAGATTAGTAACCATAGGAGAAAGAAGGGAGAAATACCAAAGAGGAAAAAAGGGCAAGAACAAAGGAGAAATCAAGAGTTTTCAAGGGGTCCATCTTCTACAATTTTAAGGCAAGAATTTTCTTGCTTAATTTGTGTTTCCAATTTATTTCTTGATGCATTATAATTGTTCCCTTTAAAATTCTGGGATTTAGGGCTTGATGTCTTAATTTGATTATGAATAACACATGCAGAGGGTTGATTTATATGTAGATATTATCCCAGAAATTAGGTATCAAAAATATGTACATTGATGTTAATTTCCATAAGCTCTTGACAGTTGTTTGGGAATAATCAAATTTTAAATGTAAAGGTTATGCTTGGTAAATTTATAGACTGAAAATTTATAGAGATTTCACGATGTAAAAATCCTTGTCTGCGAATTAAATCATAGTTAGAAGTTTGGAAAACATATGGCTCGATTAAATCTTGAACGAACACGAAATTGTGGGTTATTTTGGGACGTGAAAAGCGAGTATACATACATGTAAATTCTGGGTTTAGAGTTTACTACTGAGATTAACAGGTTGGCGAAGAAGAGAAGGAAAACAATGACACGTCGTCTGAATGAGTAGGGCCCTCGTTCGAGCGACAATGAATGTCGCGCGAACGACCCCTACCTCATTCGAGCGACGCCAATGTGTTTCTGGTTCCACGCGTCTGGGAATGGGCAGCCTTGCTGGGCATTGTTTTTAGTTTCTTTGAGTTACTGAAAAAGGGAGGTTTACTTAGAATATGGTTAAAAGTTTTATACCCTCATTTTATTAAAAGTGATTACAAATAACTAGTGATTTAGTAATTTTAATGGGATGGAATTTAACAGTTATGGGACAATATCACACCCACTTTTAAATTAATTACAAATTACTAGATAGTTAAGTAAATTTTTATAGGATGGAAATTAATAATTTATTAGACGATAAATTATTTAAAATGGGAATGTGGAGACTTATAGTTGGAATTTTCTATGGTAAATATGGAGTACCTACCGCTACATATTGTATGAGATAACAACATGTATTATTGTGGAATTTTGGTTTGATTTTTAGGATAATTATAGAGTAATTATGTTTACATATTATTTGGGATAACAATAATATGAACTATTATATATCTGTTGTGAACATACCACGGGACCGTCCTATCGGCTCGGGGGTTCGCGCATTCGGGCGTCGTACCACACGTTGGCACAGGTGGGCTTGAAGTTGTGTAGGCCATATAGGTACTACGTGGAGGCTCCACCCTCACGAGGTAGGGTTGGAGTTGATCGTTCCTTTATCACCATTGGGTATGGGCCGTGTACAGGTGCCCTACGTAGGGACCGCTCTCAATGTATGTGTTTTTGTGTTGTCCGCTTCAGAATAAGAGATTCCTCCAGACTTGCCGATAGAGCACGAATTAGACACCAACGATAGATGCCCTTGAGTGTCAATTATATGAAAGGACATATATTAGTAAGTATCCGGACCCTTATGAACTAATTTAACTGTCTAAGACTACGGACAATAATTACACTTGGACCCAATAACGCATAATAGATGTTTATGCTTTAATCATGAAGCTCTTGTGACTGGAATAAATGGATGTTGGTAATTAAATGTAGAAATTACATTTAAATAATTAACTAGCGATACATTCCATAATTCATTACTTGGGATATGTTGGGATGCGAATGATATCACACTTAGATGAGAGGTGCGGTGTTATAAGCACATGAGTGTCGAAAGGGGGAATACTTATTTTGCATCAACTGTATTATTACATCATATATTAATTAAGTTAATTCTTTCACACCTCGGGCTCTGACCCAAATTATAAATGTTTCCCCCAAGTTGTTTCTAGATAGGGTTATCGAGACTGTTAATGTTCTAGCCTTGCGATCTCTTAGACTTTTCGATTTCAGATTTATTGACTCTAGCCTAGGTGCTTTTCTGCCAGAGTTTTGTTAATTTATTTAGAAGCATTGTAAGGGCATAAGCCCAAGATTTATTTATTTATTTACATTATGCTGGAGTTTTGACTTTTTCTTGTTGTCGGATTTATTATTATTTGGTGTTGGTTTTAGTTTAATCATCGTTATGGAAGTATTCATAAAGTTTTAAAGTATCGGCTTTTAAATTACCATATTTATATTGCGTTGTACCGAGAATGCTATTAATTGACAGATAAGCCACATCTTTGGCGTATCGTGCCTGGCCAACCTTTACGTGAGAAAATGGAGGTTGTTACCGTCATTGTTTTGTGTTTTAATCTTTGAGGGCCATTTGTGCGACAACCGTTTGAATTAAAGAGAGAAACATTTCTCAACTTATTTTGAGGAAACAAATAAACTCTTTTGCCCCTCTTTAAGGTTTAGCACTTTATAATAATTTCAAATGTAATAAAATGTTTATAAAACATAACAAAATTTTGTATATCACATTTTAATGCTATATAAAATTAAAATGTCTTATAAATTTTCATAAAATTAAAGTTTACAAAAATTTATTATAAAAAATAAAGTTTATGAAAAAGTTACATCCAACATTTTTTTTTAAATAATGAAAACATATTCTTTATAACTTGTTTACTGACAACGTCCATTTATTTTTTATAAAAACAATTATAAACCTTATTTTTTTAAAATACATTTAAAAAAAGTTACATCCAATAATGTTTTTTTAAATGTGCAGTTTTTTGTTTTAAAAATAACGAAAAATTGTTTTTCTTTAAAAAATTTTACAAAATAGGATTTTTGTGATATTTTTTTTTGTAAACAATGTCCAATTTTGAATAAAATGTTATAATATTTTTATAAATCCTTATTTTATAAAACTGTTATATAAAAATACAGTTGTTTAAAATTTTTACATCCATCTATTTGTTTTAAATAAAAAAATGTCTAGTTTTCTTTAAATATAAATAACGTTCTAGTTTTCCTTTTAAAATTTTAAAAAATTGTTTTTGTATAACTTTTTTAAAAATAACGCTAAAGTTTTAAAAATAACGCTAAAGTTTTTTTACATGCATTTTTAATTGTGTCTCTTTAAGTTACTCGATATTTTTATTATGACTCTATAGAATAATTATTCACGTAATGAGTTAATAACTAATATGTGAATAATTTATAAATTATAATTAACATTATATTTAATTTTTATGCATAATTTCAAACTATTATTTTAAGTATTTGGCCTCAGTTTAAGTTACTTTACGTAATTTAAAATGTGGCTCAATAATAATCTTGATATAAATAAATTTAAAATATAATTAAAGGGATACAATTTACCCTTCATTTTATAATTTTTTAAAAAATTCATATTAGATAAGTGTATATAGTCAAGTTTTCTAACAAAAATTTAGTCTATAAAAAAATTATAAATTATACTATTTAAAATATTTAAGTTTTTTGTTAGATTTGACGTTTGTATATTTTTAGGATGAAAATGAATTGTTCAAATATGGTCGAATTTCAATCTCCATAAATATAAATTTTTCAGATCAGATGCGTATATGCAACTAGTGTTACTTGTTATGTAAGAATTACAATAGTTTGGTTTAGAAATTTATTTGTGTGGAATTCATACATTATACAAATTAATCATGTTTTATCGAACTATAAACAAGACTTCCAATTTAATTAAACTTAAATTATCTCATTTTGGATGGAAATACAGTGGAGTTCCAATTCAATGGACGTACAATAGAGTTCAATTTTATGAAAATTCAACTAGTCCACTTCTTTAATGAATTGAATTTTGAACCTTGTGCAACATTTGTCGTTAACAGTAGACATGGTAAGAGTTCCGATTGGATTGATTTTTGTATAGATTTATTTTTATTAGTTATGAATTGAAAATGGGGCAAAAAAGTCATCTAAGTGCCTCAAAAAAGTAGTTTAACGGCCATAATTGAAAACTGACGTTCTCTGGTTAAAAACGACACCTAACAATCAATGATAAAAACTTTGTCACCCAACCAAAAATAAACAAGAAAAATGTACCCTAAAATCCAAATAACCCTAATTTTTATGCATTGTGCGGTGCTGAAATTATGGCTTGATGGGATTTTCAAAAAATGTTTTTATTAGTTCAGTTTTGATTATATGTGTTATATGCTTGTTTGTTCAAATTTTTATCAAATCCTTGTCTGGTCATATTATTGTAAATTATTACTTGGTATGCTATGAGCATGTTTGTTCATTTATTCATCAAATCCTTATCGTGCTGTCCTATTGGAGAACATGTTTTACTCTGTTACAGGTTTGTTTGTTCCATTGCCAAATCCATGTTTGAGATGGGCAACCACCTGCTTAACATACCAGATATTTTTTTTTCATTATATATGCTTCCTAGGTGCATCATTACAGAAGATTGAGGGAAAGAAAGTATATTTAGATGATTAGATGTATAAAAGACTAGTAATTTTGATAATTAGATCTAGACTTTTGACCTTTTGGACCCTTAACGTTGCTAGATGGGCAGTGAACTCAACGATGCTTAATGCTACATGCTACATGCTACTAATTAGCCAAGTAGTTTTTTTGCGAGGTTTTCTTACTTTACCCCGCTGATATAATTGCATAATTTCCCTTAGAGGATAAAAAATTACACTTCACCCTCTCCCCTAGCATGCCTAAGGTACAAGTGGGTTCATGCACATACTAGGGGGAGTAAACCTAATTTTTGAACTACAAGGGGGTAATTCTAATTATGCACTTACCTCAAGAGCCAAATGCAAAACCTTGTTCTTTGTGATCATGGTTATTAAAATGTTAGATATGTGTAGCAGTATATCCCCAACTCAGTCGTCAATCCTGTTTAAGCACGATAGGTCTTGGGTCTATACGTGGGTTATGAATGTGAAGGTTACATTGTTTCAGAAATAGTGTAGAGTATGAGGGTGTAACGACTATTTTTCATTATTCATATGAGGATGTGAGAACTATCTCAAGAAATACATCAAAGTCCATTGTCTTAAAAATTCACAAAATGGAGAAGAAAAAAATGAAAAAAAATACTTGAGTTAGCTCCCTGTAGGGTTTCTTTGACATCTGATTTATGGTCTTCAATTAACACAGATGGATTTGTTTGTATCACCTCACATTTTATTGACAAAGATTGGAAATTGCAAAAAAGGATTCTCATATTTAAGTGATGCCACGTCCACATAATGGAATTTGTTTAATCGAAAAGACATCCAATTTGTTATTTGAGTGGGGCATTGGGAAGATATTTCTCATTATCACTTTGGACAATGCATCCAACAATGATACCTTTGTTGAATTGCTAAAAAGTCAGTTAAATAATGAAGACACACTTTTAAGTAAGGGTGATTGTTTTCACATTCAACGTTGTGCTCATGTTTTAAATTTAACAGTTCAAGATGGCTTAAAGGCAATAGATGAAGGGGTGGGAAAGGTGCACGGGTGTGTGATGTATGTTAAAGGCTCACAAGTTAGAAACTAAAAAGTTATGGAATGTGTGAAATTTGTTCATTTGGATGCTAAGGGAGGATTGCGTCAAGATGTCCCTACTAGGTGGAATGCAACATTTCTAATGGTTGAGAGTGCTATATTTTATCATCGTGCATTTGTTCGTTTAACACTAAGTGACTCAAATTTTCTGCATTGTCCAAATAAAATGGAGTGGGGAAAGACTGAGAATTTTATTAAGTTTTTGGAGGTTTTCTATTAAGTATCTTGCATCATCTCCAGAAACAAATACCCTGCATCTTACTTGTATTTTACTTTCGTTTCCATGATTGGGTGTAGTTTAAGAGAAGAAATGCAAAGTCTGGATGTCTTTATGAAGCAAATGACATGTAAAATATGTGAGACAATTTCAAAGTACTGGTCGAATTATAATGTGCTTTTGGTAATGGTCGCGATTTTGGATCCTCCTCTCAAATTTCAATATGTCGACTTCACTTACCAAAAACTCTATGGTATCAATAATAACCAAAGTCATTTTGTTCGAGAAAATTTGTTTGATCTTTATGATGAATACACGAGAAACTTTATTATGGCCGAGAACACCTCTACTACAATGATAGATGGGTGTAAGAAAGCTGGTGATGAGAAGACAAATGCTACCGTACTAAATTGAACCACCAAAAACATGTTTAAGGTAAATGCACATTACTATATTTTAGTAAATGAAAAAAAATAGTTTTTTTAAGTAATATACAATACTGTTTTTTTATTACACACATTGTTTCTTTTTTAGTAAATACAAAAAAAACTATTTTTAGTACAATATATTGTTGTTTTTTATTTCACACATTTGTGGTTTTCTTTTAGTAAATATAGGAAAATAGCTATTCTTGTAGTAATATACATTGTTGCTTTCTATTACAAGCATTGTTGTTTTTTTAGTAAAATACAATGTTGTTTTTTATAACACCCATTGCTACTTTTTAGTAACTACAAAAAATAGTAGTTTTTTAGTGAAATACATTGTTTTTTTTATTACACACGTTTTTTTTAGTAAATACAAAAAAAAAATATCGAGTATATGATGTTGTTTTTTTTACTAGATACATTTTTTTAGGAGTTCTCTTCTCATGAGAGTCAAACACTTTCTTCCATGGAAAAGAAACAACTTGAGATGTATTTGGATGAACCAAGGGTTGACTTAACAGAACAAGGATGTTTTAAGCTTTTGGATGTGGCACCCCTCTTAAATTAACAACGGGTGGCCATCCCTATACTAAGATAAAACAGGAATCTCAAGTGGATAATTCTTTGCATCACTGACGCACAGACTAAAAATCTAACTAACCACCCAATAATAAAATAAGCGGATGCCAAAAAATTTCAAAACATACAAGAAACTTACAAGCCAACAAGCAACGTGACTACAAAACATGATAATATATACACGATTACAACAAAAGAATACCCGAATATGATGTCGGGTCACAGACAATACAACATTCCAATGATATCATAAAAGAGCTATAAATGAAAAACCCCTGAGTGCCCATAACCGATATACAAAATGGATCATAATCTAGATTTACAAGAATAGGAAGCAGCTACAACAAAATCCTATAACATTCTGCATCTGCTACAGCTCCAAGGACCCTGGATAGAATAGGCATCATTGGCGTCCTTGCGGAGGGACACCTAAAATAATACAATATATATAGCAAGAGAAAAGATATAAACGGGTCACAGCCCGAGGTTTGAAAAATAGTTTTAGCAAGTGAATTAAAATGCATAATAATTACGAATGCACAATATCATAATTAAGGTGGTGTCGCACTTTCTTGGGATTGAACCTCACCCCTCATCTATAGCGCGCACCTAACGTATGAATATGAACCTCAACTAAGCTACTCAACACATTCTAGGGATACATCCTCTTAAATCTACGCATAATCCCCATTCACATGACTCACTATCTCTAACATAACCATCCATCTACTTCTTCTATCATCTCCCAAGTTTACACCCAAACTTATACGATAATAACACTCAATTATATTTATCTCGGTTTTAATCTTTAACCTTCACAAGTTATTAGCATACGATATCCCACGTCATCATTAATGCTAGTAATATACCCCCACTATTTTACATAAACCCAAGAACTAAGGACCAAACATCTCCTCAATCCCGACATTGCGCTAAGTTTCGTGCGTGGGACGTATCGCAAAGTGAAATCCAAATAAGGAACCCCCCGATACACAACTATTTAACACTGTTCGTTGTGGAAATGCATCAGTCCCTCAGTCCGTAGTACGCACCCCTTACTCCCATCCATATGCATAAGAGTATACTCATCCACTCTCATGATACAAAAGACAAAACATAATATAGATCTTTAGAACTTTCTCTACTAACAATATTAAGATATCACACACTGTCTACAAAACTTGTATAACATTACACGCTCGTATTATGTATAATTTATCATTCTCTAACAAGTACACATACATAACACACATAATATATGTATACTAACAGTATCTATAATGCTATCATCTTCCAAAGGATCGGTCACACTACACCAAATCTGCCGAATTGTCACGGTCATTGACCTTGACAAATTCAACTTGTCAAGGTCAATGACCGTGACATTTCGAGGCGAGACAAATTTTTTTGTCACGGTCGTGTCACGGTTTATGACCGTGACAAAGCCGTGACCTTTTTTAAAAAAAATTGTCACGGCCAATGACCGTGACAAGTCCTTGACAAGAGTTGTCACGGACTTGTCACGGTCAATGACCGTGACAATTCTGGGCAGAATTTAAAAAAAATCTGTTGGGCAATATGGCCACTGCCACTGCCCAGCAGTATATTTGTACCTGTTATAGCAACGTTGTACCTGTTCCAACATCATATATCCAAACAAACTAAAGATAATGCAAACAACTAATTCAAAATAGAAACTATTTAAGAAGAAACAACATCACCATCAATTATCTCAAATCTACAAACTATTTGCATGGAAAAGAGATTTTGTACCGCGACGCTCGGGGACACCTCCTTATCCTTCCCTTCTCGTCCGAATAGCCACATAAGTATAGAGCATATGTGGCCTACCCTTACGGCCACTCCCTGTCCCCTGAATTGAAATAAAGTAAAATTAGTATCCGCCCCTCAAATATAGATAATATAAATCGAAATCGAAATTGACATATAAATATAAATACATTACCTGTAGTGTCACCCAAACAGCTAACTTGAGCTCATATGGCACCTCCTTCCAACTAATGTACCCCGGGTAATCGTGTCAAATATAATTCCCTTCTTATCTGAACACTAAGAAATGCCATAATCCTATGGAATTATGCGCTGCAAATTCCTTCCAACCGTTGTGTAGCAAATAATCAGCAGTTGAAGTTGTCAATTCCACCTTTCAATGGTCTCCCATGTTTTGCCAGAGGTTCCAAGTGGTGGACCATTGAAAGGTGGAATTGACAACTTCAACTGGTGATGTTTGGCTACATAACGGTTGGGAGGAATTTTCAGAGCATGGCTCCATAGGATTATGGTATTTCTTAGTGTTCGGATAGACGAAGAGATTCAGTATCCTCTCCACAAATAGGACACCCCAAATAACTATGTACTAATCACCTATTAAAGGTAAGAAGCGTATATTCATGGATTAGTATAAACAAAACTTAGATGTGGTTGGAATATTTATGTATTAATCTCCTCTCCACACACGCACACTACACAAGAGTGAAAATGATAAAGTGCAGATCAATTAAAAGCATTAAAAATGGATGTTTCGGTACAAATTGAAATATTTATTACAAATTAAAAAATTGTTTCAAATTCGGGTTATCATCAAAAAGGGATTGATATTCGGTAGGAGCAGCCAAGTCATCCACACTACTATTTAGACGCCTTGGCGCGTGTTGGACAATTGACCACGGCTCGTTGTTGATATTCTCCGAGTAAAACACTTGCTTAACCTTTTGAAATGCACAAACAAACGGCTCATCGCTCACGTGGTCGTTGCTCTTCAACTTGGACAAGTCAACCATGATCAAATTGGTGACAGGATCAACTTTACAAGCATTTTTATCCTCAACTCTTACCCATTCACAGTAAAATACAACCTCTTTGAAGCTTATATAATCCAATTCAAATATATTTCGGATTATACCATAGTAAGTCATTTCAGCTTCGACGAGGTTTTTATCTTTTGCGCTCGCTCGAAAGAAAGTAAGAGCCTTGTATGAAATTCCCGAGTTCTGTACATTTTTACTTTCCTCGTACACTTTAGCGCCGAAAATGTAACCGTTCAATCGATACTTTTTGTACTCTTGTGCCACGAACAAGGGTCCAGTGGCTAGACGAGCAAGCCTTGATGTCGCATCACCCATCTTTAGGAGCTGATAATATAGATAAATTAATTATATTAGTGGTAAAATTTGAATGTAATGTAACGTTATATAACGACTGTTTTCATTATAATTACCTCTTGTGTCAACCATAGCCTAAATTCGCTGTCTGATTGTACCATTGTTTTTCGTCTTTTATTGTTCTCACAAGCTTCATATTTTCTGCATATTACAAAATTAATCATGTATAAAATAATCTAAAATAATGTTAAACATTATAATAATCGAAACTTACTTTTTCCATTCTTCGACATCTTCATGTGTGTCAAATAGATAACGAGCTACTTGTTCATGTTGCAAACTCGTTAATTTCACTCGTTTTCCCATCACATTACCACCATCATCGACGAATTCATCAGTGTCATCAACGCTAGTCGAGTCAGGCCTATATTCCCGAGTATATATTGATGACTCCACGGTGATGTATTCCTCTGCAATTGATCCTGCAATATATCGCGTATTCTTGACGCAAGCTTTAAAAACTTTCATCAATCTTTCAAACGGATACATCTACCGATATCTAACTGGACCACAAAGAAGTGCCTCGTCACATAGGTGTACCAATAAGTGAACACTTATGTCAAAGAATGCTGGGGGAAAGTACTTCTCCAATATACAAATCACTTCGTTCACAGCCAATTTTGCGGCCACTATGTGTTCTCGATTCACTACCTTCTCACACAAGAGGGAGAAGGTAATACTAATTTGCATAATAGCCCTACGCAAATCCTTGTGCTTGGAGAAACAGTGCTTAAACAATAGAGGAACCAATTGCATGATCACATGCCAATCGTGGGACTTACACTTATGTAAATCATGAGTAGCATAATTCACAATCCTTTGCAAGTTGGACGAAAAAGTAGATGGGCCCTTCAAATTATATATTGTGTCTAGAAGCACCTTCCTTTCCCCACTCTTCAAAGTAAATGCACCAGGGGGAATTATTGTCCTTCCCCTACTATCTTCTTTCAACCATAGTTGTGGCTTAAGTTTTAACATTTTAAGGTCTTTTCGTGCATTTTCTCCATCCTTCGAATGACTCCCCCCAAGGCAAGTACCCACAATATGTTCAGCGAAGTTCTTCTCTGCATGCATCACATCCAATACATGGCGCACCGGGTTATTCTTCCAATAAGGCAAGTCAAATAAAATTGACCTCCGAGACCATGCCTTTCTTATCTCAGTTTCATTCCCAGTTGGGGTCTTCTTATCCTTGCATTCTTAAATTTGGGATTCTTACCTGGCATATTTGGGCCACATTCAGAAGATTTACTTTCAATTTCTGACCCCGAAAGTTGTCTCGGCGGTAGCCTATGTTCAACTCCGCCCAATAAAAAATTGGAACCTTTCTCAAATCTGAAACTATGAGCTGGGGGTAAAAACCTCTTGTGGCAATGGTATACATTTTTTAAGCTAGAGGATAGACGAAGAGATTCAGTCTCCTCTCCACAAATAGGACACCCCAAATAACCATGTACTACACAACCGGATAATGTCCCATAAGCTGGAAAATCATGAATTGCCCACATCAACATAGCTTTCAGCGTAAACTCTTCTTTTCTAAAAGAGTCAAATGATTGCACACCCTCTTCCCATAACTCATTTAATTCTTCTACCAAAGGAGCCAGGTAGATGTCAATGTCATCACTTGGTGCCTTTGGCCCAGGTATCAACAAAGCCATCATCGAAAATTCAGGTATCATACACTGTGAAGGAGGGAGGTTGAGTGGGGCTAGGATCACTGGCCATACACTCTGATTGGTGCTTAGATTTCCAAATGGATTGAAACCATCTGTTGATATAGCCAAACGAATGTTGCGTTGTTCTCGAGCAAAATCGGGATACTCAAAATTCATCCTCCGCCAGGCAGTAGAATCAATAGGATGACGCATGATATTACCCCCTACTTCTTCCCTAGCATGCCAAGTCATTGCCTCTGCAATCCATGGTACTGTGAAAAATCGCTTTAATCTAGGCCCAACGGGAAAATATTTCAATACTTTTTGAGGCACTTTTGAGCTTGTGCCTACCTTACTAGTAGATTGGACATATCTAGGTTCATTGCATACCGGACAAAGATCGAGATTTTCATACTCCTTTCGGTATAGTATGCAGTCATACACACAAGCATGAATCGATTTATACTTCATTCCCAAACTTTTCAAACTGTTCTTCGTAACAGGATAGCTATTTGGAAGTGTATTCACCTTGGGTAATAAGCCCTTCACCCATTTCAGAATTCCCGTCACGCTATTGCCAGACAAACCGTACTGCGTCTTCAAACTGTGCAAACCAACCATGGCATGTAAAGTTGTTTGATCTTTCTCACAGCCAGAGTATAACGGTTGGGTCGCCTTAAAGTTTAAACTTTGGTAGTCATCGTCAAGTTTTATCGTGTTATCTTCAGGAGCACTTGAATCTTCTACATCATCAGTAACCTCATTCTCCTCTGCTTCATAAACTCCGTACGCGTCATCAACTAAATCCTCTAACATATTATGATCTACGTCATCCCCTTCTACATCTATTCTACTTTTTGAAGGTTGTTGTGAAGGTTGGTCGGGGACAAAAGGAACTTTCAATTCACCGTGAAAACTCCAAAATCGATAACTATCTTGCATACCCCATCTTAACAAATGTAGTTCAACTGTTTTCCACTCAAACACCTTACCATTCTTACACCTAGCACACGGACACGGAAACTCTTCATCATTACGACATCTCTTTGCATATTTCACAAATTCGTTAGCACCTCTGCGAAACACATCCCCCATTCTATTAGTCTCACCCATCCACTCTTTGTATTTCGGATATCCCATCACAGCTACCACAACTAAACACCTATTAAAGGTAAACAAAACTTAGATTTATAGTATGTTTTATTTACTTATCCCGTCATTTAATTATCCTATTAAAGGGTAAGTGATCCTATCCCATTCAAGACTGCATTTTTCTGTAATATACTTAACAGCTCATGCACATTGTTACGATTTGAAAAAAATTCGACAGCATATCCCCGTAGTTCTCCAAGTACACGACGTAGATTGGCATTTGTTAGTGTTATTTCAATTGGTCAATTGAAATAACAGTCACACTTGTCAATCTAGTATGTACCCAGAGAACATTAAGATACGACTGCAGAACTTCCTCCAAAAGTAACAACTTTAAGCCAATAAGAATATTATACAGAAATTATACAGTCTCAAACTGTCCAAACGGGACAATTCGAGAGATCTCATTACAGGGGTAATGACTCTCGAACGGGTCTAAGGGCTATTGAATGCGTACGCATAAGAACTAGAAGGCTAGTATCTCTGCGCACTATATTTAATTTCAAGTTTGTTTCATATAATGGGTTAATTCAAATATAAAAATAAATTCATGGGTTAATTCAAATACAAAAATAAATTCATGGGTTAATTCAAATATACACACACACACACACACACACACACCTCCCTCCACACCCCCCACTCACCACATACACACACACACACCTCCCCACCACTACCCCCACCCTGCCCCCCCCCCTCACCCCCCCCACACACACACGCACATATATACACACACACACACATATATATACACGCACATATATATACACACATATATATACACACACACACATATACATATACACACACACATACATATACACACACACACACACACAACAACCCCACCCCCTACCCCCAACCTGCCCTACCCCCACCCTACCCCACCCCCACCCCCTACCCCCAACCTGCCCTACCCCCACCCTGCCCCACCCCTGCACACACACACGCACATATATACACACACACACACATATATATATACAGACAAACATATATATAAATGGAAGAGAGAGAGAGAGAGAGAGAGAGAGAGAGATAAACCTGAAAGTAGAGAGAGAGAGAGAGAGAGAGAGAGCAGCGTAGAGAGAGAGAGGGAGGGAACGGCTGGAGGGAAAAAAGAAGGGGGAAAATGGTTTTTGCTGTAAAAGTTGTCACGGTCGTGTCAAGGCCAATGACCGTGACAAAAAACGCGAGTTTTTTTGTCACGGTCAATGACCTTGACAAGAGTGGCCGGCTGAAAGGTGACATTTTGGCCATTTTGGTGTAGTGTCACATGTCCCGGGGTCACCAGCGGTCGGACTATCACACCGACTTGGTAAAAACTTAATCACAGCGAATGGGAAGCGGCCATAGTTCCTAACCTGAGAGCAAGATGAATCACACCCAAGACGTCTTACCCCTACTTCACGCACGGTAAAATACTGGACGCTATGACCTGGGGATTATACTCTCCCTGCTCCTCAAGGCAAGAGGATTCACCCACATTGCGCAACTTCCCATGATATCACTAGAGGGGTATGAAGCACATAATGTATATGACATACACGCAAGATATATACACCTGATCTCATCATATAAAAACCATCACACAAGGTATACACATTCACAACATATATATATATATATATATATATATATATATATATATATATATATATATATATATATATATATATATACATACCATCTCACGTCCCTATGTAAGAGTAAAGAATCCGGCTATATGTATGTAAATCTCATTATACAAACTGATACACTCTCGTATGCCTTCCCAAATATTCAATCCCTCACTTGAAACTTACTAATCCATCACACCTAGGATATAAATAGTCACACAGTTTAACAACACTAAGGACACACGATATTTCTCTCTTACCTAGTCCATAATTGGCGTTAAGTAAATTCCTACTACTCAAAGAATTTATGCAAGAATCCGGCATGTTAAACTCCCAAGTATGCCTCCATAATAGCTCATAACCGTCCTCAAAGAATCCTCCTTCCTTGGAGGATTTTCCAAAAGGAAACGATACAAATTTACCTTTATAAATATATCCATAATAACCCACAAAGTGAACCATCTATTATACCATAATATGAACCCTCATAATATCTCCCAAACACGTTTACTACACTCTATTGGAGGGTCCCTAAGCAATAAAACCAAAAGAAAATGGGTAGAACAAGAGCTGGCCAAAAGCAGTGACCGGACCGGGGGTCCTAAAAAATGAACCGATCCGGTTCCTAAAATTAAACAAAAACCTTTCATGGCCGGACCGATCCTATGCCCCTTAAAACGAACCGATCTGATTTCCTTATAAACGAACTTATTCGAATTTCCTACCCGGACTGGTCTGGTTCTATAGAGTTTTATTCCCACGAGATTTGTACCCCAAAACCTTACTCTACACTTCACAAGATTTATACTACACTTCTAAAACCCAAATCTTCCTCACTCTAGCAATATCATAATCATCAAAACCCAACACATATATTATCCCCACCATTTTTCTCATCTAAACCACAATATTACTTTAAATACAAGATTTACTCAGCAAATTTTAGGGTTTAACCATAAAAGCTCAAATCAACTAAATCACCAACAAACATTATGAGATAACTCACACACATAATTATTTAGAATGTTTAATCACTTGGCTCAAAGTTGTAGAGGTTGAATATTCCTCGAAACCACGGATTTGAGCAGAAAATGTCCAAAACCTCCAAGTTTCCTCCTATTTTCTTCTCTTCCTCTTCTTTCTCTCTCTCTTTCTAGGGTTTTCTCTTTTCGCACAAATGATATTGGCTAACTAACGAGCCTCTTACCCCTTTAAATCCTAAATCCAAACTTTAAATGATAATACACACTTACAATGACTCGTTTACTCAAATTTGAGTCAAACTAGGTCCAAAATAGCTCGGAACGCAAATAAAACTTTCGGACAGTCATTTTGACTATCTCGGCCCTTCTCGGATCAACCGTACACTCCAATTCATCATTCGAGCCTCCAAAAAATAGAAATATAAATTCTCCCAATATAATAATTCTATTTCTCCCAGAATAATTAAATTCTCCTATCTTTAAAGTACGGGGTATGACATTGGTGAGCTTACCAATAACGATATCCCGATCTAGATTATATCGATCGTGATGTCTTAAGTGTCCTTGTATCCATGGTTACATCGGAGTTGGCCTTTAGTACTGGTGGTCGTGTGATTGATCAATATCGGTGCTCACTTAAGCGTGAAAACCGTGGGGGCCTTGATCTGTACTAGAGATTGGCTTTTTGACATTAAAGATAAATTTATATTTCTTTGCAATTGGTGTTTTTTTAATTAAATATTCTCACTTGTTAATCATTTTAGATTTTTTTACTAATAAGGTGATTTGAAGCTAAATTTTCTTGAGCTCACTAAAGATATCATACAATTGGATAAGGAGAAAAGTAATTCATCAGTTGCTATTAAGTTAATACATGCTAGTTTTAATGTTTTAGTTTCACATGTATTACTAATTTGTTTTATTCTGATGCTTATATTTTTGTTTGCATAGGGATGATATTTTGCATGATGATGGGAGAAAGAATGATGTAAGGTCCGAGTATAGTAATGATCTTTTGAAGACATTTGAAATGTTTTGGAACTTTCTGTGGTAGAGATTATATAATTTTTAGTTGTGCACGCTTATTAGTGGTTTGTGATGTAATGGTTTCTGATATAATTTTTAGTTATGCATACTTATTATATAATTTTTACATGTTTTGGAACTTTTGATCAAAGGCATAGAAGATAAAAATCGGTCATTGGCAATCAAATTGTGATGTAATTATTTTTTTGGTGCACTTGGAAACATGAATTGGAAGAATTTGCTATAAATCGTGTCTTGCCAATCGCATCGTGTTGTGTCGTGCCGAGCATGTAGTGCCAATCATTTCGTGTTAATCGGGTTTAATCATATCAAAATTACAAATCGTGTCAATGGTCTCATGTCGTATTAAAAGTGGGTCGTGTTCGGGTTGTGAAAAAATCACATGGTATCATATCATATCGTATTCATGTCACTAAAATGTATTTTGTGTCGCGTCGAATCGATCCTGAACCTGACCCAATAACACGATTTTCCACCCCTACTATTTCTATGTTGACGTTTGCATACAAAGTAGGTTATCAATTTACTTGATTTTAATTTTGTTATTGATGAAATTAAAGATCCTATATGAACCATAAACTATCCATCGGTTGCAGATATCTCATTATCAGGGACATGACAAATACCTGGGCCTTCCCTTGCTTATCGGGCGGGTAAAGCGCCAGATTTTCCAGGAAACTATTGTTACGATGGACAGTCAGCTCCACGTGTGGTATAAAAATTTCTTAACTTCAATCCATAAATAATTACATAACATTCCAGCTAAAGGTAATTATTATTAATTCAGGTGTGAGTGAATCATTAGTCCCTTAAATAAATTAACCCACTGTACAAAAACTCCCTTCCTAAACGTTGATGCTACTGTACGAAAGTGAGGCTATACAATTGTTGAATCAGGCAAGTAAAAAAAGGACGAATAAGTCAGAAATCCCGGGTCGTCATTCGAATGGCTGGAGGTCTTATTCGTTTGACGTGGCATGTCGTTCAAATGACATGCCACGTCGTTTGAACAATGCCTTGTCTCCTTCCTCCGTGAGTTCTCAATTTCTGGGTTTCCCAGATTTCCAAACTTCCTAAATTTTTAGCAGCATACGAATTTAACAGTTTCATACCCAAATGTCCAGTATTTGTCCCAACCAACAATCATTAATATACTCAGGTATTTAAGGATACAGTGTTTGTTTCACACAAAGGGCATTTATTTGGGGAAATTTATATCTAGAATTTATCCCATAAATGATCATTAATCGTCTCTACAGATATTCACCAATTGTCCCCAAATAATTATCAAACTTAGGGAAAGCGAATCTTTAATATACAAACTTCGATTCCTAATTTCTGGAACAATCTCTACATGTTCATCCTTCCTCTACATGTGGGTTTTCATAATCAAATCAAACATAATAAACCTTAATTTCCAGAAATCTAAAGGGGGCAAAATTATGCATTGAGAAATAAATTAGAAACATAGATTATGCAAGAAAATTCTCAGCTTTAATTTTTGTAGAGGAGATACCCTTGAAAGCTTTAGACTCCTCTTTGTTCTTCCTCTTTTTCCCTTCTTTGGTGTTTCTCTCTTCTCTCTCCCATGGCTACTACTTTAGGTTTTTAATTTGTGATAATGGGGAAGTTGTTTAACCCCACTTAACCACTCAATTAATGCTAATACCATTTTGAGTCAAAAGCCCAACTTTTGGAACCCAAATCCATAACCCAATAGACCCAAAAGTTACCCGACCTATATACTATGGACCCGGGACCATTTTTAAAGGTTTAATTCATCCAAACGAGTCCATATAAGTCCCAAAATATGTTCCGAATAATTCATGTCAATAATATATATTTGTAGTCTGTGTCGCACATAAATTATATATATTTTTCTTTTATTACAAGCAAATGACATTACCATGCACAAAATGAATCACACACAAGCATACTAACTAACAAGTTCCCACCTAACATTTTTGAGAAAAATATATTTATTTAGATTAACTTTCAAAATTTATTATTTGCTAATGTAGTATAACATTAATTTTTTAAGAGAAAATGTCGGGTATTACAATTCTTAAGGTACAAGTGGGTTCATGCACATGCCAGGGATAGTAAATATATTTTTTTAACTACAGGGGGTAATTCTAATTATGCAATTATCTCATGGGCCAAATGCAAAACCCTGTTCTTTATGATCATGGTTATTGAAATGTTAGATGTGTGTAGCAGTATATCCCCACCTCAGGCGTCCATCATGTTTAAGCACGACACATCATGGGTCTATTTATGGGTTATGAACGTCAAGGTTACATTATTTTAGAATTAGTGTAGAGTATAAGGGTGTTACGACTATTTTTCATTATTTATATAAAGATGTGAGAACTATCTCAAGAAATACTTCAAAGTCCGTTGTCTTAAAAATGCATAAAATGGAGAAGAAAAAAATGAAAAAACATACTTGAGTTAGCTCCCTGTATGGTTTCTTTGACATCTGATTTATAGTCTTCAATTAACACGGATGGATTTCTTTGTATCACCTCACATTTTATTGACAAATATTGGAAATTGCAAAAAAGGATTCTCAAATTCAAGTGATTCCACCTCCACCTAATGGAATTTGCTTAACCGAAAAGATATCCACTTTGTTGTCTGAGTGGGGCATTGGGAAGAAATTTTTCACTATCACTTTGGATAATGTATCCAACAATGATACATTTGTTGAATTGCTAAAAGTTAATTAAATAATGAAGGCGCACTTTTAAGTAAGGGAGATTGTTTTCACATTCAAAGTTGTGCTCATGTTTTAAATTTAATAGTTCAAGATGGTTTAAATTCAATAGATGAAGGGGTGGGAAAGGTGCAGGGGTGTGTGAAGTATGTTAAAGGCTCACAAGTTAGAAAAGAAAAATTTATGGAATGTGTGAAGTTTATTCATTTGGATGCGAAGTGAGGATTGCGTCAAGATGTCCCTACTAGGGGGAATGCAACATTTCTAATGATTGAGAGTGCTATATTTTATCGTCGTGCATTTGTTCATTTAGCACTTAGTGACTCAAATTTTATGCATTGTCCAAATAAAATGGAGAGGGGAAAGACTGAGAATTTTATTAAGTTTTTTTGGAGGTTTTCTATGAAGTGACTTGCATCTTCTCCAGAAATAAATACCCTGCGGCTAACTTGTATTTTACTTCCGTTTCCATGGTTGAGTTTACTTTAAGAGAAGAAATGCAAAGTTCGGATGTCTTTATGAAGCAAATGACATGTAAAATGTGTGAGAAAATTTTTAAGTACTGGTCGGATTATAATGTGCTTTTGGTAATGGCCCCGATTTTGGATCCTCGTCTCAAATTTCAATATGTTGACTTCACTTACCAAAAACTCTATTGTATCAATAATTATCAAAGTCGTCTTGTTCGAGAAAAGTTATTTGATCTTTATGATGAATACACGAGAAACTCTATTATGGCCGAGAACACCTCTACTACAATTGTAAATGGGTGTAAGAAAGCTTGTCATGAGAAGGCAAATGCTACCGTACTAAATCGAACCACCAAAAACTTGTTTAAGGCAAATGACCATTGCTATTTTTTTAGTAAATGCAAAAACTAGTTGTTATTTTTAGTAAAAGACATTGCTATTTTTTTATTACACACATTGTTGTTTTTTTAGTAAATACAAAAAATAACTATTTTTTTAGTAAAATATATTGTTGTTTTATTTCACACATTTGTGTTTTTTTAGTAAATACAGAAAAATAGTTATTCTTATAGTAATATGCATTGTTGCTTTTTATTACAGACATTGTTGTTGTTTTTTTAGCAAAATACAATGTTGTTTTTTATTACACACATCGCTACTTTTTTAGTAAATACAAAAAAATAGTAGTTTTTTTAGTAAATACATTGCTTTTTTTATTACACACGTTGTTTTTTTAGTAAATACAAAAAAAAATAGTTTTTTTTATCAAGTATATGATGTTGTTTTTTTTACTAGATACATTTTTTAGGAGTTCTCTTCTCATGAGAGTCAAACATTTTCTTCCATGCAAAAGACACAACTTGAGATGTATTTGGATGAACCAAGGGGTGACTTAGCAGAACAATTGAATGTTTTAAGCTTTTGGAGAGCTTACCAATACCGATATCCCGATCTAGCTTGTATGGCTCGTTATGTCTTAAGTGTCCCTGTATCCATGGTTGCATCGGAGTCGGCCTTTAGTACTGGTGGTCGTGTGCTTAATCAATATCGATGCTCACTTAAGCGTGAAAACCGTGGGGGCCTTGATTTGTACTAGATATTGGCTTTTTGATATTAAATATAAATTTATATTTCTTTGCAATTTGTGTTTTATTAATTAAATACTCTCACTTGTTAATCATTTTGGATTTTTTTTTACTAATAAGGTGATTTGAAGCTGAATTTGCTTGAGCTCACGGAAGATATCATACAATTGGATAACAAGAAAAGTAATTCATTAGATTCTATCAAGTTAATACACGTTACTTTTAATGTTTTAGTCTCACATGTATTACTAAATTGTTTTATTCTAATGCTTATATTTTTTTTTGCATAGGTTTGATAATTTGCATGATGATGGGAGAAAGAATAATGTAAGGTCCGAGTATAATAATGATCTTTTGAAGACATTTGAAATGTTTTGGAACTTTTGGTGGTTGAGATTATATAATTTTTAGTTGTGCACGCATAATAGTGGTTTCTGATGTAATGGTTTCTAATATAATTTTTAGTTATGCATACTTATTATATAATTTTTACACGTTTTGGAACTTTTGATCAAAAGCATAGTAGATAAAAATCGGTCATTGGCAATCAAATTGTGATGTAATTATTTTTTTTGGTGCACTTAGAAACATGAATTGGAAGAATTTGCTATAAATCGTGTCGTGCCAATCGCGTCGTGTTGTGTCGTGCCAATCATGTCGTGTTAATCGGGTTTAATCATATAAAAATTACAAATCGTGTCAATGGTGTCATGTCGTATCAGAAGTGGGTCGTGTTCGGTTTGTGGAAAAATCACACGACACCGTATCATATCGTATTCGTGTCACTAAAATATATTTCGTGTCGCATCGGATCGGTCCTAAACCTGACCCAATAACACGATTTGCCACCCCTACTATTTCTATGTCGAGGTATGCGTACAAAATAAGTTATAAATTTACTTGATTTTAATTTTTTTATTCCCACAATTAAAGATCCTATATGAACCATAAAGCTATCCAGTAGTTGCAGATATATCGTTATCAGGGACATGACAAATACCAGGGCCTTCCCTGGCTTTTTGGGCGCGTAATGCGTCATCTTTTCTAGGAAACTATTGTTGCGCTGGACAGTCGGCTCCACGTGTGGTATAATAATTTCTTGTCATCTGCGTGTCATGTTACGCTCATTAATGTTGTCTGCACATCCATGTCATCGTATTATATGTCATCGTTTCTGCTTCCAAAGACAATTCTTAGTGCTCTTACTCAAAAAATTAAATCTTTCTCCTTGAGCGCAACACCTCTGACCCGTAAAACATCTACTGTCCCATGGTCAACGATAACTCGCCCCCGGGAGTTGAGGGGACTAGGCATCAAACACTTGCACACCTTAAATGATGCCTTTATGCTCAAGCTCATATGGAAAGTGTTTACCTAACCTGAGAATCTGTGGACTCGTACCATTACCCAAAAATATTTCCCACAAGCAACCCTTTTGACAATGACTAGGAATTCAAGTTGCTCATGGTTCTGGACTAATATTTCAAAATCGTTTCCTCTTTTTAAACTCGGACTCAAATGGCGGGTGAAACAGGGTAATATTTCCTTTCGTCGTCATATTTGAGTTCTTAATGATAGTTTGGAATCGTTGTTTCCGCACATTCCCGGCCCAGTTCTCGATCACCCACTCGCATCTTTTATTATTGACTCCTAGTGGGACTTTTCACGATTGGCTCGCTGGTTAACAACTAACTTCCTCCCACGTATCCAGGCAATATTCATTCCTACGGGAAAGCAGTCGGACGAGCCTTACTAGTGGCCGACTCCAAGGGTGTCTTTTCTATTCGCTCCACATACCACTAGTTGTGTACGCCAACCCACATCCAACATCGCCCGGACCTGCCGTGGCTTTGGCTGTGGAAGAGTCCCCTTCCTCCTAAGTTGCATATGTTTCTCTGGTTTTTACTATATGGGGCCCTCCCATCAGCTCATCGACTTTTCTACTATCATCGTCTGCCCTCGCCACTTTGCTCCCTGTGTGGTCTTGCAGACAGTAATACTCATATTTTTACCAATTGCCCTGCCTTTTACCACATCCACAGTCCCGACTTGGACATGGATTTTTCTCCTGTCTATCTCTTGCGTCGATTACATGAGTTGCCTCAACCTCCCTTACTTAACTTCCATTTTCTCCGACCTTTTTTTGAACTACGAACGCTATGGCTGTCAAGGAATGAGGCCATTTTCCGCAACCAACCTGTATTCCGCGAACCCATCCTCGACTCTGTATTTCAACAAACTTTGCAATACATGTGGGCTCGTAAGTCTTATGCTCCTTTAGCTGGCCCTAAGGTTCAAGATTTTGCCATTGCAAGGAACAAACCGTCTCCTAATTTTATAAAGTGCAACACCGATGGGGCTAAAAACCATGACACGGGCCTCGCAGAAATTGGGATTATGCTCCGTGACCATCAAGGGCACTTTATAACTGCCCTTTCTCACAACATTGGCTATGCATCCTCAATCCTTGCTGAGATTTGGGCCATAAAACTCATGTTAGACCTAGCTTCTCATATGGGGTTTAACAGTATTGAACTTGAGACCGACTGTCAAATTGTCTACTACATGATTCACAGGAACACAGTGCAAATTCCAGCTCATAGGGACCTGATCTAGGCAGTGAAAGATGGATTCCATAGGTTTATGCATGTTACCTTGTCCCTTTTCTTCCGAGAAGCCAACCGTTGTGTTAATTTCCTGGCTGCTGCTACGGTGGGATACCCATTTTTCTCTTGTATCTATACTTCCCTCTTGTCTTTTTTGCGCCCTGACGGGTTGGTGGCTGGTCTGTTCGTTCAGCAGTTAGGGACATCTCTTATAAAATAACCTGTTTTAATAAAGCTTCTCCTTTTGTTTGGCAAAAAAAAATCCTATATGAACCTTAGCAACACGAAAATATAAATCAGGTTGACCCTTTCTCACTTCACTCATATTCGTCTATTTGAGATAATTTCCGTGATTAGAAGGTGTTATGAGAATAGCGGTGTTAGAATGGTCTCTCTCCCCCTGTTTTCTCTTAAGTAATTGTGATGTTAGGAGGATGAAAAATCGAATTGCATTATAAGGTGGGTAGAAAAATATATTTATTTTTTGTGTCTCATTTGATTCCCAAATAGACTCTACAATTCTTATTCTTATTCTGATTCTATGATGAATTAAATAACAAAACAACGAGATGACCAATTATTGTAACTTTCTAGTACAATTTTGTATTTCCTAGTGTTTTCCTCGATATTTTCTAACATCCTTACACAACAAAGCATTTCAATTTTATACAGCTTTTATTGTTAATAAATTCTTATTAAATTTTGAATGATTATTCAAAGTCAAGACGAATATGGCAAAATTATCGGCTGAACTTAATTTGGGCGGGTTAAATATAAGTTGAGCTTAATGTGGGTTGGACCAAATATTGGCGGATCAAATATGGGCTTGAAAAACTCATTTTTTTTTCTAGTAAAGTAAATATTACAATCTAGGAATATGTAAAAAAACAAAAAAAAAAACTCATATTTTACTCATAACTATTAAAAATGAGTTTTATATTTGACTTGTAGCTTTTAAAATTGAATTTCATATTTGATTCATAATTTTTAAATATAAACCTCATATTTAAATGACTGAATTAATACAAATTGGTTTATTATTTGGACAATATTGCCACTACTAGTCATGACTCGAAAGAATGCTAAGCCTTCGTCAACTAGAATTAGTTCCCATTAACAAGTCTTTGAAGTCATTAATGGACAAAAATGTTAGATCGTGTCATCAAAAGAACCATACATATATGGTAGTTGCTTTCATTAATAGCTGTCAAGATTGTTACCTGTGCAACTTTAATTTAGAGACCATATGATTCACTGTCATAATAATACTATACGATTAATATAAAATTATCCATAAATTAGATTGGATAACTAACAAATTAATCCCCATAAATGCGTTAACACTAATAAATGATACGAACTTACTACACATATAAATTAGGGTTAATTAAATTTTTTTCCCAAAATTTTATTTCATTTTTCACTTTGTCATCCGAACTTTCATTTTTTTAACTTAACTTTCTGAACTTTCAAAATTACTACAAGTAACCCATACCATTAACACCGTTAATATTCGGACGTAAAAGTAAGTCAAGCGTCATCCACATGACTTTATTTTGGTCCAAATCAATCAATAATATTTAAAAATAGAAATTACATAAAAACATTTAAAATTTATATTAAAAAATCAATTAAATATAGAAAAAACATTAAATTTTTTTTGAAAATTACATAAAGTATTCTTAAAATCTGGAAATTAAAAAAAATTAAATTATAAAGAATGCTAAAATATTACAGAAATTAAAGAAAATTAAGAAAATGGAAATTATATAAAATTAACAAATCGAACATTACTGAAAATTGAATTTCTTTTACAGAAAATAAAAAAAAAAACTTTAAAAAAATTCGGGAAATAGTAGAAAACACGATTTAAAAGTTTCAAAAAACTGAAAAACTTTCTAAAAATCTGAAAAATATTGAAATAAACTTTAAAAAAGCTTAAAATGACATAAAATATATAAAAGATATGGAAATTACATAAATTTTTTTAAAATTTAAAAAACTCCAGAAAATTAAATTTACAACAAATTAAACTTTTTTCAGCCAAAAAAAAAAGATATTTCAGAAGGAAAAAATAAATTGTTATAAAAAAAATTCAGCACAATTAACCCTTGTAAAAAAAACATTTAGAGAAAAAGGAATGATCAAATACCAAAAAGTCCCTCAAATATTTTTTAATACACACTTATTCCAAGCCTTTTATTTTGTACCAAAAAGTCTCTTATTCTCTTATCTTTAAAGGTCCGCGTCAGCGGCATGGTAAAACCTTTTTGACATGGTGAAGGACTTTTTGGTGCAAAATAAAAAGGCTTGGACTAAACGTGTATTAAAAAAAGTTCGAGGGACTATTTGGTATATGCCCCAAAAAGGAAACACATTTAGAAAAAAAATATATATTTCTTATTTGTGCCTCGTTTGATTCCCAAATAAAGTCTACAATTCTTATTCCAACTGCTCACACTAGAACGATGAATTAAATAATAAAACACTAGATTGGCATGTAGAATCGCTACAGCGAAAATATTGCGACTTCTCAAATACAATCCAATTTTAATTATCCCCAAATTTTAGTTAAACCCTACAACATGCATCTAGATGATTTATCCAATAAAATAAAGCATGCAGGATAAAACAAACAATTTCAGGAAAAATCCCCCAAAGGGGCAAAACCTTTTATTTCACTATAATTTGTAAAGAACGGTTTACACGGATTACAATGAAATACAAGAGTGACACAGAAATACCCGCAGGTGTCGGTTCCGGTGTCGTCGGCTAGAATCTCCCGCAGGAACTCTAGGTGGTCAGCGATGAAGAAGAGAACGGCTTCTCCACAAGTTAGTCGGCTGGAACTATCCCTTTCCAGTAGGGCAGCAATGAAGAAGAAGGGCGGTCTTTTTCACAAGGGTTGAACAGCATAGGTTTGTGTTCTAGGGTTACCAAAATTGATTCACAAATGTATGAGAGGTTGTGTGAATCAAACCATGAGTTTGGAACTCACAAAGATGAAGACTTTGAGTTTATGAACTCTGAAAATCGTTTGTAAAAGTCTTGCTAAACCAACTCCCCGTAGTGGGTTTAAATAAGAAGTCCTTGGCCTTAAAAATCTGAACACGATCTGTTTGAGTTTATCACAGGCGGACCGGTCCGGATCTGAGGCGGATCGGTCCGATTAGGCGGATCGGTTCTTTTAATTTTTGGCTTCATCGGTTTGCTAACGGTCTGGGGGCTACTGGAATGTTGCACAAAAACGGATCGGTCCGATAGTGGGCGGATCGGTCCGGTAGAGGGCGGATCGTTTCTTTTTTAATAAAGGCGGATCGGTCGGGTGTCGGATCGGTTCTTTTAATCTGGGCGGACCGGTCCGGCTCAGTAGAATGCAGATTCCTTCCTCTTTTGTTATTCGGATCCGTTGACGTAGATGAGTTCTTGAATATCTTCAACGGTGTAACGGCGTATGACATAACCCATAATAAATGATGGACAAAATGTCCTTACAAATCTCCCCCTATGTCTATGCCGGTACATACATAAAAACAAACATCCGAATTATCAAATCTTCAGAAAATCCCTATACAAAACTACCCTTCCATGAACCCAAAATTGAAAAGGTATAATTGAATAAGACTTTATCGTTTGTTCTTCAACTCTTCAGGAATCTTCAACGCTTTTCTCATCAGGGTGTGCATTTCAATGATCATCAAAGATGTACCTACACACATGAGACAAAGCAAATACCAAGTGACATATCGAGTTTGAAATGAGGTAAACATAGATACCACAATATGATGAAAGCATATGTTATCAAATCTCAAATTATCAAAACTCCCCCATAAAATTATAATTCTTTCTCCCCCTTTTTATGATGTCCCCAAATAGACAAATGAGAGAAATAAATCAAGCAAGCAAAAACCGGGGTGTCACGGTATATACACAAAATCACACCATGAATGAACATAAAACAACCGAGTCGGTGATAGCGTTAATGAAGAGGTATGATCAAAATTCGATAGGAAAATCAATGCATACAAACATAACATATGTGCACGATGAATATTGGATATTCCTAACGAATGAACTCAATTACTTCCTTTGGTGTAAAAGAATGGTAATAAGAGACATTGACTAAATCAAATCAACAAATCAAAGCTCAAAGTGATTTCTACACCAATAACGCCCAAAATGTTTTCATGCTTTTTTCAGGACTTTCAAGGAAGTACAAACCCGTTTAAACATTCTCCAACCAAACTCCCTCAGATTTATATTTTGAATAGAGGTATACTAAATTCTCAAACTTTGGAGAATTGACGGTGAAACCTAAATGGCCCATATTTGGCATGAATTGCTTTTTATTGCCTTAACATTTTTTCGGGCTCTTTTAACCTCTTAGGACCTCGGATAATAAAATTCTTCAATTATTTAGGTCCAATTAAACGGTGGCTTTTGCGCAAAGGATAAATAATTACCTTTCGCAGCCCCTCCCCATTAAGCAAATAAGCACACAGTCTCACCAAACGATTTTTACATGCATTCCAATCTTGTCAAGTTTTATCGTATATTGTACATTGTATAGACAGAATTGAGATGGAAACACTCAAGCCAATATGAGATAGACAAGTACAATAATCAAATATAGCCGTGCATGTGTGCAATAAAGGATATAGGAGTCAAGCATGTAGGAAGATATCACTAATTACATCTCAAAGACTCCAAACAATGTAAAGCACATGGATGAAATGATGTAGCCTCTCAAATCTCTATCAAACAGTCACATGGATAATATGAAATGAAATTTTGACTTGGCTATCTTAAATGCTATCCATAAAAGGTGCAAAAACAAACTCTTTTTGGATTTTTCAAAAAAATTTATCAAAATAAAATCTTTTTGTAATTTTCAAAATTTTTTCAAAAAATATACACAAATGATACATGTCATTACACTAGCAAATATATATCATGAAACCACAACTAGTGTATGACAAACATGCAAACACAATCATCTATATGATATGGCAAGAGAAGAATCATGTGCAAGCAAACGCGAGTCGTGAACAAAAAAACCATAAGCCTCTAAATCTGATTTCCTAACCCAAATCGATGTGTAACGACGTGTGGGGGTTTTAGGAATCGGTGTGACTCTCTCTTTAAACTTACTAGGTTCATTCAAAAGTTTGTAACAGAAATGCCTAAGATGACCTTGCTTACCGCAATGTGTGCAAGTGCAAATCGGGCGGTGAATGTTACCAAACGGTGGTCTTCTCCTCAAATTCCTAGGTGGCTCTCTCTGAATTTGCCTAGGTGCCTCTCTCCTAATGATCCTAGGAGGTTCTCTCACGATGTTACTAGGGGGATCTTTCCTAACAAACTTAGGTGCCTCTTTCTTAACAATCCTAGGAGGCTCTCTCACACGTGTGGGAATGGGTGCAACATATTTTTCAAAGCCAATCCCACCCTTATCCTTTTTTATCTCGACAGTGCCTAAAATATTATCAAGTTTTTCAGACCTAGACTCCAAATCAAATTTTACCTTACTCGAATCTTTTAATTTTTCTTCTAGCTCACCTATCCTTGACTCGAGCAAACGCCTAGAATCCTCAAACTCAAGAAGCTCCCTTTTCATAGTTTCCATCACACCACGAAGATCATCTCTATCACCCTCGACATATCCCAGCTTCTCTCTCAAAATTTTCTCTCGTGCCCTAAGATCTTCCACTAAAATATCATTATTTTTTAAGGCACGCTCTTGCAATTTAGCTTTCAATATCAAATTTTCTTTCTTTGTTTTCAAAGTTTCAGCATAAAGTTCATTGAAAGCCGTTTGCAAGTCATGCTTATCTCCACTTCCATCATCACTCTCATCACCCTCACTTTTATGGGATTCACTCTCAGTAGATGTGGAACAAGTATCATCGTCATTCTCAAGAGTATACACACAGTTGGGAAGAACACGCTTACTTGCATAAATATTTTCTTCACTCGGGTTACTCTCATCACTAATCACACGGATGGGAAACTCTCGCCTAGAAGCATAAAAAACTTCTTCTTCCGAATCACAATCACTAAGGGTAGAAACATGAGAAACCGGTTTATTCAAATTCTTCTTTAAATTTGTGGTACACTCATCTAACGTGTGACCAACACCCTCACAACAAGGACACCTCTTAGAATCGTTTTCAACAGAAGATTTCAAACATGAGTTTGTGTGAACTTTCCAATTAGGATTTTCAAAAAGTTGACAACGTAAATCATCAAAACCACCAAAAGCCATTTTTTTGAAAAACAGGATGAAAACACAATAACTTAGTGTAACAGGCTCTGATACAAATTTGTAGAATCACTACAGCGGAAATATTGCGAGTTCTCAAATACAATCCAATTTTAATTATCCCCAAATTTTAGTTAAACCCTACAACATGCATCTAGATGATTTATCCAATAAAATAAAGCATGCAGGATAAAACAAACAATTTCAGGAAAAATCCCCCAAAGGGGCAAAACCTTTTATTTCACTATAATTTGTAAAGAACGGTTTACACGGATTACAATGAAATACAAGAGTGACACAGAAATACCCGCAGGTGTCGGTTCCGGTGTCGTCGGCTAGAATCTCCCGCAGGAACTCTAGGTGGTCAGCGATGAAGAAGAGAACGGCTTCTCCACAAGTTAGTCGGCTGGAACTATCCCTTTCCAGTAGGGCAGCAATGAAGAAGAAGGGCGGTCTTCTTCACAAGGGTTGAACAACATAGGTTTGTGTTCTAGGGTTACCAAAATTGATTCACAAATGTATGAGAGGTTGTGTGAATCAAACCATGAGTTTGGAACTCACAAAGATGAAGACTTTGAGTTTATGAACTCTAAAAATCGTGTGTATAAGTCTTGCTAAACCAACTCCCCGTAGTGGGTTTAAATAAGAAGTTCTTGGCCTTAAAAATCTGAACACGATCTGTTTGAGTTTATCACAGGCGGACCGGTTCGGATCTGAGGCGGATCGGTCCGATTAGGCGGATCGGTTCTTTTAATTTTTGGCTTCATCGGTTCGCTAACGGTCCGGGGGCTACTGGAATGTTGCACAAAAACGAATCGGTCTGATAGTGGGCGGATCGGTCCGGTAGAGGGCGGATCGGTCCGGTGTCGGATCGGTTCTTTTAATCTGGACGGACCGGTTTGGCTCAGCAGAATGCAGATTCCTTCCTCTTTTGTTATTCGGATCCGTTGACGTAGATGAGTTCTTGAATATCTTCAACGGTGTAACGGTGTATGACATAACCCATAATAAATGATGGACAAAATGTCCTTACATGGCCAATTCTTGTAACTTTCCACTACATTTTTATACTTCCCTAGTGGTTTCCTCTATATTTTATTTTTTTCTA
Source organism: Sambucus nigra (assembly GCA_949130495.1). Classification (NCBI taxonomy): domain Eukaryota; kingdom Viridiplantae; phylum Streptophyta; class Magnoliopsida; order Dipsacales; family Adoxaceae; genus Sambucus; species Sambucus nigra. The sequence continues at coordinate 527,489,597 of OX422220.1, forward strand.
TAAAAGCTTATCATCTTCCGCTACCATTCAAAAACACCAACATTACGTAATATGTCTGTTCCTTTTTCATTATCTTATCAAAAATAAAAAATAAAATAAAAAAAGACGAAGGAATAACACTTTACTTCTTGAGCACATAATCAGGAACCATCTTGAGGATCTTCCTCTGTTTAGATTTCGCAATCTTCTTAAGCGTCTTCGGATTAGTGATTTTCTGAAGTTTAGTACCGGTTCTGACGTTTAGATTAATAAATGCTTATTAAATTTTGAATGATCTTAAAAAAAGGTTATATCATCTTATCATTCAGATTAAATAATATTTTTAGGAACTTTTGTTTTCTCCTTTTATTTGCTTTGTAGTGTGAATTATGGATGGAGACCACTAGATTTCGGGATTTCTAAGATTTAGGGCTTTTCGAGTTTGCAGCTTTAGCGTGAGTGGCCTCTTTATCTTATAAGATTAATAACTCAATAAGCTTTTGTATTATCGTACTTCTTTTTTCAATTAAGAGGTTGGGATCTTTTTAGCATTTTATTGTGTACTAAATGTTTGTTTGTTTGGTGGGAAAGTCAGTAAGAAAACAAACATGCGAATAAAATTGCATAAAAAGGTAACCCAACTACACAGGTATTGTGTGACCCAATTGAGCATGTTTTGTGGGGAAATCATAAAATAGAAGGGGTAAAGCTAAAAAATAATAGTTGATGAAGTGAAAATATAGCTAAATTCCCAAGATAAGTGTAATTAATCCAATAAATAATGAACCTAAAATTAAAATAATCATTTTTTAAACACCTAGATTCGGCAAACACACATTTACTCAATACTCTCTTATTTTTAAAGGCTCATTACAACTCAAAAGAATGCAAGCCTTCGTTGACTTACTATTTCCCACTAACATGACTTTGAAGTCGTCCCTGTGTAGTTTTAATGAAATGGACAAAGATGTTAGATCATGGCATCAAATGAACCACACATATATGGTAGTTGGTTTCATTAATAGTTTACTGAAGACTGTTACCTATGCAACTTTAATTCAAATACCATATGATTCACTGTCATAATAATACGAAAGGATTAATATAAAATTTTCAAACTCAATCATACCCAATAAAAATTTATTATACATATAAATTAAAGTCAATTACACTTTTTTCGTGAACTTTACTCCATTTTTCAATTGACCTTCCGAACTTTCATTCTGAGGACTTAGCTTCCCGAACTTTCAAAACCACTACAAGTAACCCACACCGTTAACACCGTTAGTGTTCGGACGGAACAATGAGCCATGCGTCATGCACATGAGGGTCTTTTGAACCAAATCAATCAATAATATTTAAAAAATTACAAACAACAGAAAAATACTTAAAAATTTAATAAATACATAAAAATATTTTAAATTTTTTGAAAATTACAGAAAATATTCTTAAAATTTGAAAATTATAAAAAAAATTATTTTAGAAATTATAAAAAAATATAGAAATGAAAGACAATTAAGAAATTGAAAGTTAACAAACAGAAAATTATTGAAACCTCAAATTTTTTTAAAAGAAAATACTAAAAAAACATTAAAAGTTAAAAAAAAAATGAAAAATCTTCTAAAAAATTGAAAATATTGAAATAAACGTTAAAAAAATCTTAAACTGATAAAAAAAATATATAAAGATTTGAAAATTACAAAATTTTATTTCAAAATTCAAAAAGTGTAGAAAAATAAATTTACAGCAAAATAAAAAAGGCATTTCAGAAGAAAAAAAATATTTATTTCCAGAAAAAACTTTTTCCCACACAATCAACCTTTATAAAAAACGGTTATAGCAAAAGGAAAAAAATTTACAAGAAAAAATACATTTTTAGCCAAACAAAAAAAACATATTTTTAGGGAAAAAATCATTTTCCCACACAGAAAATATTTTCCAACAATTTATTTTTTATAAGTAAATGATTCAATAAAAAAACACTCGCCGAAAAGTGTGTGTGTGGGGGGGGGGGAGATATTCGTATACAAGAAGTATACATGTAATATCCCATATTTTAGAAATAAAATAAAATTTAGTAGGAATTAATTTAATTCGGTGAAATTAATGAATGAAGGTTGTGAATAATTGAACTTACCACTAATCCTAAATTTTAGAGTTGGACTTTAATGGTATGAATAAACCTGAATTGAATTTTTATTTTAAATAATAAGAATTTACATGTGTCAAGTCATAATTAAAATATGATTTTTGGATAGAAATATTTGGGACCCACTTTGGGAGACATTGTGGGCGCGTTAGGACATTTTGGACCCTTAGGAATGGACTCGGGGTATATATATATGGGTTGGGTAGTTAACGAGCTAAGTAAATAATTTATCTGGGCTCATTTTGGGGTCTATAACAACCTCCATTTTCTCAGGTAAAGGCTAGCCTGGCACAATACGCCGAAGATGGGGCTTATTAACCATTCATACCATTCTCAGCACTGAAGGAATAAAAACTTCTTCCATTTTATATTAAAATCCACAATGAATAAAAACACTAAACAAAATCTCTTTTACATGAATAATAAGAAGTGAGTCATCATACAATATCCATAATGTAAAACTAAATACCACTAATATAAATAAACACTTGGGCTTATGCTCGTACAGATCCCAGTATGAAATAAAATGACAAAGAGACTGAAGTACAACCTATATTAGAGTTAATGGAGCAGAATCCACTACATCAAATGCAACTGCAAGTGTGTTCCATCGCCAATCTGCTTTTCCTGTTATTAAGAATACATGGGGGGAAAACATTTATAATTTGGGTCAGATCTCCAGGTGTGCATGGATTCTTCACCAGTAAATATGCAATTTGTTACTAACTTATACTTCACGTCTTCCCATCGACGCTCACATATAATAAGTACACGAACTCTCATCTAAAAGCAGTCCTACTCGTATCCTCGATCGAATGAGAATTATAACTTCCAATATTTGATCAATTATATAAAAAATAATCCATTCATCTATGAAATAACCAAAAGAGGGTACTTATTTCTGACACTCCGATTTCTGAATAAATTTCATTATATGACCATGTCACAATTAACATAAACTAAGTGCAAAATCTTACGTCATTATATCCTGTGACAATTGCCATTTTCTTCAAATCATTAAATGATTAAATTCATAATACCTGTCGTCTACCCCGTTAGACTATAAGTTTCACTATCTTAGATTACTAAATTATTATTCCCATAAATAATGGGTTACACCATTTCTCATTCTATTTAATATTTGTTTATTTCCTTAGACTATCCAATTATTATTCTTATTAATAATTGTTTGCCGCGTTATTTATTATTACTCATCTTCATCCTTAATTATCCACATCATTCATATTAGCCCAACTTTATAATTAAGCATTGTCTACATCTTTAGACTAAAAGGGCACATTCTCTTATAAGGTATACCATAATGTATAAAAGGGTATATATATATATATATATATATATGAGACACACAAAGGCATCTTCCGATGGTATCTCGTTCGTGCTCTATCGGCAAGTCTGAAGGAATCCCTACATCCTAAGTGAACACCATTAAACACAAATAAGTTGGGGGCGGTCCCTACGCAGTACACCTGTATATGGCCCATACCCAGTAGTGATACAGGAAGGGTCAGCGCCATACCTACCCCTTGAGGGTGGAGCCTCTACGTTGTACCTATATGGCCTACACATCGTCAAGCCCACATGTACCGACGTGTGGTCTACAGTCCGAACGCGCGAACCCCCGAGCCAATAGGACGGTCCACTTGCATGTCCACACAAATACATATTATCACCCAGTATGTATAAGTAGTTGCTCTATAACTACCTTAATCCAAGGAAATACCAATCCATATAAATTATAGCCTTCCTCGCTTAACCATAACATTTTAGTCCATTATTCCATAACTCATTTTAAGCCGTTATCCTACGACTATTTTCCAATTAAATATTAAGTCTCATAAAATCCTCTTTGGACTCAAATCACATTTTTTTCATAATTTATTACTCTTTAAATACATAGGTATAGTTATTACCCAAATTAACCATTCCAAAATATCATTGGTATAGTTATTCCTAAACTAACCTTGCCCACATATTTAAAAGTCTTAACATGTTGTCCTCCTAACTCAAACTTTAATAATTCCAGATTATTAGTAATTATACACTTCTTGATACCTTTTCAATAAGGTTTATGTGTACATATATAAGGAGTCAACTACGTGAAAAAAAGAGTTATATGTACATATATAAGGAATCCTCTAATATAACTAAGTAGTATCACTCCACTATAATAACCAGGCTCATTCATTTGGTCCCTATCTTCACCCTTCAAAATTTAATACACAACGATTTCCACTATTTGGTCAAACACCCTTGTCTAATTCCCGAAGTACTAGTCATTTCTACTTGAGTCAATCTCCCCGACTCTTAATTTAATTAATTACGTTAATTAATTCATTAGAATGGTGTCACTCAACCAAAATGCTCGGACTCACTCCCTTGGCTCATATTATAACCTTTTAGAATTTATCTCACAATTTCCCGTAGATAAATGTTAGCACACCTATAATTTAATATCCCTTAACACTCGACCTAAAAACAATTCGGGTCAAACCTCTAGCCCTTAATTTGATAAATTCCACCTCCATTAAATTTATCTAAGGGGTTTCACTTACCTAAACTACATGAACTCCCTCAATTAGTCCATAATTTAACCCTTTTAAATTTATTTCACCCAAATTCCATCATTTAAGTTGGCGGCCTATTTAAATTAAATACATCTCAAAAACTATATTCTCAAGACCCCAGGAAATGATGAACTACTAATGTCACAATTAGGCACTGAATAATTTCTTCCAAAAGGCAAAACGACGGCCAAAAACTCTCTATCATTCAAACGATGCCTGATGTCGTTCGAAGCATCGATTGAACGACCTTCCTGGTCATTCGAACGACCCTTTGTCCTTCTTCGTCTTCCTCATATCACTTTCTTCTGCCATACCTATTTCTGTATAGTGATATTTCTACCCAAATCCTTGTATATTACCCCAGTGCCCTTTTATAACCCTCTGCTAATTCATACGAGTTACAGGAAATTCCAACTCCTCAAATATATGCATGTATCATCCACCAATTAAAACAAATCCATAATCAGTTCTACATTGGTCACTATTTATGATTTATAACAATCGAATCTTGACCCATAAATTGGAGTAAACAACTTTTATACAACTTTATTTCCAACTAAGGTTTTTCCAATATAAATTTCAAGGTAGTTCCGATGTGATCATTAAATGTGAGTGGAAGAGAGACATTCGGCTCCACCTTCGTATGGTTGAGTGCAACGACACCAAAAAGTAAATGTTGGCCATGTTCAAGCTTGTGGGAGCAGCTTTACGATAGTGAGAGTTTATTACCACTTCTAAGGAGAGAGATGATATGTCCATTGCTGAGTTCTAGGTGCGGTTCAATCGCAAGTACTTCCCACCTGCTGTCGAGATGGAGATGTGGAGGAAGTTTAATGAGGTGGTTCAGGGTGATCGTCATGTAGCAAAGTATGAGGAGGAGTTTACCCGTCTGGCTAACTTTGTGCCCGACGAGGTAAAAAATATGGAGCAAAAGAAGTTGAAGTTCATGGATGAACTCACCTAGAGGATCAAGCAACACTTGATTGGTAATAAAACATTGAAGATATATACATAGGTCGTCTATGCCACACATGTTCACTGACAGGATCATTGCTTCTATCCTAAGGGAAGAAAGATAGTGGGTGAGACTCTCCAGTCAGGCAAGTCAGGAGGGAACGACACCACAGCCGTATATGAGTAGGCACCAGGGGATGGATTCCCAGCAGGGGGATTCGTCCAAGAGATTCAGATCGGTGGGTTACCGACCAAAGGTTAGTGGATTCAGGCAGGGCTAACGGGGTCGTCAGCAGCAGCTGCATGTTCCTCAGGGCCGCCAAAGCTAAGGGAATAATGGGGGAGGCTAGCAGGGTCGAGACCACCAGGGACAGTGTTAGGGAAAACATTGACAGGGCTAGAGGTGGGAAGACTTTTCAGGCCATTGCTTTATTTGTGGAAAGACAAGTTATCGGAGGAGAGACTTCTCACAACGGGGTACCCAACAGGGGCAGCAGGTGCATTAAGCTCCTATAACACCAGCTACACTAGGCCCAGAGCAATACGATCAATTACAGTATAGACGTGTCTATAACGTCTGGGATGCATTCATACAGCAGGCACCGCAGGCGCCACCAGCAGTTGAGGGTAGGTTTCTTATTCATTTGCATAAAGGGTAGGATTTTATTTGATATGGGAGCGTCGCACTCATTTATAACTACCATATTTAGGCACGCAACCAGTCTATTAGAGATAATTGGTAATCTCCTTATGTGTGTAGAGTCACCTTTGTGCACTGGGTCACTTATACACTCGATTTGTAAGTGTGTAGATATTGACGTTGGGACACTATGTTTAGGAGCTAACCTTTTAATGTTAGATATGGAGAGTTATGATGTTATCTTGGGCATGGACTGATTTCAAGGGTACATGGCGATGGTGGAATGTTTAGGTAGGACCATTGTGTTTTTCCTTTCAGGACAAGAGATGTTCCTGTGGCGATGCCTCTTCCCGAGGGAGGGTTGAGCACACACCTGAACTATATTGAGGAGGAGACCTCACAGGAGGTGGTTGTCTCTTTGGATTCGATTCTAGTGGTGATGGAGTTCGAGGATGTGTTCCAGAAAATACTCGGGTTGCCACCCAAATAAGAGATTAAGTTTGTCATTGACTTAGCACCGAGTACGAGGCCGATTTCCCGAGCACCTTATCGCATGGCTCTTTCGGATATGCGAGAGTTGAGGGAACAGATTCAGCTGCTTTTGGGGCAGGTTTTCATTCGGAGGAGTACATCACTGTGGGGTGTACTGGTGTTGTTCGTCAAGAAGGATGGGTCGCATCACCTGTGTATTGATTATAAGGAGATGAACAAGGTCACGATTCGTAATAAGTATCCGTTGCCTCGGATCAATGACTTTTGCGACCAGCTGAGAGGAGAAGCGTACTTATCTAAGATAGATATGAGACCAGGGTATTATCAGTTGCACATTGTAAGGAGGACGTTCCTAAAATCTCTTTCCTTATATGATATAGATTGTACGAGTTCGGGGTGATGCCATTTGGGCTAACCAATGCGCCAACAATGTTCATGGATCATATGAACTAGCTTTTCAGAGAGTTTCTTGGCCAGCTCGTGATTGTATTCATAGACGACATTCTGGTTTACTCTCGTTTGGAGGATGAGCACGAAGAGCATCTGCGTACGGTTATACAGACGTTACGGGACCATCAGTTGTACACTAAGTTCGAGAAAGGTTGATTCTGGTTACGAGAGGTACAGTTTTTGGGCCATATTGTGTCCAATAATGGGAATTACTGTTGATCCGAGTAAGGTATCGACGGTGAGGGAGTGGGAACAGTCCACAACATCGATCGAAATTAGCAGTTTTTAGGGGGTTGGCCGGATACTATCATCACTTTATTAAGGGCTTCTCAAAGATTGTGGGCCCGTTGACGAACCTGACTCGCAAAGGGGCGTTTTTTGTTTGGGATAACCACTGTAAGTTAGCTTTTGATGAGCTATAGGACAAGTTGACTTCAGAACCTGTGCTCACATTATCTACGGGGAGTGGAGTATTTTGTTTATACAGATGCATCATTACAGGGACTTAGGGGTGTACTATAAAAAGGGGATAGGGCTATAGTTTATGCATCTCTTAAGCTTAAGCCCCACGAGAAGAATTACCCCATGCATGACCTTGAGTTAGCATCGCTTGTATTTGCCTTGAGGATTTGGAGGCATTATCTTCTGGGGGAGCAGTTTAACTTCTTCACGAACCATAAATAACTTCAATATCTGTTCACACAGAAGGATCTGAATATGAGGCAGAGGAGATGGTTAGAGTTCATGAAGGATTATCAGTTTGATATTCAGTATCTTCCTAGGAAGGATAACATGGTGGCAAACGTGTTAAGCCGACGACTTACTAGGGAGATAGCAGAGGTTTGAAAGGCGAAGTGGAATGAGCTTCGACATAACTATGAGATCGTCAGAGTTTGTATGTCCGTGTTGGCTATCACTCCCGAGATTGTTATGCGGGTAGTGAAAGCACATGCAAGCAATCAGTTCTGCCAGGACAAAGTAAGCCAGTTGTTAGCAGATGGGGCAGAGTCCTATTCAATCAGTTATGGGGGAGGCTTGCGCTTCAATGGGAGACTCATTATTCTGATTGATGAGTATTTGAGACACGCAGTGATGATAGAGTCTCACGGGTTGAGGTTTGCGTTACATCGCGATCGGGATAAGATGTACCAGGATATGCATAGGCAGTACCGGTGGTTGGGGATAAAGCATGACATAGCGGAGTTTGTCTCAAACTCTGTTACCTGTCAGCTAGTGAAGGTAGACCACCAGAAACCGAGAGGGACATTTCATCCACTAGAGGTTCTAGTATGGAAGTGGGAGAGTATCTCGATGGACTATATTACCGGATTACCGACATTGCAGAGAGGTCATGACTCCATCTGGGTGATAGTGGGACATTTGACTGAGGTGACCCATTTTCTACCGGTTCGTACCAATTATGAGACGAGGAAGTACGTGCACTTGTTCATTGCAGAGATAGTGAGGCTGCACGGGGTTCCAATTAACATCGTGTCAGATCAAGACAAGATTTTTGTGTCCCAGTTCTGGCAGAGTTTTTAGGAGGCTATGGGCACAAATTTGCATTTCAATAATGCGTGTCATCCACAGACGGATGGGCAGACGAAGCGATTTAATCAAATGTTGGAGGATATGCAGAGGATGTGTAAACTTGACTTCGGGGGAGGATGTGAGCAGTACTTTTCATTGGTGGAGTTTGCATATAATAACTCCTACCAGTTTACTATCGGTATGGAACCATTTTAGGCACTTTATGGATGGCCTTCTTATTCGCCTGCTTGCTGGTTAGAGGTGGGGGACAACAAACTAGTGGGGCCAGAATTGATTCAGGATACCACTACCAGGATCGAGCTTATTCGAGGCGGACCCATATAGCTCAGGACATGCAGAAGATTTACACCGATGCAGGAAGGAGGCACGTAGAGTTGGAGATTAGTGACTATGTTTTGGTACGGGTGTCTCCTATTAAGGGTGTTATGAGGTTCGGAAAGAAAGAGAAGTTAGCACCAAGGTATGTGGGACCTTTTTCGATTATCAAGAGTGTAGGACCAGTTGCTATAGACTTGCCAAAGCACTTACAACGGATTCACGATGTGTTCCACATGACGTCGCTGAAGAGGTACCAGAGGAGCGAGAGGGCTTATTAACACGTTTGATTTGAGGAGATAGACTTGCAACTAGATACTTCCTATGAGGAGAGAGCAGTTATTAAACTTGATCGTAGTGAGCGTAAGCGGAGGTCTAAGGTGGTGCCCTTGGTTCAAGTTCAGTGGGAGTACCATAATGTAGACGAGTTGATGTAGCAGCGGGAGGATGATATGCGAGAGCAGTATTCAGAGTTATTTACCGTTGGACGTCCGAATTTCGGGGACAAAATTCCTTCGTAAAGGGGGAAGTATTAACACCCCGTATTTTATGGTCAATGTTTTACATTTTTTAAAACATTGACCAATTGTTTTAAAATATAAAAAAAACATTGACCAATTGTTTTAAAATATTAAAAAAAATATATTTTAAGCTGATTTATTTTATGGGTACCTGAAATGTTTAAAACTCGTACAAAAAAATTAACCCATTTTTTTTATCATTTTTAAAAATATAGTGCGAACCATGTGGGCACATTTTTGAGTTCACAAGTGAGAGGGCCTATATATATAATCTCATTTATAAAAAATTATACGACGTTCAAGCCTTGTGCGAACTCAAAAACTAGTATAACATAAATTTGATAAGGAAAATGCTTTGGGTGCATTTTCTGAGCCTCGAAGTAACAAGTATAAAACTTTTGAATGAATGTATATATTCTATTATTTCGATGCGTGTTCTTAATAATTTTAAATTCTTAGGGCCCATCTAGTTCAGTATTAAAAAAACTCGATTTAAATGTAGTTTTTAAATACAATTTTAAAATTCAGTTTTTGTGTTTGCAAATATTGGTGCGCGTTTGGTAAACTAGTTTTTAAATACAGTTTTTTGAAAATTTAACAAAATCGGCAAACATGTATATATATGTGTGTGTGTGTGTGTGTGTGTGTGTGTGTGTGTGTGTGTATAAACACATACATAAAACTACCATACATACATGATACATGAATGTATACATACATACAAACATACATACATTATAAATGCATGAATATATCACTAACTAATGAGGTATGCGGGAGAGTTTAATTATATATATTGCATGTGTAATTCACAATAAAATTGTATGCATATATGAATTGATGATATTTATTTAACACATACTTACTATATGTGTATTTTATATTATTCCATATATTAACAAAACATGTATAAAACTATATATATAAGTATCATGTATCTATTGATAATATTATTTACCATATGGACCTTAGTATATTATATAATTTAATAATATGATTGTACATAAGAATTACACACGTATTAATGTATCATATATGTATATTATATATTAAGATATAAATGCATTAAAATATTAAAAAAGAATAATTTTGAATTGAAAAATAAAAACAGAAATTATACAACACAAGTTTGCTATTTTTTTTGAAAAACTTGATTATAACACATAAATATTTTAATTCAGTATTTAAAAATAGGTGGATCAAACACAAATTTTTATTAGAATTATATTATACAGAAAACAAAATGATATTTACAAACCAAACATACTCTTAATGTGCCACCATATTATATTCTTAATATTAATTGGACACGTATTACAAACCAAACATGCCCTTGGTATGCGGCCCGCAGTGTGCATCTATTAATTGGATTGTCATGTATAACTTCCTACCTAAGAGAGTGTACTATGCCGGACCTACCAAGAAGAAAAGCATGTGCCATCAACCACTCTTGGGAGAAAAGTACGGGTAATTAAAGCATTTTAAGTCGTCTGCTTGACTTTGTATGACATCGTCTAAACAAACGATGAGATTTGGAAATACATTTTATCATGTATATGATTTTTTCTACTTATCAATTCTTTCTATCATGGAGAAAGCTTCATTTACCTTTACCACATTATAAAAGTTACTAAAGAACGTTAGAAAATAATGTGGAAAATTCTGAAAAAACATTCAAAATTTGGAAATAAAAAACATATATATATATATATATATATATATATATATATATATATATATATATATAACTCTGAAAATTCCAGAAAAATAATATGAAAAATACTAAAAAATCAGGAAAACACTGAAACTACTTTTGAAAAAAGGAAATGACAAAATATATTTCAAAATTCTGAAATTTACAGAAAAGTTATTTTAAATCTGAAAAACAATAAAATATGGAAACTAATATAATTTTTTTAAATAATCTGGAAATAATCTCACAAAATTTAAAATGACAAATTAATATTTAAAACATATGGAACTGAGAGAAAATATATAGTTACTAAATGAATGCGTTTTAGTAATATTACTTGTTATATAACTTTAATCAAGCCATTACCCAAATTACAGGGGGAAAAAGTGTGGTCTTAACTGTTAAGAATGTAGATATTTGTGCCTCATAATGAGATTTTTGGTTACTTCCTATATTTCCACAATACCTGACAAGTTTTGTTGAAAACAATATTTGTGCTATTTATATGCTTTCTCCCCTTGAATATCTCAGTGCACCCTAGTTTCCTATCTGTGAGTCCACATTCATATGCACCCTAGTTTCCTATCTGTGAGTCCACATTCCACTTAAACAAATGGAGAGAACATGTTTTCAACTGATAGTTTTGTTGAGTTGTTTCATGGCTTGTAATTCAGCCATGAAAATAACTAACTTAACCACCGATCAATATGCTCTTCTTGCCTTCAAAGCCTATATTATCGATGGCCCTCATAATATCTTAGCAAACAATTGGTCCACCACTACCTCCATTTGCAATTGGATCGGTGTCTCTTGCAGTGTCCGCCACCAAAGGGTCATAGCTTTGAGTCTCTCCAACATGAGTCTTAGTGGAACAATAGCTCCACATCTTGGAAACCTCACCTTCCTCAGTTCACTTGACGTTAGTTTCAACAATTTTGGTGGATTTATACCCCATCAACTTGCTCATTTACGTCGATTGAAAATAATCGATTTTTGCTATAACGACTTCAAAGGAGAGGTGCCATCATGGCTTGGGAGCTTACCACAGCTTCAACATTTGCTTCTACGTAATAATAGTTTCAGTGGTACAATCCCAACCTCTCTATCTAACCTTTCGAAACTGGAGACATTGGATCTAAAAGCCAATTCTTTACATGGATACATACCCGAAGAGATTGGAAATCTTTCTAACTTGAGATCCTTCAATTTGAGTATGAACCAGCTCACGGGTTCCATACCACTTGCCATATTCAACATTTCGTCGCTCGAAGAACTTAATCTTGCCTATAACAACTTGTATGGTACTCTCCCATTAGACTTCTGGCATCATCTTCCGAAACTGGAACTACTCTATCTCGGTGGGAATCATTTTCATGGGCCAATTCCACGTAATCTTTGCAAGTGCACGAAACTCGAATATTTAGCATTGGAGACGAATGAATTTAGTGGCAACATTCCAAGAGAAATTGGGAATTTAACTCTGCTTAAGGTGTTATATCTTTATTCAAATAAATTGACAGGTATGACTTTTATTGTTAATGAGCAAAACCTTTTTCATGAACACAATGTTATACGCTCCATATTATTTACCCTTATTTATTATACAACTTCAAAAACGTAATATTGATTGTTTGAAAGTATTCCATTTGTCATATTTGATTTATTACTATCTTTTGCTTTTTGTTTCCTGACCCATTTCATTTGTTCCTTCTTTCTATGCACATATTCAAAACAAGACAAAGATAAAATCACTCACAAATAACCTCATTAAAGAACAAACCCAAATCTAGTGCATCCAAAAAAAAAAAAGAATGAGTGAAACAAATTGTACGAGTCATGAATCCAAAAGTATTAAATTTTACGATAACTGGAGAAGTTTTGGTGTTGGTCGTTAATTATACTAAACCAACAAAAACGGATCCTTCCCCAAAACATAAGCCTAGAAACACCACAAATCTTTATAGATTTTTTATTCTTGAAAGTGACCAAATTCTAAATAAAACAAAAGAACACTTTTTGAGTTTGTCTTGCAAGTAGTATTCCTTTATTTGAGTTTGTACCATGTAAAAATAAAATGTGATAGAAGAAACACAAAAGGAGATAAAATAGAGGTATATACGTTGGGGGTCGGAGTTGAGAGAAGATAGTGAGAGAGAGAGAAACAAAGGGAAGAGAAAGAAGAGAGGAGAGGGTGGAGAGAGAAAGAGAAAGTTTAGGAAGAGAAAAGGAGAGTAGAGAGAGTGTGGATAAAGAAGAGGAAGAGAGGACAATAATGAATAAATTAGAGAAATAATATAGATTAAAACTAAAATGGGGAGTGAAGGGTATTGTGGGTAGTTTAGATTAGAGAGGAAAGTTTGAGGAAGAGAGAAAAAAAAAAAATATATATATATATATATAAACACAGAGGGAGAGAGAGAAGTTTTTTGTATGAATTTTAAACAAATTAGCTCAAAATGATTTTGTTACTAATATTAAAAAATAGGTCAATATTTGACACTTATTGAAACGGTCACAAAAACGCTCTCAAATATTAATCCATTTTTTTAAAATAGCAAAAAAAATCCTATCATTCTCCAACCTCTCAAAGCATCTTTCCATGGGTGCCCATCTGTCTTCATCTTCCTACTTCTCACACATATAAACAAACAACACAAATATGCAGACACACATAGAGACACTGACACACATATACACACGAATACACAAACATACACATACACGAACATATATACAAACAATGTATATACGAAATCGACCCATATCTGATTTGGAACGGATTTTTTGAAGGGTTTTGTTCAAATTTAGATTTTTTTTTTAGATTGTTGGTTTGAAACTTTTATATTTTTTTAGTTTGGAGTTATGTTCGGAGGTATTTGGTTTGAAATTTTCAGATTTGGTTCTTAAAAGTTTTTTTCTATAATCTTTTGAAATTTAAAATATATGTTTTGTCACTTCCAGATTTTTTAAAAGTATTTTCGGTATTTTTCTTATTTTTAATACGTATATAGTATTTTTCCTAATTTCTTAATTCCTTTTATGTAATATTTTAATTTTTTAAATACATTTTCTTCTCTTTCTAAATATTGTAAGTATTTTTCATATGCATTTATTTGTTTGCACATTTTAAAAATCATTTTTATAATTTATTAATTTTAAAAGGTATTTTTTGTCACTTCCATATTTTTTAAAATTATTTTCAGTATTTTCAAGATTTTTATCATGTAATTAGTATTTTTCAATATGTTTTTTTTAATATTTTGTATTTTTAAATATATTTTTATTCACTTGCATATTCTTTATTTTTTAGTATTTTTATGATTTTTATATTTATTTATTATTTTCGATACTTTTAGATTATTTTTCTGTAATGCTTTCAATTTTCAAATATACTTTTGTCATTTCTATATTATTGATGTATTTTTTTTAATATTTTCCATTTTTTCTTCATATTTTTAAAATTATTTTCTTGTAAATATTGGGATTTTTAACTATATATTTTAATTTTTGATATCTTAAATTTATTTTTGTCATTTTCTGATTTTTTATAAGTTTTTTTCCTAAAAATTTTACTTTCTTTGTAATTTATATGATATAAAAAAAATCTATTATCTATTTAGACCACCTCTAGAGCTATCAGCATATTCAAAAAATGTCATTTTGGTAGATTCATTTTCTGTTTTTGACTTTTGAGAGTTATCAGTATATCTGCAACAGTTGTCCGGGTTAGCGGTTAGCAAAATTGCTTGCAAAATACAATCAATTTTGCTAGTCCGGAAGTAATAAAATTACGCTCCTGCGACACTTCATTTGCTGCGCGAGCCTTTTTTTTTTTTTTTTTGTCTTTTGGCAGTTTTGACATTTTTTATTTTTATAAAAAAAAATTCTACTCTTTCGGCGGCAGTCACGGGACCACTGTTTTCTCATTGCTCGGGAGCAAATCAATATTTGGGGAGTAAAAATTCATTCTAAGTGTTTTGAGCGTGCAAAAATATAAGCATGCCTTGTAAAGAGATTTGTAGATCAATGATCTGTTTTTATTTCTTATTTCTTGAATACCTGATTACATGGACACGACTGATATTTATAGATACAAGAGGGAACAACTAACTGACTAACACACTTTACAGCTCACTGACTAACTGACTAACAAACTTTACAGCTCACTGACTAAACAAACTAACTTCCTATCTTTCTAACTAACTGGTTCTTTGTCAGCCCCCTTCAAACTAATGGGGAAGGAAGTCACCATGAGTTTGGATGTTAAGAACTCAATACGATGAGAGGGTAGTGCTTTAGTGAAAATGTCAGCTAGCTGTTCATGTGTGGGAACATGATTAATAATGACCTTTTTGGCAAGAACCTGCTCTCTGATGTAATGATAATCAACCTCAATGTGTTTGGTTCTTGCATGAAATATAGGATTGGAAGCTAGTGCAATAGCAGATAGATTGTCACACCATAATATTGGTTGTTGAGGAGTAGCGACGTGAAGATCATGAAGTAACATTTTGACCCAAGATAGTTCAGCAGTAGCTTGTGCAAGAGCTCTATACTCAGCTTCTGTAGATGATCTGGCTACAGTAGCTTGTTTCTTTGCAGACCATGAAATGAGGTTTGAACCAAGAAATACACAATAGCCTGTAGTGGATCTTCTATCAAGAGCATCACCAGCCCAATCTGAGTCAGAAAAAGCATGTAGATGAAAGGAGCTAGGAGTGAAGTTGAGACAATGAGCAAGTGTGCCTTTCAGATATCTGAGAATTCTTTTAAGGCTGCAAAAATCTGCAATTGTGGGAGTTTGCATATGCTGGCATGCTTTATTGACTGAAAAGGACAAATCTGGTCTAGTGATGGTTAAGTATTGTAAAGCTCCTACCAAACTTCTATAGAGAGAAGGTTGATCAAAAGGAAGAGAAGTTTGAAGGGTGTTAGAAGATTTGGTAGGTAGAGGAGAAGAGGCTGGTTTGCAGTTTGTCATGCCTGCTTTGGTGAGAATATCAAGAGCATAATGTTGTTGGGATAGGGAGTAGCCAGTAGAGGTCTGAGTAACAGAAATACCCAAAAAATAAGAGACATTCCCCAATTCTTTCATAGAGAAGTGAGTATGCATTTGAGAAATCAGAGATTGGATGTGTTGTGGATTATTTCCTGTTAACAGGATGTCATCCACATAGACTAGAAGAATGGTGATAGTTTGATCAGTTTTCTGAATAAAAAGAGAATTATCACAATGGCTAGATTTGAATCCACTGGCTATAAGGAAGGAGGAGAAAGTGGAGTACCAAGCTCTGGGAGCTTGTTTGAGACCATAGAGAGCTTTTTGAAGTTTACAAACATGTGTAGGATGAGATGTGTCAATGAACCCTGGAGGTTGATCAAGAAAAACCTCTTCTTCAAGTTTGCCATGAAGAAAAGCATTAGAGATATCCATTTGCTTGATGGGCCAATTGAAATGAAGAGCCATACTTAAAACAATTCTGATTGTAGGTTGTTTGGCAACAGGGCTAAAAGTTTCTTGAAAATCCACTCCTTCTTTTTGTAAGTAGCCTTTTGCCACTAGTCTGGCTTTGTATTTTGCTATTGAACCATCATAATTTCTTTTGATTTTGAAAATCCATTTGCAGCCAATGGACTTCTTCCCTGGGGGTAATGAAACAAGAGTCCATGTTTGTTGATGCTGAAGAGCTTGGTATTCTTCTTGCATTGCTTTGTGCCAGTGAGAAGATTGCAATGCAACTTTAACAGATGGAGGTTCAGATTGGGATAAGTCTGATTTGGAGGTGATACTTGATAGACAAGTGGGAATTTTGGGTTTCACAATACCAGCTTTGGATCTAGTAATCATATGATGGTCATTTTGGTGATGAGTGATGGGAGTGGGAGAAGGAGAGGTAGACATATGATTGTAAGAGGGAGAAGATGAAATGATAGGTTGTACTTCAGGAATAGGAATATGAGAGGGAGAGGGAGAGGAGGACAAATTAGTTTGGAATTCATGAGTAGAAGAAATAGAATTATTGGTGTCGGGAATGGGAGAAGTGACCAATGAGTTGGTATTGGTAGAAGGGGAGGGTGACCAAAAGAAAGTTTGAAGAGATATCAAAGAGAGATCTGTGGTATCTGTGGTATGAGCAGAATGGTTTGTGATAGTATGATAAGGAAATGTAGTCTCATCAAAGACTACATGTCTTGACAAATATATTTTCCCTGTGGTGGGATCCAAACATCTGTATCCTTTTATAGTAGGATGATATCCAATAAAAATACAAGGAATAGATCTTGGTTCAAGTTTGTGATGAATGTATGGTCTAAGCCATGGGAAGCATCTACACCCAAAGACTTTCATGAATAAGAAATCAGGAGATTTCTGAAATAACTTTTCAAATGGTGTTTGATGATTCAATTTAGAACTAGGTAGTCTATTAATGAGAAAAACAGAAGTAGCAATTGCATCAAACCAGTAATTCAAAGGTACTTTGGCTTGATGAATTATTGTGATGGCAGTCTCTACAACATGTCTATGTTTCCTTTCAGCGACTCCATTTTGGGATGGGGTATGTGGGCAAGACAACTGATGAATGATGCCATGAGTTTGTAGAAATTTTTCAAAAACCTTTCCAGTAAACTCACCACCACCATCTGTTCGAAGGATTTTCAAAGAATTGGAGAATTGATTTTCAGCATAAGCTTTGAATTCAAGAAATTTTTCAAACACTTCAGCTTTGTACTATAAAGGATAGATCCAAGTAAATCTACTATAGTCATCTACAAACAAAACATAGTATTTAATCTTGGATTTAGAATGAAGGAATGGACCCCAAACATCACTATGAATTAGCGACAAGGGAGAATTCACAGAAGAATTGGACAGATATAAAGGAAACTTGTGTATTTTAGCAACTGCACAATATGTACACAAGGATTTATTCTTAGTCTTGACAACTGGAAGTTGAAATTTGTTTACAATGTGAGAAAATTTGGACTGAGATGGATGCCCCAATCTTTTATGCCAAAGATCATCAGTGATCTGTGCTGTACAACAAACTTTGTTTGAAGATTCTGAAGGAACTGGTGGAGTGCATAAAGGGAGTTGATATAGACCTTGTGAGTGCTTGCCTTGACACAAGACTTCATTGGTGATTTTGTCCTGAACCACAAAGGATTTAGAATCAAAAGTTACAGTGCAATTGTTATCAGAAGTAAGTTTATGAACTGAAACAAGGTTTGGGTGAATTTTTGGAACATGAAGGACATTATGGAGTTTGAGAGAAGAGTGAGGAGTTGGGAGAATACCATCACCAGTGTTGTGAATTGGAAGCATGTTTCCATTTCCAACAATTACTTGATTGTTACCTTGATAAGGTTGGTGAATTTGCAGATTATCAAGATCTTTAGTCATGTGGTCTGTTGCAGCTGAGTCAATGTACCATGGAGATGAACTAGGATTTGAAGATGAAGATGAGTAATAAGCTTTTGCAGTTTCTTTTGGATAGTTTGATGACTGTCCTTGATAATTGGTATCCAGTCTATACCAACAGTCCACAGCTGAGTGATTTGGCTTGTGACAAATTTGACACACAATTGAATTTGAATTTGAATTTGTGATTGTGTTTCCTTGTTGATCTTTGAAATTAGAGTAGTAGTTGCTTCTACCCCCTCCTCTTCTTCCTCTGTATCCAGTACTTCTTCCATTTCCTCTAAAATTTCCTCGGACTTGAGATCTTCCTGCTCCTCTGACAAACTGGTGACTCCTATTCATGGTGAATGCTACTGTCAAATCAGAGGTAGTGTTATTTGTATTCTTTTTGTGTTCAACATGTATTGCTTCTGAGCATAAGAGAGATGATAATTCCTCCATTGAAATTGCTGAAGCTCTGGTTCTAATTGAAGTTTTGAAAGCATCATATTCACTTGGTAACCCATTCAGTGTTTGAAGAATCAGATCTTCATCTTCAATTTTAGATCCAGCTAGTGCTAACTGATCTGAGATACTCTTGATTTGTGCAAGATATTCTTCAATTGAAAGTTCTTTCTCAGAATTTTTCTTTGAGATTCCTAACAACTTGTTTTTCAACTGATGAATATGAGATCTAGATAAAGAAGTAAATCTTTTCTCTAACAAATCCCAAACTTCCTTACTTCGTGTGCAATGAAGCGTAGTTGTATAGATTTCAGATGAAATTGTAGCAGTCATACAACTAAAGATATGTGCATCAATCTTTTCCCATTTTGAAAAACTAGGGTTTCGTACCTGTTGTTCTTGAGCATTTAGAATTAATTCTGGTGGAAGTGGAGTAAATCCAGTGATGAAATCAAGTAATCCAGCTGCTCTCATCAAGTTTTGGAATTGGCTCTTCCAAATGATGTAATTTGTATGATCAAGTTTCACTGTTACAAGTGAACTGAGATGCGAGATTAGAAATGACAGAGATGTTTCTTGAGAAGCAGAATCGATGGAGATTTGAGAATTGGTTGAAGAGGAAGATGTATTTTCTGTCATTGTTTGGAGAATTTGTTTGAGAAGAAGGTTAAAGAGAGATCTGATGGAGATTTGGATCAAGCTAGCTCATTGGAGCTTTTATTAAGCTCTGATACCATAAAGAGATTTGTAGATCAATGATCTGTTTTTATTTCTTATTTCTTGAATACCTGATTACATGGACACGACTGATATTTATAGATACAAGAGGGAACAACTAACTGACTAACACACTTTACAGCTCACTGACTAACTGACTAACAAACTTTACAGCTCACTGACTAAACAAACTAACTTCCTATCTTTCTAACTAACTGGTTCTTTGTCGGACATGGAATTAAAGAGGAAGATGTCTACGTGACAACTAGAACCCCTCCCCATTTAAATATATCACAACAATTTGTGTCCCTGCAATCTTGCTGGTGTTTAATTAATTGAGTTGAGCCATTACTTATGACTTTAAGCAGGTGTTTTATTATGATTATTATGATTTTCAAAATGTATCAATACCCCGTTTCCATAAAAAAATCAAATACAATTCTACCAAAAAAATTAGTGCACAAAAGCATTGAAAATAAACTCATAATGTAACATCGCGCGATACGCGGCGCTTTATAATTTATTTACAAATTATTATGCATAGTTTATGTAAAACATTGTTAAAATTTATCTAAAAGAATATGCATACTTTTAACATTTTTCCTACTTTTAATTATGCATTTACAACATTTAAGTAATTTGCACCAAAGTACAATTTTTAAAATCTTCATAGGTGACATATGAATTCATATCCTCCAATCATTACCCCCAAGTAATAAAAATAGTGCCATCACAAAAAAATTAAACCTTTTGAATTAATTGACTAGCATAGACATATTATAGAATAATTCATTAAAGTTAAAATACAATATTATAATAATTGTAGTTGTACTGTAGGAGATAGAGGAGAATGAAATAATTATTACCCTACTAAGAAGATAAAATATTAACATTATAGCCCTAAGCGGTGGTAAATCGCACACACTAAGATTTATGAAAAAACACATTTACCAAAAAAACAAATAATGCTAATAAAAAATAGGAGAAAATATTATATTCAATTCAGGTCACGTGTTATGTACAACTGATGTGAAGCACAAATTGGTTTTTGGTGAAAATGTAATTCAAATTAGGTCAGTTGCCATTATTCATATCAAAAAGTTCCTAGAGCTTGAAAACATGGAACCATAACAAAAACATGGGACCTAAGAACTTTCCTCCATGACTATTGTTTTTGTGTAACTCTTTCACCCAAGTAAGAAATGGAAACACATGTTAAGCATATAATGAAATTGAAGATTCATAACTAAAACGTGGAAGGAAACCAACGTTTACACATTTTAAATCCAAGTACAAACATTCCAAAGTAATCAAAAGTATTTAGGTAATTATACTAAACATAAAATAAGAAATGACATCCGGGTTAAACATACAAATTCATGTTGTTTTTGGGAAAAGGTAAGTGATGATTGTAGTGATAGCTACAAACTAAAATTAAAGGTAACCAAAATATTGATCACAACTATAGAACTAAATTTTCAAAAAAATATTTTTTAAAACCAAAACCCAAGCACTTTTGCATCCACCTGAGATTAATATTCGAAAGGATTTAAAATTAAAATCAAAACACTTTGCAATTGCAAATAAAATCTCGGGCATCAAGCCCAAGTATTATATATAACAGACATTTAAAAAACAGTTTTAACTTTAAAAAAATCATCGATAATAGCTATACAACAACTATAGCCCTATTAATGAACTACCAATAAAATATGGTGACAGGAAACAAATCATTGCTCCCATTTCATTTCACAATAAAAATTTCAACAACAAAGAACCAAACACAAGATCTACTAGCTACATGTAAAAATTGCAAAAACATAATGATCAAATCAGGAAAAAAAGTATCAAAAGCAATAAAGTTAAAAAAAAATATTAGAGAAGGAGAGATACCCTAAGGTAGCTGAATGATAATTTTTTTATTAAGCGAATGGATTGATGTACCTGAAAGAAAAAAAAAACTCAAAATGTGATACTGGCAAATAATAAAAAGAAACTATATTTAAATTTGCATATAAAAACCTCTTAAATGAACCCAAAATCAATATTTAGAAAACAAATAAACCTTATCGGTTCATTTCTTTTGAATAACCTGCAAAAGAATAAAATAAAAGTCATAAATAAAATGAGAGAAAATGGAATGAGTTGAGAGAAAGCAGATCACTTTCCTGAGAGGAGAGGGAGTTGGGTGCGTTAATATGAGAGAAAGGGTGAGAGAGAGTGAGAGAATGAAGAGAGAGTAGGCAGAGAGAGAGAGAGAGAGAGAGCGAGAGAGGTGGAAATGTTTAGGGGAACAGATGTTAAAGTGGAAAATAAATTAACGAGAAACGTAAAAGGTAGATTTGAAATTCAAATATTGAAATATTAACGGAGGGAGATCATCTCGGCCCTTCAAATGTGTGTGCCTTTAGATTTTACAAATTCATAAACTTCACTATCATATTATACACACACACACACACAAATATATACATACACACACACACACACACACACACAGAGAGAGGTTCTCATGCATACCCCAGTTTACCTATCGCTGGCGTGTACCATTTTTGATAAAATAGTAAAAAAAATATTTTTGGGGCTTATTGTTTTTTATAGTTTTTAAACATTTCAGTAGGATCATAAAAAAAATTCAACTCAAAATGAATTTTTTTGCTATTTTTAAAAAATCGGTCAAACTTTGTCAGTTTTTAACAACTTAAAAACTAACAAAGTTTGACCGATTTTTTTAAACTAGCAAAACAATTCAAATTGAGCTAAAAAAAATTTATGGTCCTACTGAAGTGCTTAAAAATTATATAAAAAATCAGTCCAAAAATATTTTTTTTACTGTTTAAAAAAAATGCTCTGCACAGAAGGTATGCAATGTGGGTATGCATGAGATCATATATATATATATATATGATGTGTGAGATATAAAGTGGGTGAATTAAGAGACAGTGTGATGGAAACGTTTAAGAGAACAAATATTAAAGTGGAAAACAAATTAGGGGGAAACGAAAAAGGTAGATTTTAAATTCATATTTTCAAATATTAACAGAGGGGGCTCATTCCAACCCTTAAAAAATGTGTGAGGATGTGGCACTAATGTCAACCACTAGTATGCTTTTACATTTTGCAAATTCATAAACTTCCCTATCATATTACACACACACGAACACACACACACACACACACACACACACACACACATATATATATATATATAATGTGTAATTGTTGTAAAAAGGGCATTATATAACAAATCAAAGTAGAAATATAGAATCAATAAAGAAAGAATGGGGGCCAAATAACAATAATGGAAACATTTATATTACAAATGAACCTTGGATTTATTTTATTTGTCTAACTTATATTTGTTGCATCATTCTATAAGTGTACGGTTGAAAACTAGTATTTTTTCGTAATAGCAACACGGATCTAACTAAAAACTCACCACGCCCAATCAACCATAACACAATCAACATATTTTTTGTACTAAAAAATCACCAAACCTAATCAACCACAACACAATCACAAATTTTTAAAACCACCTCTGCCAATTTCCTGGGCATCACAATAGTATGAAACATCATTCAACATATTCTATGATGCCTGACAAGACATACCTCAAGTAATTTGTCCGTGGACCTCTCACTATGGTATAGGCCTAACAATGATAAATTGGGGTTAACGGACAAAAAAAATTAATATATAATATTTTATTTGAATTACATGTAATTAAAAAAAATGACGCACTAACCAGTTGCAATTTGGATTGAAAACATCTTTTTTATTATTAGTATAATATTGGAACATGAAACTGATTTGTAAAATTTTGAATAATATGTCCTAGCTAGTAGTAATACCGTTATCATTGTATGATTTTTCAATACGTGGTTGTTTCAATGAAGTATAGTGATCACTCTATGTTCTGTCGTTGTGGCTACTGAATAATACTATTCTTATAATTGGAGTCATATATATATATATATATATACTTTTCTTATTTTGCAAATGTTTGTTACCAGAGTATATCACTTGGTACAACCAATTTCGTCATATACAGACATCATATGGAACCAAAGAACTAGATTATGCATGAAGCATTCTTTAGCAAGGAATGCATCATAAAAAATGTGGATATAATTAAAGGCATACAATTGATTCATATATTTACTTGCGGAATATATTCAATATAGGGCTTTAACACAAATGTGTTCATGTTGCATCACCTCTATCTTCCAACCACCTGCCTACAGGTGACACGTCTAGATCAAATCATAACTCAGTCCCTATTGCCTCCTGACACTCCCTATTAGAGATGGGACTCGAGAGTAAACAACAATTATCCCATTTTGGTCAATCCATTCCACAAACCCAAAGGAAATCCTTACCTCTCTGCGATTTTGATTACCCAATGATGAACCTTATCAGTCTGCATATCCCTTCCGTCACTGGAATCATCAATCTATTATGAAATTCTGGTTGACAATCTCAGACCAACCTTTTCCATCCACGAATGGTGCACCTGGAGGCGACTTCACTATGTCTC
This sequence comes from Sambucus nigra, assembly GCA_949130495.1. Classification (NCBI taxonomy): domain Eukaryota; kingdom Viridiplantae; phylum Streptophyta; class Magnoliopsida; order Dipsacales; family Adoxaceae; genus Sambucus; species Sambucus nigra. The sequence continues at coordinate 527,514,044 of OX422220.1, forward strand.
ACTCAACATCAATCCCCATGATCAAAGTTTCACGTCACGTGGAACATCTTACTCTCCCTTTTAGGGATATACCAAAAATCATTTCCCTTGCGTTTGCTCCAAAACTGTAGACTTCCTGGGCACCTTTTTGTCTGGTAGAAATCAACATCTTATATATGCGTAAACCACCCTAGGCATTTGACTAAGTGAGAATCCGCTCTATTTTCCCAAAGTTGTAGGGCCCTCGTTTGTCAAGGGATATCTTTTTACATGTGCCTCCACTGTCTTCTAACTCACCTAGGTTGTGACAGTTCTCTTTGATATACACCTAGCGAGACTATCTCCTTTTCTCAAATGAAGTTCAGTCCATCATACAATTCCACCTATGTTTCTAGCTGCCCCACTGGCATATTTTTAAAACACTCATAACCACACCCTCTTACCTTGGACAATATTGGAAGTCAAACTAACCAGGGCACCCCACACCCTATAACCTGTGCATATTTGCACAAACATCACAAACGTCACATACATAACATATTTATCTTAAGCTTAGCCCCGTATAGTTGGGACAATCAAAATCATGTCCCCAAATGTATAAGTCTAAACATCGACTCCCACGTCTCTAAAGTAGTCACATAATACTGTGCTCGTACTATCACTAAGTTCCCAGCGCTAAATTGATAATGAGCCCTATCTCTCTCTGCTCCACGATAAACCCGATATTCCCTGAATCACATCAGTAAAGTCCCTACGCATTGGGATTGAATAAAATGAGACAACTATACACTCTAAAGTCTCATCTACATTACAGTATAGATGCGAACTCGATCCTCTTTCAGTTGAGACATCACAAAAATAAAACATCCTGCCCTAGAGCAGCGAATACGATAGCCTTGTTGTAACCGCCTACCATCGCTCAAACCATCACTAACCAGTCCATACCTAGGATAACATCATAATCGAATAACATATCTCAAAACGAGCAAACCCACTACAATATATCCTCTCAGTATCCACACCCGCTCCCCTGCAGATGGAACTAAAGAGATCCCATCTACTCAACGATAACTATATACAAACTACAGTACTATTAACGATATCTACATTAAACCCGTTTCACACGCGAATCTAGTGCTAACAAACTATGATGATTCGCTCGTGTCACCCAAAACATACCCCATTCACCCTAGGATAAAAAATATACTTTTAATTGCCAATATCACTGGCGGTTCAAATGGTTCCTGTACATAACACTCTCGTCCCAGCTGAATCAAAAACTTCTATAATTGTTGCCCCTGCTAGGCAACTAGCTCCTGCCCTTAACTCGCTACGAACAAGATCAATACAGGTGGCCCTACTCTCGACACATATGATACCTCTCTGTGTCATCCCCCTGTCTCTAGACCCACTAGCTATGTCGGGATTATCTTTCTCTCGGACCTGGTAGTCTTGCCTCCGATTGCTACCCCTATTGTTCATTTGGCGCTACTAGCTCTGTGGACCTACAGTTGGCCCTGACAGCCTTGAACGAATCTGCTGTCACTCGATAGGAATTCCATTAATCTAAATCATTTAATTGGGCTCCCTGTTGGGTATTTCCCTATGGCTTCTCACTAGCGCCAATAAATTCATGTCTTACCCTTCTAGCTAGATTCTCCAACTCTCTTGGCTCCCTTCACATGGAAGAATTAATATATACATTTTAAAAGTATGACATTAATGCCATCTGCACAGGTCGTCCAAGCCATATTTCCCATAAGTGATGGTTACTTCTACAAGTGAGCCTATTATCCCACTTAAGGACTCCTTTCTCCTCCGTACTGATCTCTTTTGGGTATGAGCTTCGCTAAACGAGTAACTTCTTTCTCGCAACCGGCCTATATCTTATCCTCTTGTGATAATTATAGAAACTTCATTTGCCTCTATATCTAAACATCAGGTGAAAGAATTTGTGGTCATACTGCACTTGAAATTTCTTGATTATAATAGTATCTCTCTCATGGTCGGCTCTGACTCCCACCACTACCACAATGCTCCTACTGGTTCAAAAGTTGCAAAAATTTGTTTCTGAGTGCCACTGCACTCGACCACATGAAATTGTCTTAGGATTTTCTCCTTCCACTGGCCTATCATATTTTTGCACTTTTCCCAAACTCTTGCGCATGGCCCTTTCAAAAATCCCCTCTTACTCTCCTCTCCCTCACCGACTGCACTGGGTGAGTCTGAATTTGCACCACCATCCTCTATGGTGGTACTTGAGAAAACTACTGCGCCCTAGTGGTTATCACGACATCCACTTCCCATATAATAGTAATGGTGACTTCTACTGCGGTCACCACCCCCATAATATTCTATCGATCCAACTGAGCCTATCCGCCTATAGTCCTCCTAACGGCCCTCACTATTCGTGATATAGGAAGTTCAACCGAACTCGTATATAATTCCATAAATTATACTTAATAGCAAGAGAACGTAAGTCACAGTATGAATCGACAGTCCTAAGCATAGGGATCTATACCAAAGAAAAGCAAAGATGAATACATAGTAAGCTGCACGAATCTTATGGACTTTAGAACCTGATGCTCTAATACCATCTATGACACCCCGCCTATTTTAATCACGGGTGATCAGTCTTTTATCAAAATAACTAGGGATATCATTTGGTTCATTCTTCGCATCACTGTCAAAAAACTTTTTAAATTACTCACCACCTATGTTAAATGAAGCCGGTGCAAAAAATTTATCTTTCATTAACATAACCACAAGCAAAAATAGAAATATAATAACTCAACCATCCACACAACAATATATAAGAGTCTGAATCATCATATAGTGATAAATAAATAATCAATTTCGAATAAACCATCGGTTCCAAAATAGATATCCAAGCCATAAGTCTACGGAAGTAAACTGAATCCAAATACAAAGTCTAATAAATAAAACTGAAAGACTGTAACAATTGAAGGGGAAACATGCCCAAATGGAATACTGAATAACATCCTTATATAGGAATGAATAACTGAAGCGCCTGCACAAATCCTGCATGCCTTCACAAGTGCTGCAACTACGCATCCCTAGAATGAATCATCAAGCTTGGCATCTCTGTGACTGGACACCTAAAATATTTTGGCAAAATATTTTTGACACAAATCAGAACCCAAAACCTTTTGAAAAATATTTAGCAAGTAGTTAAGATGCAACAATTAAATATGTATTAACACCTTTTATTTTAAGCTGGTGTCGCACTCTCTTGAGATATTACTCACCCCTCAACTACTGTGCACACCTAATGCTTACCTTATAATCCAACTAGTTATACTACCCCACCTAACTAGTTTTGTTACATATATTTTTATATGACTCTACTTTATCGCGAGTGCTTCCTCGCTTTGGTTCCTAAGTTATTTTACTCATTAACTTAGTTAATCATTTCCACTTTAATTGGTTATATAACATTCACACTAGTTATATAAGTAATGCATTCATACTTTATATATTTACCCGTGTATAATTATCTACTCTATTATATACATATAATTATGCTATAACAATCACACATATGTCGTGTATGATAACCATCCTCCCGATTAATAATTCACTAAATGCTTGTCTCTACAATGCTGTCGTATCCCAGGTATACTCTAATCCGGTTACCATAAGTCGCTTAATTCACACCGAAATAGGTAAATAAAATTGCAAACGTAGTGGAGGCGGTCATAGTTCTCCTAGAGTGTGACCGAATCATACCCAAAATGTCTCACCTCGAAATAAATCACAACATAAAATATCGGATGCTATGACCAAGGGATTATACTCTCCCTCCATGCAGTAGCAAGGGGATTTTTGATATTTATAAAAAACTTATATATATATACTATCTCTATACCCGTATATATGTAAACACAAATTCGTCTACCCCATGCCTATTGACCACATCACTTGCCTACTTTCCCGAGTCTATCACCCAATTATTCATCATTATTTGAATTCATTAACTAAACTATTAACCCAGCTTCACCCTGCTAGACTACTTGAGTGCAACTCACAACAGCTCATATACCAATCGTTCATGAATTTGTCTCACTCAATTCATTATATATTATTAAACATAAGGTGTCATTCTTACCATATTTAACCCAATATTTAAATTACCCGATCACTCCTGCATAATTAACTCTCTTTTCAATTATTCAAAATATTTATTCACTTGATGTAACTGATTTATGACTTCCTTAAACTCATCGGAAATCACCCAAACAATTCAACAACCCAAACACATAATTGCTAGAGAATAGATCAGGTTGTTCTATATGCAAACTGGTTTGTGTACATAGAAATCTGAACCGATTTGGTCCTGCTGCGAACCAGTTCGCTGCCCCGAACAGCAAACCCAAACCAACATATTTAACCCCAAAATTCGAATCAAACCTCATTTGTATGATCATAAACCTTCATCGATTCATATATATAACTAAAAGGGATGATTCTAACATCACCAAATCATCTAAGTATTAAGAATATGACTAACAATCAGCAATCCATTTTTTCAAATGTGTTTATATCAAAATCTCTCAACATAACCCTAGGTTCAATTCCTAAATCCGAATTTAGAGCATTCAGCCCATATATCTCTACAAGATTTTAATTCCATGTCAATATAAGTTGTCTACAATCATCAATTTATCATTTGAATAGCACAGGCGATTTATTTCATCCCATAATATCCTATTTTTCATAAGATAACTTTCCCGTAAATGTTTTTCTACACCTACCAGGATATGAACATGAATTTTCTACAATTTAAATTGAAAGAAAGTTAATCACTTGCCTTTCTATATTCGTAGGGTCTGTTTACACATTGTAGAAGGCCATTTGATGACCACACTCTCAAATCCCCTTTGATTTTGGATTCTAAAGCTCTCATATTTTCTTCCTTCTCTTTTCTGTCAATCAATAGGGTTTAGAATATGAACTGTGACTGCCTCAAACTCTTAAACCTAGGCATTTAATCTCCAATCACAAATTTAGGGTAACGGGCCAAGTTTAATTGACCCAAATACCCCCGTGTTGGCCCGCTCACGTCTAAGAAGGCCCTGGGACCCAATTACTATCCCCAAGTAAACTATTTTGAGTATCTCGATCCATCCAGAATCAATCGTGACCTCGAAATTATCATCCGAGTCACTCTACAATAATTTTTTATCTTGACCTCATTTACACGCGACTCCTGGTTGAGATGTAACATAGTCACAACAATATCACTCGCTATAATGTAAAATAATTATTTACTACTAACTTAGTAATTGTATTCCATAAATATTAATCTTTATCTCTCTCGGTTAAGATTTTAATAAACACATAATATTTAATTTAATTAAATTACGACACACATGTAAATAAAAATAATCGAATTAATTAAATTCTAAATAGTCAAAAATACGGGATGTTACATCCCAATGAAAAATAAACAAATTAAAAATTAGTGCAATTAACTGCACTAGTTGAGAAAAAAGGAACTATTCTATTGGCACAGTCAGAGCAGTAATCCTACTTATTTACATTCAAATGACTGAATAAATTACCATTTATGGTAAAGTTGCCAACTGAATCTTTCAATCAATATGTCCAATTTTGACCTCTATTCGAATCAAAGTTCACAAAATTTTCAATTACCCTTTCACATTGCCAATAAGCAACCTATAGAAAGATGATGAAAGAGTTAAAACCAAAATCAATTATTCAATTCTAAAACTAAAAATTTACAAACTCTTAATTTTCCTCTTCGTATACATATATGCTCTCATTATGCTGAGTATAATCATCAGACAACTTGAAAAGAATAACAAAATTCTTTTATTCTAAGTCAAATGTTTGGGAACTAAGAACTTTCCTCCACGAGTATTGTTTTTGTGTAATTGTCTTTCACCCAAGTAAGAAATGTAAACACATGTTAACCATATAATGAAATTGAAGATTTATAATTAAAAAGTGGAAGAAAACTAACTTTTACACATTTAAGATCCAAGTAAAAAAATTCCAAAGTAATCAAAAGTATTTAGGTAATTATAATAAACAAAAAACAAGAAACGACATTCGGGTTAAACATACAAATTCATGTTTTGGGGGGGAAAAGGTAAGTGATGATTGTAGGTAGTGACAGCTACAAACTAAAATTAAAGGTAACCAAAATATTAATCACAACTATAAACTAAAGTTCCAAAGAAATATATTTTAAATCCAAAACCCAAAGACTTTTGCATTCACCTAGATTAATATTAGAAAGCAATTAAAATTAAAACCAAAACACTTTTCAATTCCAACTAAAATTTCAGGCATCAAACACAGGTATTATATATAACAAACATTTAAAACACAGTTTTAACTTTAAAGTTCATCAACAATAGCTATACAACAACTATAACACTACTAATGAACTACCTATCATATATGGTGACAGGAAACAAATCATTGCTCCCATTCCTTTTCACAATTCAATTTTCAACAACAAAAAACCAAACATTAAGGTAGTTACATGTAACTACAGTATTAAAAGCAATAAAATTACAAAATAGTAGAGAATGAGAAAGTACCCTAAGGTAGCTGATTGACATATTTTTTTATTAAGTGAACCGATTGATGTACGTGAAAGAAAAAAAATCAAAATGCGATACTAGAAAATAAGAAAAAGAAACTCTATTTAAATTTTGCATATAAAAACCTCTTAAATGAACCTAAAAATCAATATTTGGAAAATAAAAAAAAAACTTACCAGTTCATTTATGTTAAATAACCTGCAAAGAATAAAATAGAAATCGTGAGTAAAAAGAGAGAGAATGGAATGAGTTGAGAGAAAGCAGATCACTGGCCTGAGAGGAAAGGTAGTCAGGTGCGTTAATTTGAGAGGAGGGAAGAGAGAGAAATTGAGTGAAAGAATAGAGAAAGTGTGATGGAAATGTCTAGGGGAACAAATGTTAAAGTGGAAAACAAATTAGGGGAAACGAAAAAGGTAGATTTGAAATTCAAATTTTGAAATATTAACGGAGGGAGCTCGTCTCAGTCCTTAAAAAATGTACGAGAATGTGGCACTAATCTCAACCATATTATATATATATATATATATATATATATATATATATATATATGATGTGTAACTGCTGTAATGAGAACATTAAATAACAAATCAAAGAAGAAACATAGAATCAATAAAGAAAGAACGGGGGCTACACAACAATAATGGAAACATTTATGTTACAAATGAACCCTTCGATTTTTTTTATGTGCCTAACTCATATTTCTTGCATCATTGCATCATTTTATCGTTGTACTGTAAAAAACTAGTATTTTTTCATAATAACAACATGGATCTAACTAAAAATTCACCAGGCATAATCAACCATAACATAATCAACAAAAAATTTCTACTAAAAACTTAACATAACACAATCAACAAATTTTTTCTACTAAAAACTCACCTCACCTAATCAACCAAAACACAATCAATAAATTTTTACAACCACCTCCACCAATTTCCCTGGCATCACAACAATATGAAATGTTACACGTGATATCCTATGATGGCGGACAAGACATACCTCAAGTAAGTGGTCCCTAGACCTCTCACAATGGGTTGGGCTTACCAACAACAAATTGGGGATGATAGACAAAAAAAATAATAAAAAGATGACGCACTAAACAGTTGCAATTAGGATGGAAAACATCATTTTTATTATTAGTATCATTTTGGAATATGAAACTGATTTATATAATTGTGAATAATATATCCTTGTGAATAGTAATACCGTTATCACTATATGTCATGATGGTTTCAACGAAGTATAATGATAACTCTTTGTTATGTCGTCGTGACAACTAAAATAATACTATTCCTATATTTGGAGTCATATACTCTTCTTATTTTGCAAATGTTTTTTTACCATAGTGGATCACTTGGGTACAACCAATTTAGTCACATAAAGACGTCATATGGAACCAAAGAACTAGATAATGCATGAAACATTCTTTATCAAGGAATGCATCAAAAAAAGGTGGATATAATTAAAGGCATACAATTGATTCATATATTTACTTGCGACATATATTCAATATAGGGCTTTAATGCAAATGTGTTCATATTGCATCAGGTCCATTGCCAAATGAGATATTTAATATCTCAACAATGAAAATCCTTTCCCTAAGCTCCAATAACTTCTCTGGTTATCTTCCATCAAGCATGGGCATTTGGCTTCCCAATCTTGAAGAGCTTTACCTATACGCCAACAATCTCAGTGGAACAATTCCAAGTTCTATCGCAAATGCTTCTATGCTTTCATTTGTATCCATGACCGACAACTTATTTACTGGCTCTATACCCAATTCATTTGGTGATTTAACCCTACTGAATACATTGGAGTTAAGTGATAACTATTTGACCCGAGAATCATTTACTCCAACATTGATATTTCTCACTTCTTTAACAAATTGCAAACAATTGGAATACTTGTCAATATCAAATAATAAACTAAATGGAATTTTCCCAACGTCATTTGGTAATTTATCCACCTCTCTTCAAGTATTGCAAGCATCCCAATGCAAAATAAAGGGAAACATTCCTATTGGAATTGGAAACTTGAGTGGCTTATATGCCATATATTTATATGGAAATGAGTTAACAGGATCCATCCCAACAACACTTGGAAGATTAGTACGTCTACAACATGTAGATCTTACACAAAATAGACTACAAGGATCCATACCAAATGAACTGTGTATGTTAAAAAACTTGGGAGACCTTTTATTAAGTGATAATCAGTTCAATGGGTCAATACCAGAATGCTTGGGAGAAATTGTATCTCTAAAATTGTTATACTTAGACTCTAACAAATTGACTTTTATTCCATCAACTTTATGGAGATTGAAAGATCTTTTGCGTTTAAACTTATCCTCAAATTTGGTAAGTGGAAATTTGGAATCGGATATTGGAAGTTTGATAGCTATAAATATAATTGACTTATCATGGAATCAGTTGTCAGGGGATATCCCAACCACTATTGGAGGTGCTCAAATGCTAAGTTTCCTCAACTTGTCGCATAATAATTTTCAAGGATCTATTCATCAATCGATGGGCAATTTGATAAATTTAGATTCCTTGGATCTGTCAAATAACAATTTATCTGGACTGATTCCAAAGTCTTTGGAGGAACTGAGGTATCTAACAAACTTCAATGTCTCTTTCAATAAATTAGAAGGAGAAATTCCCAATAAAGGACAGTTTGCAAACTTCACAGCCCAGTCATTTATGGAAAACGATGAACTATGTGGTGCACCTCAGTTACAAGTTCAACCATGCAAAGACAAAACTCATCAACGGTAAATAACAAAAGTTATGCGTCCATTGAAATATATTTTACCCCTCATAACAACAGCAACGATTGCAGTTGCCCTAATATTTGTGTTCACAAGACGCACAAAAAGGAAGATGAAATTATTGGCCCACAAAGATTCATTGCCTCTTGCGTGGAGAAGGGTGTCTTACCATTAACTTGTACAAGCGAAAAATGCATTTTGTGAAAGTAACCTACTTCGTATTGGGAGTGTTGGTTCAGTATATAAAGTAATACTTTCCGACGGGATGACTGTTGCGATAAAAGTTTTAAATTTAAATCTAGAAGGAGCATTCAAGAATTTTGACGTTGAATGTGAGGTAATGTGTAACATTCGTCATCGGAACCTTGTCAAAATCATCAGTAGCTGCACGAACTTGGATTTCAAGGCCTTGGTTATAACTTACATGCCTAATGGGAGCCTTGTGAAGTGGTTGTACGCTCATAATTATAGTTTAGACATTTTGACGCGGTTAAATGTAATGATAGATGTTGCAACCGCATTGGAATACCTACATCACGGCTATGCAACACCTATTGTTCATTGTGATGTGAAGCCTAGCAACATCCTTCTTGATGAAGATATGACTGCACATGTTGGTGATTTTGGTATTGCAAAACTCTTAGATGGAAAGGAATTTATTCAAAAAACTAAGACACTAGCAACAATTGGGTATATGGCACCAGGTAATGTATAATTATTTTTTTTTGATAATTTGTATGGTCTCAAACTTTCTATAAGAATTCAATTCTATTGATTAATTATATGTCATTAATGTTTGTCTTGTAGAATATGGAATGGATGGAATAGTCTCTATAAGTGGCGATGTCTATAGTTATGGTATCGTATTGATGGAAACATTCACACGGAAGAAACCAACCGATGAATTGTTTTATGGTGGGATGAGTTTGAGGAGTTGGGTTCTTGAAGCATCTTATGGTTCAATAATGAATAATGTTGATACAAATTTCATAGAAATAGAGGATGAACATTTATCTGCCAAGAAGCAATGTTTGTCATCCATTTTTGCTTTAGCCTTGGAATGTTCTACAAATTCACCGACGGAGAGAATCACCATGGAACGTGTTGTGGCTAGACTCAAGAAACTTAAGAGCACTTATCTAGAAAATACAAGAATGAAATCGTGACAAAGGTAGATGATAATAATAAATATAATGTTCACTACTATTTAATATATTTAATATTTACATATCAGTATCATGCTTTTAAATGATTAAACTTCCTCTAGTTAGAAATGTCTTTTGGTTGTTAAACAACATACTTGAGTCATACTCTAGCTTCATATGGGGTTAGGAGAATGCTATTGTAGCCCATAATTGTCACTAACATAGATTAGAAAGAATTTAATTTTAAAGGAAATTTATTTATATACAAGGAGTAGGAAAAGTCTCTCCTATGGCTCTTACAAGAGCTAATGAAAATAAAAAAAAACAGAAAACATCCTACGAAAATCTTCGACGTCTTGAGCGAGATGCAGAAGGCCTTAAATTATATTTTAGAGCCGATTTCTCTTTTTTAGATAAGTACGGAAAAGAGTCTTTTTTATTTGCCACTCCAATCACCATGTCTTGATTGATAGAACTGGAATCTTCAGTGTCTCGTAAGGGCTCAAAGGAATTATTGAGAGTTGTATTGTGCATAAAATATTTATTTTTTCGGCATTTTTTCCCAGCCGAGTCTTCAATGAGTGGGATATCGACATAAAAATTAATTTCATGACTAGTATCAGTTAATTCTTCCCGCACTGAATCCTCATTTAAATTTTGAATGTCCTCTAATGTGGGCATCTCATCGAAAGATTCATCATTATTATAAAAGGCAATATCCCCCTCATAAATTTTTGGGAATTTAAGACTTGAATTAGATCTCCTTTTTGCAAATGATCAGGGGTATGCTTGTCCTTTTGATTAGGAAAAGGCACCACCTGATTTGAAAATTCCTTATTAAATGATTCCATATATTGACCTTTATTATCTTCCGGATTTGTTGTCTTTGTCATCTCATTAAACATGTTTTCCTCCTCAACGTATTTGCTCCAAGATTTTTAGCAGGAATATGGGACTATTTGTGATATTCCTGACTTCCCTCATGTTTGTTGCTAACTCTTTCACCAGAGCTGCTACCTGAGACACCACGTTTTAGATGAACCACTTGATTTTCCACAGAAGCTTCGGCCACCTCCTGAGCAGGTATTCCATCACCAACATGTATGCCCTTTTTTGCCTAAAACCGAACACGACCTGGGGCCAATTGTTCATTATACGAAATAGCAAAAGCAGTGCATGGAGGCGCTGCCACTACACCAGCAGACCTATTCAAAGCAGCCTTGATATTTTGACCATTTTTTTATAATCAATAACTGGTAGAATATTAGAAGGTGCGTCAGTTTTTATCAGCCACTTTTTTGAAAGGTTCCTGCATTCCCTAACAGTGTGGCCAATGGTTTTACAATAGTGGCAAAAACTTGGTAGGGATTCATACTGTCTTACTTGGTGTAATCTTTTGTATTTAGTCTGTTAACCAACATCTTATTCGGTTATGCTTTCTAGGGTTGTTGTTAAACTGTTATATATTTATGCATATAAACCTTTTGTTATAACTGGATGATGGAACTCGCTTTTATCCTATTTGCAAAATTATATATGACATCCCTTTTCAAAAATATTTGGTGGTTGTCTCGTATTATTATTATGCGACAGTGATGCTAAGAATAGACCATTTAAGATTCCTGTTTTTATTGGAGTAGCGGGCTGGCCACCTCTTATTTTAATAAGCGGGGTGTCACAACAAACTTCAAATATTACCCCCCCCCCCCCCCACAAACCCCAAAGAAAAAGGATTATTGACTATACCCGTTGACATAATTAGGTAACTAGTCACCCCACGACACATTTATTAATTAGACGAACCACCCCCACCCCACCCCCACCCCCTGGGTTTGCCATACAACAGAATATACACAACGTACGGGTGGATTGATGCACATGTGGGTATGTATGCTTATTAAATGTGCATGGGGGTATGTCTAAGTACCAAATTATCTTGGGGGTAAAAAGTCCTCCCCAAGAAAAAAAATCCTTTGAGGGTAGTATTTATTGAAAACTCACAGTAGACTGAATATCACACGAAAAATAATCCTCAACAAAGGTCTGTCCAGCTTCTCCCGACGTTTAACCAAACATTTGACATCATATTCAAATAATCATACTTTGTTTCTTTGAGAAGAACGAGATTAGAGCTACAAACTGCAATAAAAAAGAAGAAATTAAAGGCACAAAAAAGGGTTAATAAGAGAGGAATGTATGAGAAAATCTGGTTAATTTAAGGACATTTTTGGTGGAAGATTATCTGGGTTTATAAAGGTTATTTTGAGTAACAGTCCATCTTTATGATCACTTTAGAGTTATTCCCGACTTTTTTATAAAATTTGAGTTGCAATCCATTCATCGCTTTTATGATGTGACTTTTTGCAACACGTTTAATCCTTTTGTGTTGCTTTGGGGAATCAGACTCAATTTTGTGTTAGAACGTAGGTAACACACAAGTGAACACCATAGAGGGGATGTAACTCGAAGTAACCCTTAACTTGTTAAGTAGTATCTGAATAGCATAACACTAAAAGATAATTGAACACCTAGAAAGAATAGAATGACAACAAAACGCTTATGATTTTACATACCCCATTTCATCTAAACATTGTTGGCTTCATTTTGTTACCAAAAAATGAAGGAAATGAAAGAAAGTAAGAAATTAATTTTGTCTCACTAACTATTTGAATCCATTTGACCGATAAGCAAAAAAACATGTTTAAACCATACCGTTAGGCTTTTGCAAAGGTAAACCAACAACAAAGAATTAAATCAGATTCAATATAAATAACATTAAGCAACAACTTTTTGTCCGAATATTTTGCACGTCTCAAACTATAAATACCACTGTGCAAAAGCTTTTTATGCAATTTACTTCTATTAACAATTCTACAAACATCTAAACAATGATATAAGATGAAAAGTGAATACAAAATCAAAGCATGGAAATCAATAGACAAGATAAAAACTGGGCATAATGAACTACATATTCAATTACATCACATTGCCCCAACTTTCTCAACAACCAAACTGTGGTGTTGGAAGAAACCTAAATGAAACCATGCAAAATCAACTAAACCATAAAAATATTCAACCGATAAAATTCAAGACATGAACAAGTACACAAAAATAGATAAAGAAGTCAAGATTCAACAAAAAAACATAGATGGATTCATGAATAAAAAAATGAAGCATAGATTAAACAAATGAACCATAGAAACAATCTACAAGCACCTATATTACAGTACATGCATATATATATAGAGAGAGAGAGAGTAAGAGAGAGAGAGAGAGAGAGAGAGACTATATGAAAGATAAAGTCATGGATGTTAAAAGATGGGGATATAGATTAATGAGTATTAAGATCGTCTTAGATAAAACAATATTGAATATTACAAGTGCTTACGCCCCCCAAGGAGCTTTAGATGAAATTGTAAATAAACCATTTTGGGAATTATTTGATGAAGTTTTAAAACAAATTCCTACGCATGAAAACATATTTTTAGGAGGTGACTTGAATGGACATGTAGGAGTGGAACGGGATGGTTATCCAAGGATACAAGGAGGTTGTGGTTTTGATAAGAGAAATGAAGTAGGGGAAACTATCTTAGAATTTGCTGAGGCATACGATCTAGCGTTAACAAACACATTTTTTAAAACAAAGGAAGAGCATTTAATAACATTTAAAAGTGGAGAGAATAAAACCCAAATAGACTATTGCTTACATAGGAGAAGAGACTTGTACACACGCAAAGACTGTAAAGTTATACCAGGTGAAAGCTTAACAAATCAGTATCGTCTATTAGTAGTAGATTTAACAATTAAAGGATTTAAGTACCGAAAAGAGAAAATATGTTATCAAAATATAAAATGGAAGGATTTAAAAGCATGCAAAGAGATAGAATTTAGGTAAAAGTTCTTGTTAAACATGAAGTGGAGTTGGGACGACAATGTTAACAACTTTTGGTCACGAACAAAGAATGATATCGAGAAAATAGGTAAGCAAATTTTAGGTGAGACTAAAAGAAAAAGTTTCATTAAAAAAGAGACTTAGTGGTGGGATGAGGAAGTGCAAAAGATAATACAAAAGAAACGAGTAAGTTTTAAAGAGTGGCAAAAGAGTACAAATCAAGAAGATTTAGAAAAGTATAAGAGGTTAAAAAGTGAAGTAAAAAATATTAATAGAAATGCACAACAAAATGCACTGGATAATCTTTATAATAAATTAGGTACCAAGGAAGGTGAAAAAGAAATATATATATATTGGCAAAAAATAGAGATAGATTGACAAGGGATATGGGTCCAATTAAGTGTATTAAAGACATAAATCAAAATATATTAATTAACGATAAAAAAATTGTAGATATATGGGAAAAGTATTTTCAAGGATTATTGAATGAAGAATGCCCCAAAAAAGATGTCGAGAACATTGAACCTAATATAGGATATTATGTATGTTGGGAATATTTTGTCATGTTATCAAGATGCAAATCAAATAGTAATCGATGTAAGTTTAACATGCAAAATAACCCTCTTGAACTTCAATTTTTCGCAACAAATCCCCTGAAAAAACTTTAAATTGCAAGAAACTCCCCTAAGCTCAGGGGTAATTGAAAAAAATGAAAGTTCTGGGGGGAATTTCTCTCTCTCTCTCTCTCACACACTTTTTCTACTACCAGCTAAGGAACTACGAGTTTCGGTGGATTCCAATATTTTTAGATAGTATACTTCACAATGTCTCACTGCAGTTCCACCATTTGAACAGAACACAGTCAACATAAGGACACCAGCTATAATACTTGTTCATATTGATGCCGTGAAACAGTGCTACAATAACTCCAGCAAGTCTGCATACAAGAGGCCCCAAAAATAAGATCGCATATCATAAGATACCATAAACAGGAAACCAGAAGAAAACATGTTATTTTGAGTGACTCCCACTTCTTGTACAACTTTTGAGTTGCCCCAAAATGTCAAAAAACATTTGAGTAACAACTTCAACTCGAAATTTCTGACACTTTTTAAACGTCTTCGTGAACTTTTACAACATTATTTTTTCATTAAATTCGTGGTGTAACGGAGGGGCAGTACAAGAGGGGGGAGGGTAGAAACTTCAATTACGCCCCCCCGGTTGCCATACAATAGAATATACTAAGGGTAAAAATGGTTTAATGCAAAATACCAAATTGTTACACAGGCAAAATACAAAGGTAAGTGTGGTTTAATGCAGAATATGTCTAATTATTACACGTGCATGGGGTATGTCAGAATACCAAATTATCTCTAGGTAAAGTCAACCTCGCCCCACCCACCCACCCACACACACAACCACAAAAGGAAATAAATAAAAATAAAGAGGGTATAATTTATTAAAAACTCGTAAAAGACTGAAGATCACAATAAAAATAATCCTCAACAAAGGTTTGTCCAGCTTCTCTCGAAGTTTGAGCGAACGTCTGACATCATATTCAAATAACCCTACTTTGTTAGTGATTTTCTCCCAAGTTGAGGGTGGAAAAGAAGAACAAATTTGAGAAGGAATACCGATATAAATCCTTAAATATTTGAGAAATTCTTTACATAAGGTAGAGTCCAAAGAGAAGAATAATTTCCACGGTTGACAAAAAAGCAAATAAAGCTACAAACTGCAATAAAAAGAGAAACTAAAACTACAGCTAAAATAGGGTTAATAACAGAGGCATGTAGTAGAAAAACTGGTCAATTTAAGAACCTTTTTGGTGTAAAATTTCCAGTTTCGGATAATCCCCGAAAGCGTAGAACTAAGTAGTTTAAAATAGTATAGCAACCAAACTTCCACTAAAAGCAGACAATATGTAGATAACTCCAATCCTCACTACTTATCAAAGGTAAAACAAGAATGTAATACAATAAAAATGATTTACTGTCTAACTACCACCCTCGTTGGAGTAATTGCGAGAACCCCACAAAACTATCACACTAGGTGCAAATACCTCCCTGAACTATTAATTTTGCATATACATTGAACCATCACATTTATCATAATTTTCCCACATATGAGTCGCTATAAGGGTGGCAATCAAATTGTGTCGTGTTATAATGGCTCGTGCTCAGAACAAGTCACCACTAATTCTTAACTTGTTAAGAAGTATCTCAATAGCATAACACTAAATGATAATTTCACACCGTCAAAGAACAGAGAAACAACAAAACGCCTATGATTTTACATACCCCATTTCATCTTAAACATTGTTGGCTTCATTGTGTTACCAAAAATGAAGGAAATGAAATAAAGTAAGAAACAAATTTTGTCCCGCTAACTATATGAGTTCATTTGATCGAGAAGCACAAGTAACATGTTTAAACCTTACCATTAGACTTTTATGAAGGTAAACGAACAACAGGGAAATAAATCAGATTCAATATAATAGCATTACGCAATAAATTTTTGTCTGAGTGTAGCAGGTCTCAAACTATAAATATCGCTTTGTAAAATCTTTTTATGCAATTTGCTCTACGAACAATTCTGAAAACATCTAAAAACAATCTTAGATGAATATGCATACAAAATCAAAGTATAAGATTTCACTAGTCCTATGCTTGCGAGACATTGGTGAACGAAATACTCTGAACTTATCGTTACACGAACACGTTAATGTCAAACAACCAGTGCTTACCATAGTCTGGATTAATCATATCACTGCAATGAGTATATAATTTTTATGGTTCCACTAAAGTGAAAGTTGATTCTATAAGAAGAAACAACTTCAAATGGAATGTACAGATGCTAGAAATATGTAAAACAAGCAAGCTTGTATTTCCATTGAGAAAATAAACAATGATAAGTTTAAACACAACATGCTTGAGGCGCCCCGGGAGGGGATCAGTGTTGTAAATTTAGGAGATTACATATGTTGGGAATATTTTGTCATATTGCTTAGATATTTTCAATAGTGTCCTGTGATTTTCTAGTAGTATACCTCACAATGGGTTGCTATATCACTGCAGCTCCACCATCTGAACGGAGCACAGTCAACATAAAGACACCATCTACAATACTTGTTCACATTGATGCCACGAAGAACTGCTACAATAACTGCAGCAAGTCTGCATACAAAGAGGCTCATAAGACACCATACGGAGGAAACAGGAAGAAAACAACGGGTTATTTAGAGTTTGACTCCCACTTATTGTACAACTTATGAGTTACCCCGAAATGTCAACAAACATGTGAGTTACAATCCAATCTTGGAGTTTTAGCGACCCTTTTTAAAGGTCTTTTTTAACTTCTGCGACATTTTTGAGGGTATAAATCAAATATTTTTTTTATTGAATTTGTGGGGATAACCGAGAGATGGTGCAAAAGGGGGAGGGTAAAAGCTTCAAATATGCCCCCACCCCAAAGAAAAAAGGATTGTTAACTTTAACAGTGGACACAATTAGGTAATTAGTCACCCCGCTACAACATTGTTAATTAGTCGACCCCCCCCACCCCCCCCACCCTGGGTTTTCCATACAACAGAATTTACACAACGTATGGGTGGGTTGATGCACATGCATGTGTATGATTTTATTAAATGTGCATGGGGGTATGTCTAAATACCAAATTGTCTCGGGGGTAAAAAGTTCCCGTTCCTCCCCCCCCCCAAGAGAAAAAAAATCCTTTGAGGGTAGTATTTATAGAAAACTCACAGTAGACTGAATATCACAAGAAAAATAATCCTCAACAAAGGTCTGTCCCGCTTCTCCCAAACTTTGACCGAACGTTTGGCATCATATTCAAATAAACCTCCTTTGTTCTTTGAGAAGAACGTGATTAGAGCTACAAACTGCAGTAAAAAAGAAGAAGAAATTAAAGGCACAGTTAAAAAAGAGTTAATAAGAGAGGAATGTAGGAGAAAAAATGGATAATTTAAGGACCTTTTTGGTGTAAGATTTCCAGTTTCAGATAAGCCCCGAAAGCATAACACCAAGCCAAATAGCAGAGGAAGCAACTGACGATCCGTCTTGAAGTAGTGTAGCAACCAAACTTCCACTAAAAGCAGACAGTATGCAATGCATTGTACCAATCCTCACTGATTATTAAAGATAAATAAGGATGTAATGCATTGTACGGAAACGATTCATTGTCCAACTAGCACTCTTTTTAGGGTAAATTACGAGAAACCCCCATAACTATCACACCAGTTGCATTTACCTCCATGAACTATTAATTTTGCAAACATATTGAACTATCACATTTATTGTAATATTTCGGCATATGAGTCGCGACAAGGGTGGCAATCAAGTTGTGTTGTGTTATAATGAGTTCGTGTCGAGTACTTGTCAACACTAATTCGACTGGTTTAATTAGGGGTTATTTTGAGTTACACACCCCTTAATCATTTTTATGACACATTTGAGGCTCTTATGATGGTTTTGGGGGTTAACCTCAGATATTTTGAAAAAGATGGGGCAACACAAAAGTGGACAAAAAAGTCGAGGTGCAACTCAAAACAACCCTTAATTAATGGCGTCAAGTACCCAACACAACCACAATCCATTTATTAAATGTGTTATTTGGGTCTTAGGCTTAACCCATTAATCTGATAACAAATAATAAACAATTTCTTTCACAGTGAGACTAACTACAAGTGAGGCCCCTATAATATAGGTTTTTTCCATGTTAATAATATTAGGTTAGAATTTCTCTAAATGTATAAAATTAATATAATTCGATATAAGGAGAAAACGTAACATATCATATCTGTATAACACTAGTAAAATGTGTTCGTCATGTCATAGTCGGGTTATTAGAGCTAGACACTAACACTATTAATTTATTGTCTTTGTTAACAAAGATCATGCCATATATGGGTTCATGTCAAGAAATGGCCAAGTCAAACATGTTATTTTGGTGTTGGGTTCAGGTCCTGTTAACTAGTAATGTAAAAAACTGCCACCCAAACTTAAAAGGTATACACAAGCAGTAACTGCAACGTTTTAATTGCCTAAGGGTTATGTGCAACACTAGAAGGGCTCCTCAAAATATGATATGTAGCTAACGATATCCCTAAGGCTTCATTAAACCCCTTTAATTCCGAAATTAAACTTGGGCCCCAAATGTGACTCGCCTAAAATAGTCTGAATTCAACTCCAAATGACTTAAAACTCTACATAAGAACTATACAAACATAATAGGTCTATTTTTCAACATTTTAAGCTAAAAAGGGTATTATAATTGTCGTAAGTTTATGCCAAAGTATGGGATAATTAATTATTTCACTAATCAAACTATTTAATTAAATAAGGCAATATAAATCGGGAAGTCAATTATTTAAATGGCCATTAATATGGTACATCATGGAATTATAGAGTACGACTTTAAGATTGATGGGGAACCGACGCCAAGGGGATAATCTTAGCAATGAGACCCTCGATAATGGCCCTAGACCATTCCATAGTCAACCATAATTCACAGTCATATTAAAATATTTAATTAATGTTTTACCCTATATTAAGTCCAAATTTCAGATCTATTTGTATTCCACATATAATCATATAACTAGTGAAATCACATGTTAGGCAATCATAACTTAAAATTTTGTAATTTCTCTAATCCATACAAATACATGGTATTACACTATTATTGTGGGGGATTCTTTCGAAAAGATGTAAGTCAATCTTGGAAAGAGGAACAAGGCAAACAACAATCTTCTTGTCCACTTGTTGACTTCTATGTTGATAAAATACCTTGCCAAATGTAAGGCCCCTACCGAGGTATCAATTGCAAAGAAACCAAAGCTGACTCTCGGTGTTTTAAGGGGAGGTTTCATCATTAGCGACTAGTCTTTGGTCACAAGTGTTACCTCTGAGAGGTTAGCAATACATGCCACACATGCACTTTATCTCGTAACTGTTGAACTACTTTTTTCTTACTTGTAATAAGTTTGATTCATAATTTTGATACTAATATCTACTCATTATTTATAATTACTTAGTAGTTAGTCATGGACTATGTAAATCTGCTGGAGAGGATGTCCAACTATAATAAGTAAGTGGACGATCTAGGGGTTGCCTTGATTGAGGACAAAAAGTCCTTTGATGCTGCAAAAGTCAAGGTGACCAAAAGTTAATCCCCGTCGAAGAATAAGGATCAGGAGATCGTCCATCTAAAGGAAAAAATAAAATGTCAGAAGAATGTGAACCAGGTATGTGCCCAAAACCTTATAGTGGCACTGGTGGCGAATAGTGACACTTTTAATAAGGTTTGTGATAAAGCCTTTGACAACGCTGGAAAAGAAAGTTGGGATTTGTATAAAAATACCTTTTCAAAAAAGTCTGGGATGAGGCCTTGGTTAAGGTCTTCTTCACTACCTGAGGAGGTATGATCCCGAGCTAAACACTCTGATACCAATATTAGAATGTGTGATATCAATTATTTATGGAATTCACAAATTTCTATTCAAACTTATTTAATTAGATTCAATCTTCAATCCAATTTAATAAAACCATAATCATAAATCAAATATGCAATCACAAATCAAGGGACAATCAAATTCAAGAAAAATTCCCCAAAAGGGCATAACCTTCATTTCACCATGTACTGTAATCGCAACTTACAATTTCCCCAAAAAATCCACATAGATCGTAGCTTAGAACCAACAATGATTCCCTCGAGAACCTCAAGAATCGGAACTCCTCCTTCAACACTGAATACCCTCGAGTATCCCCGCAGTCGTCAGTAAACAGCTCCCGCAAGAACTATCAATCCAGCAGTAGAGAAATCTTCTCTGCAAGAGAAACTTCGACAAATATGTGCTTTGGGTTCCAAAACGATTCAAAAAAGTTTATGGGATGATTTGTGTTAATCAAAAACATAAATTTTCCCTAAAAAGTGAAGACTAAAAATCTGCAGTTATTTAGTTTGAGTGCAGTAAGAGTCTTAATGAAAAGGTCTCACGAAATAGGTTTTTATGGGCAATTAAACAAGTTTGAGGCAGTACGTCGTTAGAAAGACACCCTTAAGTCGTTCGAACGACATTGTGATGTCGTTAGACGATGATTCGAATGACCGGTCAAATGACCAATTAAAAATCAAAATAGTGTGATGCCGTTTAATACTGGGAAGGAACAACATATCTCGACACCTAAGAAACGACACGAGATGTCGTTAGATGAGGTCGTTTAAACGACACGTCAATGTCATTTGAACGACATGGGTATGTCGTTTGAACAACTGAAATAAAAAAAATATTTTTAAAAGTCCGTCTGTAGGTTTTCCACAAAATATTTTGACTTAGAAAAATGCCTCATTTTGATAAAAAAAAAATAGTTTAGAAAAATATCCCCAAACTAAAGTAAAGCATTTACAAAACTTAAACACACTACTTACCAAAATCAATCTCGTAGATGTCCGTTGTTGAAGATACTTGAAATTTGGATCCGTCTTATTGAATGTACGAACATGATCTACCTTCAACGGTTGTAATGATATACGACATACATAATGTAAACATCGGAAAATGAGAAACATGTCCTTACACTACCAACTCCGAGCTATTCATCGAGCATGATCCTAGCTCTAGTCCTAACTTGAAGGAGGAATAAGTGAAAAAATAAGTTGTTGACCATTACAAGATCACAAAATATCCAATGGCAATTATAAAAATTTAGATTCTTTCTAGGGTCGTTTATAATTTTGAATGTACTTATTTTTCTAGCTATTTATCTAAGGCCTTGCCCCTTTATTTTTTGATGGTATTGAACGTTTTTCTTCAATCATATATTACTGGACCTTTTCATTTATGCTTTTCCTGTGTATATTTTGTGTTGTAACTTTTCTATAGATTAGTAAACCGAATTTGATAATCTCTTTATCCTTACGCGTGTATGACCTTCATGCCCATAGATCAAAATGACAATTTGGATTTTGTGCTGGGTCATGATGCATCTGATCGATCGAGGATGGACTTTTTGGCTTTTTATCACGCCTTCCATAGGACAACAACTGAATGGGTGTTTAATATCCACTAATAAAACATCCACAACAAACCTGGAGGGTGTGACTACATTTGATAGTATGATAGGTCAATTCTTTAAAATTTGCACAAAATTATTACCAATTTTAAAACTAACACTAATTGAAATTATATAAACCTTTTAAAAAGGCTTTAATAACACACACAAGATTATATTAAGTGAATCTAGTGATGAAATCTATATCTAAATAACATAATCAAATTTTAGTCCAATTCACTAGATGTAAACAATATCTATGTGAAGTGTGTGATCAATTGTGTAAATGCATAATCAAAACAAATACAAGCTAGCATAGGATATGGATTACGAGGAAAAACCACAGATAAGGGTAAAAAACCTCAATGAATTCACAATTCTATACTCTACTCGAAAATAAATTTTTCGAAAGACAACAAGATATCATGTAGTTACCTATGAACCTTTCAACTTTTCCCCAATAGTCAAGGAGAATCAAACCCAAGCTCTATGAGATGAATAAAAAACTACATGTTCTTCCTTGTATTCACATCATGTAACACCTCGTAATTTTAAACCTCAATTGAAATTAAAAAGAATGGAAAATTATTTTTTGTTGATTTAATTATTTTTTAGCAATTAAAACTGTTGGATTTTAATTATGAAAAATGGAATTTTAATCGGATTTGAAATTGGGGGGAAATTGGGTTTTATACATTTTTATCATTTTTCGGGTATCCTTGGTAGCTATCCAGGACCAAATCGATTCGGCATGGAGGCCGAATCCATTCGATTGGGATAGTGCTGAGATATCTACTTGTTTTTTAAGTGTTATGTTTATTTAAAACGCTTGCATCTCTTTATATAATTATAATTCAGGGTTAGGACTTTAAAAACTCATTCTCATAAAAACTAAGAGCAGTAGTATTCTATATTTTCATCTTCTTCCTCTACAAATCCTAGACCATTTTTAAATAAGATGCAACCCAAGTTTTGAAGGTTTAAACCGAGTTTTCTCAAGACCTTCCAAGAGTATTTTTGTCGTCTTCTCAGGAGGAACACATTCATCTATTCAAATATCTTCAACGATTTTTCTAGACATGGATATCTCTATTGCTCTTGTTTAGTATTTTTCGTTTTAATCATGGCCTAAACACTAATGATCATCGTTTTCTTAAAATAAATTAGAGATGCTAATAGAATATTTGAATATAAAGTTGGGACTGATTTTTCTAAAAATATTAATACGAAGCAAGACTCAAAATCCTTGCATGTTTAGTTTAGAGATGGGGTTTTCGGTAGATTGTATGATGTTCGCATATAGGAAATCACATAAAAAATGTTATAACTTTATTAAACCAAGTAAAACCATATTGAATATGTTTATCTTGTAAAGTAGATAATTTTCATTTTATGATTATAAAAATATACATGTGTTTAGAAATTATAAAAATTGATGTGATTGGATTGTTTATTTGACCATGATATTTAAATGAATAATTATCTTATTAGTGATGTTGGAATTAATTGGTAGAATTGTTTATAATATGGCTTATACAACTTATTGATTTAAATTATATTCGATACCGCGGGAACGACGGGATAAATGGGTAGTTGCGTCTTTCGCCTTGTTTAGAATTCTTGCTAGGTATGAGTCTAGTAGGTAGGCCTTTGCGTTTTTATCACTTTCTAGGTATGGGACTAGTTAGTGTAGAAAGTTTACGGATTAGTATTCGGGGGTGGGGCTGATTTTTACGTTGTTCCTTGGTTTCGATAGACTAGGTATGAGACTAGGTGGTATTTATTGGTAGGTATTCTTACTAAACGATTGGCTAAGCAATACTTGAGTGTTTTGGGGACTTCTAGGTATGGAACTAGATGTGTTTTGAGGACTCACCTTTAAATGAAGGGTGGGGCTCATAATAAATAATGAGAACTTGAGATTTATTTAATAAATAAATAATAAAGATTAAGAACAGGTATTAAAATGAATTTACGTCGCGATTTTGTGCAGATCTAACGAAAATTAGGTTGACTGGCTATAGCGATGTGGGTATGTGTTGGCGTCACGAGTATGTGCGGGCTGACAATTAACCGGGCCATAATGATGTGTCATGTGCGGAATCTCACGGGTACGTTCGGGCTGACAGTTGCCATTAGGGGAGGGAAGAACGTACCTGAAGTATAAATTGTACCAAAGAATTGTCCGTTCCTGAAGAATGACGAGAATTATTCTGGAATACTTCCACTTTGTTTCATCAAATCCCTCGAATCGCTCAATGCAAAAATAACGTGAATAATGATATTGCAACATCAAATGACTGCAAAACTTAAAATGTTAGATGTAGTCACATGTACTAGCTGCAAATGTGCTTTTCCAAATGGTTGTTCTAGAAGGACAAAATAAATTCGACAGTGAAAAACATTAGTGCACGCCAGAAGTGTGGAAAACCTTTAGGTCCTAACTACTTGACTCCCTAATAGTGGAGGTCAGATAAAATCACTTCCAAATAACACTATAGGAGAGGTTATACATAAGATCAAGAAGAAGTTATGAACAAAAGATCCACTATCTCTTAAATCCCCAAAGAGGTTATTGTCTATGAAATGACGCAAGTCCCCGAATTGACTATAAATCCCCTTAAGTAAAAAAATGTACCTAATATTAATTGAGATCTCTATGTTGTATACACATAAAAGATAAAGGTGGGATCATAAAAGATGATCATCGATGGAATAATTATATATGTTATAGCTACACAAAAATCAAAGGGAAATGATAAAAATCCTGGTACTATAAATGAATGTCGACAAATAATATATTAGCCAAAAATGAGAAAATATCATGATGGCATATTTCGAGTCTATAAATAAACGTGGTTTATTTGGACATATAGTACAAAACCCATGAGACGTTAACCCTGAAGATTATGAATGGGTGTTTATAAGAGAGCGAAATGATAAACTCATTAAAACGTGCATGACCTATAGCAGAAGGTTTACTAAAGAAACATAAAATTCATTATATATGAAGATACCACCCCGTTACAGGTGTAAAAACTTTTCAGATATCTAGCTAGCTTAGCATTTTTTGAAATATATTATATATGAGACTCATAAATGTTATAACTTCTTATTTATATGAGACTTAGACAAAGAATAGTTATAAAATTCTCAGAAGGTTTTTCTTTACCTGAAGCAAAGACAATGTGTAATTACTCAATTCGCATATGACATTCACTGTACACCTTAAACAAATCCGAAAGGATATAGGTACAACGTTCTTAACAAATACTTGTCTAAATAAATGTATGAAAATAATTAAATATGGAAATGTATGATTATACAAATACCCTTAAAAGGTTATGATCCTGAAGAGCTCAATTGAAATGAAAAATACCCAATGATAAGGAATTAAAAAAATGAATGACCTTTGGGTATTTAGATATTATCTTGGCCTATATATCGGGAATAATATTGGTTAAATATTAATTCATCAGTTAAATGCAATAAAAAGTCCTGCAATGTCTAGCATATATTAAGCACACCATTTTAGTATTCCCATGATGGTGGGTTTTTTTATATTAAAATATTTATATCAACCTAAAAGGATGACAAATATAAATTTGATCTAGAAGTACCATATTTCATGTTATTGTATCATTGTTAAGTTTGGTCCAGAAGTACCATACTTGTAAGTTGTTAGTATATTGATATACATGGCATAATGCATGATGCTGGACATAGTATTCACAGTCAATTTCTTAGAAACATAGTAGGTTGTTAGTATATTGATATATATGGCATAATTCATAATGCATGGTGCTGGACATATTATGTGATATGTTCATGGAATTATTAGTGCGATACTTTTAAATCTAATGATCCACTTATTGCTAGATATATTACTGAAACAACAAAACGCATTGGCTTGATGTCAAACACATCATAAGATATCTACGTGGAATCACTCACGTGGATTTATTTTATACTTATAATTCTAATAGTTACAAGTTAGTTAGTTATGCAGATTCTGAATATCTCTCTGATCCTCATAAGGTTCGATCTCAAATAGGTTATGTATTTCTTAGTGGTAATATCCTTCAATTTCTTTGCGTTCTACTAAACAAACTTTAGTGGTTCCTTGTTATAACCACTCTGGAATTTTATCTCTTCATGAAGCTAGCCGTGAATGTTTCTGGATGAGATCTTAAGTTCAGTATATTCATAGTTTTTATAAATTATATTCAATTATATATGTTCCAAGTGTCATTTATGAAGATAATGCATCATGTATAACACAAATTAAAGAATGATTCACTAAATAATACAAAATCAAGCACATTTCATCAAAGTTCTTCTTTACTCACGAGCATCAGAAGAAAAATGAGATTGAAGTCATGAAAGTATTTTGAAGTGACAACCTAGCTGATCTTTCGAAGAGGAGTGAGCTATAGATCTAATGGCGTAACTTATTTAATTAGATGTCAGTCCACAAGAAAATCCAATTTTAATTCCTGTAATCAATTTAATCTTATTACCCTTAACATACATCTATGTGATTCATCAAATGAAATAAAACATGCACTCAAATAAGGCAAATATTCACAATAAATCCCTAACACCTTTATTCATCAGTTTAGAGAGTTTACAAGACAATCGACTTACAGACTACTTGATATCCGCCACAAGTGTAATGCACAGTGCCTTCGTACAACCTCTAAAGAATACAGATCAAGCCAGAGTTGTCCAGAAGAGGCCTTCCATTCTCGAAATCCATCGATTAACATTTGTCTTCAGAAGTGACTTCCCTCCAGAATCACAATGGTCAGCAGTGGAGTCGATCCCTCCATAAGAGATGTGTATGCAAGATACAACTATCTAGGATTTCACACAAATATAATTTGGGGATGTGTTTTGTTAATCAAAAGAGTTTGATAAACTCATAAGTATGAAAACCTTTGCAAAAGATATGCAGATATGTTTTAGCAAAAATTCTTAGGAGACAAAACGATGAAGCAGGTATTTATAAGGCGAACACAAATTTCGAGGTAGTGGCTCCTTCAAACGATTTTGAATGAGAATGACAACTCGTTTGAACGAGAAAAAGATCTTGTTCGAATGACATTGACATCTTGTTTGAATTAGGTTAAAACGACCTAAAATAGTACACCTTCGTTCGATGCACGATTGAAGTAAACTTCAAACAAGGATTCAAACGAACAAGAATGCCTTACCGTTTAAACGAGATAGGCCAAAAAAAATATTTATTTTAAAGTAAAAAAATGCCTCATTTTAAATCAGAAAAACTCCTGTTTAGATTTAAATATAATTTAAACATCCCATAATAAATTCAATGAATAAATTTAAACCCTTAATTTTATTAAACCGTCATAATGTGGAGATCCTTGAAAGTTGGATATGTTGAGGATTTGGTTCTTCGTGACTACTCGAGACGAAGGGTAGAGTGACACACGAAACTACATGTTAACCTACGCTATTAACAAAATTGTTCTTGCATTTCTCCCCATTGGCTATTCCGGTACAAACATAAAATACGAAATCCAAATTACATTAAAATCCCCTAAGACAAAAAATTATCCTAATACCCTCCCAACCCTAAAAAATGTATAGGCACAAAATAATGATGTCTTCAAAATATGTCTTCAAATATCCACTTCTTCTTATTCTTATCTTGGGTACTTCGACTTCATCGAGTGTATTATGAATATGATCTTCAAATGTACCCACACACATGAAACGAAGAAAATACCTCATGATGCATCGAGCTTGAAAAATAAAAGAAAAACACATAAGTATTTCTCCCGCATAAACCAAACCCATGTAAATTTCCGCCATAATTTGTTCTCTCCCTTTTATTTTGTCTGAAATAGACAAGGAGAAGAAACTAGAGCATAAACATGGAGATCATCACAAAAGAAAGAAAATCATCACAAATATATATCCAATAAGAATGTGCAATAATAATCTCAAAGCACATCAAAACCAATTATTATTAAAAAAAATTCATTGTTTATTCAAAAATAAACTTTACAAATACAACACACACCATGAACAAACACTAAAATAACCGAGTCATGAACGTGTAAGGTATGAGTGTGAACTTATTCAATAGGAAAATCATAGTCCCTTTCCATTGCGTAATATATAACAATTTTTCGAGTCAAAAAATATAAATCCGAGCAATAATTTTTACAAGCACAACTTTTTATCTCTTATTACAAATTTTCCATTTTTAGGCAAAATTCAGATGAAAACATAATGACCAAAATGTGACTGACAAGTGCAAAAAAATAATTAATCCATTCTCTTGTGCATTAAAGGCATGAAAGAGTCAAGCATGTAGTAAGTTATCATCAAAGCAATCTTAATGACTCCAACCATTATAAAGCACATGTATGAAATGATGTCGTGTATCAAAACACTATAAAATAGTCACATGGATAATGAAATGATATTGTGACTCGGCTATACTAAATGTCCATCCATACACGGTGTAATAAAACTACAAAAAATCTTTTTTGTTTTTCAAAAATTTATATAAAAATAAAATATTTCAGCCTTTTTCATTTTCCTTAAAAAAACCAAAAATATTTTTGTATTTTTCTCTTTTCTTAAAAACATAAACTGTTTTTATATTTTTCAGAATTTTTCAAAAAAGGAAAAAATATTAATATAATGGTACTACATACTAGCAATAGCGATATATGATATGATCATGAAAAGCGCCCTGTTCTAGTAAAAAGTCTCAACCTCAATCATTAGGCCCAAAGGATTTCTCAAAAGGAAATGACATCCTATGAAATTCCACCATCAAAAATTTTGATGTTTGGACTGAAACCTCGAATTGCTCTCAAAAGATCTCAAAATCTATAACATAATGTGTATGAGCATGCGGAGCAACACGTGTGGGAGTGCATTCGGGGACTATTGTAGGTACTCGACTCGGAGCATAATGAGGAAGGTAACTATGAGACACTCTCCTAAGGTGAACCCTTTTTTTACAATGGGTACAACCATAAATAGACCTGGGTCCACCTAACTCAAAACTTCTAGGACGAGCTCTCATGTGTGGATTAGGATGCCTAGGTGGGTTAGGTTGAGGGCCATAAGGATCTAACACAAATTCAGGCACTGGCTCAGGTGCAACATGGGAAGTGGATGCACCGTCATAACCTATTCCTAGTCGCTCAACATTACCCAGCGCGGGACCAAGGAGTATCTTTCCAACCCTCTTAGATGTATCCTCTAAAGTGACTTTGACCTCTTGGGCACATTTGAGATTAATCTCGAGTTGGGATACACAGGCTTCAAGTTTCTCATGAGTCTCCAATGAAGATTAAACATCTTAGGTAAGACTAGACATAGTGTTGGTCAAAGCACTCTTTTCCCGATATAAAATGATCAACTCCTCACTCAAAGATATCTTCACTTTCTCGAGTTGACTCGTCGATGCCTCACACACCCTCAAAATTTTCACCTCTCTCTCCAATTACACTACCATAAGAGACAACTCTTTATTTAGCATTTTGGTTTTCAATGTATTGGCATATAAATCACTAGACGCTTTTTGAAGATCTGCTACTCCCCCACATTCATTCTCACTCTCACTATCCCCCGAGTGACTCAAAACCTCATCGAGAATTTCACATTTACAAGTGTCCTCATCGTCGTGGGCCAAACTATCCATGAACGCAATGCACATTTCATGTGGTGATTCTCCCCATGAATTAACCATGTCGATGTCACTATCGCTAAGAGTGGATTTATTTGCAATCTCCTTGCCCTTTCTCTTTAGCCTAGTGGGAGAATCATTAGACTTGCGCCCTTTACCCTCGCACTCAAAGCACCGTATCTTTTCCTCTTTCTCAGCACTACCATTAACCTCATTCTTATTTTTGTTTTTCTCAAAAATCATTTTATTGGAAGAAATATCATTTGAAAATTTGAGAATTTTTTAAAAAATTTCACAAACAAGGCCAAATCATCAACATAAAACTCCCCCTCAGATTCTGACTCATAAAACCACTCTTTTTTTCCAATTCTTAATTTGAGTCTTTAAATCTACCACTATATCCTTAGGATTAATGGTTTTGGGAAACACGTCGATCTCATAAGTCTAAAGGTCACCTATGAGTACTTCTAAACTAAATGTATCAAACATCCCCAATGAATTCAAAATAGTGACCTTAGGAATAAAACGGGTTGGATGGGATCTTAAAATATTTTTCACGACCCTCGACTCCTCAATTTTTTCACCCAAATTAAAACTAATGTTAACGATGTCCGACAAACGAGAAACAAATCATCAAATGACTCGGACTCTAGCATAGTAATGGTATCATACTGGGTTCTCAAATTTTGAAGTTTAGACACCTTAACAGTGTTATTACCCTCATGTGTAAACTGGAGGATATCACATGCTTCTTTAGACGTGGTGCATGTCACGATGCGACAGAAATCGTTAGGGGTGATGGCTCCAAAAATAACACTAAGTCCGCGGGAGTTGAAAGTAATCCACTTAAACTCATTATCAGTCCAATTAGAGACATGTTTAGGACTAATCACGTTATCAACCAAGATCGTGGGAGGATTCCTCCCTCTTTCATATACAAGCTAAACTCTTTCATCTATTGCTTATAAATTAGATCTCATTCGCGCTTTACAGTATGCATAATTCGTTCCATAAAAACTTGGCATATGATTATATAAACTATCCATTAGCACTGAGCTTTTTGAAGATCTACAATTTTTTCAAAAAAATTGACATATTTGTAAGTTTTGCCGAAAAATGGATCACGCAGCAAAATAGTGTAACTCGATCTGATACCAATTTGAAGACGGAGTGCGCTATAGGTCTGATGGCATAACTTATTTAATTAGATGTAAATCCATACAAAAATCCAATTTTATTTCCTTTAATCAATTTTATCTTATTACCCTAAACTTACATATATGTGATTCATCATATGAAATAAAGCATGCATTCAACTAAGGCAAAGATTCAGGAAATATCCATTTCGGGAAAAACCTTTATTTAGCAATTTAGAGAGTTTACAAAACTATCGACTTACAAACAACTTGATATTCGCCACAGATATAATGCACAGTGCCTCCGTACAACCTCTGAAGAATACAACTCAGTCCAGAGTCATCCACACATGGCCTTCCACGCTCGGTATCCACTGATCATCTTTTGTTTTCAACAGTGAGTTCCCTCGAGAATCACAATGGTCAGCCGTGGAGTTGATCTATCCATAAGAGATGTGTATTCAAGATGCAACTATCTAGGGGTCTAACAGATTCACACAATTATATTTTAGGGATGAGTTTTGTGAATCAAAAGAGTGTTGTGAACTCAAAACTATGAAAACCTTTGCAAAAGATATGCAGAAACATTTTGGCAAAAAGTCTTGTGAGACAAAAAGACGAAACATGTATTTATATGGAGAACACAAATTTCAAAGTGATGACTTATTCGAATGCGTTTGAATCTCGTTCAAACGAGAATGGAAACTCGTTTTAACGAGGAAGGGATCTCATTCAAACGACAGCTAGGTTCAAATGATCTAAAGCAGTATGACCTCATTCGATACATGATCTAAGTAAACTTCAAATGAGGCTTCAAACAAACTTGCATTCTCATTTGAACGAGAATGCCATCTCGTTTAAACGAGATAGGCAAAAAAATATTTTTATTTTATAGTAAAAAATTCCTCATTTTAAATCAGAAAACTCCTATTTCGGTTTAAATAAAATTTGAACATCCCAAAATAAATTCAAGGAATAAATTTAAACCCGTAATGTTATTATACCTTCATAATGTGGAGATCCTTGAAAGTTGGAGATGTTGAGGAATCGTTTTTTCATGACGACTCAAGATGAAGGGTAACGGGATATGCCAAACTACTAGTTAGCCTAAGATATGAACAAAATTGTTCTTACATCATTTCACAAAGTCACTACGAAAGGTGACATTTCAAAAGTTGGTGTACGAGATTGAAATGCGTCGACTACACCAATACATAAATTCAACACATTAATCAGGGGGATCATCTTATGAGGGGAATCATACAATCATGTTCATTGGGACACATGTGTGTTGTATTCTTTTTACTTTGAATAGATTTTGTCGCACTGGGTTTTCTTTCTAAAGGTTTAAATGGGTCATAATTAAGTATGTACAACACCGATTCAATGATCACAAAAGTTGTGCTCTTTTTCCTTTACTTTGGGTTTTTAGCTATGAATTTTCCTTAGTAAGGTTTTTATAAGGTAACAATCATTGAGTGATGGAGATGGTGTACATTAAAGTGGGTGTTAAAAATATTTCTATTTATCAAATTTAAGTTGATGTCCACTCCTATTAGGACTCTACCAACGTGTACTGTAAATAAAGGGTGATCCCTCTGTAGACACCCCATTCTAGTACCCCCTAACCTCTCCTTAGGTCCCTAGCACCTCCCTTCATCATTGCAAACCTAAGTCATACCCAGGGTACTGACCTAGAGGCCATTGGGCACTCCCAGGCTTCTTTTGAACAAACGTAAAACTCTTCAGCATTACTAAGACTGAATGAATCTTCAAAGGGCACTGAAACCCCTTTCCAACGGTCCATCCCGTGCACGATTCTGACTTCCGGTGCGGACGAACGACCCGTTTTCCCCCGAAACTTGATCAGGAGGTCACCGGACGCTCCCAGGCTCCGTTTGACCAAAGTCAACTCTTCATCTCAATCGAGACTGAATGAATATTCAAAGGTCACTAAAACCCCTTTCCAACGGTCTGCCCCATGCATGATTCTGACTTAGAGTACGGACGAACGGTCATTTTTACTCCGAAAGGTCATCAAATGCTTCCGGGCCCCGGTTAACCAAAGTCAGCTCCCCAAAATGAGTCAAATGCTTTGGAATGTCAAAGTACATCTCCTAACCTTTCCAACGGTCCACCCCGTGCACGATTCAGACTTACCATGCGGACGTACGATTCGTTTGCATCCGACGATCCCCCATCCAAAGGATTGACGAGCGCTTCCGAGCCACCTTTGACCCAAAGTTAACTCCCGAACCTGGGATCCATCCAAAGGAATTTCGAAGGTCTCTGAAATGCCTTTCCAACGGTTCACCTTGTGCATGATTCGGATCGACGGTTTGTGTTTTACAACCATTTTTTCGAAAGAACCTGAAAGAGACTGCCAAACGGCAGGTTCCAAACCCTGCCTATCGGCAGTGTGCCTAAAAACACCTGTCGATTGTCAGGACTAGGACTATTACGATCGACAATTCCCTGGGCCTATAAAAAGGAGGGCCTGGCCTCATTGCAAAGGGACCCAAGATATGAAATCCATCACTCTCAGCAAACTCAGAAAACCTCTCTCGAAGTCAGCGTGATTTCTACATCCAAATCCCTTTCCAACCTTCACCTTTCATCATCTTTTCCATCAAACTTGGTGAATTAACCACCCTCCATAATCATCCAAGTGCAAAGGTTTTCTCCAATATCCAAGATCTTGAAGAAGGTCCAACTTTCTCAATTCTCTTTTAAAATTCTCCTAAATTCGCATTAACTTATTTAATTACTTAGCACTTTTATCCTCTCCATCTCGCATATCCTAATATACTTTTTATTTAGTATTATTGCACATCTCTTATTTTCATATAAATAAAACCCAAAAACAAGAAAAAGAGGGTTTGCTCATAAATTCCAAACGAAAATTCTCACACTTCTCTCACACTTTTCACATAAATAAAACACTTTTTGCACACACACACATATAAGAGAAGTCACCAATTGTATTTATGGGATAAATCCCATCCCCTCATTTTGCATACGAACTACGTGGACTTTGATGCCTCCATAGGCTACGTAGGCGTCTCGGGGTAAAACCCGAGACTCGAGTCCTATTCCTACTTTTCTTTCATTTTCTTTTTATATTCTTTAAAATTAACTCTCTTAGATTCTCTCTCTCTCTCTCTCTATATATATATATATATATATATATATATATATATATATATATATATTTGTTCTTAGTGGTGTGTTATTCCATGTGCGTTATCATCCCATTATTACGATCAATGCTAGGATAATCGCGTATATCCTATTTTCTAATAGTACTTTTAGGAACATTCCTACGGATGACTCGCGTTATCTCTTCCATGATACAAGTCGATGATTCCTATCTCCACTACATATACAAATGCACACATATCACGAGGAAATAAAGGAAAATAGCAACAATCCATGAGATACCGTAAGGGTGGAATGGGTGCCTAACACCTTCCCATTTCATAACTTAGCCTCCGAACCTTTTTCGAATCATTTTGGTTTCGTATGTATCAGTATGTCTTTGGATGCTGTCCTTCGGGGTGGCTCCCTTTTCTTTTGTCTGTTTTGAGTAAAATAGACTGACGACTCCATCTCTCTAAATTTTTCGCCTCATCACCGACGCTGGCCGAAGCGCTCCCGAGAGGGATGCGCGAGACCAAGATCCTCTCGACATGAAGACACCCCGTCTTTTTCATCCCGCCCGCCGCGAGGATCGGGAATGGCCACAATGGCGACTCCGCTGGGGACATTTTGAGGGTTAGACTCTATTTACATGGGTCTTATATTTGCTTATATTTTCCCCTATTCTTCATACCCCCTTTTACTAATCATGTGTACCTCATGCTTATGCTTCTATTCACACACTTGTAGAAGATTCTCCATGTACACTTCACACCACGTGCACCTAGGATCACATATGTCCACATATTGCACGCATCACCCATCCATACTTATTATACCCTTGGTACTTGTACTTTGCTCCCTGTTGGGCATGATCAAGAAAGATACTCTCATCATAAGATACTAATAAGAGAATCATGCATGATTCACACGACATCACTAAATAGCATTGTTATTGACCAAATTTTGTCCAGTAACTGGAGGGTCACTTCATGATGGGCGCTGGTCTGGCAGGGCTCAGTTAGCCTACGCGATATGATTCTACCTTTAACGTATATCGAACGGTTCCCCCGCATCGTACCGGTTGACCGAAGTCATGACAGGAGTTATATCGCAGGGAACTCGTTCACGTACGCCGAGTATATCGAATTCCCTCTCACACATACCATCCCTATGAGGTATATAGTGAGGCAATTCACGTATACTCAAGTATATCAAATGGCTTGTCCACACGTACCGATCGCCCACAAGAGCAAGACGTATATCATGGATGTCACGCCAAAGGGGGGAACCCTTTCCAATTCACCCAACCAACTGCATACCCACATATAGGTGTCAAGCCTAGGACACACATGTTAGATTGCCGATTTCGACCCGAAACTCTGCCGAAATTCCGGGTCAGCCTACCGCCCAAAATTTTGCGCATTTTTAAAATGGGACCCTGCCCGTGAGCCTGGTTACAAGTCCAACCATAAACATTTCATATGTTCGAAACCCAACTTTTCGAGGCTCGGGTTCCATCCGACATTTCATTTTGCATTTTGGAAAATTTAATACAAGTGATAACATGATAATTATAATAATTAGGCTGAGACCCATCTCCCAAAAACATTTCTCCTTTCTTTATCAAAAATCAAAAAACATTTCTCCTTTCTTTATCAAAAATCCAAAAAGATTTTTTCTTTCTTTATCAAAAATCCAAAAAAAACTCTCCTTTCTTTATCGAAAATCGAAAAATATTTCGTCTTTCAATCTCAAAAATAAAAAAATGTCAAAAATATTTTAATTATTTTTCTCAAAAATAAATCCCATTTTACCCCTTCTGAGGACGATTGCATGCCCTTGGCCTGGCTCCTTTTGGGCTTCGATCTTCAGTCAAATCGCCCCGGAGTTCCGTCCGTTCCCCTGTTCTTCCGAGTCCGGAATCCATACGCTTTCCATGGAGAACACAGATCAGTACCAATTGTGCAGCAAGATCCGACGGCAGTCTTAGCTCAACTCGTGTCCAAGATTGACAACCTCCAAACTGAGGTTCGAGAGATGAAACGAAACTAGGTTCCTATTACTAAAGAGGCCGAGGCCCTATTCCCTCATGCTATGGGTCCACCCGAGCATATCTGGGTTCCCGAAGAGTATAAGCACGCTCCACGTGCCCCTCCAGCTAATGGGTTGTCGCCTGCCCAGCTTCCTATGCCAAACCTTGCCCAGCATGGGGCTAACTTGCCTATGATCATTGATCCAAAAGAGGAAGAGTTGAACAAGGTCAAAGAAGATCTGAAGATGCTAACTAAGAAGTTCGACCAAGTCAGAAACTCTGGAAATTACATGGACGACACCCACATATCTCCTTATCCTAAGGCGAGGTTACCCGAGAAGTTCAAGATGCCAAA
Organism: Sambucus nigra; assembly: GCA_949130495.1. NCBI lineage: Eukaryota > Viridiplantae > Streptophyta > Magnoliopsida > Dipsacales > Adoxaceae > Sambucus > Sambucus nigra. The sequence continues at coordinate 527,550,831 of OX422220.1, forward strand.
TATCGAGAAATTCGGAGGGAGTGGACCCCCGATTGTTTATCTTCGCAGTTATCACTGTTCAATGACTCTCCTAGGGGCTTTAGAAGAAGTTATGGCCCAATTATTTCAGCAAACTTTGAAGGATAGCGCCCTATGATGGTTTTTGTCTCTCTAGGAGTCCAGAATCCGTAGCTGGGAGGATGTAGCCCGAGAATTCATGTCGCAGTACAGATACAACAAAGAGCTTGAGGTCACCCGCCATGATTTTGAGCTGCTAAAACATAACTCTGGGGAATCAGTCAATAACTTCTTAGCCCGATGGAGGGAAAAAGCAGCCACCATGACCAATCGTCCATCCGAGGAAGAACAAGTCAACATAGTGAAGAAGAATTTCTTGCCCCATGTCCGAGCAACAATGGGAGGACAATACTATCCCCACTTTCGATCTCTCAGAGAAGCAGGAGTAGAAATAGAGGAAGGTCTTGCTAAAACATAAGTTGAACCAAAGAAAGTGTCCGGACAATTCACCCCCAAAAATATGATAAGCATGTCAGTGCTGCAGTCTCAACCATTAACAACATCTCTCAACCAACCACCTCGTGGGCACCAGAAATCCGCCCTGTCCCAGTTTGAAAGGAATACACCGAGCTCCATGCTCCCCTCTCCAAAGTTTATCAGGCCCTGTTAAGCCGAAACCTTATTAAACCCTTGGATCCCCGTCCATTGCCAAATCCACTCCCAAGAAACTTCAAGGTAGATGCCCATTGCGCCTTTCACCAAACTGTTGGCCATACCACCGACCAATGCTTTCACCTCCGAAACATAATTCAAGCTCTAATTGACCGGGGTACCATTGCCCCACCAGCCAATCCTAAGACAGACACTACCCACAACCCACTCCCAAATCATGCCAATTCCATCTTCCTAGAAGAGAACCCAAAATTTGATCCCTCAACTCAAATCACACCCACACACTCTCCCAAACATCTCCAAACTTGCCCATATTTCCTCCTACACCCTGTTAGCCTCGCTGATTAGGCACTGTCACTCCTCACCAGAGCATGCATCATTGTCCGTACTCATTTTGAAAATGGAAGTATGGAATTATCAGAAGTGTTAAACCAAATCCTAGAGTTCGGGCTGAAATTTCCCTTGCAGATGATCATTGATTGCCAGAGGTTCAGTACGCTATTCTTGGAAGCACGGTAATGGGCCCGAGAGTCAAAAATAGTTGGGTGGTACCAACCGATGAAGTCAACCTAGAAGACGTTATCCAGATCATGACAGAATGATTTTGGCAAACCAACGATATTTGCAGTATGACCGAGTTACTTGATACTCTGAAGTTATAAGGATGCCTGGTCCCTTTACCCTTACATATCCCCACAGAATGGGAAGACCTGTATGAAAAAGCCATTGAAGATGTGCAATGCATTGACTTTAGATTTGTTGTCATCGGATGGGGGGAAGAATTCAAAGATTCAAATGAAGAGCAAGCTTCAGATAAAACTGGCCCAGTAGCCGACATGTGTGGGATGATATCATTTGAAGAACTCCTCGGAGAAATAAACAAGGTGACCGAACAACTCAAGATTGACGAGGAAACAAGGTTCATATTTTTCCTATCTTCAGTAAATCACATGACCAGATCAGGGAGGCATTACCAGATCCCAAGCTCACTACGAGTAAATGACAAAAGGGAAGGGCGTTGAAAACCTTCCTATGCCAAAAATGACCCTCAAGGAAAGTAAGATCCTCGATGAACTAAAGAAAACTCAAGCTAATATCACTCTATGGGGACTTTTCATGTCTTCCTAGCTGCACAGAAATGCTTTGATCAAGTTGCTCACTCGACCCACAGTTCCTCCTTTTACCACACCAGAAGAGGAGGTAAATTTAATCGGATCCTTGACCTCTACCTGAATGCTATTCTTTTTCGAAGAGGAAATACCCAAAATTGGGCCAAACCACAATCATGCACTCAACATCTCTGTGGAAGTTATGGGGAAGATCGTACCACACTCTCTTGTCGATAATGGATCCACCTTGAATGTCTGCCCATTAAGAACCTTCAAATGCTTGGGACTGAAGGAAAGTGACTTCGCTCCAACCTCCGCTGATGTACATGCCTAAGATAATACCCATCGGAAGGTGATGGGATCCATAAAAATTGTAATAGGGGTTGGCCCTATAAACCCTGTCATTAAATTCCAAGTTATTGACATCCCAGCTTGTTTCAACCTGTTGCTCGAACGACCTTGGCTCCAAAGTATCAAAGGTGTGTCTTCCTTATTCCATCATAAATTGAAAGTCTCTACCGACGGACGGGTCATCACCATTTTGGGCGATGACGACAATGCCGAGGGTGCAAGTACCATCAATCCAATCCTTGAGATACAACACGGGTTAAATGATATGCTCCTATCAGGATTCCGAGTTGAGCCACCTCTACTCCCGGTAGGGGACGATTTCAAAGAAAGGGTTTGTCCGAAATACGACCCTCATGGCAACGTCAATGTGATACAGATGTTCAGAAACATGCACTTCATGCCCGAACTGGGGCTAGGACAAAGAAAATAAGGGATACCTGAGCCAATTGAACTAAAGAAAGCTTTCCCTACTTTTGGTTTGGGGTATCAACCATCCAAACAAGAGCTCGGAATGATCGTCCAGTCTCGACCAAAGAGAAGACTAGACTGCATCCAGACTGTCCCATGTGACTCCTTAAATGGACGATTCATCAAAGAGGGCGAGGACTTCCCCTTTTGTGGCTTCCCAGAACCATGGTATGACCATACAGACAAGAAGATGAAGCCTAGAATGGAGATCTTTTTCCAGGACAGCTACCCATGGGCTGAAAGTTCCCAACACCATGTACAACCACTTATCAGAGATACTAAAGATTCCGAGAGAAGTGACTCCGAGGATTCATTCAACTTACAGACACTGGGCTGACACTCTGCATGGTTCATTCAAGAACTACATCACTGGATCCATCCCACCTGATTAAAGTTGCTGATACACCTCTCCTCAATTGGCATGCTGCGCCAGTTCTACCTGTTGAAATCCCACCTAATCCCAATGTTTACCCCATTTCTTCTTCTGTTGTCTATCCTTGCTCAAATGTAATCGAGACCTCCTTTGATGAGGTTCTCAATTCTATTTTTCCTATCAATGAAATAAACGCAGATTTTGAGTATCTTGTTGTGCCTTACATTAATTGTTTAGATTCTTATCAAACTTTTGATGATGATGATTTTGAAAATGAACAATTCTTAACCGACCTAAATATGGTTAATAACAAACAACATAACCACGTTCAAGTTAATAAAGAAGAAACTATTATTGTTAACCTCAGTTCTAGTAGCCAACTGCACGAGATTAGGATAGGGGATACCCTCGACGAGCATGAGCGCGAAAAACTCGAAGAATTATTAAAGGAATTCGTGGATGTCTTCGCATGGCCCTACGGCGATATGCCCGACATTGATCCTGAAATAGCTCAACATGAGATCCCCACTCTTCTAGATTACAAGCCAATTAAACAAAATTTGAGAAAGCTGCGCACCGAATGGTTGCTCAAGGTCAAAGAAGAAGTGGTCAAACTGTTGAACGTGGGCTTAATTCGCGTGGTTGAAAATCCCACATGGCTAGCCAACATAGTGCCTGTGCCGAAATCAGGAGGGAAAGTTCGAATGTGTGTAGACTACCGGGACTTGAACAAAGCCTCTCCAAAGGATGATTACCCGCTAACCAATATCAACATGATCGTAGACAACACAGACAGTCATGCTCTCAAGTCATTCGTCAACGGGTTTGTCGTATACAGTCAAATAAAAATGCACCCAGATCACGAAGAAAAAACTGCGTTCATTACCCCATGGGGAACCTTTTGTTACACTGTTACGCCATTTGGTCTCAAGAATGCTGGGGCTACCTACCAGAGGGCTACCACAACCATCTTGCACGATCTGATTCACAAAGAAGTTGAGGTCGATGTGGATGATATGATTATCAAATCCAAAACTAGAGAAGGTTATGTTCCCGATCTCCGAAAGTTCTTCGAATGATTGCAAAAATATCAGATGAGACTCAATCCACAAAAATATGTCTTCGGCGTTACAAAGGGAAAACTCTTGGGATTCATAGTCAGCGAGAAAGGGATAGAGGCAAATACTACCAAGCTGAAAGCAATACTTGAGATGCCACCTCCCCAAACGGAGAAAGAAGTCTGTGGTTTCCTTGGGTAATTGTAATATATCAGCCGGGTCACCAGCCAGCTAACCTCCATCTGCGAACCCATTTTCAAACTCCTCCGAAAGGATTCAACCGAGGTTTGGAATGAGGACTGCCAAGAAGCTTTTGACTTAATCAAATAATAACTGACCCAACCTCTGGTACTCATGCCACCACACCCTGGTCTCCCCTTGCTTCTATATATAACCATAACCAACACTACAGCTGTGGCTTTGCTAGCCCAATACCTTGAAGATTCCCGCAAAGAAAGAGTTATCTATTACGCAGTCGTAAATTGGCCAGATATGAAGTCATCTACACTACTTTGGAAAAAGCATGCATCGCACTTGTTTTGGTCACCCAAAAGTTACGACACTACATGCTCGCCTTCCCCATTAAACTTGTATCACGAATGGACCCCATCAATACCTGCTTAAGAAACCCACCTTATCTAGCTGAATGGCCCGATGGTTGATGCTCCTAGCTGAGTTTGATATTGTGTATGTCACGCAGAAAGCCATGAAAGGAAGATCCATCTCTGACTAGCTCGCAAACTACCCCATAGAAGAAGCTGATGATTGGATCTCCGAATTCCCAGATGAAAACGTTCTCTGCCCCGCTCAAGACGACCTGCAATGGAAAATGTTCTTTAATGGCGCTGCCAATAAAAAGTGATATGGCATTGGGACACTTCTGATCGTCCCAGATGACTCCCACACTCCCATCGCCATCAAGTTGGATTTCCCCTGCCCAACAACATGACCGAATATGAGGCATGTATGGTAGGCCTCATAGTTGCTCTCAATTAAGGGATTCAATGCCTAGATGTCTACGGGGATTCTGCCCTCATCATTGTCCAGGTTATCGGAAAATGGAAAGTCAAGGACGAGAAACTCCAACCCTTCCATGCCCACTTAGAAGAACTAGCCTCCCAATTCCAAGACATCACATTCCACTACTTACCTCAAGCAAAGAACAACCTAGCTGATGCCCTTTCTACCCTATCTTCCATGGTTGACATGCCCGAAGGAATAACAATGACACCCTTCTTAGTTCAAAAGCAAGATAAACCAACCCATTGCTACAACATTAAGCTCATCACCAAAGAAGATCCTGAGCTAGCCAATTTCTGGTACTATGATATCTGGAACCTCCTCAAGCATGGTAGGTATTCCGAGGGTTCCAACAAGAAATATCGGGCAACCCTCCAGAGACCGGCTGCCCAATACATCATTTGTCACAAAGCACTGTTCAAGAGAAACTTCGATGGAACCTATCTACACTGCATCACAGGGGATGACATTAAAGAGGTAATGCTGAAAATCCACAGCGGGGAATGTGGGCCCCACATGAATGGTCACATGCTTGCTAAGAAAATCATCCGATAAGGCTACTACAGGACCACCATGATCCAGGATTGCACCGCCTATGTCCGGAGATGCCTCAAATGCCAACAGTTTTCCAACCTTCAACACATGCCTCCGCGAGAATTATACAACATGACTTCTCCATGGCCGTTCTCCACCTGGGGTATCGACATCATAGGGAAGGTTACACCAAAGGCTTCCAACGGGCATGAATTCATCCTAGTTTCCATTGATTACTTCACCAAATGGGTTGAAGGAGAGTCATATGCAGTTCTGAACGCCAAGAAAGTGGCCAAATTCATCAAGAAAAACATCATCTGCCGATATGGGGTCCCGCACGAGTTAGTGTTAGATAACGGGTTGCACTTCGAGGCAGAAGTCACATAAGTGGTCAACGAGTATGGTATTCAGAGACACAAATCCTCTCCATACCGACCTCAAACTAATGGTGCAGTCGAAGACGCCAACAAGAACCTCAAAGCCATCATTGGTGAGATGACCGAAAGTTATCGAGATTGGGCCGACCGAATCCCTTACACCCTCTGGGGCTACCGAACCTCCATTCGAACCTCTACTGGGGATACCCCTTACTCTCTAGTCTACAGCATGGAAGCAGTCCTACCCGTGGAGATGGAAATACCCTCGTTACACGTCATGCTTAAAACCAAGGTCAGCGAAGAAGACTGGTACCAAAGACGTCTTGACGAGCTGACCCTCCTAGATAAAAGGATATTGAAAGCTTTATATCACATACAAGGGTACCATCGCCGTATAGTGCGATCATTCAATAAGAGAGTCACAATAAGAGAGTCAAGGACCGCGGTGTCCAAGAAGGGGACTTACCCCTCAAAGAAATAGTAGATCCCATCTGGGACCCCAGAGGAAAATTCAAGCCCAATTAGAGCGGCCCATACATTGTGAATAAGGTCTTGTCCGGCGGTGCCGCCATGCTCACCGGCTTAGACGGAGAAGACATGGATCGTCCAGTTAACCTGGACCATCTCAAGAAGTTTTAACCCTAGTCCAAAATCCCGGCGCCTTACGACTCTTCCCATCTCCCTTCTATTCTAAAAAAAATCTTCATTTCCCTCTACCCAGAACTACGTGGGCCTGATCCTTTGCAAAAACAATTTTCATAAAAACTAAAAAAATTCAAAAAACCCCTAGAGGTACGTAGGCAGCTCATACATCTTATATGAGCACGACCCTTTCTTTTTCACAAAAAAATTATTCTTTTCTTATCTCCGAGAATGATAGTTCTTTCTAACATATATTTGAACAAAAGTATTAGGCATGCCTTAGCGATCGGTATAGATAATTCAAAAATACAAAATTCATCAAAAGGCACAACTAGATGATCAAAAACTTGTTTATTTCACTAATAAGAAGTTACAGTACAATTACATAAGAAACGGAACGGATAACTCCCTTCCCCTACCTTCTTAGAAAGCCAAACAAAATCCCCAAATTTATTTCCCATTACAAAACAAACTCACCCTAAGAGTCCTACCCACAGCTACCAGATGAGCTCGCTCCTTCATCATCATCTAAATCCCGGGGTCCCCAAGCTTCCCCTACCAGAATGGAGTGCCGCAGATGATCCATGGACCGATAAGCTCCAACCAGCCTCGAAAAAACTACAACACCTCCCTCCATGGTATAGAGAAGACAACTCACCTTTGTCCAGTCTCCACTACCAACATCTTGCTGATCACTCTTATCCACAACCACTTCATATAATCCCTGGGGATGTGCCAAACACTCCCAACAGACTGAGAAGGATGGGTCGACGGATTCCGAGTCTCCCACAAAGAGCCAAGCTGCATACGCAGACGCTCTGTCAAATTTTCTACCGGAAAGAAATATAGTGTCCGAGGTGGCACGACCTGCTCCCAGCCAAATTGGCGCATAAGCCGCCAAGGGAAATAGAAAGAGGTCTGTCCGAGACCGACCAGCCGGACATACGGGTATTCCCCCAGCTCCAGAATAGGCAGCAAATGTCCCCACCAAGGCACTAACCAGCGCAGATTTAGAGCCCCATGCTTCACAAACCAGTTCTCCCAGCTCTTAGTATCCAGGCCAACGCTAGTGAAATGGCGCGAAAAGAAGTTAGGTACAACCGACAAAGGGTACTCCAGAGGAGTCATTGGGAGGACTCTTTCAGACAACCACATAAACAACATCATAAGGCTACCCCTCAGAAAGTTAGGACGACCTTATCGCTAGGCATCCAGGTCATTCAAAGTCTCCGCCAGTATCACCCCCGCAGGATTATGACATTATGACATCCATGAAGTAATGGATGCAAGTTGTGGATCCACCAGCAGTTCCCCAGTCACTAGCAGTAATTTTGAAACTAAGACCAAAACAAAGGCTCCGACATATCCAGCATCACCAACCTCCCATAAATGCACGGACTGCAACACCACTGGAAGGGAGATCATTCCTCTAGCAACCAGTGGTCTGGCCGCCAAAGGCAAAATATGAAGAAGCCCGGTCAACAAATCCTTGGGAGAATGGGAAAACTTAGGTAGATCTGCAGCAATGCTGGGATTTATCCCCAGCATGGAAGAAAATTCCTCGTAAGTAGGATAAATCTCATCCAACCTGAAGCGGAAGACATGATCCTCGGGATACCAAAACTCGACAGCCGCCATCAGCATGTTCCGCTCAATGGCCAGTTGCACCACAAAGAGACTCCCCGTATGTGAAAAGCGTCACAATCAAAATTATAAGAACACATTGCTTCCAAGTCTTCGAGGTAGTTATCAAACTCAATGCTACCAGGGAGAGCCATCTTACAAGACTAAGAGATAGTAAGCAAGTAAGAATGTGGAAAAGGGAGAAAGTGAAAGTGTGAGGAGGAAAGGACCCATCCACACCCCTTTTATACTTGGAAACTCCCAAGCAAAGACATAACCCCTGCAAAAATCGGAGGGAACCCTGCCCCACAAGGTACCAAAGGCTGAGGAGGGTACCAATCAAAGCCTTGAATTGATGGGACTGTACTGACCTGTCGATAGGCAGGATTAGAGGCTTGTCGATCGACAACCTCCTATTTTAGAAATTTTCCTTTTTCCTTTTTTCTCAAAATCATAAAACCGAAAAAAAATAATTTGATATTCTCAACAGAATTTCAAAATCCCCTTCCATATTTATATAATTTCTCATTTAAAAAAAATAAAACCTTCTTTCAAGATTCCAAAAGTATTTCTTTTTACGGTCTCAGCAGCAAAGTAAAAAGCTCATGTGCATGCATTCATTACTAACAGAAGATAATAAAAAAAATCCATTGCATTGCATAGATATTTTTTTCCGTGTTACATCAATTTTATAGGAAATAAAGAAAAGAAGAAAAATAACGGGACTCAACCCAAACCCACATTCTCTCTCTCTCTCTCTCTCTCTCTCTCTCTCTCACACCTACCCTCCCCCTCTCTCTAAGAGCTCCCATCCCTGCGACGCGCTCTCTTTCCCCTGTGGCGAGACGATGCACCATCGCTACCCGAGCCAGACTCTTCCTCGGACGAAGCAGACGGCACCAAGCAAGAAGGAACAGGAACAACGTACCGAATATGGGTGGTCTCCAAAGATATCCAGTCCCTAATATCCCTCAGCCAAGTGGTGGACACCTGGACTTGCTGCAAGAAAGGCAGAATCAGTATCAAGTAGAAAAGATCAAAAGAAACCAAAAAGAAGAAAAGGAAAAGAACATAAAGGTATACCAGAGGACGAAGAGCCTCCTCTGTCAAGCCCAACTCCTCCGGGTCCATCCCATGAGGACAATGTAACATAGGCACAATCCCTCCATTAGCCCTCCGAATGTTGTATGAAGGGGTATGCAACCTCATAAAGGGGACCTCCAAAGTCGCCACTGCCACAGATGTCGACGGACCACCACTGCTGTGGGAGGACCCCATTGGCCGACTCGAACCCTCAGGAGGGAAGGGCAGTGCATCATATATGCTGGGCGCCATCAGCCAACTCATCACAAAGTCCATATAATCATACGGCACAGCCGTGTCGATATACAACAGATAGGACTCGCCAATCATCGCGACGATCCTCGCATCCTCTGGCAACAGCCGCTCCTGCCTCATTGATATAGGGGGCCTCACAGGTGGCACCACCAACTCCTCCTAACAAATCTGTCGAACCACCCTCTCCCCAAGATACTAAGAGTGGACAAACTCATGCGCCAGCAAACGCCTCATTTGTGCATTCAACCTAGTCAACCCCGTGTCCTGAACAACCGTCCCCCAAGGGTAAAAGACCAAGACTGAAGAAGAAGAAAATCTTACCCTATCACTGGTTAGGCCATTCAAGACCTGACGTACCGCCTCCAGAGAAAAAGACTTCCTCAACTGCCGATTGGCCTTCCGCCATCGATACATCCGACAAAAGTCCCCAACAGTCTCGTCCTTCAGAGAAACCAGCTGGGTATTACACCCAATCACCTCATAGAACCACGTCTGCCAAAGATAAGAATCCGTAATAAAAAAGGAGACGCACAAGGAAAATGCGAATGCATAAAAGGAGAATGCGCAAATTAAAGAATACCTCAAGAAGATACGTGGCTCCAGTAAAAGTCTACCAGCAGCACCGGCTAAATGCATCCAGAGAAAAATAAAGGGTCGCCAAAGTCATGCTCCTGCAATCATAGAGAGAGATGTTCGAAAACATCCTCAAGTATGGCAAAAACTATAAGTGGACAACGTCACCGCTCGATGCCACCAGAAATCCCCCCAACACCAGCAAGATAAACAACCGGGCCATCTGCCTCACCTGTAGCTAGTCCTCCACATCAATAACCCTACTCAATAAAACATCCCTCAGCAGTGACAAATGGATGGAGTCCCCAGATACTATCCTCCCCACATCATCGAGCGCCACCCGCACTGCCTCCGGCCTCAGCCGCAAAGAGCGATCCACCTCTATCTTCTCTCCATCATAATCCAGCCCCAGTAGCTGCTGCACATCTATGGGAGTCATAGTCATCCCCCCGAAGCCAAAATGGAAGATGTGGGTAGTGTCCCACCACCTCTCCCCCAGAGCGCGTAAGACCGCCGTCGAACGAGGAGTCTCATCCAGCACATATGCCAGCCTCCCAAAGCCTACTGACGATACTACCCAACGCACCACCGGTGGAAGGTGCTCCCAGACATCCTTAAGCCCCGTCGTCCCGGGGGCACGCATAGTTGACAAAGAAACATCAGACTGTCAAAAGAAAAACCTTGGCAAAATCCAAGAAAAAAGGAAATCACCAAAAGAGAATGCCAAAAGTCATATTATACTTAGATAACCACCAGGGTTCACCAACCTAGAAGAACTATGACGCGATGGCTACCGCAGCAAAGTCCGCTCATTCGTAACCGACTCGAATGCATCAAAAGATTTCTCACTCCCAAAGAAAGAGGCACCCTGGCCCTCCATTCCACATTCACCCAGTTATCAACAGCCAACCACTCCCTGTGTACCGTAGTGCTCACAAAAGCGGCCATTTTTTTGAATTACGGGAAGCTAGAATGATTCACAGAAGAAAATCACAGAGAAAGAGAAGGCAAGAATCTTTGAAAAATGAGGGGAACCCGCCCCTTTTTATAGGAAGCCAAAGGTCATGTCGATCGGCACTGACCCCAAACCTACCGATCGGCACTGCCCCTTTACCTTCTCGAGGCAGTCCAAAAGTTCGTGCCACTGCCAAATGGCACCCTCCATACTATGCCGACCGGCACCCCCCTTAAATATTTGTACAAGAACTCCCAAAAAATACCAGAAAACACTAAAAAATTCTCAAAAAATTCCTGAAAATCCCACGTAGGGTTTAGAATATTTTTACCAAGAAAATCTCACACTCCCTCAAGAGGAACCCCTATTTCCCCAGCGGAATTCTCAAAAGCCAAATGGATTTCTCCCCGGCAATGTCCCCAGTGGAATTTACAACATCCCCCGCAAAGTCTCTAAAATATACGAAGATTTCCCTAGCAATCAGCTCCCCAGCTCAAATCAAAATCACGAGGTGATTTCCCTGGAAGAGTTCCCGGAGAACATCCCGATTTAAGTCCTCGGAATTGGCTTCGACCCACAGAATTGGTCATCTCAATTTAAGCCCTCAGAATTGGCTTCGACCTGAAGAATTGGTATTCTCAATTTAAGCCTACAGAATTGGCTTCGACCCGTAGAATTAGTCATCTCAATTTAAGCCCTCAAAATTGGCTTCGACCCGCAGAATTGGTCATCTTAACTTAAGCCCACAGAATTGGCTTCGAGCCGCAGAATTGGTCATCTCAACTTAAGCCCACAGAATTGGCTTCGACCCATAGAATTGGTCATCTCTCCTCAGGTCCTCAGAATTGGCTTTGACCCGCAGAATTGGTTATGTCAATTTAAGCGCTCAGAATTGGATTCGACCTGCAGAATCGGTCACCCTCATCTTCAAGCCCTCATAATTGGCTTTGACCCACATAAGTGGTCATCTCAACTTAAGCCCTCAGAATCGGCCACCCTCATCTTCAAGCCCTCAGAATTGGCTTCGACCCACAGAATTGGTCATCTCAACTTAACCCCTCAGAATTGGCTTTGACCCGCAGAATCGGTCACCCTCATCCTTAGGTCTTCAGAATGGGCTTCAACCCGCAGAGTTGGTCATCTCAACTTAAGCCCTCATAATTGGCTTCGAATTGCAGAATCTGTCATCCTCATCCTTAGGTCCTCAGAATTGGCCTCGACCCTCTGAATTCGTCATGCTCTTTCAAAAACATCATGCGGTGTCTATATGATGTCTATCGTTTATTCCAAACTCACCCGTCAAGGGGCTCTATAGACACCCCATTCTAGTATCCCCTAACCTCTCCTTAGGTCCCTAGCACCTCCCTTCATCATTGCAAACCTAAGTCATACACCGGGTACTGACCTAGAGGCCATCGAGCACTCCCAAGATCCATTTGACCAAAAGTCAAACTCTTTAGCCCGACTAAGACTGAATGAATCTTCGAATGGCACTAAAACCTCTTTCCAACGGTCCATCCCGTGCACGATTCTGACTTACGGTGCGGACGAACGACCTGTTTTCCCCCGAAACTTGATCAGGAGGTCACCGGATGCTCCCAGGCTCCGTTTGACCAAAGTCAACTATTCAGCTCAACTGAGATTGAATGAATATTCAAATAGAACTAAAACCCCTTTCCAACGGTCCACCCCGTGTGCGATTCTTACTTACGGTACGGACGAATGATCCATTTTAGTTCAAAAGGTCATCAAATGCTTCCGGGCCCCGGTTGACCAAATTCAACTCCCCAAACTGAGTCAAACTCTTTGGAATGTAAAATTAAATCTCCTAACCTTTCCAACAGTCCATCCCGTGCACGATTTTGACTTACCATGCGGACGAACGAGCCATTTGCGTCCGACGTTCCCCCGTCCAAAGGACTAACGAGCGCTTCCGAGCCACATTTGACCCAAAGTCAACTCCCGGACTCGGGAACAGTCCAAAGGACATTTAAATGTCTCTGAAGTTCCTTTCCAATGGTTCACCCTGTGCGCAATTTGGATCAACGGTTTGCATTTTACAACCTTTTATCCAAAAGAACCTGAAAGAGACTGCCAAACGGCATGTTGCAAACCCTGCCTATCGGCAGTGTGCCTAAAAACACCTGCCGATTGGCAGGACTAGGGCTTGAAGAGAAAAGGAAGAGTTGGGAGGATCTTTCCATACTTTTCTACACCAAATTGAAAGAGGAAAGTTTATTTAGATTATGCTTGTTCATATGAATCTAGGTAATTATGATTATAAATCTGAGTTAGGAATATAATTGAAAGAAGTAGAAATTCTAAGGTTCTTGTGTAAGAAAGTGGGGTTTTAATTGAATCTTGTGGTAGAATTGAGATTTGATGCTAAATTTATTATTTAATCGTGCATTATATGTGGATTTGATGTTGGGATGTATTGTGGTACTTAAATAAAGGTTTTAGAATCACTAATGGAGGTTTGTGTTGGGATTTTTCAAATTAGAGAAGATGAATCCTATAAGGGTTGAACTTCAGCTGACCTTAAGCGATCGATCGATCAATCGTTGGTTGATCGATTGACGCTACCAGGCTTTTGGCAATTTTGCTTATGGTTTATTTTATTGGATTTTTAGTTTGGGGGTTATAATTTAGGATAAATAATTAGAAGTCTGAACCTTATAAAAGTAATAAATTGAATAATTTACATTTAAGACTAGATTTCAATGATTGCGTATGTTTTCTTCTTTGTGTTATGTGTGAAATACATATCATGTGTGAGTACTCGTAGTAAACGTACTGGAAGGGGATTCCATTAAGGGGGGCGTGCGACGTCGACCGTGGTGGTGCCTCGGTGATAGTGAAAAGTTTCACATGGTCATTTTTACTCATGGGTCCTACATATAGGTATCATGTACTAAGATGGTTTCACATAGATAGTTCATCGTGCGGTGGTAGGTGTTGTAGGCTATATGTATAACATTTAGGCATATCGATTTATCCCTTGGTCTTGACGGAGTCTTTGGTTTGGGGCAATATTAGGGTAATCTCTTTCATTATGAATCACTTATTGTAATAAGGTCTCAAACCTAAGGTACATATCACCATAGACTCACGGTACCAATAATAGTGTCATATCTCAAGTCCATCCATCTTAAGGTTATCTCACGCCACTGAGGGAACATAAATGTCTTTAGTATATGGGATGCAAAAATCCCGAGTCATATGTATATATGCAGGAATACATAGAATAAGACAAATACATCTCTTCTATAGAATATAAACTGGTACAAGTACCTCTAGTACGGCCACACATAATAATATATGGCATGAGAAGGACAAGCTCTTTGCCTAATATCCACACATAGGTACAACCCCTGCATGTACAAGTATATTGGAATCGCTCACACCCTTACATAATGAATGCCTCTCTTTATTTCCTCTAGGGAACACTCACACGGAATAGGTGTAGTCATGGGCTATACCAAACCTAAGTCCTCATAACGATCGAGGGATAAATCGCTACGCCTACCCATCATTTGTATCGCCTGCCATGCCCAAGACTATACTATGAAATCTCCCTTTGACACCACCTATGGATATGGGTGCCTAGGCATAGGACCCTGAGGTAAAATGAGCATGGAAAACATGTTAGTTGATCGAGGCACCAACGCGGGTGACGTCGCACGTGCCCCATAATGGAATTCATCTTAATACGTTATCTACGAGTACTCACACATGGTATGTATTCTTAATAAAATACATAATCAATTACAACCCTCATTAACGGGTTATAATAAATATCGATACCGACCCCAACGCTATGGCGCCACACTTAACCTCGATATCATGAAATGGTATAAAACATCCTTAACCTTATGTTCATGATATAGTATAATAACCCTAACATGTCATGTTTACCAAATCTAGGTATAATGTCACCTTACCATACACTAAATTATGCCCATCCATTATACATCATCTCAATTAGCCCTAGTACAATCTTACAAGTCATAGGGTCAAGATATCAACCCACATCTAATTTATATAAGTCCATTGAACATGAAAACTACCTACTCTAGGTTTTTTTTAACAAATCTCAATCTCACACAATGATAAACAACCCTAATAGTTTATCACAACGACTAAAAATTATTCCAGCCAATAAGTCCAATCCTCTAAACTTCCAAAATCCCAATCATCAACCCATCCTACTCTCGGGTTTGCAACCTAGTGCCCTATGCTCAATTAACCCCTTTAAACTAACCAATTTCACAAATACCCAAATAATTCCAATCACCAATTTCCAAACCTCAAAACATTAAAATCCAACACTATTCTAAATAAAAACTTAATGTCAATCCAACCTAACCCTAGACAAAATCACACCCCGACCAATCCAAAACTCATCCACCAAAGTAACCATTGTTGCCTCCTTCTAGAGACCAGGCACAGGGTCACGCACAGATACATTATGGAGATGTGTTCAACGTTTATCAGCAGGGCCTGTTGGCATAGACCCAGGCGATCGAGGGTATGTTTTATGTTTTTAGTAATTATTCTCGGGTACTTTTTTATATGGGATCATCACATTTCTTACCAATTATATATTTGACACTACATCGAGTATGGTAGATATAGCATCTGATGTGACTATGCATGTACATACCCCAATTTGTTGGGGTGTTACTTTATGCAAGGTTTGTAGGGGTGTGGGCATGGAGATGGGTCATTTGTATTACTGAACTGGCTTGTTGTTGTTGGATATGTCTTTATATGATATTATTTTGGGTATGGATTGGTTAGTGACGTATCATACGGAAATTGATTGTAATTGGAAGGCTTTCACATTTTCAGACCAACCCGTCACCATTTAAGGACATTCAGTCATTCAGGAGTTTGTTGTTTGGAGAACTCCGAAAATTAAAAGAGTATTTTTTCCCCTTGGAGTCATACTCTAAGGTTAACTCAAATTAGATAAGAAAGAGGCCATTAGAGAAGAAGAAAAGATGATTCTTGGAGTTTTCAACACCAATTATTACCACCGACGTGTCGGAATCGTAATCGGAGCAAGGAGAGATCAGATCTATCATCATATCAACGAAATTAGACCTTCAATTATAAGTAATGTGTTTATATTGCAAATTTTTTTGAAGAAGTTATACTACCCATGTAGTGTAGGGTTTTCAATTTCATGATTTCAATCATGATTCTTGGGATTTGGATGAATAGAACTCATGATTTGGTGTAGGATTGCATGTAGAATGAATCCATATGTGACTATAAAATGAAATTAGAATATATTTAATGATAAATATGGAATCTTGATGGGTTCTTGGTTGAAGAACATGAATCTTGAATGAATTAGGGTTTAATTGATGAACACAACATGTCAATATACCAAAAAAATTTATGTAACTTTAAAGGTATTCCATTCCAATTATACTTAGAATTAGAGTGATATACATAGATTCCTATAAATTTCTATCTCTTATCTTTCTCATGAGCTATAAATAAGGTCAATTGGAGTTTTATAGAGGGATTAATAGGCGTTTTAGTATAGGGTATTTGATCTTCCGGCATAGTAATCTGCCAGAATTTTTGACGTCACTTTAAACGTATGCCATTTTAATTGTACTTAGAATTAGAGTGCAAGCCATAGATGTATGGAAAGGTCTATGGCTTATCTTTCAAATGATATTTAAATGAGGTCGATTGCGGTTCTGTAGGGGGAGAAAGCAAAATTTTACTATAGGGTGTTTAATCTGCCAGAAAATTTACGGCTCGATTTTGTTATCCATAATTTCCCAATTTTCCTCATTTAAGCCCTAAACTTGTGTATAGTTCTAGGGGTAATTTTGGCATGCCTTTAAATTATAGTGAGGGATATAATGATCACCATTAGTCCAATGGTAAGGTTGGGGCTTAGTCATAAGGGAGAAAAATTAAGGCTAAGGATAATCGGGCATAATTTGTAATGCGAGTAAATTCTAGGGACTGAGAGTGGATCATGGAGAGATGAGTGAACATATGATTCCAACCAATAGTGTAGGATTATATTAGCTACTCATATTTAATCAAGGGGTAACTAGGGCCGTTAGGCAACGATTAATCCTCAAGCAAATGCGGTAGAGAGTCATAATCGTATATTGATAGTACGTCGAGTATTTGAGAGATATATATATCACGTACGGAGTATATTTATAGGATGAAAATAAATAAATATGAGTTATAAATATGGGTTGAGTGTATATCTATACAGATTATATATATAGATGGTGTGTATATCTGTACGCGTTAAAGTTATGGGTTGAGTGTATACATATACGGGTTATATATATAAATGGTGTGTATATCTATGCGAGTTATAGTTATGGGTTGAGTTTATACCTATACGAATTGTATTCGCAGGTGGTCTGTATACATATACGGATCATATTTATAGGTTATGTGTATGCCTATTTTAAACATATGGATTAGGTTGTATGTATGCCTATTATGTGCTTTCTTATGTGTAAACATACCTACACTGCTAGCTATCAGTATGTTTTCGCGTAGAGGGATATCTCACCTTGATGACTCAAGTGGGGTCTGAATTAGTTCCTCAGAACATAGAACTTAGGGTGGCTCACTATGTGTTGTGTATTAGTGAGATTGGTAGGTTATTTGGATATGTTAGGTATGTGCATAGCCCAAAGGCTTAGAACTATGTTCGCCTCCATAATATGTGTTGATTTATTTTGGGTTTGAGGAGACATGACGAATCATTAGTCCTTGATTTAGTATGAGAGGTACATGGTCTTGATAGCAGAGTATGCCGGAATCACGAGGGGACATTCTGGGGATATATATATGTGTGTGTGTGTGTGGGTGTGTGTTTATATTCTACTTATATGTGATGGTATAAAGGATAGATAGTGTAAATCTAAAAGTAAAAAGTGATTATGTGATTATTCTACTTACATGTGATGGTAGAAAGGATATATAGTGTATATCTAAAAGTAAATGTGATTAGGTGATTTTTCTACTTGTGTGTGATGTAGGGAGGATAAATAGTGTATGTAAAAAAGTAATTCAATTAAGAAATAATCTACTTAGTGCGTGAATGTAGTAAAGATAGATGATGTATATCTAAAGATAATTTAAGTAGAGATACTTAATGAAATGGTTTAATAATAACAGACGATAAATGTTGATTATTAATATTACGAAAGCATATAATATGGGTGGTACGTTAAAGTTAAAGAGATAGTTTAACTAAGGACTTATTGAGTAAAGATTGGAATACGGTGGCATACTGTGTGGGAGGTACGGGGGAGATACTAAAGGGAGTGTGCATTAAACTAACACATGTAATCAATAAATGCTTTTAAACTTTCATTTAAATACTTGAAAAATATTTTCAAAAGGTTTTTCTCGTGCTCTAACCCGTGTGAAAAATATTTTCAAAACCTTTTAAGTGTCCATCCATAGGGACGCCCAACTTGATGATTTGTTCCAGGGATGCGTAGCTGCAGCACTTGTGGATGCTTGCAGGATTTGGATTAGACACTTCAGTAACTTCATTCCTAGACTAGTATGCAGTTTAGTGATTTCATTCGGGCTTGTTGCCCCTTCAGCTATTGCATTTATTTCAGTTCATACTTGTACTCAGGTTTATATTTATATGTTGGATGTTATATTAGACTTGGGACCCGATGGTTTATTCGGTATTATAGTATTCAATTATTTACCTTGTTTATTGATTCATATTATTTATGCGTAGATGCTTTGGTAATTGTAGTTAATTTCGCAAGTTTTAGTTTAATGAAAGATAACATTTTGGCACCAGTTTATTTAAAACATAGGTGGTTGGTAATTTAAAATGTTTTCAATAGTGATGCTAAGAATGAACCCAATGATATTCCTATTTTATTTTTATGAAGGACTGATCATCCGGTATTTAAATAGGCGGGGTGTCACAAATTGTATTAGAGCATCAGGTTCTAGTGTCCTTAGGATATGTGCGACTTTTCATGTTTCAGCTTAGCATTCTTTGATATAAAGTCTTACTTTAGGATTGTTGTATTCTTCTACGTATGCGACTTACGTTCTCGCTTAATTATGTAGGTTGATGTGATTCATATACGAGTTTTGTTGGGCGTGGTACATCGAACAATATAGGATGACTAGTGAGGGACGTTATGAGGACTGTAAGAGGAAAGGATCAACATAAGTTATGGAGTCATCTGGGAATGGTGATCGCGATAGAAGTCACCATAATTATTGTTCAGACAGATAATAATAGGATAATCACTCGAGGATAGTAGTTTCCCCAAGCCCCGTCACAGAGAACGGTGGTACAACTTCTGACTCACCCTGCGTTGTAGGCAGGGGGTGAGTCAGGGGGACTCTTTTGAAGAGTCACCTGTAAGAATTTGGGAAAAAGTGGAAGTGTGATGGATCAATGGATGGAGGTAATCCCAAGACAATTGTGTAGGGTGGAGTGTGGCGACACCCAGGACTAAATTTAGGTCAAAATCTTTGCTAATAGGAGTAGAGTTCTGGTGATATGAGTTAGTCACCCCATATAAGAAAGTATATATAGAGCGAATTGAAGAATTTGGGGGAAGTTTGATCGTAAGATCTTCCATTTGGTGTTCTGATAGAGATGTGACTAGAGTTTTGAAACATATCGGAAGTGGGATAGATAGAAACCAATCATGAGAGAGAAGTTAACTCATTTAGCTAACTTTGTACCCATCGAAGGGGATACGAAGAATAAAAAGGGGGTCCGTAAGTTGATAATGGACTCTTGGGTAGAATACACAAGATTGAATGGTAAAATTGGCTAGGATGACTTTTGTTGATGTCGTCAAAGTCATACGTTTTACAAGTTTACATAAATGCTTCCATGAGAAGGGAGCCGAAAGGGTTGGAGAATCTAGCCAAAGAGCAAGACTGGATTTGACGGTGATAGTGAAGAACCAGAGAAGGGTATACCCAGTAGGGGACCCATTTAAATGATTTAGATAAATTGAATTCCTATTAAGCGATGGTGGATTAAGTGAGGGCCATTACGGCCAGCAATGAGTTCCAGATGGCTAGCAGATCTAAAGGGACAATGGGGGTAGCAATCGAAAGAAAGACTACCCGGTCCGGGAGAAGGACACACTGACATGGCCACTGGGGCCAGAGATAGGGGGATTGCACAAAAATGTGTCTTATATGTGGAGAGTAGGGCCACCAGTATTGAACTTATCCATAACTAGAAAGTGAGAGCATGGCTGGGGGGTAAATGGGAATAGTGCCAACGGGGCATAATAATAGCAAGAGCGAGACTTTCGGCAGGGGAATCGAGCTAAGAGATTTAGGCCGAGGAGTTAACAACCCGAAAGTTGTAGGTTCAGGTAGGACCAACAAGGTCCTCAACATCAACAGTAGCATATCCATTCCTCAGGACTTTTGGGGCTATGGAAATGGGAGGGGAGGCCAATAGGGCCAGGGCCAAAAGCATGAGAGTTTTTATGGCAGTCATTATGCTTGTGGGGAGAGGGACCACATGAAGAAGTATTTCCCAAAATGAGATATGGGGAAACTACAAGATTAGATCATGGATATATAATAGATTATGCGTTAGTCCCAGTGGGAGAGTTAGGCTCAGAGCCTATTGACCAGGCGAACTAGATGGTAAATGGAGGTAGAATTTTTTATTTATCCTTATGAGTATAAGATACGTTTAGGGTGACATGGTTGAGTAAAAATATTTGATTTTTAACACTAAAATTTGAGTGTGAGTTGGGTTTAGTGGGTGTGTTGGCGGTATCAGCCTTATATTGAATGCATTTACTATTGGGTAGTGGGATTTTTGGTGTCACCTACGAGGACGAGCGGGTGTGGGCTCTGAGAAGATTTTTATTATGTAACAGTTTTTTCTCTTTTTGAGTGTAATTAAAGTAGAGTATATTATTATTATCATGTGTAGTGAATGGATACCGAGCGTTTGAGTGGTAGTAGATTATGTGATAAGACTATCGTGCTCATTATTCCAGAGTGGGATATCTTGTTTTGTGAGGCATCACCTGAAAGAGGGTTGGTCCTACATATATAAATTGTATTGTATCATAGACTTCGGCGAGTATTTTGTCTTGTTATATTTGATCCCGATGCATAGGGACTTTTTACTGATTTCATTCAGGGTGCCTTGTGTTCATTTTCGAGCGGAGAGATATAGCTTGTTATTTATATATAACGTTGAGACCTTGTGATAGTAAGAGCGCCACGACATATGTTGTATTTTGTAGCATGAGAGTGGGCGAGTATACTTTTATGTCAAGAGACGGGTATTTGGGCGTACATGCTATGGACTGAGGGCCTAACGGACTTCTATGACCGACAATGTTAGGTAGTAGTGTATCAGGGGGGTTCTTTGCTTGGATTTTGCTTTGCGACATATCCCAAGCATGAAACTTAGCACAACGTTGGAAATGGGGAGATTTTTGGTCATTAGGACATGGTTTAGTACCTTGGTTATGGTTCGTTTATGCAGTTACATCTAAGGAATGATAGCTATATTATAAATTGAGGCTAGTGGTGCCACGTAAAATTTGTGCAGTTATGCGCGGGTATAGGCTGTATGGGTTCCTGAGTAGTTGAATTTTTATATTTTCCTTGATTAGGGGAGGTAGAAAAAAATACGTAGTGACCTTAAGAGTATACGATTAAGGGAGTATATAAAGCATGGAGCACCAGATGTATCCGAATTTTGAGGAAGAAATTCCTTTGTAAGGGGGGGACTATGTAATACCCCGTGTTTGTGAGTATATAGAATTCAATTAGATTAGAGATTTGGGAATTTATTTAATTCGGAGAAATTATTTAATTCGATGATTTAGATTTAATTAATTCAGTTTAATTTAATTTCACGCGTGCCGTATTTTGAGGTGGAAATAAGATGATTATATAAGGTGACTCAGATGGTGATTTAAAGGTCACGTTCGATTCCTAAAGGGTCGAAATAGTTGAAATAGTATACCCAGGTGTATAGTTTGGGTCTCGGGGCAATTTTAGACCAACCTGGCATCATTTAAGGGCATTTCGATCATCCGAGAGTTTGTGGTTTGGAGAAATCCGAAACTTAAAAGGGTATTTCATCCCCTTGGAGTTAGAGGCTAGGGTTAACTCAAATTAGAAAGGAAATAGTCCATTAGAGAGGAATCAAATAGCATTCTTGGAGCTTTCAACAACAATTCTCACCACCGACGTGCCGGAAACGTAATCGGAGCAAGGAGAGATCAACTCTATAATCATATCAACGAAATCAAACCTGATATTATAAGGCCAGTGTTTATCTTGCATCGTTTTGAAGAAGTTATAATACCCATGTAGTGTAGGGTTTTCAATTTAATGATTTCAATTATGATTCTTGGGATTTTGATGAATAAAACTCATGATTCGGTGTAGGATTGCATGTATAATGAATACCTATGTGAAGATAAAATGAAATTAGAATATATTTGATGATTAATATGGAATCTTTAAGGGTTCTTAGTTGAATAACATGAATCTTGAATGTCTAAGGGTTTAATTGATGAACACAAGATGTCAATCTGCCTGAATTCTTTTACGTAACTTTAAATGTATGGAATTTCAATTGTACTTAGATTTAGAGTGAGAACCGTAGGTTCCTGGAAATTTATATGTCTTATATTTCTAATGAGCTTTGAATCAGGTCAATCGGAGTTCTTTAGATGGAGTAATCGACGTTTTACTATAGGGTGTTTGATCTGCCAAAATTTTTCACGTCACTTTAAACGTATGACATTTTAATTGTACTCAGAAGAGTGCAAGCCATATATGTACAGAAAGTTCTCTGTCTTAGATTTCCAATGAGATTTGAATGAGGTCATTGGGGTTCTATAGAGGGAGAAATAGAAATTTTACTATAGGGTGTTTAATCGGCCAGAAATTTTACGACTTGATTTGGTTACCCATAATTGCCCAATTTTCCTTGTTTAAGCCCTAAACTTATGTATAATTCTCAGGGGATATTTGGGATGTCTTTAAATTATAGTGAGTGATATAATGATCACCAGTAGTCCAATGTTAATGTTGGGGCTTAGTCATAAGGGAGAAAAAATAAGGCTAAGTATAATTTGTAATGCGAGTAAATTCGAGGGAATGCAAACGGATCAAGGATTGATGAGTGAACCCATGATTCCGACCAATAGTGTAGGAGTATATTAGCTATTAATATTTAATCAAGGTCTAACTAGGGACCTCCGGTTAGAGATTAGTTCTCGGGAAAATGCGATAGAGAGTCGTAATTGTATATCGATATTACGTCGATTATTCGAGAGATATATATCACATACGGAGTATATTTATAGGCTTAATATAAATCTATATGAGTTGTAGATATGGGTTGAGTGTATACCTATACGGGTTATATATATAGATGGTGTGTATACCTATACGAGTTATCATTATGGGTTGAACGTATACCTATAAGGGTTATATATATATATATATATATATATATATATATATATATACACATATACATATACTAGTGGAATGCCTGTGCCTGAAGGCACGGCAAAAATTTCCAAAGTACGTAAACGTAAAAGGGAAAAAAATTTAAAAGTAGATAATTGCAAAACGGAAAACATTTTATTCCCTAAATTATTGAATCGTGTCTAATTTTAGTCAATTTTTTTACCACAAAAATGTGTAAACAATTTTGAAAATTTGGAAAAAGTTTGTTTTGTTTATACGACTCCACCCTATTTAAGAAATTAAAAAAAATACTCTAACAAAAATAATAGTAATAGCAGATTTTCTGTGCCTGAAGGCACGAAAAAAATTGTATTCCTAACTAATTGTTTCTACTATATGCTTTGTTGTATAACCATGTCATGCTCCTACAGTAGGCACCATCCAAAAATGGCAACAAATTTTAAACAAATATTAAAACCCAAAGCAAAATACAATGCTAAGGGATATGCCCATGCCTAGAGAACATGCTCTATAATAGGTTTTTTTACTTTAATATACATGATTTCACATAGTACCACTATTAAAAAAATCATTGACTCTTCCAAAGTACGTAGAATATTTTCTAAAGTAGAAGTTGTGAATGAAATAGTTTTAGACTTGTGAAGGAAATAGTTGACATTAGAGAATAAAGTATTCTTATAAATTTAGAAGTGAACTACAAAACATAATTGTTAAAATTATGGACTCTTCTTTGTGACGCTTTTACTTGGGTAGTGTTCGCTATAAGTAAAAAAAATATTTCATGTTGTGTCGTATTGGACCATTTTTATTTTTGTCGGGTTCATTTTTCGTTAAAAGAACATTGTGTTGTGTTGCTTTTACTTTGGTAGTGTTCGTGATTGGTAAACAAATAAATATTTGATGTCGCGTCGTGTCGTGTCATTTTTATTTTGATCGGGTTTATTTTTTGTTTAAAAACCTTCTACGAAGCATCGTTTTTACTCTAATAGTTTTCGTGATCGGTAAAAAAAATTCATTTTTGTGTCCTATCATTTTTATTTTAATCGGGTTCATTTTTTGTTTGAAAAAGCATTTAGTGTTGTGCCTCTATTACTTGTGTATTTTTCATGTTTGGCTAAAAAATAATATTTCACGTCGTGTGGGGTCGTGTTTAATAATCGGATTCATATTTCCTTTAAAAAAAATATTTTGTGATGTGCACTTTTACTTGGGTCGTGTTCGAGATAGGTAAACATACATATTCAATGTCGTGTCGTCTTTTTTTTGGTCGCATCCATTTTGGGTAAAAAAACTTTGTGTTGTTTCACTTTTACTTAGGTCGTATTCAAGATACGTAAAATAATATAAATTCATATCTTATGATATCGTCATTTTTATTTTAATCGTGTTCGTGTTGCATTAACAAATACGACTAAGCAAAAGTGAAAATAACTAAATAGTGTTTGTAACTAAAATAACAAAATAATTTCTATTAAAGGAACATCCATTTTCGTAAAAAAAATAATAAGTGTTTTATAAATAATAGAATATTTTTTATGAATAAAAAACTGACTTTTACAATTTTAATTGTTTCAAAATATCAAATATTTTTATTTTGAAAATAAATAGGACTTTTATATTCAGCATATTATGTTTGTTAGACTTTCAAGAATATTACATTTTTGTTATCTAAATAGTAAAACAACTATTTTATTAATGCCTATTCATAAAAAAAAAAAAAAAAATTATTAATAACAACAAAAAATTTATAATTTATTTTCAAAATATTACACATTTTAATTAGCAACATAAGCAACATTGAAAACTGAAATTTAATAATTAAAAATGTTTTATTTAATTAAGAGGTAATTTTTTGTCTGAATGTATAATTCCTGACAATATGTGAAGTCAAATTCCCATTTTCTATTTGCTTTTCTTATTGCACCAAAAAATAATTTTAATTTGGAATAAGTTGTGCATTTCGAAAAAGAATTGAAAAATCAAAAACATCAATTTATAAAAAATGTTTTGTTATTTATTTTTTTTCTATAATTGCAAGTTAATTAAAGAAACTATTTCATTATTTATTTTTAAAAAATGTATTATTCTGAAATTAACGCAATATTTTGGAAATTATAGAAGTATTCAGTAATTTATATAAAATGGGGGTTATTTTAAATAAACTATTTTTATTTAATTAAAAAAAGTGTTTCGTTATTTATTTATATAAAATAAAAAAATCTTTAAAACAAATTATTATTTTTCTAATTAAAATGCAAGTCAACTAAAGTATGAATGCATTTAGGAGCAAGAGCACATCATCCTCTTATATTTTTTGTTGTAGCCCACGTTTTTCAAGAGCAAGTAATGGCTTCATTTGGTGGTGTGTGGGGCAGGTCTTAGAGAAATGGTTTTGATGGGACTTGATGTAATAAGGTATAGTGGAGATGTAGTCTTAGCTTTGGTAGGATGCGTGTCGAAATACTAATGGTACATGCATGTGTGTTTTAAAGCAAAAGCTAAAAACTTTAAATTATATGATTGAAAAAGTAGCATCGAGCCATGTGCCCATGCTTTGTGCTATTTGTGCCCATGCTTTATGTTGTTTTTGAATTGACAGTCCTATCATCGAATCTGATTAAAAACCTACCATGTCTCAACACTAACTCTCTAATCACCGAAATTCAGGACATATATCATCAATATACAAAATAAACACTAAAACCTCTCCTCACTCCACCACGCCCTGCACAAACGTTTTTTTGCAAACCCGTACATTTCAACAGAAAAAAATCAAAACTCTCCCGAACATCAGGTATTATAATCGGAACCTTGCAAAATTATTTTTAAAATTCTACTGGAATTATTATTTAATTTGAATCCCACTCAAGCAGTCATTAAGCTTGTAGAACAAATATCCCAAAAAATATTATTCTAAATCACAATTACAAATATCAGGGAAAAAGAAAAAATAATATTTAGCAGCTCCCAAAGAGAGTAAATAACAAAAAAATGGATTTTATTTTAAATCATGAACCCCACAAAAATAATATTCCACATAAAACATTTTCGAAGAGAAACTGAAGGAAAGGGGTAAATGAACAAAGCCTAAATTTAACTCCTCTACTTAATATGAGACCTAGAAGCTCGTTAAATACATAAAATCATCCTAACAAAATTATGAGAATACACATAAACTTTAAAATTACTCATGAAATGGGTACACCCAGGTTTTATTACCAGGAAACTCCTTTAGATACTCAAAATCTGAACCCAAAACCCATTGTGAAACTTGGCTATAAATCAAAGAGAAATGGGTATACCTGGTTTTGAACTAAGATTTGTAAACTTATCAACCCAAAACATGGACTCTTAAGATTTAAAGGCCATTTTGTTTGGAGTTTATTCCACAAATGTCAATATATGAGGGAAAAGAAAACAAATAGAAAGAGTAAAACATAACTAAAATAGGACTACTGACTGTGCACTCTGAAAGCAATATGTATCCCAATAGCAAGCTATAAATATTTTATCGAATTAACAAAAAATTATGTTAGATCTGTAAGAAAAAAAAATAAAACACCAAATAATAATAAACATCTAAAAATATCCTATATAAGAACCCAAAACCATAAATTCAGTTTGATGCAAAGTTCTTATTTTTTCAACACAAACATATTTTGAAGATCTTTTTCCAAATCCCAGATTATGAATCAAGGCTTTGACATTTTATTTTGAAACCAAAATCAAAAAACTAAAGTGAGGGAGACTTAAGTTAGTAAAAATGGGAGAGTTACCTTAGGAATGATTTACTCAGGAAAATTCGAGCTGAGAAGATATTACGATATCATTAAATCTTTAATTCATCTCACCCTTGATTTCTTAGCATCTCTTAAGGTCTTACGAAATAGGAAAAAACTTCTCTTTCTTATTATATATAGATACAACAAAATCTACATATATATAGATCCATATAAATATTACATAGCTAAACAAAAGTTGGATTTGGAAACAAATAACAGGAACAAAAACTTGAGACAAAACCAACAAATAAATAAAGCAAACTCGTGGACTATCATTTTGAGCCTTGATGGTTGAACACCATATTTGGAATGATTCTCAGGATACCACCATTGTCTCTTTCACCACCTAAACTTGAAAAATTCATTAAATCTACAAAACTGTAAATAAAGAAAAACACAAACTTTAAATTAAATAACAAAAGAGAGAAACAGAGATACCCTGGATACCTTGTTTCGGCAATGGAGGTGACGAGGACAGTAAATATATATAAGAGAGAGGATTTACAAATTTGAGATGGTAATGTAATGCTACAAATTTAATATATTTGGGGTGGAGTGTTATAATGAGTTTGGGGAGATTTGAGAGATGGATGGGCAGCTCTGACGGGTGTCATAGAGGGTAGGTATGTAAATTTTCAAATTAAAGCAAAAATGTGTTGGAATGCTCCATACCAAAAGATTCTCAGCCACACAACCTCGTATCCTCTACGTTTCTCAAGTTTAATCTCAACCGTCCATTTGGTGCCTTGGTGGCTCAATCCTAGCCTGTGATTAAGTTATCAACTTATGGAATAGTGCCAACTATTCTACTCCTTATTATATAGATATATATGGTGTGTATATATATGAGGGTTATAGTTATGGGTTGAGTTTATACCTATACGAATTGTATTAATAGGTAGTGTGTATACCTATACGGATCATATTTATAGGTTGTGTGTATGCCTATATGCAACATATGGATCAGGTTCTGTGCATGCCTATTGTGTACTTTCTTATGCGTAAATATAGCTACGTTGCCTACTATCGGGAGGTTTTCGTGCAGATGACGATCCCACCTTGATGATTCCAGTGAGGTCCGGATTATTTCCCCAGAACATACAACTTAGGGCGGCTCACTATGTGTCGTGTATTAGTGGGACTAGCATGTCATTTGGGTATGTTAGGTATGTGCGTAGCCCAAAGGCTTAGAACTATGTTCGCCTCCATAATATATGTTGATTGATTTTAGGTTCGAAGAGACATGCCTAACCATTAGTCCTTGATTTAGTACGAGAGGTACATGGACTTGATAGCAGAGTATGCCCGCATCACGAGGGGCCATTCCAAGGATGCTATATTTGTATATATATAATATATATATATATACATATGATTATTCTACTTATATGTGATGGTAGAAAGGATAGATAGTGTATATCTAAAAGTAAAAAGTGATTATGTTATTATTCTACTTATATGTGATGGTAGAAAGGACAGATAATGTATATCTAAAAGTAAAAGTGATTATGTGATTTTTCTACTTGTGTGTGATGTAGGGAGGATAAATAGTGTATGTCAAAAAGTGATTCAATTAAGAAATAATCTACTTAGTGCGTGAAAGTAAAAAAATATGATGTAGATCTAAAGATAATTTAAGTAGATCTCTTTAATGAAATGGTTTAATAATGACAGACGATAAATGTTAATTATTAATATTACGAAAGGATACGATATGGGTGGTACGGTAAAGTTAAAGAGATAGTTTAAGTAAGGACTTATTGAGTAAACATTGTAATACGATGGTGTACTATATGGGCCGTACGGGGGAGCTAATCCTATTAGTCGTTAGTTAGTTATTGATGAGACCTAGTTGGGTTGGGTGGCATAGCTAGGTATATGACGTTAGGCATGCACATTTGTTGAGAGGTGATGAAGTCAAGGGAGTGTGCGTTGAACTAACATGTGTAATCAATAACTGCTTTTAAACTATGATTTAAATGATTGCAAAATATTTTCAAAAGTTTTTTCTTAGGCTCTGACCCGTGTGCAAAATATGTTCAAAACCTTTTAGTTGCCCATCCATAGGGACACCCAGATTGATGATTTGTTATAGGGATGCGTAACTGCAGCACTGGTGGATGCTTGCATGATTTGGATTAGACGCTTCAGTTAGAGTTGGATGCAGTTCAGTCATTTCATTTGGGCATGTTGCCCCTTCAACTATAGCATTTATTTCAGTTCATACATGTACTCGATTTTATATTTATAAGTTGGACGTTATATTAGACTTGGGAACCGATGGTTTATTCGGTATTATAGTATTCAGCTATTTACCTTGCTGATTGATTCATATTATTTATTCGTGGATGGTTTGGTAATTGAAGTTAATTCCGCATGTTGTAGTTTAATCAAAGACAAAATTATGGCACCGGTTTATTTAAAATATTGGTGGTTAGTAATTTAAAAAGTTTCAACAGCGATGCTAAGAATGAGCCAAATGAGATTCCTGTTTTATTTTTATGAAGGACTGATCACCCGGTATTTAAATAGGCGGGGTGTCATAAACAGGTACTCCAATTGGTAGGTCCTTATTCGATTATAAATAGGGTGGGATCGGTGGCATATCATTTGGACTTACCCGACCTCTTTAGTGGGTGCATGAACTCTTCCATGTGTCCATGTTGAGAATGTTTTTAAGCGACGAGGAGGCATATCAACACATTGATCTTCATGGGATTGAGATATATGAGGATGCTAGTTACGAGGAGAGGACGCAATGTATTATTGAATGAAAATAGCGGATCGTGCGATCGAAGGTCATTCCCTTTGTGAGAGTCCAGTCAAGACATCATAATGATTACGAGTCCACCTAGGAGAGAGAGGAGGACATGTGGGTGAGGCATCCAAAGTTATTCCAGTGAGGTAGAATTTGAACTTTGATGAACGAAATTCTTTGTTTAAGGGGCAGGAATGTAATACCCCATATTTTTATTGATTAAAGTAATTATGAAATTTTATGGTATGCTTGTTTGACATGTGATGTCACTAGTTATATGATTATATATAGTATACATAAATAAGTTTGAAATTTGTACTTAATACACGGTAAAACATTAATCAAATATTTTGAGGTGATTACATATTATGGTTGAATATGGAAACATCAAGGGTTTGGTATCGAGGGTTTCCCCTTTTGTATTATTCCCTTTGTGTTTGCTCCCACCGATCGTGAAGTTGTTCTCTATAATACAATGCTGCACCATATTAATGAACAGTTAAAGAATTGACTTCCGAAATTATATTTCGTTATTTAATTAAATGGTTGGGTTTGTTAAATAATTAATGATGCCATACTTTGGGATAAACTCACGACATTTAGAATAACCGTTTTTGTGTGAAATGACTAAACATTGGCTTATTGGGTTATTATAGGGCCTAGGTATAGTTTCTTATCACTTGGAGTTAAATTTGGACACTTTTAGGTGAGGCCCATTTAGGGCCCAAGACCCATTTCAGAATTAAAGGGGTTTAATGAACCATTAATGAGATCATTTGCCACATAACATACTATGAAGATCACCTAAAGACTAAAGAGAAGAAACTTAAAGAGAATAGCAAGAGTTGGTGGGATTTTGCCCTAGTTTTCTACACTAAATTGAAATAGGCAAGTTTATGTAGACCATTTAAGTTAGTAATTAGTATCAATTATGTATTATTTTGATTTAATTCTCCCTAAATCTGATTTTATATTGTTAGATCGTGATTACGAATTGTTTATTAGTATGAATCATTCAAAAACCCTATGATTATATGCATAAATCTGTTGAGATATGAATGTAAATGGAAGAAGTTGAAATTCTGGGGTTCTTATGTAAGAAAGTGGGTTTTCAATTTAATCTGGTGGAATGAGATTTGATTTTAAAGTTAAGATTTAATCATTTATTATATGTGGATTTGATGATGGGATGTATTATAGTACTTGAATAAAGGTTTTAGAATCATTAATGGAGGTGTGTGTTGGGATTTTTAAATTGGTCACGTAAGGGGGAAACTTCAGCTGACTTATAGCAATCGATTGATCGTTGGTCGATCGATGAACTTTGCCAGGTTTTTGGCAATTATGCTTATGGAATATTTTAATGGATTTTTAGTTTTATGGTTAATTTTGTGTTGATATTTTGACTAAATTGACTCTTATAAACACGTAATGGGATGATTGGTGGGATTATAATTTAGGACAATTAATTGAATGCCTAAACCTTATAAATTTAAAAAATTTAATAGTTTACATTTAAGACTACATTTCTTCTTTTATGTTATGTGTTAAATGCATACCACATGTGAGTAATCATGGTGAATGTAATGGGAGGGGAATCCACCAAGGGGGCATGTGCTACAATGGCCGCAATTGTGCCTTGGTGTTAGTGATGAGTTTGCCATCGTCATTTTTACCCCTAGTTACTACGTTTAGGTATCTGTGTACTAAGATGGTTTCACATAGAGAGTATTTGTACTAAGATGGTTTCACGGAGAGAGTTCATCTTATGGTCTTAGGTATGGTAGGCTATATATATTACATGTAGGAGTAGCAATTTATCCACTGATCATGACGAGGTCTTGGGTTTGAGGTGACCTAAGACTGTACATATTATGAGTAAGTAATCCCCAAAGGTAATAAATGTAGGCCATTGTTATTTAGCAGGCTTCAGTGAGAGATAATTTAGATTGTGTGTGTCAGGGATCCGTACCCAGGTGGACATTAAAATTTGAGATTTAATTTCATTTATTTATACACTTGAAATTTTTTAGTGTACTGATATCCGGAATTGTTATATTCAATTGTGTGGAATAAAACTTAATCATGGTTTCACTTGATATTGGGATTTTAAATGCAAGTGATATTTACGATTGTTGGGTGGGATAAATTTAAAGGACATTGACATACGAGAGACATATGCATAGTTATGATTTGTTCCAATTTCAGTCATACTCTTATTCTTTATAGACTTGTTGCTAACGTTTTTT
Source organism: Sambucus nigra (assembly GCA_949130495.1). Classification (NCBI taxonomy): domain Eukaryota; kingdom Viridiplantae; phylum Streptophyta; class Magnoliopsida; order Dipsacales; family Adoxaceae; genus Sambucus; species Sambucus nigra. Next base: position 527,583,205 of record OX422220.1, read on the forward strand.
GTGGACTTAACATTTCATGACCAATGCCTTCATTTCCTCCTCAGCAGTGATTCTGGTATTCAACCTCATCTGTCCAGCTGATATTAGAATGTATATGGCATTTCCCTACGTGGCAATTCTATTTCTTTTATCCCTTGATATTGTTTTAGATTTGAGGGATATGTGTAGTACATTACATTTTTTGTGATTGGGAGAATTGGCATGTAGAGTTTGATTTTGGTATATACATTTCATTTCATATTTGAAGGTTTCAGACTAGATGGGTATTTTACTAATCTTATTCATTATTTCATTTAGTATCTTTTGTTTTGTGCATGCTTATAATGGTACTAAATTGTGTAAACTCGTGTATTGTTTAATTTGTACCCGATAAATTTATTATTACATTTTATGGGTTATCACAAATATGGTAAGAGGGACCCCTAAACTCTTTCACATTAGCTGGAAAGCCAATGAGGGAGTATAAACAGAGTGAACCCCCATCAAGTTAGGAATAATCATCTTAGGAGACATTTTTTCCTTATAGTAAGTAGGGATACCGATTGCAATGGCGGAAAATCAATGAACTCGAACAAGCCCAAAGTGTTAGCAGTATAAAGGGTTATGATCGATAAAGCCCTATGAGATATCTGGATCCCGCTGAACTAGTGGGTAAACAAGCGAAGTTGTTAAAGAAGTGTATAAAAGAAAGGGGCAGTGCTCGAGTGGTCAGGATCCTTCAGGACTTGTCTGAGCAACTGAACTTTCTTTAATATTAAAAAGTTGAAATACTATGGCTTATGATCTCTCTTCTTTCGATGAACTGCATAAGAAACGACAAAGCATCATTGTAGTGCCAAAGGTTTAAAGATTGTAAAATACAAAAAAAAAACAAAGAAAAATGGACAAAAACAAGCAAGACATATCGCATTCCCTCTTTTCGAGCACTAAGGGCCATTTTAGTGATTAACGCTATCTAGTGTGGGCCATCGATCCAAATTTTTTTACCACAAATCCATGATCCCGGTATTGCTTATTTGAATTTGTTAAGTTAACGAATATATCACTTTTAACCTTCCTCACCTTCTAGTAATAGACCTTCTTAAAGGTGATTATACACATGTCGCAGTAACGAATATATGGGACCCCTAGATGGGTCCTATAATATTAGTTAAATTGGTTAACACGGTTGATAATCCTCCAAGCATTAGGTGAAAACTGATCCGGGAGAACATTGAAGTATTCTCAATTCTCTAAGAAAAGATATTTGGGGGAAATGTCAACCCGACCTATATCACGAACTATGAAATGGTCTAGTGTCCACTATCGAAGTTTTACAAGTGTTGGAGGTAAGATGGGAGATTTTGAACTCTTGAAGGCAGATGATATTTTGAATAATGAACAAGACTGACAACAAGAATTAATGTAGTGTCTTTGAATAGTTTCCAAGGTGAAATCCCATTATTAGGCTGACACGCTCCCAAATGACTGACGTACCACTCAAATGAGTGAAGAACTGACCAGCATGCCACCAAGACTCAACAAGTGAGATGACTCTTCATCATCAATAAAACTTATTCCATTCCATACGTCAATGTAGTAACTGGATGATCAGGTCTATTCATGACCAAAGTATGAATTTATTTCAAAATTAGATCAAACCTCCGTGACCAAAACAAAATTGGGAGGGAAAATAATTCGACCACCCACTGGAGGAAGGTCACATGACCTACTAATTCGGACATGCATACTCATACATTAAGATAGATTGATGGAGGTAATCAAAACGTGAGACTTAAGGAGGAAAATACGACTGATCAAGCTAGGATATACCACTGTAATTGAGTCCCACACGACTCAACTATTTTCTCTTATAAATGTAACTCTATCCCCCATGGAAGAGGAGATTTAATAATAAAAGTTTGAGTCAGATTAATAGAAAACAGGATCCTCCTATGGACACAGGAATCTTGCCAAACCAGGTAAACCTTTTTATTGTATGATTATACATGATTTGTTCATTCTCTTTGTCTAATCTATGTTTAACAATTAACAGTGGGAATTTACCACCTACATGATTCAATCAATTTCACTTAAACATTAAAATTAGGTGAAACTAGGGATCAATACTTCTTTAAGGACATATGTTCACTACTTAACTAAACCACATAAAATACGTGTGTTATTTAGAGTTTTGTCTTTCCTATGAATGATCCATTTATATGAACAACATTTCATCTGATTTGATGTTGCTGATTTCAATAAACTTCATCATGCAATTTGTTGGATGCAATTGACTGTTACTTAGGAATTTATTATCTATATTGTCATTGAATTTACAAACATATAACACCCGCCCCCATAATTTTAAATTATTAGTAAGATTTGATGACTTGGTATGGCCGAATGGGACTTTGGACTTCTTGAGTTGGACCATAAGTCAAATTTGGGTAACTTCATGACCTTCATGCTCATCGAACCGAATTTTTAAGGAATAAACCTTGAACCAATGAAATATGAGGTGATTTAAATGAGGGGTCGATCTCATTCGAATAAGACATTCGAATGCGGTTCGAACAAAACTTATAACGACTTTGGTTTGATCCATTATTCATATGTGTTGACATATCATTAAAACACTTAATTGGAAGGTTCTTTCGAACGAGTGAGATATCTCGTTCGAACGAAGCTTTGGATCGTTCAAACGACCGGAGCTAAATTTGAAAATCTTATACTTTTTAATGTGTTATCACGATGTGGGTCATTGGATTTGATGATGTGTCGACTTCGCAGTGGCCCAGATCAAAATTTGGGACAAAATAATTGATTACCCTTAAATTAAAGGGTTAAGTGTGAGGACATTTGGGGAATTTAACCACTTAGGGTTTTGGAACTATTTATATGTGTGTTTGGCTCATTTGGGAAACCCAAATCAGACTTCATCTCTCTTTAGCTCTTGAGAACTTCTCATATCCCACCATAACAAACCACCCTACACCACCATCCATCCACATTATGCCACCATATTTTACAATTATTACACCATATATAAGACTTATACACCCATTTCGATAATTTTTAAGCAAATCTACTAAATTTGGAGTTATTATTGGGGGGGGGGGGGGGGGGGGGAGAGGAGAAGAAGAAGAAGGTAGAAGAAATCATGGAGTTTGGAGGGGGGTTTTCTTGTAGCTTTCATCAAAGCAACCTTTTTGGAGCTAGGCAACCTGTTTAAGTTCACCTTAGGAGGTGGGAGGTTGCCATATTCTTCTACCTTCATCCTACCATAATTGGAGGTTGTTTGAGGTGGGAAACTCTACATTTTAATTAATGGTTTGTAGCTAGAGTTTGTAATAGTAGGATGTATATATGATTTAAGAAAGTCATTTAATAGGATTTTTGACTTAAAATCCATTTTCTCATGAATCTAAACTTGTAGTATTTTGATAATGAACATATAAACAAGTTCAATAAAGACTTTAATTGGGTTTAAACTTGAAATAAATAAAATAGAAATACCATCCCTTAAAATGTGTCAAAATTTGTTGGAAATGCAATAAGTTTATGGTTCAAGACTACATGTATTAATAAAGGAAAATGGTGTTTTTGTAATAAAGTAGTCTTTAAATGTTCAAAGATTTCTTAAAGAAAGAAAGTAATGAAATAAAGAGATTTACAACTTGATAAGTATGTTACTCCAAAGCGTTAAATAAGTGTTAATGAGTTA